>CM077251.1:25668224-26268224 GCA_039654775.1 Spinibarbus caldwelli
ACATCTGCATGCTAAGGATCTTAAATGTATTGTTTTGTTTTTTTCCCCTCAGTAAAATGTATTATAACAAAAAGAAATGAATGATACTTGGAGGGAAAAGGAGATTTAGAGAGGTTAATAAAACAGCTCAATAGAAGCTGTTTTATTCTACATGGAGTTGGCCTAATGGGGGCAGACATATTGAGGTTACATGACCAGCAGAATGCTACTCGCTTTATTTCGGTGACACCCTGGAATAAATTAATAATGGCTGACTGTGAATACCGCACTTTTTCTACAAAAGCATTGTCAATAGAAATCTTTTGCAATGAGGTATATATGTATTATTATTATTATTATTATTATTATTACCTTATTAAATATATCTGTGTTGTCTTTTATGTAAAATATTTCAATTTAGCCAGTTACTTCAATCAATCAGAATGCTGTATTATTATTATTGTTTCTGAATAATACCTGTTCCCTACTGAAAAATACTGTATGTGCCTTTCTCAAACTGCACATTTTGCAGTAACATTCCCTAATCTTGTAGGAATTTCACTTTATCCTCTAAGAATCCTATTGGATATTGTGTGATCTGTAACAGAACCCATCTTGTTTTGTGTGGGTATAATATATTGCTGCTGGACAGGTAAAAGAAATCACAGGGAGAGATTTTCTGTAAACCTTTTGATATCTACCGAAGCACTTTATCCTATTGGTATCATAATAGTCCTTTTGGAAACTATGCGTTTTGAAAGATTTTTTCCCTCTTTCTCTGTGTATGTGAGTGTTATGTTTATGTGTAATGTTTAGTCTCCTCATTTACAGTCTGTCAAGACTCTCTCAACACTCACATTCGTCTGCACTTTCATCTGGAGTTTAGGTGAAAGATCACTCACTCTCTACACTTGAGTGATAGTGGCACAGTAGCCCATTGAAATGTCACAGACTCCCCAGGGTTGGGCTAAGGAACACCGAACTCTATCATTCTGCTTCTTTCTTTTTATCCACCAGCTAAATGTGTACACCTGCAGAAAGGGCCTCTTCCTGTCTCATTTACACTATTCAAATAGACCTTCATTAATTCACCACTCAAGACTTGCTTCATTACCAAGTCTGTATTAAAAATACACATAAAAGATAGGGGAAGCCGAAGAAAAGTGATATCATTGCCTACACACTGAACTGATGGAATCACTTGTTTGTGCTATTAAAGTTGCTTGCCATTCTTCTGATACATGCAAATTGGTTACTGTACTCTTATTTTAGGGATAATCCCAAGAGCTTCATGCACCTATTTATTTTGAGCAGGCACAAGTTGCAGTCCTAGTTCACTTGATTCCTTAGATATATTTGCTGCTCAAAAATAAATAAATAAAGGATATTCAGACTTCAGGGATATCAGTCTAGCCAGTTAGGAAGCATAAGTGATTCCAAATCTGTTTCACCTGCTAACATGTGCACTGGAGAGGCAACAGCAAGACAACCCCCAGGTGGTGGGCAGAGACAATTGCTCTCTCCTTATCCTTCCTGATTTGTCTCTAGTTCTGTGCTGTTGGTCCTTCTCACTACTTGTAGCACGAGGCAGTACCTGCAACCCAATCAGATTGTTCACGTAGTCCAGCTCCCCCAGCATGGCACTTCCATAAATGCCTTTGCACAGAGATTTGGTGTGTCTCCTAGCACAGTCTCAAGAGCATGGAGGAGATACCACGAGACGGGCAACAACCCAGCAGCAGGACTGCTATCTGCTCCTTTGTGCAAGGAGGAATAAGGAGCACTGCCAGAGCAAGGGGCGGTTCTGGGTTTCATGTTTAGGGGGGCTTAGCCCTCAGAGAGATCATTAGATACAATGATACAAATTACCTAAATAAACAGTATTTTACTGTGTTTATGAAAACTGTATTACTGTATGAAGTAATTAGACACAATTACCTATTAAAGTTACAGAAGTTACTTAGTGAGTGATTCTTATGTTTTTCTTTTGTTGTTTGATTAACATTATTAGGCTAATATAAGAAATGCATGGATCGGTTATACTGACACACATTCAGTATTTTCTTAACTGTTTATGTTTATTTAAGATGTAACCAACTGCGTTTACTTGAATACTCGTCAAGACAGCCATTGTGACATAATATTTTGTGTATTTGCTTATTTGCTCGAGAAGACGCGAAAGTGAATGACCCAATCTCATGAAAGTACGTTTCAATGGCACGATTTTCTGTTTCTATTTGGTGTGTTATTTATACACAAAAACTGATTTTGGCATGCATATGAGATGCAATGGTTAGGTTTAGGGGTGTGGGGAAGGTGCGTATCATAAGCACACCAAACAGAAGAAGAAAATCGTGCCATTGAAACGTACTTTCATGAGACCAGGCTGGTGTGCTCTCCGTGCAGTGCCTCTCAGTGCGCACGCGCTTCATTCAAATGTGCGCGTGCACATTAATGATCTATCACAGCGCATGAGTACCACATTGAGATCGATAAAACGAGTGAGAATGATAAACTTTCTTGAGGAAGCAGCACTGGCCTGATCATTTAGATAGCTGATTATAGTTTTAGGGGGGCTGAAGCCCACCTAAAAAGGGTCTAGAACTGCCCCTGGCCAGAGCCCTACAAAATGACCTCCAGCAGGCTACTGGTGTGCATGTTTCTGGCCAAACTATCAGAAACAGACTCCATGAGGGTGGCATAAGGGCCTGACGTCCTGTGCTTACAGCCCAGTACTGTGCAGCTCGATTGGGATTGCCAGAGAACACCAGAATTGGCGTTCCGTTCTCTTCACGGATGAGAGCAGGTTCTCTGAGCACATGTGACAGAAGTGAAAGAGTCTGGAGTCGCTGTGAGGAATGTTATGCTGCCTGTAACATCATCCAGCATGACCATTTTGGCAGTGGGTCAGTGATGGTCTGGAGAGGAATATCCTTGGAGGGTTGCACAGATGCTGGTGCACTGGGCCCTGGGTTCCTCATAGTGCATGACAATGCCTGGCCTCATGTGGCCAAAAAGTTGAATGACGAAGGCATTGATGCCACTCACTGGCCTTCACATTCCCCAGACTCAATCCAGAGTCTCAATCCAGACTTAATCCAATTGAGAACCTCTGGGATGTTATGTATTGGAGCATCTGAATTCACCAAGTAGCACCACAGACTGTCCAGGAGCTCATTGAGGCCCTGATCCAGGTCTGGCAGGAGATCCTCCAGGACATCATCCACCATCTCATCAGGAATATGCCTAGATGTTATCGTCAGTGCATACAGGCATGTGGGGGCCATACTACTGACTTATTTTATGAGTTGCTTTGATGAAATTCATGCACATTTGAATAGCCTGTAATTTATTTTTTTTTACCTTGATATCTGGTGTGATTTTGAATCCAGCCCTTAATGGTTGATGATTTTGGTTTCCATTAACCATTGTCAAATAATTTTGTTCTGAAGCAGTGTATATAATTCAGTAAATAATTCACTTGACACATTCAGAATGCATGAAGTACATTAGTGACATTATTGATTAGACCCATATAAAGTAGTTTTGTTGGTATAAATATTTAGGTTGATTTAGCATTATTAATATACATTTTTTATTTGAATAAATCCAGTTTAAATTGTTACCATTTTTAGATTGCCTTTTTTTTTTTTTTCATTGTGGAAAAGCCTGTCGTGATGCTTGTAAAAGAGTATGGCTGCTCAAGCGGTATTGTAGCTTCAGCAGTTTTTCTCTTCTTGGGTCCCTCCTACTTGGGACTTGTGCTGCAACTGCTGTATTATCAGGCTTCAATAAAGACAAGAGGGGAAGTATATGATGTGAAACCTGAAAAATACGGTAATGGAAAAGGCCAGAAAGAGCAATTTAGTGGGCCAGTACAGGTCAAGACAACCTGCTTCATCAGGTTTCAGTGATGAGTCCAGCTGTAATTGTGCACATGATAAGAAATATCAGTATTTGAAGTGCGAATGCGTCACAGCGGCGCGACGAAGGCTTTCTCAAACTGAAGTGCACAGACTTCGAAGTGCAAATTTTAAGTGCGATTGCGTCACAGTGTCACGACGTAAGTTGTCCCAATTCAGGATTCACCCTCCGAAGTGCGCATTCCAAGGCCGATTGCGTCACCGCGGCGCGATGAAGGCTGCCATAATTCGAAAGCGACTTCAAATGCACCCTCTGTTTCTCAGGAAAATGAAGTGTCCATCTGATGGACACTTCGCACCCTACCATATCCCAGAATCACTTGCATGCAGATGACGATGGAATTTATATTCAAAGAACAAGGAGGATAAGAATTCTGTTGGGGAATTCACATTGAAATGTAAGCATTGTGTTTTCATTTACTCAAATACCTAGTGAAACAAGTGTTAAAAGCCAGGGTTTTTTTTAAAAAAAAAAAAAAAAAAAAACAAAGCCCACAAACAATAAGACAACCACTTTATAAGGCAACAGTCTTTCCCTTTGTTGTGTTTTTGTAGTGCTGTCATGCAAGTCTACAAATGTTTCAACCAAACTTTAGCACTTCAGTATTTTGTATGCATGTCCTGCTGTGTCATATTTTCTAATGTTAAGATTGCAAACCTTCCTTTATATAATATAATGTTCCCTTTTCCTCTTGTTTTAGGTCTATTGTGGAGAAAATGACCCTGCTGGGGAAAGACTTACTTTGTATTGTTTAAGCAAGATAATAGACAGATCTTTGCTGAAATTCATTGTGCTGTTGTTGTTAACAGACGGTTTATTTGCTCTGCCTTAGGATTGCAAGTGTCCTGGGACAGGTGAGGTGGTGAGTGATGAGCTGGTGGAGCTACTCAGGGAGGACATCCAATTCCAGAGAGAGACAGAGGAGAGAAAAGCACAGGAGAGAATGGAGAGACTGTTTTCTCTTCTCAAGAGAATGCTTAACAAATAAATTATTAGCCATTCTCTATTAGGCAAGAGAAAACAGTGGAAAAAATGGATACATTAGAATTTTTCAATCTTTTTTTTTTTTTTTTTAATGTTACAATGTCAAAGAAAAAACCTAATTTCTACAGTTTTTTTTTGTAATGTAAGTTAAAAATTAAACTAATAAGTTGTATACATTAGTAATTTTTGTAGTATAATTTATTTGTAAATTAGTAATTTCTGTACATTTTGTATTTTGTTTTGCATATTCACGTGTAAATAAAAAGAGAAGTAATTATGTACATTGTAATTTTTTTTAATATAGCATTTTTTTCACAAAACATTCTCGTATGTTTATTTTTTGTCCTGTAAATATAAACGAATGAGAAAACAATACACAATACAAAAATAAAACACATGAATACAACATATGAGATTAAACACTATGTAAATCATTTATTTTTTTCTTAAGTGACCCCATCCAGAAGAGATACCAGCTGTTAAAGTTTTAGTGGGAAGGAAGTGTCTCTTTTACTTCCACTGAGTTGTAATAGACCCCCAATGCAGTGATTCTATACCAGGGGGCCGGAACCCACTGGGGGCCTCAGCAAACTTCAAAGTGGGCCTCATTTCTAAATTATTAATATAAACATACAAAATTCTATGTTACTTTTTTCTCTCTCAATTATTATAACATTTATTTTACCTGGAAAATGTGTCAACATGAAAGTATTGGATTAAAACCAACTTTAAAATGAATCACTATTTTTGCAATGCATTGCAATCTTTGTCTTACATGTTTATTGAATGAAAACATGACTATTACACATTTTATGACTACATAACATATGACATGTACATTTAGTGTAATATGTGCCCTGCCAGAGGAGGTTGGAGCCCCCCAGCTCATACAGAGTATGCTTCCTCCCAAGGATTTTCTTCCTTTTCACCTCAACATCTTATTGAATTTTGTCCTCCTTTGTCATAGTCACCTTAAACTTGCTCCCTCAGGGATTTGACTATGTTCTGTGCTCACTATGTTCTGTAAAGCTGCTGCGAAACAATATGTGAGTGTGAAAAGTGCTATAAAAATCGACATGTTCCTGAATCAAAACCGTTTGTTCCTGGAACAACATTCCTATCAATCAATCAGATTGTAGGTTAAAGGTAAAGGTTGGTTCTTACCAGTCATATCACATCAGTTTAGAGGTAGCTAAAGTTTAGGGCTGGGGTTTGAAATAAGCTTTTGACTAAGTAATGTTGTTCCACAGGACTAAAAAAGGATATTCATTTATAATTGTGTCGGTGTTTGAATTTGTGGCATCTCTCATTTAAGCTATGCCTTTGAGATTTTTTTTTTTTTTGGCAAAAGTTAAAAAAGGGAGAAAAAAAAAAGCCAGATAAAACATGCCAGTCTGTTTCTGTGATGTTAGATTATTGACCACACATCAGTTGAGTTCAGGCAAAAGAGATCCCAGCTGAGCATTGTGTTATTGGATTATTGTTTACTGCTTTTCTTGCCTACAATTCATCATGCTGTTTGCTTGCTCCTGAATGAGAACTTCAGTAGCGTGAGTAATTACACTTGGGGGTATTAATGCATTTGGATGAGCAATTATATTGGAAACTAATGTGTTGATCAATAGATCTGCCTGTTGAGCACTGTGTGCTCTGCTGAAACAATCCAACCAATTCTTAAAGATTCAGTGTGGCTTTGCTCCAGTGGTAGCGATATTTAGTTGAAATGGAAGAAATAAAATATGCTCTCAGAGAGCAGAGACATGGAAAAAATCCCACTTACTGTGCTGGTTTGGCATTCATTGCAGGTGGTTTGGCACCCTAATTTGGAATCATGTGTAGACAAATGATTTCATATGGTTAAATACATGCATATTTCATATTTTTTTCATCATGGACCAAAAGCCCATGAAGTAGCAGTCGGTGATCAGTGTGTGACTCTGTTAAATACAACTGTGTCAGACTGAAGGACTGATAACTGAGTAAATGTTCATCTAATATTAAAATAATTTATCAAATGAGATTAAGAAATCCACCAGTGTGCTTCAAGTCTCATTACAATTCATTAAGTTTCATTTCAAAGCATTCATTGGTTTTAATCAGGTCATACACCTATGCAGGTGAAATATATAATTTTCATATATTACCCATTATTTTCCTCCATGACCTCTGTATGAATGATTCAAACATGAACAAAAAAGCATACACACAGAAAGACTGATATTGTGGAGGAATTTCATAGTCTGATCACACTGCATTGGAACATGGGTTGGAATATTTTGTGCATCTACTCAAGCTAAGCAAATCTGTGTGCTAAGCCCAAACCCTGTCAAATAAGATTGTTTTTACACAAGAGCAAATATGTGTGTTTGTGTGGAAACCTAAAATCAATAAAACCAATCCCTGCTCAAGTCTGACCAAGCGACCAGAAAATGCCTACATACAGTGTTTTTTTTTTTTTGTTTTGTTTTTTGATCAAACTAAACGAGCAGATGACTGGATGACAGTTTGTGTCTTTAAAATAACTAAATCTGTTTGAGTGTAAGTCATATATATTTGTCATATATATTTCATCCTAAAGTTGGGATGAAAATTGTCTGTATTATTATTTCAAACTACTACAGAAAATATGTTTAATATACTGTAATGTAAGAGACAGAAGACATAGACAGTGGCTATGTAAGGGATACTGTACATCCAGCAGGTTATTATCATAGAATAACCTGACAGGGTGATCGCATTGGGCTCCCTGGCCTAAAGGGCTTTTTTAATTTTTTTTTTTTTTATTTAATTTTTTTTTTCTGTGATAACAACCAGCTGAATGTATTATCCTGCTTATTACATGGATACTTGCCACATAACTAATTAATTAAACATGAAATATTGGTTTGAGTTGAAATATTTTATTAGCTCTTTAAATGCAAAGCTTCCACAAAGAAAAACAGCTCCTAACAAAAGGTTTTAATTCTACATCTACAAATTTAGACAAGATGGAACTAATGTGCAGTTATATCACTAATATGTACAGTCTTATCACACACCTTTTCACCACATAAATAAAGATGAGGACATAAAATGCTTTTTGAGAAGAAAATGGTTTAAAATCTAACATTTATTATATTTAATGCATTACACTATACAAAACATTTGTTTTGGTAACAAGACGAACACTTCAGCAATATTAGCGCAGAACTCATCTGCTTTCATTTTACAGTAAATACAGTCAATAACTAAGGAGCAAGATGATAGCAGTTGTGTTTGAATCATAGGTTTGAATGGAACGACTGAGAGTGTGGCGGTGTGATATGAGAGACATGAAAGAAGCACTGACCGCAAATACCCAGATGAGTGGTATGTTATTCACATTGATAATGACAACATTTTTAACAGGGAATAACCCACCTGGAATGTCGCGACTGACCAATCAGAATCAAGTGTTCCAGAGAACCATGTAATAAACACAAATAACAGACACTAACTAAGCAGATACGTAGTAAGCAGTTATACGTAGTATACACAGAAATAGAAATGGACATTTTATTTTGATATTGGTATGGTTATCAATCCAATGTTTTTTTTTTTCTTATTACATGTAAATGTAAATGTGTTTTTCACATGATAATGGATACCAAACTATTTTAATATGACCTAAATGGTGTTTTGTCCATCAGCATCTAAAAACTGAATTATTCATTTTCTAATGTATATTAGTATTCATCAAGCTAAAGATTACTATAAGCAATAATTAATAATTGTGTCAGTTTTTCCTAAATATGTATGCGCCTCTCTGCTGGTATGAGTGTGTTCCTGTCTGCCCTTAAGAAGCTCCTGCTGAGAATAATTACTGATAAGAAACATTCAGTCTGTCAGCCGTCCATTTTTTTAATTGAAACAGTGCTTGGAAGCTGTCACTTACTATTTTACTGCCAAAGGGCTTTACTAAAGCCCCATTGCTATGATCACTTCAAGAGCATTTGGAAATTAATTTTGCAAATAAACAAAGAAGTCATAAAACAAATAGTGTTGTCTCACCGTCTCTGTAATTAGAAAATACCTAAAATAAGAGTTTGGGCACTTCAGAAGATTTATAGTACTGCACTTTTCTCTCATTCTGAGAGTAAAAACAGCTTGAGTGTTCAGCTTATAGGATGTCTTATGGTTCTGGGAAACTAGCTTTCTCTTCTTGGCTTGCTGTCAGTCAGCTTTTTCACAGTCCCTCTTTGTTTACCCCTGCTGTGTCAAAGAAGCTGCAGAATTTTTAAAATAGACTTGAATATTTCACAAGCGGCACCACATGACCAGGACCTCCTTTCAACGATAGCATTGTTTCACTTCTGTTTGTAGTTGATGAAAAAAATAAAAATAAAGATTCCCCCTCCTCTCCATTTTATTGTCGTCAGAATTTATTAGCTTGTAATGACCTATTTTTGTACGAACAAGAGCCTTTCAGATTCTTTTTGAAAACTATACCGATTATCTGTGAGCGAGACACAAAGAAATTTTAAATATTTAGTGATGTCTATGTTTCAAAGCTGAGAACATTTCGTTAATAGCATCCATTAAACTCCAAAACCATACCAAATTCAGATTATCACACAACCACATCTTAAGGTTCAGTTTCACAGGGACTGTCAAACATCTGTGATGCTGTGGCATCTAAATATGTAAGACCATATGGTGTCTCTAATGTTTGTTACAAACAGGCCAAGAGCACTCTTAAGAAAATCAAAGCTCAAAGCAACAGCAGTTAACTGTGTATGCTGGATACATTAGTTAGCCATGCTCGTGTTACATTACATATATCATTAGGTAGTCTTCAAACAATCTATAACCTATAGTGATATGCTGAGAAAAACAATGATATTATTTTTGCATGTTATTAACAAAGAACTCAAATGCTATTGCACAGCTATTCATAGATCTGTCAACCAGTTGCCAGATGGATGTTATGAAAATGATTATTATTAGGCCTGTTTCGCACCACACGTAAGCACTGCATATTTATTTCAGTTCCCATATTAACAGGTTACAGTATTCACACTGCCCTCAAAAGCAGCTCTGCTCTATGTAGCAGGAGCAGTAAAAGTGCAGCTGCAATTACAGTTCCGGCACTCAGGTTATTTTTGCACATATCACACTGAACTGAAGTAGAAGACAAGTTAGAAATGCACTAAAACCTTCACATTATAGGCTTTTATAAAGCAATATAAACTAATTAATTAAACCAGATTTATTTTCTTAGTTGTATTTCTCAGCATATTACCATGGTTTAGACTACCTATTAGGTTAAGCTATCATTAGGTAGAACCCACTGATCTATAGTATATAAATGACTGGATTGCTCATTGCGTTCAAAACTGTCATCAGGCGATGAAGTCACTGGAAGTGTTCATGTGGCCATATTGCTATTCCCTACCAACAGAGGACATCATTGACTGACAGCCAAAAATCACTCGATTTGCAGTGTATCATTCACACAGGATTAGTTTTTATGTGTATACAAATTAATTGTTATTTCAGATGCTATCTTTAATGTCTATGGTCTTTCTAGCAGGATAAGTGATAGATGTGTACTGCTGACACAGGTAATTGACTGAACACAAAACATATTTTTCATAATTATGTACATAATTATACAGGAAATATTAAACATGAACATATGTATGGTATTTGTAGCAGAAAATTATTCAAACATAATTACAATTTCCATAGGCATGTTATGTATTTGTTGCTTAATTAATTAATAATTTGACCAATGTTTAAGACATTAACCGCTTCAATATACGTGTTAACAAAATAATTTTTGAAACATTTGCAGTTAGCCTATTGTACGAATAAAACCTCAGATCTCCCATAAGCATTAAGGGACAAGGGTTCCCCTGGCCACAGGTCGACAGGGTGCTTGAGGAAAAAATACTTGGTCAAAAATGCCCCTGCACAAAATCTAATACAGCTGTCGCGAATGAAGTGAAAATGAAACGAAAAGTGTCGATTAAATTTAGATATGCTCATGTTACATCATATTTCTTTTTACATGTTTTTACAGCATTTCACATTATAACCAATGACCCAATTCAGTTGAGCTTTTGAATGCAACGGCCAATCAGAGGCAGTCAGATTAGTCATTCTGCTCTCTCGTGAATTCTCTCATCATAAATGACGTGCAGATGTAGGTATGATGTAAGTAAGAGATTAATTTATCATACTGTGTATAGACAGCTACATTCATTATAACAGAAGTTTTTTTGAGTGTGCTTAAACTAGACTGCAGTCAGTGATAATGTTCTTTGATCATGTAAATGTCGCTCACTTTCTTTTTATAATTTGTTTGCTGTTTGAATTACTGTGGAAATTAAAGCGTTATAATTAATAACTTTTTTTAATTATCATGTTACACATAATTATCAATTTCTTTAGTTATCACGTTAAATACAAATTGAGTGGTATTAAAATATTTTATGATGTGACCTACTGATTCAACCCAGCAGAGATGGTGTTCGATTAGGGCTACAGATCGTCTGCTTTCTCTAGGGTGGCCTTCAGGCTTTCTAATGGCCTCCGATGTGCCCACCAGCAGACTTTTTTCTTTGATTGTGCAAGTCTTAATTGGACATGAACCACAGATCCCCCCACCCCAGGGAAAGAGACCCATGCAAGCTAAACTGATTAGCCTTTCACATGACTGCTGCCTTAAACATAATTGAATTTCATTAGCTGGATGGCAATACACCCCAATTGAAATTAAACTCTGGATGGGCAGAGAAGTTACTTCGGACTTTATATGAACTGTGCACATGAGCTGTTTTATTTGTTGCAGTGTTTAACTGATAAAATACCGTATATATCAGATGTTAAAAGCAAGGTATGTGTCATATTAGTTCATTGCTTCTGAATTCTGAGTCTTGCATTTGATGACTACACGCACAAACCAGGATGAAGACGAGGGAGCTGACATTGAGAGGAAAGCAAGCAATTTGGATGCTAAAGAAAAAGAGGAACTTAATTAGAGCTATATCAAAAACAATATGGGCATGGAGAAATCGACACCTTGGAATGTCTTGAAAAACAAAGAAACCACCAGCTACTTCAGCAGTCAAGAATGACCTAGTCGGCCGAGAAAACCAACAGCAATTGATGACATACAAATCATAAAAGCTGTGAAAAGGAACATTAAAATAAGTGTCTGTAAAATAACCAACAACCTCCAGAAAGCTGGGGTGATAGTCTCACAATCTACTGTCTGCAAGTGACTTCGACAGCAGAATTACAGAGGCTACGCAGC
The DNA here is from genome assembly GCA_039654775.1 of Spinibarbus caldwelli. Classification (NCBI taxonomy): domain Eukaryota; kingdom Metazoa; phylum Chordata; class Actinopteri; order Cypriniformes; family Cyprinidae; genus Spinibarbus; species Spinibarbus caldwelli. The sequence continues at coordinate 25,680,391 of CM077251.1, forward strand.
AAGATGCCAAGACTAAAAATAGAAAGGCAAAATTAGAGTTTGCAAAAAAGCACAAAAAAGCAAAGGTGAGCCAGTAGAGTTTTGGAACTGAGTTTTATGAACAGATGAGACAAAGATTAACCTTTATCTAAGTGACGGGAAAGCAAAAGTGTGGAGGAAAAAAAAAAAAAGAACCACAAATGATTCTAAGCATATAACCTCATCTGTAAAGCATTGGTGAAAGTGGTGTCATGGGCATGCATGGCTGCCTCTGGAACAGGCTCTCTCAACTTTATTGATGACTTAATGTATGATGGCAGCAGTAGAGCCCTGCACGGGCCTAAAATTTAGGCCCTAGCCCGGCCCTGGCCCGAGACGCTCAGGCCCTAGCCCGGCCCGTGTCCGACAGCTCATCAGAATGAGCCCGTCTTTTTTTCCCCTTCTCCCAAAATAGCTTATCTACTACTGTTTCAGCTATTAAAATAGTTCAGTTTTGTATGAAATGGCAAAGTGATTGTAGTTTCGTTATTTTATTAAGTTAATTTAGAAAAACGTTTGGAGCATTTTTTTATTCATTAAATGTGAGTTTTTCTTTTTTAAAGTAACGACCAAGTGGCCAGCGGCAGACAGCGAGTTGATCATAGCCTATGTTTGATCAATTTAGCTTTCTCAAATCACCACAACTTCTCTAAAATTAAATCTATAATTATAAAACAGCTCCACAATGTTAGTTTAAATGCTTGCCCTAGATAAATGTGCACTGATGCATATCCAGTCGTTTGTGCAGAGAGTGGAACCTGAAGCGCGCTTTACAGGACATGGACGTGCCAGAACGATCACTTGCATTGGAAACATTTCAAAATACGCTGTCATTTTTGCTCATAAAGGTAAGAGTAATAGGCTACGTTGTTAGGAACTGTAAAGGGTCTACTTTTATTTGTGCGCACTCACAATTTCAACAAAACGTGCTTTTATAAAGTAAAGAAGAAGAAAAAAAAAAGCAGTTTCTGTTTTGAGCAGGCGGAGCGCTTCTGAAAAACCGAAACAGCATATAGCCTACTTGCCTCACTGACTTGATAAATATAGTATCTATAGAAAGCTTTGAATTACTACTTTAAAACTAAATAATTTGAATCGAAAACAAAAACTCTTTCATTATAAAATCCCTAAAGATGCATTTCTCTCTAAAGCCGCATCCAATGAGGAGATGGCGAGTCAGGATCATCATCAAATGCATGGCTGATCAAAAATGCAGCTTTTCCTGAAGCATTGGGAACTTTTTGTAACTCCACGCTCCAACTTCTCCCTGATGCTCTGCATGGTCAGCTGTCACCTGTATGCTAATGCGAGCGTATATGCGTTGCGTGGGCGATGTATAATATTTATAATACAATCAGTATTTAATACAGTAGCCATGTGTGCTCTTGCGCGTATATGGGCACAATAAAAGGAGAGAAGCTAAATGAGCCCGAGCCCGATCTGTAAAAAAAAAAAAAAAAAAAAAAAAAAAAAAAAAAAAAAAATTAAAATGGCCCGAGCTGGCCCGAATGGACTCAGCGTGGGACCCGACGGGCTTGCAGACCTTTAGGCAGCAGCAGAATGATTTCGGAAGGGTACAAAACCATCTTGGCTACAAATGTTGTAGAAAATGACAGTCTCATCAGAAAGCACTTCATATTGCAACAGGACAATGATCCAAAACACTGCTAGTTCAGTCAAGGAGTTTATCCAGCCAAATAAATGGAATGTCTTAGATTGGCCAAGTCAGTCTCCAGATTTAAATCATACTAAACATAAATTTTACCAGATAAAGAAGAAACTAAAGGCAAAAACTCCCCAAAACAAGCAACAGCTGAAAATGACCGAATTAAAGGCTTGGCAAAGCATTTCAAAGGTTGAGACCAAGAGTCTGGTGATGTCTATGGGTCGCAGATTCACTGCTGTGATTGCATGCAAGGGATTTGCAACTAAATATTAGCATTTAAACTTTTACAATTGCTTTTAGTTCAGTTGTCCCAATACTTATGCTCACATTATGGGATGAAACTCTAAAAGTGCAGTTATTTTTATTTGTGTGTGTTGAAACAGCTAATAATAAAATGTGACATTCTGTAGCTTTGTCTCATATTCATCTTTTAATCATATTTACAGATGTCTTGACTACACAGCAAACAAAGGAATTTTATCTTTACTGTCCCAATACCTATGGAGGGCACTGCATGTATATTGATTTGTTCACTTTCATGTAGAATATTTGTGCACATACAAATAGTGCTTCATGCTTCAGCCTGCCAAAAGGGGAGGGGCTGACTGCTATATAAGTTGACTCTGAGCGCCATTTTGTCAGAATCTTTCGACTAGGGGTGTGCCCGAAGCCGAATACCTTATTCGGAAAGCCACGGATAATGGCTTCAAAAACGAATAACAAATAATTCTGCCCAAATATTTGGCTGAGGCTGGCCCAGTCTGGTGTTTGCTAGATAACAGGTGAGCCAGGGGATAAGCGTGATATTTTACACAAACCTCTAAAGTCATGCAATAATGAGTGTGTGAAGTGAATGAATGTAAACTTTATGAATGAAAAGAGCGCAAATCAAACACAACATTGCTGTTGCCTCTCCGTACATCTCTCAGAAATCAGAGCTTGGCAAGAGTAATATCAACTAAATTAATACATCATACACGTTCTATTATTTGTTTATATTTAAATGCCAATGATTTAAACCTTATAGGCTATGATATGATACACGAATGAATGGAATAAGCACAGTACAATCACCAATTGAAAAGCCGCCTTGCATGTCTCAGTCCCAGCAGGCACCAGACGTCAATATAACGTCAGATTGACGTTGGACCCCAACGTCGGAGAGAAGTCGTATTTTGGTTGAAAATGAAAATCGGGTTGACGTCAGAACCCAACGTCAGACTGATGTCAGAACCCAACGTCAGATTGATGTCAGAACCCAACAACAGATTGATGTCAGAACCCAACGTCAGAATGACGTCAATCTCCAACGTTGGACAGACGTTGCATTTTGGTTGGAAATGAAAATCGGGTTGACGTCAGAACCCAACGTCAGATTGACGTCAATCTCCATTGTTGGAGAGACGTTGCATTTGGGTTGGAAATGAAAATCGGGTTGACGTCAGAACCCAACGTCAAATTGACGTCAATCTCCAACGTTGGACACACATTGCATTTTGGTTGAAAATGAAAATCGGGTTGACGTCAGAACCCAACGTCAGATTGATGTCAGAACCCAACGTCAGATTGACGTCAATCTCCAGCGTTGGACAGACGTTGCATTTTGGTTGGAAATGAAAATCGGGTTGACGTCAGAACCCAACGTCAAATTGACGTCAATCTCCAACATTGGACAGACGTTACATTTTGGTTGAAAATGAAAATCGGGTTGACGTCAGAACCCAACATCAGATTGATGTCAGAACCCAACCAACATCAGATTGACGTCAATCTCCAGCGTTGGACAGACGTTGCATTTTGGTTGAAAATGAAAATTGGGTTGACGTCAGAACCCAACGTCAAACTGACGTCAATCTCCAACGTTGGACAGACGTTGCATTTTGGTTGAAAATGAAAATCGGGTTGACGTCAGAACCCAATGTCAAATTGACATCAATCTCCAACGTTGGACAGACGTTGCATTTTGGTTGGAAATGAAAATCGGGTTGACGTCAGAACCCAACGTCAAATTGACGTCAATCTCCAACATTGGACAGACGTTACATTTTGGTTGAAAATGAAAATCGGGTTGACGTCAGAACCCAACGTCAAACTGACGTCAATCTCCAACGTTGGACAGACGTTGCATTTTGGTTGAAAATGAAAATCGGGTTGACGTCAGAACCCAATGTCAAATTGACATCAATCTCCATTGTTGGACAGACGTTGCATTTTGGTTGGAAATGAAAATCGGGTTGACGTCAGAACCCAACGTCAAATTGACGTCAATCTCCAACATTGGACAGACGTTACATTTTGGTTGAAAATGAAAATCGGGTTGACGTCAGAACCCAACATCAGATTGATGTCAGAACCCAACCAACATCAGATTGACGTCAATCTCCAGCGTTGGACAGACGTTGCATTTTGGTTGAAAATGAAAATTGGGTTGACGTCAGAACCCAACGTCAAACTGACGTCAATCTCCAACGTTGGACAGACGTTGCATTTTGGTTGAAAATGAAAATCGGGTTGACGTCAGAACCCAATGTCAAATTGACATCAATCTCCAACGTTGGACAGACATTGCATTTTGGTTGAAAATGAAAATCGGGTGGACGTCAGAAACCAACGTCAGATTGACGTCAGAACCCAACGTAAGATTGACGTCAATCTCCTATGTTGGACAGACGTTGCATTTTGGTTGAAAATGAAAATCGGATTGACGTCAGAACCCAACGTCCGATTGACGTCAGAACCCAACATCAAACTGACTTCAATCTCAAACGCTGGACAGATGTTGCATTTTGGTTGAAAATGAAAAATGCAATCTCTGTCCAACGTTAGAGGTTGACGTCAATCTGACGTTAAGTTCTGATGTCAACATGATTTTCGCCAACCTCCAACGGTGGACAAACATTGTGTTTTGGTTGAAAATGAAAATCGGGTTGACTTCAGAACCCAAAGTTAAATTGATTTCAGCCTCCAACGTTGGAGAGACATTGCATTACATCCCTATTGAAACTGGCCGTTACCACATTTGTCACCAACCTGTGAATACAAAAGGAAGAAGAGTTAAATGTCCAAATAATTGATTATACATAACACATTATAAACCGTTTGTTATAGTTTGTGTTAAGTTTTTCATATCTCATGTAGAAGTCACATTGGTTCTACTGTGGTGCTAGATGGAAGATCATGGGCCCACCCAAACTGCTAGGTTTTTATCTTCTGGAGACACGACTGATATCTCACAATTTCAAAACCTAAAACCTTCCTGATGTTGATGCTAAAAGGCAGTAAGGATGTGAACACAAAAACCTGTAAACATTTACTTGGGTCTGTTGTATGTACACAAAAGAGAAGGAACAAACAACAACTGACTGAGTAATTTATGACTATTATATGGTACCAAAAGCAATGTTTTGGGATATTTCACACTATGAGTTCAGTAATATCAGCAGTCTGTCAATTTTGCAAGAAGTTGGCAATATTAGCACATATTTGCAAACAGGGCTTGACATTAACATAGAATTGTCCCGTATTTAAGGCATATGAATGGTATTCCACATTACATCAATATGAGCGTGGTTTGTCCCATTTTTTTTTAAATTTACTTCAGTTTTATGGTTTTTGTTTGGCAGTCACGACTGCCAGTCATTTGACTGTTTCTTTATTTTTCAAGAGGAAGAGTGTAAAACTGTTATTTTATGGATTTTTCTTAGATTACTGACAAATTCAATAAAGTGACAGCACTAAACACTGTACAGAGGAATACTATCATTTTACAGATTTTTCCTACATTGTTATGATCAAATGCATTCAATAAAGTGCTGAAAGTACTAGCCCAAAAGTTCTGCAGAGAAACACTTGTTATTTTCCAGGTTATTAAAAAACAAAAAAATTGAAGTGTTAAAGCATGCTCAAGATTGTAAATTAAAAGTTTTATTTTGAAAGACAAAATACAAAGTTTGTACATATACTGTACAAAACTGAAAATGTAATCATTCAGTTTTTGATGAAAAACAGTACAAATTTTAAAGGAAATACATTTCAATATTTAAAATACTGTAAAATACTGTACCAATTAACAGAACAGTTTGATCAGAAGTTGAATTAAATATTCTCAACAGAAGAAATACAAAACATCTACAAGATTGTCACAGTTTCAAATGACTTAATTCTAAAGGTTGAAAAACACTACATGACTTTGAAAATCTGAACAGATTTTTTAAAACACTAGGCATCATACATATACTGACTTTGTAAATAGTGACAAAGGAAAATTGGGCATCATACACTACATGACCGAGGATCATACACTACCAGACTTTAAAGTTGTTCTGATCACAACAAACTCACTCAGAAACATGAGCCTTGTTGCTAGGAGGTGCATGACAAATGAAAACAATATGCATTCTAAAATCGGCTGAAAATATTTAACATGTTTGATATCCTCCAACTAGAATCAGAGTCTGAAGCTAAACAACAGGAGTCTGTGACTATCATACACTACGCGATTTTCTATGGAATCTGTCATCTCAAATCTGCCGACTGGCTCTGACTTTCAGTAAGTAGCGTCAACTTCTCCAGACTGTAAATTGGCGGAAAATCAGGGCAAAAATTGTGCAGTGTATTCCAGGCTTAAGTACAGGTGCATCTCAATAAATTAGAATGTCGTGGAAAAGTTCATTTATTTCAGTAATTCAACTCAAATTGTGAAACTCGTGTATTAAATAAATTCAATGCACATGGACTAAAGTAGTTTAAGTCTTTGGTTCTTTTGATTGTGATAATTTTGGCTCACATTTAACAAAAACCCACCAATTCACCAATCTCAACAAATTAGAATATGGTGACATGCCAATCAGCTAATCAACTCAAAACAACTGCAAATGTTTCCTGAGCCTTCAAAATGGTCTCTCAGTTTGGTTCACTAGGCTACACAATCATGGGGAAGACTGCTGATCTGACAGTTGTCCAGAAGACAATCATTGACAGCCTTCACAAGGAGGGTAAGCCACAAACATTAGTTGCCAAAGAAGCTGGCTGTTTACAGAGTTCTGTATCCAAGCATGTTGACAGAAAGTTGAGTGGAAGGAAAAAGTGTGGAAGAAAAAGATGCACAACCAACCGAGAGAACCGCAGCCTTATGAGGATTGTCAAGCAAAATCAATTCAAGAATTTGGGTGAACTTCACAAGGAATGGACTGAGGCTGGGGTCAAGGCATCAAGAGCCACCACACACAGCCATGTCAAGGGATTTGGCTACAGTTGTCGTATTCCTCTTGTTAAGCCACTCCTGAACCACAGAAAACGTCAGAGGCGTCTTACCTGGGCTAAGGAGAAGAAGAACTGGACTGTTGCCCAGTGGTCCAAAGTCCTCTTTCAGATGAGAGCAATTTTTGTATTTCATTTGGAAACCAAGGTCCTAGAGTCTGGAGGAAGGGTGGAGAAGCTCATAGCCCAAGTTGCTTGAAGTCCAGTGTTAAGTTTCCACAGTCTGTGATGATTTGAGGTGCAATGTCATCTGCTGGTGTTGGTCCATTGTGTTTTTTGAAAACCAAAGTCACTGCACCCGTTAACCAAGAAATTTTGGAGCACTTCATGCTTCCTTCTGCTGACCAGCTTTTTAAAAATGCTGATTTCATTTTCCAGAAGGATTTGGCACCTGCCCACACTGCCAAAAGCACCAAAAGTTGGTTAAATGACCATGGTGTTGGTGTGCTTGACTGGCAACTCACCAGACCTGAACCAAGAGGAAAATGAGAGGAAAATGTCTCGTTTCTCATTTTCTTGTCAAGAGGAAAATGAGAAACAAGAGACCAAAAAATGCAGATGAGCTGAAGGCCACTGTCAAAGAAACCTGGGCTTCCATACCATCTCAGTAGTGCCACAAACTGATCACCTCCATGCCACGCCGAATTGAGGCAGTAATTAAAGCAAAACGAGCCCCTACCAAGTATTGAGTACATATACAGTAAATGAACATACTTTCCAGAAAGCCAACAATTCACTAAAATTTTTTTTTTTATTGGTCTTATAAAGTATTCTAATTTGTTGAGATAATGAATTGGTGGGTTTTTGTTAAATGTGAGCCAAAATCATCACAATTAAAAGAACCAAAGACTTAAACTACTTCAGTCTGTGTGCATTGAATTTATTTAATACACGGGTTTCACAATTTGAGTTGAATTACTGAAATAAATGAACTTTTCCACGACATTCTAATTTATTGAGATTTACCTGTATATGATGCCCAGCTTTCCTTTGTCATTATTTACAAAGTCGGTAAGTGTTTGATGCCTGGTATTTTTAAAAATCTGTTCAGAAGTCATGTAGTGTATTCCATGCTTAAAACTGTTTCATTATTCAGATGTAAATTTAAGTAAACAAATGCCTGAGGAATTCTTGAGGAGCAATTGAAAAACTAAAAATTACATTTTTATCTTACAAGTTAGGGTTAGTATCATGATTTTTTTCTTTGAAAAAGATTGTGCAGGGAACTGTATTTTAGCTTGTATTTTCCCAATCAGGTTTATACCCCCGGTTTCACAGACAAGGCTTAAGCCTAATCCTAGACTAAAATGTAAGTCTGAGCTGTTTCAACTGAAAGAATCTTGCACTGACTGATCTTAAAATATATCAGTGCCTTTGCTTTGTCTCAATATGCACACAAGTAATGTTTTTTTTCCAAGTACATTAATAAAAATTACTGAAATGTCCTAATTGAACTATGGCCTAATCCTGGTTTTGTCTAAGCCCTGTCTGTGAAACCGGGCCACAGTGTTTTTTTTCTCAATATTCGACTGACCCTTTTGGGCTCCATATAGCTCTGATAATAAATGTGAACAAAAATTATATTGTATTTTAATCCTGAATACTAGCTACACAAGTGTAATAAGTAAAATCAAAACATACAAATAAACGTTCATGATTCTGCACCAGAAGTGACAGTCACAGCAGATAAAGAGCAGTCCTCCAAATCTGAAGTAATCAGCTGGATCCTTGCTGCATCTGGGGGTTAAATAAAAGAAAAAGAAAAAAAAAAAAGACAGATTTATTGAAAAGTACTTAAAAAGGAGGATTTCATTTGTGTACCTTTTCTTTAAACAACATTTGAAATTATGAGACATTCTGGCTAATTTAATGATCTATTTGTGACCTAATGGTTAGAGAACCAAACTTGTAACCTGAAGGTCATGGGTTCGATTCTCAGTACTGGCAGGAAATGTAGATGAGTGAATGAACAGCGCTCTTTTCAAAAACGTACCTAGTGTAAACGGGGCCTGAGGTGCCCTTGAGCAAGGCACGTTACCCCCACGGGCCGCACAATAAAAATGGCTGACTACGGCTCTGGGTGTGTGTTCTCTACTCACTGCTGTGTGTGTATTCTACTTTGAGATGGTAGTTATAAAGTAGTGAGTATTCAAGTGGGTGAAATGTCTAGCAAATGTACTCGAGGAGATCATTAAATTACTCAAGATATCATACACATCCACCTTATTCCTAAACACGGAAGTAAGCCTATGGGCGAGACTTCCAGTTCATTAGCCGCTATAGGGAAATAACAACAACAATAACAACATGCAGTAAATGGTAAAACTGTTGCATTACAAACCAGTGTGTTCATAATTAAGATAATACACTAAAATAACATGGTAAGACACACCAAAATCAAGCAGCAAAACGAGTGGTTCTGTACAGCTAAAAATATCTGGAAGCAAAAGAGACCAGAAGCAAGACCCATAAAATCTACAAATGGCCCATTTTTATGTGAAGAATAAGGTTGATATGATGGAAATTCTGTCATCATTTACTCACCCATGTCTTTTCCAATCTGCATAACTGATTTTTTTTTTTTTTTTCCTGTGGAACAAAAGAAGATTAAAAAAGACATGAGGGTGAGAAAATGATGAGGGAGTTTTCATTTTGAGTGAGCTAAACTCAAGAATTAACTTTGAATCAGAGTGGTGCCTTGGTGCAGAGTTTGCCTGCTTTGCCTGTGTTCACATTTCAGCACATATAACAGCACATTATCATTTAAAGTATTAATGTTAATATGACATGAATACTCACTTTTACGGAAGATCATGTGGCAGAAGATTTTCAATCGCAAAACCTCTGGACCATGAGGGAGAAAACAGACACACACACACACACACACACACACACACACACACACACACACACACACACACACACAAATGAATAACAGGTTTAATAAAACAATATTAATTGTTGACTTACTGACAGAGACATGAGTTTACAAAGATTTAGCCTACTCACCAGCTTATTATAAAAACTTACCAGTAGATCCAAAAGCATGGTTTGCATAGTATTCTTCCAAGAATGCTGGTTTCATGTCCTCTCTGTTGAACGAGTGTACATGCCAGTTTTTCATGTTCCACAGTAAGACATTTTATTTTACAATAAAATAACAATATAGTTATTTTTACTATTTCATTCTGTTATTAAAAATAAGATCAGCAAAAGGCGGCCTTCTGTACTTAACTCATATTAACATCATACATGTCCCGCTATTTATTCTGTCATTCATGCATGTTTCTCTATTAAAACGTCAGTAACTTGTAGTACTATGTTACGCGGATATATTTACATTTCGCGATATACAAAATTATTTAAAAACACTAAGGAGTCACTTTAAATCATGGCCACGACATCGTCATTGCACACAGCCTTATCTTGACAATATTAAAACATAACAAAACACAGTAACAGATTATGTCATCGCGATTAGCATATCACTTTAACACTAACAGTAGAAAAATTATAAAAGGTATTTACCTTCTGCCGTTTGCAACGTGTGTCCATTAGCCATTGTTATGTGTTTACACTCATATCTGCACAGTTTTGTTTTGTTTAGTTTTATTTATTTAACCGATTTGCATTTTATCTGCCATGTGCCTTATGCCACTTAATCTAACTCTTTTCTACAATGTCCTTATTTGTATATCTGTATAGTTTGTTTTTATATTTTAAACTGTATTTGTCTGCATTTTACGTCTACTGTTAGTGTTTTATTGTTAACTGTATGCACCATGGGTCTGAGAGTCACGCAATTTCAATTCTCTGTATGTATGTGCTGTACATGTGGCAGAATTGACAATAAAGCAGACTTTGACTTTGATGTGTCTGTTCATATTCGCGCATTTTCGTTGTCAATCGGCACCACATAACTCAAAATCAGTCAATATAAGAATTAATCTGTCAGATATGTGATAATCCATGTAAAAGCCATTACTAGCGCACTGAACGGAGCAGGACTGCAGACAAACAGAGCGCGAGCAGCAACGGACTGATGTGTAAATTCAAATTTGAGCTGTAGGAGGCGTGCCCAGTTGTCATTGGCCAGATTCCTGGATGACGTTCAGATTAACCAATCACGACCAAAGCAACACAGAGAGACATCAAATAACATCGCAACTGTAGGGAAAAAAAAAAAAAAAAAAAAAAAACTTGTTTTAAACAAAAGATAACAAATATGTATGTATATCGATTTTTATTTTTTTTTAGGCTGTTACATGTACAGGTGCATCTCAATAAATTAGAATGTCGTGGAAAAGTTAATTTATTTCAGTAATTCAACTCAAATTGTGAAACTCGTGTATTAAATAAATTCAGTGCACACAGACTGAAGTAGTTTAAGTCTTTGGTTCTTTTAATTGTGATGATTTTGGCTCACATTTAACAAAAACTCACCAATTCACTATCTCAACAAATTAGAATACTTCATAAGACCAATAAAAAAGAAAAAAAAAGAAAAACATTTTTAGTGAATTGTTGGCCTTCTGGAAAGTATGTTCATTTACTGAACATACTTTACTGAACATATGTTTGTTTATGACACAAAAACAAATTCCTTGTATGCACAAGCATACTTGGCAATAAAGCTCATTCTGATTCTGATTCTGTATATGTACTCAATACTTGGTAGGGGCTCCTTTTGCTTTAATTACTGCCTCAATTCGGCTTTGTGGCACTGCTGAGGTGGTATGGAAGCCCAGGTTTCTTTGACAGTGGCCTTCAGCTCATCTGGATTTTTCGGTCTCTTGTTTCTCATTTTCCTCTTGACAAGAGGTTAAGGTCTGGTGAGTTTGCTGGCCAGTCAAGCACACCAACACCATGGTCATTTAACCAACTTTTGGTGCTTTTGGCAGTGTGGGCAGGTGCCAAATCCTCCTGGAAAATGAAATCAGCATCTTTAAAAAGCTGGTCAGCAGAAGGAAGCATGAAGTGCTCCAAAATTTCTTGGTAAACGGGTGCAGTGACTTTGGTTTTCAAAAAACACAATGGACCAACACCAGCAGATGACATTGCACCCCAAATCATCACAGACTGTGGAAACTTAACTCTGGACTTCAAGCAACTTGGGCTATGAGCTTCTCCACCCTTCCTCCAGACTCCAGGACCTTGGTTTCCAAATGAAATACAAAACTTGCTCTCATCTGAAAAGAGGACTTTAGACCACTGGGCAACAGTCCAGTTCTTCTTCTCCTTAGCCCAGGTAAGACGCCTCTGACGTTGTCTGTGGTTCAGGAGTGGCTTAACAAGAGGAATATGAGGAATACGTGTGTGGAAAATGTGTGCCTTGAGTTGTCATGTTCACTAAATGTTTGTCATGAAATCTCTCTGCTTGTATGATAAATTTGTTTTTAGAAATTATTAATTTTATATTTTAGAACACTGAATAGGGCAAATAGTTTACATTTTTTCCATACTCTGTTCTCTTTTTTCCCATACTTTTCCATACTTTTCCAGACCTGCAATTACTAAAGTGAAATACTTTTTTGAACTGCGCAGGAACTGGCGAGCCAAAGGAAAGCATGTTGTTTTACATAAACCTCTAAAATTACAAGGCAGTAACAAGTGTGTGCACTTGAGTGTAAGAGTGTAAACTCTATGAATGAAATACGCGCAAATAAAATAGCAGTGTTGCATTTTCCTTTTTTCATGCATTTCCTGGAAATTACTTAAATCAATTTCCATATTTCTAAACTGTGTAGGAACCCTTACTGTTTTAATTAGAAGATATTTAAATATTTATTTATCGGATCACAAAAGGTCCCCAAGCTGGGACTCGAACTCGTGTTCCCCGAAGCACAACCGAACTGCATCTCCAAACACTGCCTATACAAGGGTATCGGCTCCGACTGTAAGAAGATATTAAATAAATGTTATAATCATATATATATATATATATATATATATATATATATATATATATATATATATATATATATATATATATATATATATATATTTTTTTTTTTTTTTTTTTAATTTTTTTTTAAACACGGAATATTCAGTGATAACTATGAAAAAAAAAGATAACAGTAATTGTACGAATTGTTCCGCCTACTTCCGGTTTTATCCGAATACAGATACAGATACAAATAATTTTGTGATTGTTACAGATACAAATACAGATACAACTACTGGCTTCGCTGCACACCCCTACTGTACTTTCGACTGATAGTGACAGTCATCAACTCGCGTACAGCCTTATAGCACGGCAGCTCAGGGAACCAAGGTTACGTTAGTAACCGGAGCGTTCCCATTTGTATAGTCTCTCCCGTATGAGGAACACATCCAATAGTGCTGTGCAAGCCCAGCCCCGGAGCGCCCATAATGAGGACCGTAATGAGCCAATTATGAAACTCAAGCCACCAGGCTGGGGTCTACATAACAAGACCATCTCCACTTACAGAGGAGATTAGGTAAATTAGGCAGACAAAATCTGTGCTTGGAGGGCAGGGACGTCCAAGTTATAAAACCTGGTAAAGGTAAATGGCAAAGACCAGCAGCTGCACAGATATCACCACTAGAAACTCGGCTGGACCAAGCCCAGGAGGAGGCCATTCCTCTAGTGGAATGGGCCCTGACTCCAATAGGACATTGTAAGCTCATTGAGGCATAAACCAGGGCTTTAGCATCAACTATCCAGCGAGACAGTCTCTGCGTCATGACTGGCAACCCTTTAGAGCGGCCTCTCAAGCAAACACAAAGCTGCTCTGAATGCCAGAAGTGGCTAGAGCGCTCTACATATGTACACTCAAAGAGCCCAAACTGGGCAGAATAAATTCGGACCCTGCTCATCCTCTGAGTTAGGAAGAGCCAGAGGGGTGATGACTCTGAATGGAATGGAGAGCACCTTAGGCACATATCTGTGTCTTTGATTGAGGATGACTCTACAGTTGTTTGGCCCAAAGTCAAGGCATGAAGCACTGGCTGATGGCGCTTGTAGGTCGCCCACTCACTTGACCAATGCTAAAGCCAAAAGTAGCTCATTTATCCATCAGCTCTTGTAGAAAGGTTAACAAAGATGACACGTCACAAGAGGACGGGTCCTCATTCCATGTCCCACACCAGTCAGAAAAGACTGACCATTTAAGGGTGTAGAGATGTCTTGTAGGCTCTACCCTCCAAAATGGTGTTAGTCACTCTCGTGGGTAGCTGTAAAGAATCCCATCGAGGGGTCAAACATGAAGGCTCCACAACTCGGGCCAGGGATGCCAAATCATGCTTCTCGCTTGAGAGAGGAGGTTTGTCCTCAATGGTATTGGCCAAGGAGCTGCAGATAGCAGCTGAATTAACTCGGAGAACCATGTCTGATTCCTTCAGAGTGGGGCCAAAAGGAGGGCCAAGCACCTGAATTACTTGACCTGTCTGATGAACTGAGGAAGCAGGGCAAACAGGGGGAAGGCATACAGGAGATCCTTGGGCCATTCGTGGGACAGGGCATCTTGCACCCTCGAGAAATAAACTGGGCAGTGAGAGCTGTTTTCTAAAGCAAAGAGGTCCACCTCTATGCTCCTGAAGACAGACCAAATTGTTTGAAATGTTTTGGGGTGTAGTCTTCTCCTGGAGCTACATTGCCCATGGACAGCATGTCCGCTGTTTGGTTCAGTCTGCCTGGCACGTGAACTGCCCTGAGTGATAGTAGGTTCCACTGTGCCCATAGGAGGTGGTGTCTTGATATCCTGTAAAAGTAACGTGACCTGACATCACCATGGTGATTTATAAAGGCTACCACCGTCATTTTGTCTGAGCGGACCAGGATGTGGTGCCTTCTTAATGCTGACAGGAATTTTTTTAGGTCTTGAAAAACTGCCATCTGAATTGTCAGAGAGAGCGTTCCAGCATAATCCAGCCCTGCATCTGGGCTGAATTGATAACTGTACCCTGGAAGATGACGCGCTGGCTAGGAGACAGAGGGATCTTGGCTAAATTGATTTTTAGCCCAAGAGGCTCCAGGTGGCTAAGCAGCAGTGACTTTGAGTGAGAAGTTCCTGCTCCGTTCTGGCTAACACAAGCCAATCATTGAGGTAGTCTATAATGCGGATTCCGATCTGCCTCTGAGGGGAAACAGCCATGTTCACGCACTTTGTAAAAGTATGCAGGGCCAGACTGTATATTGATAGGCCACCTTCTTGAACATGAATCTCAAGAGCGGTCTGTGATGAGGGGCTGTCTGGATGTGAAAGTAAGCATCTTTCAGATCCACCAAAAAAAAAAAAAAAAAAAAAAACAGTCCCTGGGGCATATTTGTGCGAAGATCTGTTTCAAAGTCAACATACTGAAAGGACATTTCAGAAGTGCATGGTTCAGATACCTGAGATCGAGGATGGGCCTGAGCCCACCATCTTTCTTGGGAATAATGAAGTAGAGGTTGTAGAATCCTGACTCACTGTTTGTTAGAGGAATCTCCACTGCTCCCTTTGTAAGCAGACTTTACACTTGGCTAGGAGAACGTGAGAATCGTTTTCCTGTACCAAAATTTAAACAATACCTCTGAAGCGAGGTGCTCTGCGAGCAAACTAAATCGAGTAACCTCATTCTTGGTCTGCGAAAGCCAACTTGACTCGCTCGGGATGGCTTTCCAATCCAGGAGCCGGGTGGCAAGTGGTCTGAATCTTTTGAGTGGCAGGTCTCCGCACAGGGTGGGGAGCAGACATTTGAGGTATTGCTCTTTTGAGTATGCTGAGTGGGAAGGATGGGCCCAGCATAAACAACGCTTCCATTCCCCAGAGCTAAACGGGGAACTGGAAAGCGAGCATGAGACTTCTTTTTCATGAGACCTATCCTTTTCTTCTCTGCATAGAGATCAAGATGGCTTCTGGGGCTCAGGGTCCAATGCCACTCCGGGGCAGGGTCCTAGCGCTTAGGAAAAGGGTAGCGTTTAGCTGCCTGAGGGCATTGTTGGAGCCGAGGCTCTGATTTTAGCAGCTTCCTGCTTCAGAGCCCAGCAAGGACATGATCTTTGTGCTGAGGGAGAGAAGCGCCATTTGTTCATGCAGCTACACAAACTTGAACAAATCAGGCTTTAGTATTCAGAGTAAACAGGTTTTCCCCATAAGCATGTCAATGCAATGGGAGAGACTGTTCGAAAGGGAACTCCAACCATTTCACCGTTTGTATATGTAAGCAATAAGGCCTGTATTGTGAATAAGTCACAGCTGAAGGGCGTTGTTAGGCACGACGTGAAGCGTGCCCCCCCCACCAAGTCTCGTTTACCCTTCTCATGCCCTTCACTCACAAACTTCACTTTGTCTTCCTCTTGGAAGTTTGTCTTTAAGTACATTCACATGGAATCTGCCATGAAACTGCTATTAAATTTACATATATTCATATTTACAAATTTACATACATAGTCCAAGAGAGGAGCAAACAGAGTCCGAATGGCAAGGCAAGGGTTAATCCAGGAAACACGGGCTAGAATCGAAACACCTGAAAACAGGCAAGACATGACTATGACAACTAAGTGGGCTCTGTAGAGTAGCTATCGCTAGGAGAGTGATAAACGCTATACAATACTCGGCAGTGAGGGAGAGGAAGTCCATGGCTTAAGTAAGGGGTGTAATGGGAATCAACTGTGCAATCAGTCTCAGGTGTGAGCGTGTGATTAGTGAAATGGCTGCTGGGAAATGTAGTCTGGAGGTGACATGCAACAGTTAGTGTAGTGCAAGAGTCCATGTAGTGAGCGGGTGACCTCTGGTGGTGAGCGACCGGAAGTGCATGGACAGGATTCGTGACACTTGGGTTGTTGTGGAACATGGTAACAATACAATAAACAATAACTGTTAAGCTACTAGTATTATAGTGTTAGATCTCAATATAACGCTGTTATAAATCACAGTTGTCTGTGTCGAGTAGGTTAAGTATAATCTGAGTATAATCTGCTGTGATGTCACAACCGAGCTGCACCTTGGGAGATGAAGCTTGCCACTGGAATTGGGAGCACTTTTTGTATTAGAGAGAAAAAGGAAAACAATGTGAAATTAAACTAAAGCAAATTATTACAGTTATACTTTCTCATTTGGCCTTTTTAGGAGGCCTCTCTCACTTCTTTCCTTATAGGACCAATAGAAGCGAGCTGGAATTAATTTAAAAGTTACTGTCTGCAGAAACTTCAACTTGCTTAAAAAAGTGGAACGAACTTCAAAAATCGTGAGGGTTCTTAGCTCTTTTAAAGTTTTTTATGGAAATTAGCAAATGTATGTTTAGTGAGTTGGATAGCAGGCTTAGGCTGTTTCCGAAATTGCCTCCATACCCTTATGTAGTGCACTATTTTAGGGAACAGCCAGTTGTAGTGGTGTCTGAAACCATGGTGGAAATTATCTAGTGCACTCAAATTTGCCCACTTGTTTTCATTCACTCCTTCAGTGGACTGTATTAGTGGACTAATGTAGGTTACAGTGAATGTATGTGAAGTATAGGTGGTAATTTCGGATTTTTGTTTTCTCTTGTTTTGCTTTTTGTGTATGTGTCAGGTTTTGTACATTTATGATAATGTATGATGATTTTTATTTTTTTTTAATTCTTTGCCATCTTGTAGTTATTGTATCTTTTCAATATTGGTTTAATAACTGCATTTTGATCCTCAATCTGTACATTGTGGATTCCCATAATTACAAAACCAAATGTTTTAATTACATGTTTATTTCTAAATGTAGATTAAGTCACATTAACATTTGTACCAGTGAACAAAAGAACAAAACTCTGATTCATATAAATCAATAGAGTTCTCACTCTGCCCTTCATGCATGCAGATTACTGTAATTATCTTAATAAGCGCACACCTCTAATTTCATCAGACCTGATATGACTGTGTACTTATAAACTATGAATGGCTTGACTGGAGTCACCATACATATCACGGTTCTGTAGTATTGGTGTCAAATAAGTAATTGATGTTTAAAAAGCACCTATTATACTTATTTTATTTTACATTTACTTTAGAGTGTGACAAAACTGCTGGTGCATGTAAATTATCTACAAAGCTACAAATCGCAAAGTCCACACCAAAGAAAATTAAAAGGATAGTTCACCCAAAATGGAAATTTGCTGTTAATTTACTCACCACTAATTTACTCAGGCCATCCAAGATATAGGTGACTTTTTTCTTCAGTATAACATTAAAGATTTATAGTTGAAACCACGGTCCTTGGAGATTCATAACATGCAATTCAGTGGCTATTGGCACTTCAGGGTCAAGAAAAGCACATGCAAGCAAGACAAAATTAATACTTGTGGCTCCTGACTATATATGGAAGTCATATGAAGCAAGATGATTGGTATGTGGAGAAAAAAAAAAAAAATAAATAAAAAATAAATAAAAATAAATATATATACAGTGGGTACGGAAAGTATTCAGACCCCCTTCACTTTTTTCAATTTTGTTATGTTGCAGCCTGATACTACAATTGTTTAAATTCATTTTTTTTTCTCATTAATCTACACTCTGTACTTCATAATGATGAAGTGAAAACAGAATTTTAGAAATGTCTGTAAACTTATTAAAAAGAAAAAACTGAAATATCACATTTACATAAGTATTCAGACCCTTTGCAACAACGCTTGAAATTTCGTTCAGGTGCCTCCCATGTCTCTTGATCATTGCAGAGATGTTTCTACACCTTGATTGGAGTCCGCCTGTGGTAAATTAAATTGATTGGACATGATTTGGAAAGGCACATACCTCTCTGTAAAAGGCCTCACAGCTGATAATGCATATCAGAGCGAAAACCAAGCCACGAGGTCAAAGGAACTGCCTGCAGAGCTCAGACACAGGATTGAATCGAGGCAGAGATCTGGGGAAGTCTACAAAAATATTTCTGCTGCACTCAAGGTTCCCAAGAGCACAGTGGCTTCCATAATTCTCAAATGGAAGAAGTTTGGCACAACCAGGACTCTTCCAAGAGCTGGTCCCCATCCAAACTGAGCAATTGATGGAGAAGGGGCTTGTCTAGACTGGTGACCAAGAACCTGGTGGTCACTCTAGTTGAGCTCCATGATCATATATGCAGATGGGAGAAACCTACAGAAGGACAAACATCACTGCAACACTCCATCAATCTGGGCTTTATGGGAGTGTGGCCAAACTCAATCCTCTCCTCAGTGTAGACACATGAAAACACACTTGGAATTTGCAATAAAGCACCTAAAGGACCCTCAGACTCTGATAAACAAGATAACCTGGTCTGATGAATCTCAATTCTAAGCATCATGTTTGAAAGAAACCGGCTCTTCTCATCACCTGCAGAGTACCATCCCAAAAGTAAAGTGTGGTGGTAGCAGCCTCATGCTGTTGGGCTGTTTTTCAGCGGCAGGGACTGAGGAACTCATCAGAGTAGAAGAAAAGCTCAATGCACCAACATTTTGAGATAGCCTTAATGAAAACCCAGTCTAGAGCATTCAGAACCTCAGACTGGGCCGAAGGTTCACCTTCTAACATGACAATGACCCTAAGCACACAGCCAAGGCAACACAGGAGTGGCTTAGGGACAACTCTGTGAATGTCCTAGAGTGACCCAGCCAGAGCCCTGACTTGAACCCTATCGAACATCTCTGGAGAGACCTGAAAAAGGCTGTCAACAGACGGTCCCCATCCAACCTGACCGAGCTTGAGAGGATTTGCAAAGAAGAATGGCAGAAATTCCCCCAATCCAGTTGTGCAAAGCTTGTTGCGTCATACCCAAAAAGACTCGAGGCTGTAATTGCTGCCAAAGGTGCTTCAACTAAGTACTGAGTAAAGGGTCTGAATATTTATGTAAATGTGATATTTCAGTTTTTTCTTTTTAATAAATTTACAAACATTTCTAAAATTCTGTTTTCACTTTGTCATTATAAAGGACAGAGTGTAGAGTAATGAGAAAAAAAAAAGAATTTAAACAATTGTAGTATCAGACTGCAACATAACAAAATTGAAAAAAGTGAAGGGGGTCTGAATACTTTCCGTACCCACTGTATATATATATATATATATATATATATAATTTACAGCATTATTCCCTGTAATCTAATGTTTAAAATCTTAAAATAACATACATAAATAAATAAATAAATATCTCAAGAACCTGCATTCTGTTCTATCAGTTGCTTTTTGTCTATGTGTTTGAATGTAAAAAAAAAAATAAAATAAAAAAATAAAATAAAATGCATTGCCCTGTTCTGTGCTATTAATGCATCGAACTGAAAATCACCTTGTGCAGCGTTTAAGCAAATTACTGTTGATGAATCGGGTTGTAAAATACAGAGTCAGAAGGCAAGGAAATAGTCTGACTGATGTGGAAAAACAAAAGGTTTAATCTATGAGTTTCCTCTGACGTCCTAAAGACTACCACAAGAATGTAAAATTATACTGTAGAAGAGTCACTTTTGGAAGAGCAGGTCAAGTATTTCAAGGCAAAGAGTGCCAGTTCAAGATTTTTTTGCACCAGTAGGTGAGGTTAGTGATACAGACCAGATCTTTCAACATGAAGAAGTAATGGAGGAGGAAATGTGGCAAATGGAGTGTTACCTGCCTTGAGTCATGCTTAACATTGCTCCCATGAATCAGACTAGGTTGACTCACTCATGGTTGACTCAGTGGTGTCAGAAGCAGGAACTGTGCTTTAGAAATCGTATGTTGGACTTCAGTGGTAACACTTCAACCTACTAAAATTGGTGCCATTTAGTAGAAATACCAGCCTTTCTAAAGTATTAGTAGCATCAAGTACCGACTGAATTATGGGCCTTTCAACCCAACATATGTGTGAATGTATGAGAAGAGCACTCTCAATATGCCTCTGCCACTAATATCATTAATTATATAACTTGAAGAATCTTTAAGATGATTTTGTCAGTACAAGTCAGTTTCCAAATACAAATAATTTTCCATAACTTTCAAGCTTCAAAAATGCTGCAGTATATTCAGTTTTCAGTAGTTCCCAGTGGTGTAACAGGGATCCTTCAGGTCCATTTCAGTCCCTGGGCCAATGAGGATGCTATACAACGACCCTCCTTGGGCACATACATAATAGAACTGGACCAAGCAGAAACATCTTGGATTACAGAATGCTGTGATAGGCATCCTGCTCTTGGACATCAGATAGGTGGCTTTGCTGTGGCTTTGTTGGGAATGTGGATAAATCCAAATATTATTTTTCAGACAGATGGCATAACATAAGCTCTGGCAAACTTTCAGGGAACTTGTTACCACTAAGTAATGTGCCATGCAACGGATGCGGTCATGATTAGTCATGGCCCTGATCATATTGCTGGTGTAATCAGTCACAAAATCCTCCACTGGAATTATCACCCTCTAATCTGCCTGATAGGGAAATATACATCTGATCAATATGTTCCTGAATGATGGCAGGACTGTGACCCTCGTTTAACAAATCTATTTGCAGAAGTGCTGTCATGTCACAGCTCCTGCCTCCCTGACTGCATGGCACAGTGGCCTCTCAAGGGCAAATATGCATATGTGGAGAGTTTGCTTGTCCAGATGTCAGTTGTACAAAGGACAGCTTGTCCCACCACAGATTCAACTGTCTCTTTCACCTTATTTTGCACCTGTGCACTAGGAGTTGGTAGACAATTTCATGTGAAAAGCATTCCAGAAAGGATATTTTGTTGTGTGGGATGACAAAAGTGACATTATAAACACTAGAATGTAGTAATAAATTATTGCAAATCATATCATAGATGGCGGTGGTGATTTGGATTGCCTCCGAGTGATTGGGGAGGTATGTTTTTGCATCAAATACAGACATGTTTATGAAGAGGCAGCACTAATGTATGGCTGTGTGCTTTTAGATAAAGACCTGGGCGTAGGATCTGGTGGCAGGGCAGTAGGGTGCTTTAAATACATATGATTATGTTTTATATAACAGAAGTACTTGAATGTTTAATGTCCTTTTTGTTGCTAATGGTGGCATTGCGCAAGTTGGTTCAGTCTTTGCTGCTGAAAGTAAAATTATTGCATTTATTATTCCATGTCCTCTTACGAATTGATAGATTGCTCTGCCTCACCATATTCACACGTGACATTGGAACTGTGTGTTTCCAAGAGCCTGGGAAGGCCCCTTTTCTATTCCAAGAAAAAATTAAATTATAATAGAGTGACCATGATGAATAATGTTCACGATAAAGAAGATGTCAAAGAAAACTCTTTTAAAAACCTACTCTAAACAGTTGTGCTAAGCTAAAATACTGTACAGTTTTGTTTCTTTATATTTAACTTGGTTGCATGTAATGAAATTAAATTTAAATAATCTAAAAATGGCATGTGGTGTAACCATTAAGTAATAAAATAAATCCTTTACACCACATGCACTCAAATGTAATCATTTAATTTCAAAAAGATTTTTACATATGTTAAATTGTTTATCTGATGTTAATGACTTTTTAATTAATAAACATAATTATGTTTTTGGAGAGTTGCATCTTACAACCTAAACTAACCTTGTTTTCTGATAAAAAGGATTTGATGTGAAAAAAAAAAAATACACACACATATATATATATATATATATATATATATATATATATATATATATATATATATAAAATAACAGTTAGGAAATAAAAAGTCAGATTGAGAGATATGAAGTTACATTTGGGGGATATGAAGTCTCAATGGATACCACAGGATTGTCAGACGTTGATAATATTGACTTCACATACTTTTCATTGTATTTTTGGATTTTTGTTAAAGTATTCACTTGTATTTGTTTTTCATTTTGAATTCAGTAAATTCAGAAGCAGTTGTATGTTCACTTAAGAAGTTAGAAAGAATTTGAATGATATAGATGTTTGGGTGCTCATCCAGTACTCTGGCTCCAAGAAAGCTATAGGGATTTTACAGGACAGTTTTAGAAATCAGATAAGACATTCAGTTTCACTTAGCCTTTTCCCCCACATTACAGCAAGAAGGAAAAGGTTATTTATTTATTTAATTTTAAATCTGACTTTTTTTTCTTTCTTTTTTTTTTTTTTTTCAATTGCAGGATATTGCAGTACTGGAGTTTGGGGTGTGATTTTCTGTTTGTCTGACCAATGGAAAATGATTTTTTTGCGTGTATGTGTGTGTGTGAGAGAGAAACCTGTTTGGAATATCTCTGCAGCTTTAAAACAAATGGTTGGTATGCAGTCCAAACACATCCATATACACACTAAATACATATACAAATACACATACACACTCTTCTTTCTTTTGCTATTTGCCTGGAGACAGACTGATTGCAGGTGTTATCCAGGGGTCTGTGAAATCAAAACTGTGGTTCAGAGTTCGTCCAGACCTTACAGCCTTTACACCTTCACTGTGTTGTTAATTAGTGTGTCATATCAGAGAAACATGGACACCTGCCAAGACATCTTATGTCAAAACCATCGTCTCGAATCACCGGGGATGAAAAAATGTCCTTTTTAGTGTTTCCATGGAGACAGTGTAGCCTACAACAGTTTCTTAGACACCGTGCTCCGCTTGAAAACCGCTGAATAATTGTGAAGCTTCAGTGAACTAATGGGAAAATCACTATTATAACACATCAAAATAAATTACAAGGCATTGAAATGATCTACTTGTCAACGGAATCAACTGCTAAGCAACAAACTTAACCTGAGGAAATTACCTTGAAATTGGAATTTATGCTCAGAAAACATCATCATTGCCAACAAGGACAATATCTGACACAGATGAACAGAGAACTATTTTATATGCAAGACTACTAGCAATTGAACGTATGAATAAGTCAGTGCATTGCTAAAATAATGATATTGTTTCTTCCAGTGTAGCAAGCATGAAAGTATTAGGTTTTTTAAGGACATTATTCACATGCATTTTGATTTATCATTTTATATATATGTATTTTTTTATGGTTTTTATTTTAAGACTTTATTATATGCTGAATGCTGAAAGCAGATTGGAGCTCTCCCGAAAACAATAAATGTTATGCATCTCAAAAAATCTCCTCAATTAGTGAATCCAGCACTAAACAGTGTGGGCAGTGTGTACAAATGAACTGTGCAGTTTGAGCTTCGTCTTATTATTTATTATATTATTAATTGCATAACACAATCCCTGAAGACACAGGTTAAACAGGACATCTGTTTATTTTGTATCTCTCTAGTTTTCAAAGACCTTAACAACAAGGATGCAAAGGAATACTCATTTATTTGACTAAATGCAGCTGCTCTGTTCTGCATAGCGCCCTGAGCATATGTGCTGTAGCTCTCGTCTGCATGTGCGGCCTCACTGGTGCTCCTCCAAGAAACCAAACTGCATTGTTAAAAAACAGGAATACCTCTCAAGGGACCTTAAAAGCAAGATAGCATGTTTGTGAGATGGCCTGTGGTTAAGTATGCTGGGGAAAAAAAAGAAGCAGAATTACCAAGCCTTCTGAGTGTTGATTAGCAGAATGAAAGGCGTTCTCTGGCATTAAGTTTTCTCTGGTGTTAAATTACTCATTCTGTTAAAATAAATTATGTGTTCTTTACATTAAATAATCGGTGCCCTGAAATCAGCAGTATATATATTTTTCTTAACCAGAAGTGGTTTGTTTACTTAGTCTAAAGGAGATTTACTTCATTATATCCTGATTTATAGCTTTCACATATTTGTTTATGACTTCCTATATGATAATTCCATGTACATTTTTGTATTTTAAACAACTACTACCATGCATGCTAGTGATTATGCAACCCAAAATAGCTAATCATTGTTACTTTTAATTAAGAGAATAAACCAAACTGACTAATGGACCTAGAAAGCATTTTGCCACTAACATCAGTTGTTTATAAGTGGCCATAATGTGTTTAAATAGATCTAAATGTCTCCTAAAATTATATTTAATACTTTTCAATCATCAGAAGCTACAAAGGCAATTTTAATTATTTTTTTTTAGTTAATACCTAATGCTGGTATTACACTCTGAGCAATCCATGAACTGACTCTCCTTTTTTCCCCAGATAATTCACCAAAAAGGTCTAAATCCATAATAAGGCACACCAGACAACACAACAAGTAATTAAATTTTATTATAGTATTCAGTTAAAGTCAAAATAAATGACAGGAATTGCGGAAATAAATAAATAAATATACACAGTGGGGCAAAAAAGTATTTAGTCAGCCACCAATTGTGCAAGTTCTCCCACTTAAAAAGATGAGAGAGGCCTGTAATTTTCATCATAGGTATACCTCATCTATGAGAGACAAAAATGAGAAAAAAAAAAAATAAAATAAAAAAAAAATAAAAATCCAGAAAATCACATTGTAGGATTTTTAAAGAATTTATTTGCTAATTATGGTGGAAAATAAGTATTTGGTCAATAACAAAATTTCATCTCAATACTTTGTTATATACCCTTTGTTGGCAATGACAGAGGTCAAACGTTTTCTGTAAGTCTTCACAAGGTTTTCACACACTGTTGCTGGTATTTTGGCCCATTCCTCCATGCAGATCTCCTCTAGAGCAGTAATGTTTTGGGGCTGTCGCTGGGCAACACGGACTTTCAACTCCCTCCAAAGATTTTCGATGGGGTTGAGATCTGGAGACTGGCTAGGCCACTCCAGGACCACAGTAGGTATGGTGTTCTTTGGATGCAACTCAGCATTCTTTCTCCTCCAAACACGACAAGTTGAGTTTTTACCAAAAAGTTCTATTTTGGTTTCATCATTCTCCCAATCCTCTTCTGGATCATCCAAATGCTTTCTAGCAAACTTCAGTCGGGCCCGGACATGTACTGGCTTAAGCAGGGGGACACGTCTGGCACTGCAGGATTTGAGTCCCTGGCGGCGCAGTGTGTTACTGATGGTAGCCTTTGTTACTTTGGTCCCAGCTCTCTGCAGGTCATTCACTAGGTCCCCCGTGTGGTTCTGGGATTTTTGCTCACAGTTCTTGTGATCATTTTGACCCCACGGGGTGAGATCTTGCGTGGAGCCCCAGATCGAGGGAGATTATCAGTGGTCTTGTATGTCTTCCATTTTCTAATAATTGCTCCCACAGTTGATTTCTTCACACCAAGCTGCTTACCTATAGCAGATTCCGTCTTCCCAGCCTGGTCCAGGTCTACAATTTTGTTTCTGGTGTCCTTTGACAGCTCTTTGGTCTTGGCCATGGTGGAGTTTGGAGTTGGACTGTTTGAGGTTGTGGACAGGTGTCTTTTATACTGATAACGAGTTCAAACAGATGCCATTAATACAGATAACGAGTGGAGGACAGAGGAGCCTCTTAAAGAAGAAGTTACAGGTCTGTGAGAGCCAGAAATCTTGCTTGTTTGTAGGTGACCAAATACTTATTTTACCGAGGAATTTACCAATAAATTCTTTAAAAATCCTACAATGTGATTTTCTGGATTTTTTTTTCTCATTTTGTCTCTCATAGTTGAAGTATACCTATGATGAAAATTACAGGCCTCTCTCATCTTTTTAAGTGGGAGAACTTGCACAATTGGTGGCTGACTAAACACTTTTTGCCCCACTGTATATATATGTATATATATATATATATATATATATATATATATATATATATATATATATATATATATAGACTGATGTTGCGTGAGGAAAAATATAGACTAAATTGAAAACAAAATGCAAATTCATTTGACCTCCTCAAGGGAAATTAATAGAGTTAGAAAAAATAGTGTCTGAAAAAAAGAAAAACAACAACAGAAATCTTCAGCCATTATATCACATTACCATATACAAGACAATACAATCATGGCAAAATAATAAGGAGAAAATAGAACATTATTCCTAAGAAAAAAACAAAAAACAAAACATACTATTTTTCCATTTGGAATATAGCATACAATATTTTTATATATATTTTCTAGCAGTTTTGTGTACATTTTTTTTTACTGTATTTAAAATAAGGAAATTAAATTACTACAAAGTTATTTTTTCTTTATCTCTCAGAGGTCTCTTTTTTTATAGTCTCCAACATCATGCATCTTTCTGTAATTCTATTAGCACTTGCTCTACATGCAATCACCCCATTCTGTGTGAGTATGAGTATATAACCTATACATCATTTATTGTAAGTTTATATTCAGAGCAGCCATTCCATCAGTATTAAAGCTTTTTTTCTTTTTTCTTTTCAGCTAAGTGGAGCCTACAAAAACAATGGAGAAAATGTCTTTTTTCACAAGCAATGAATTCACACTCACATTTAAAGGGCAATAAATTACCTAAACAACATGCAAGAGACAGAGTAATACAATGACATAGACAGGGCTTTCACCTGGCTTCAGCGGAGGTAGACACAACATCAATAACTTGGACCAAGAATCCTATTATGACTGTAATAGGTTGAATAGAAGAGAGAGTTAAACTTTTCCCAAGGGCAAAGAGTTTGCCTTAATGTCTGCCCATTCCATGTCAAAACGGTCTTTACACACATCAAGTGAGAACTGTGGGAAATTCAAACTAATTATCTCATGCAAAAACCAGCCAGAATCTGAGAACTGCTGCATGTCAGGGCCACAGGGATTGTATGTGGGTGTTTACATCATTCCCTACAGGAAAAGGCTTGTGTGTCTATTTATACTGATGTTCTGCAGAACTAATCACAGAAAACTTGTTGACAAAACTTGAACATTCTTGGTAGGTTTGTAGCGATCGTCTAAAAAGCAAGTTACAAAGTCATTCTAATTAAATTAGTGGCTGAATGCCTTTTCAGGTTGTGCTGTTACATTCAAATTAGGCATATCAAAGATACTGGTACACTTTAAGCCAAAATAATAAAATAAAACAAAACAAACAAACAAAAAAAAAATCCTTTAAAAAAAATCTGAAAAGGCAGTGATAATTTTCTGCTAGGACATTATCCACTAAGTTCACTGAAATTTTCTTCAAACTTAAAAAAAAAAACAACAACAACAAAAAAACAAACAAAAAAAAAAACACATAGTGCAGTGCGTCATTCTAAATACAGGTAAAACACCTGTAAAAAATCGGCATGGAAAATTCCTTCATATTAACAGTACATTAGAACTTTTTTGTTTTGTTTTGTTTTGTTTTGTTTTACAGACCTTTCTTAGAACGTTCTTTGGGACCAAGCTGATAACAGTATGAACTGATGCCGTTCTACAGCATCGACTACTGAGTACTGAATCAATCTGAATTAACAATAAAATGATAAAATAATTTTTTGGCTAGATCAATTTAGTAGCTGTAGTGATCCCTCTATAATTAAACATAAACACAAAATTGTGTTCACCTATAGTTAATAGTTATTTTTAATAGTAAAAACTGAAGTAATTTTACTACAGGGCTGTTTCTCGGGCATACTCTGACAGCACTGGATCACTATGCATACATTATCTAATAACCATGCAGGAAAGACAATGCCAGTAATATAAATATTGCTTTGAATACTTATAATACTGGTATCTCACAGTTCTGTCAATGCAAAAAAAAAAGAAAAAATTGAATAAATCATGGACGAGGACTGCTAACAGCAAATGTAGAAATGCATTCAAGCTGTATGAGTGTATATGGGTGCAAAAACAAGAAATGGCAATAACAACTCTTAAATTGTTACAGTTTATGGATGAAATGCGAGGTCTCCAGGTTTCCTCAACATCCACTGGTGCAAATGCAAATAAACAAATCTCTCTGTGTGAGAAAAAAAAAAAATAAAATAAATAAATAAATAAATAAATAAATAAAAAAAAAAAAAAAAAAAAAAAATATTATGTTATTTACTTAGCCCCATGTCATTCCAAACCCATTAAACCTTTGTTCATCTTCAAAACAGAGATATCAATGAAACCAGAAGGAAATAATAATAATAATAATAATAATAATAATAATAATAATAATCCATATGTAAATATAAAAGGAACATAATTGCCTTTTTATGAACATATTTAATATAGTCAACTACTTACATATAAACAGTGATCAAATATTAATTTACATATAAATATTGATCAGCACACAAACATAGTGTAGGATCTTTCAGCGAATCAGAGAGCGATAATGTGATCAGAACTTTTCTGAAACTGACCGAGCAGAATTCTGAAAGGCCCAAGATAACATGGATGACCATAAAGCCACGGGGCACCAGCAAGTCTTAATCTGGTCTAATTTACTAACTCTTCCTTAACTTTAGAACAGAGGATGCCTGCATGAGATGCACCAAGTGAAGAAAACCCCCTCAAACACTGTCAACTTCAACCCAAGATTAATGTTCAAACAGATAACACATGACTATCATAAGTAAAATCATGAGTTAATGCCATAAGGTGGTTTTAAATTCGGACCATGTGACTAATAGATAACATGTTGATTTAATGGGGAGGCAAAATATACTCACATCCCTAGCTAAAACAATGTCTAATTGGTCAAAGCCCCATTAGGGATGTGTGTAACAGTTGAGTTTAAAACACATGACATGAACAGAGAGCTTTTTCATGTTTTCGGATTTTTGGGCTTTTGGGATTTTTGGCCTGCATGCCTGCTACTCCTCTAGCATCATGAGGAGATAAGCAATCTAGTCTCACTCTTTTCTTTTTTTTCTTTATTTTTTTTTTCCATTGAGAGTCTCGCGTTCTAAGTTAAGTTCTGATGCCTCCGACTTTGCCTGCCTAAACTTTAATCAGCGTACCAGACTCCATATCCATCCTTCAGCCAACGCCAAAACATCACTCCAGACATTACTAGACCTCCAGCGAATTAACAAACCTGGGAAAACCCTTTTCCACGAAGAACACACAGGAACACATGTATAATATAAAGTTTCATAGCCTCATTGAAAACCCAATTTAAGGGTTTAATTAAATGATTGACCGTCTGTTCAGGTTTAAGAAATTGCATATACGGTATTGCTAGAAACCTGGGATTCCATATTTCCATTCTTTACAAAGTCATTGTTTCCTCACTTTCTTTCTTTCTGCAACTTGTGTGAATATGTGAGTGTGAAGTGTTAGAATATTTCTAAAGAATTGAAGTGACTTGTGGGCACACACACACACACACACACCCACACCCACACCCGCACCCGCACACGCACACGGAGCAGTGGGCAGCCAATGCTGCGGCGCCCGGGGAGCAGTTGGGGGTTCGGTGCCTTGCTCAAGGGTTTCACCTCAGTCGTGGTATTGAAGGTGGAGAGAGCGCTGGTTACTCACTCCCCCCACTGACAATTCCTGCCGGACCTAAGACTCGAACCTGAGACCTTTGGGTTACAAGTTCGACTCTCTATCCATTAGGCCACGACTGCCCCTCATTAAAATTATGTTTAGTTTTGTCATAAAGATTAATGAAGTATTAGAATAGTTTATATGTCTTATACTTTACTTACTTTACTTTTAGTCATTTAGCAGACGCTTTTATCCAAAGCGACTTACAAATGAGGACAACGGAAACAATCAATTGTAGTATTAAAACAACTAAAACTGATCCAAAACTAAAAGCTAAAACTTTATAAATAGTATATATACACACACATTAAATAATAATAATAATAATAATAATAATAAATAAAAATGAGAAATGCATATGACAAAATTTCTAAACTTAACATTTAGATGAAAACAAAATAAAGCTACAAACAATTCAAAATATTAAGAGAACAAAAGGTATAAGAGTGTAATAATGATTCTAACATAAAACTAAGCCAAACACCAAAAACAACTACGTGTATGTACACACACACAGAGACATATATGCACACACACAAACACGCATATCCATAAATTCAATATTATTTCATTCCCATGTAGCTTGTTGAAGTACTAAAATAACTCAAATTAAATAAAACTACTTTAAAAGTTACTTATAGTCAGTGAAATGTTCGGGGACTGTCAAAAGTGTAGGCAGATATTAAGCAGACAGTCCACTAATACTCTATTGGTAGTTACATGTATAGTTACCTTTTGATTCATATGTATTTATTTTTACAATCTCTTTATGAACTATTTGAACTGTCAAATTTTTAGTGAAATGGTCTTTCAATGGAGGGACCGGAATCTCACAGGTCTCATTAAAAATATCTTTATTTTTGTTATAAATATTAATGAAAGTCTTATAGGTTTGGAATTACATGAGGGTGAGTAACTAATGACATAACTTTTTGGGGGGTGAATTCACTCTTTGTGAAAATATATTTAAATCGACAGACTCCAGCTTATATAAAACGTTTTCTTGAAGAACTGACTGAATTATTTTGACCTTGATGATAACATATGCCTCTAAGGTCTATGGTTTCCTTATTTATTTTATATATTCTTTTAATGTTTTTCTTTTTAAAATTTACTGTTTAATTTTATTAAGAATCATATTGAGTAGATTTCCTTAATCTTGTCTGTTTGTATGTACAGGTGCATCTCAATAAATTAGAATGTCGTGGAAAAGTTCATTTATTTCAGTAATTCAACTCAAATTGTGAAACTCGTGTATTAAATAAATTCAATGCACACAGACTGAAGTAGTTTAAGTCTTTGGTTCTTTTAATTGTGATGATTTTGGCTCACATTTAACAAAAACCCACCAATTCACTATCTCAACAAATTAGAATACTTCATAAGACCAATAAAAAAATAAATTAAAAAAATAAATAAATAAAAAAAAAAAACCTTTTTAGTGAATTGTTGGCCTTCTGTAAAGTATGTTCATTTACTGTATATGTACTCAATACTTGGTAGGGGCTCCGTTTGCTTTAATTACTGCCTCAATTCGGCGTGGCATGGAGGTGATCAGTTTGTGGCACTGCTGAGGTGGTATGGAAGCCCAGGTTTCTTTGACAGTGGCCTTCAGCTCATCTGCATTTTTTGGTCTCTTGTTTCTCATTTTCCTCTTGACAGTACCCCATAGATTCTCTATGGGGTTCAGGTCTGGTGTGTTTGCTGGCCAGTCAAGCACACCAACACCATGGTCATTTAACCAACTTTTGGTGCTTTTGGCAGTGTGGGCAGGTGTCAAATCCTGCTGGAAAATGAAATCAGCATCTTTAAAAAGCTGGTCAGCAGAAGGAAGCATGAAGTGCTCCAAAATTTCTTTGTAAACGGGTGCAGTGACTTTGGTTTTCAAAAAACACAATGGACCAACACCAGCAGATGACACTGCACCCAAATCATCACAGACTGTGGAAACTGAAAACTGGACTTCAAGCAACGTGGGCTATGAGCTTCTCCACCCTTCCTCCAGACTCTAGGACCTTGGTTTCCAAATTAAATACAAAACTTGCTCTCATCTGAAAAGAGGACTTTGGACCACTGGGCAAGAGTCTACTAGGATTTTCACACACAACCATCTCTAGGGTTTACAGAGAATGGTCCGAAAAAGAGAAATATCCAGTGAGCGGCAGTTGTGTGAACGAAAATGCCTTGTTGATGTCAGAGGTCAGAGGAGAATGGGCAAACTGGTTAGAGATGATAGAAATGCAACAGTAACTCAAATAACCACTCTTACAACCAAGGTATGCAGAATAGCATCTCTGAACGCACAACACGTCGAACGCTGAAGCAGATGGGCTTCAGCAGCAGAAGACCACACCAGGTGCCGCTCCTGTCAGCTAAGAACAGGAAACGGAGGCTACAATTCGCACAGGCTCACCAAAATTGGACAATAGAAGATTGGAAAAACGTTGCCTGGTCTGATGAGTCTCGATTTCTGCTGTGACATTCAGATGGTAGGGTCAGAATTTGGCGTAAACAACATGAAAGCATGGATCCATCCTGCCTTGTCTCAACGGTTCAGGCTGGTGGTGGTGGTTTAATGGTGTGGGGGATATTTTCTTGGCACACTTTGGGCCCCTTAGTACCAATTGAGCATCGTTTAAATGCCACAGCCTACCTGAGTATTGTTGCTGACCATGTCCATCCCTTTATGACTACAGTGTACCCATCTTCTGATGGCTACTTCCAGCAGGATAATGCAACATGTCACAAAGCTCAAATCATCTCAGACTGGTTTCTTGAACATGAGTTCACTTTACTCAAATGGCCTCCACAGTCACCAGATCTCAATCCAATAGAGCACCTTTGTGATGTGGTGGAATGGGAGATTCGCATCATGGATGTGCAGCCACCAAATCTGCAGCAACTGCGTGATGCTGTCATGTCAATGTTTCCAACACCTTGTTGAATCTATGCCACGAAGAATTAAGGCAGTTCTGAAGGCAAAAGGGGGTCCAACCCGGTACTAGTAAGGTGTACCTAATAAAGTGGCCAGTGAGTGTACAAAACATACCTAACCAGCATGCTGTTTTTTTCAACAGCACTGGTAATAAATCAATATATTTGAATGATTTCTGAAGGATTATATGACTCTTAAAACTGGAGTAACAGCTGTTAAAAATTCTGATTTGCATCACTAAATTAAATCATATTTTAAAGTATATTAATTATGTATTATAAATGTATATGTTTATAACCTCTGACATGGAGACGAGTGAAAACTCTTCACATGACCGCTACTGAACATCTGAACATAACGAAACAAATACGCATTGATGGATCTTCTTCCGTCTGTTCTGCAAAATGTAAAAAAAAAGTAGCATTTATTTCTCCAAGCATAAATATTGTGAAAATATCAATATTAATTGTGTCTAGGCAAAGGCATTCCTCCTGGAACTAACGTGGGTTTGGCGGGTGTTCATTTCATACTCTGTGACGGCTTATTTGATGAATAAATTCTACATTGTATTTAATGTGTAAGGTACATGTAAAACAAACTGGTAATGTCATAACAGTATCGTGTACTGTAATCAAATCTATACCTGTGGAACCGACAGCACACGCGGTGTTCATCTAATAAAGATCTTCATAGCTAGCAAACCATAGCCTTTGCAGATTTGCTTTCAACTGACTATAGATCCAAAGCTACGTCTTCAACGCTCTTGATGTTACACCTCTGAGTGAGAACCGCTTCAGACGACTCAGCGCGTGCGGCAGGGAACTGAACGAATCATTCAAACTGATTCACAAATCAATTCACTGGTTTGCCAACTGGTTTGATCAAGCCTTTGAGCAGAATTGACTCAAAAGAATGAATCATTTGCGAACGGGCATCGCT
Organism: Spinibarbus caldwelli; assembly: GCA_039654775.1. NCBI lineage: Eukaryota > Metazoa > Chordata > Actinopteri > Cypriniformes > Cyprinidae > Spinibarbus > Spinibarbus caldwelli. The sequence continues at coordinate 25,714,368 of CM077251.1, forward strand.
CATTGCCCAGATAAAAAAGTAGACGGCGCGTTTGGAATAAATTTAAGCATTTTTAACTTGTATTGCATTAAGATGAAGTAACGAGAGGAGCGTCGCCCACAGTAACGAAGTAAAAGTACAGTTTTTTCACTAAAAATGTACCTGCGTAAGAGTAAAAGTACACATTTTTAAATATACTCTAAAAGTATTAGTTACCCAAAAAATTTACTCAAGTAAATGTAACGAAATAAATGTAACTCGTTACTACCCACCTCTGCTGGCAACACTGTTGCCAGTAAGTTACTGTAATTAAAACTTACAGTAGCAAACTGTACTGTTTTACAGTAAATTAATGTAAATAAAATCCAATTCATCAGTATACTACTGTAATTCATTCATTTTAATATAGATTTAATTAGATTTTATAATTTTTATATATAATTCATTTAATTTTTACTCTACATAGGTACTATTGACATTCAATTAAAACATACACAATAATTACAAAATATCAAATTCTTTATTTAAAACATTGCATGTATAACATTTAAAAATACAGTCTTCCAGCGCTGGAACAGTGCATCTTCACCATTTCTCCTGTCTTAGGACGTTTTGCAGGGCATTATGTTGTGTCCTCTGGATTCTTCCTCACAAAGAATCTTTAGGCAACAGAAACATAATGGGGGAAAAAAAGACAAGCAGCCAAAGAAGACATAGCCATCTGCAAAACCGAGGTGCTTCTCCAAAACGTGGCCACCATCTTTGCTCACCATCCACTTTGACAGAAATGTCTTCTCTGAAAAACAAGAAATAGAAATAGCACACTTTTAAAAGGCAAACCTCATATAGAATACACAGATCTCTCAAAACCATAGTTGTTCTCTCACCATGAATTATCAGTCTCAGGGTGGCTGGCATGTTCATGTTTTTCTTGATGCTTCATTGCAGTTGCCCTTAAAACACAAATACAAAAAATGCAGTAAATCTTAAATTCCATTAAAAACTATAACAAACTAATTCCAAAACTAGAAAGGCAGCTAGCCATAAAACTAGTTTAACCTAGCTAACATACGATTTTATTTTCTCAATAGGCTACTGGCCAACATTATACTAACACCTTAACTAAATTTCACATTAGTTAACCTAATGTTAATATAAGATAAGCTTTGCTCGTTAAAAACAATTTTAATTCGGTAACTTAATTCAATAAGATGACAAAAGTCGTTTGAAATGACAGCGCAGTTTACCGTGTTAAAGTTCTGTAGAGTAAATATTACTATGGGTTAAACTGGTGTGCAAAAATCTGACACAAACACACAGACAAACGTACATATATTTTTACCTTGCTTGTTGGTCTTATTCTCTCGTAAAGTGCATCGACACACAGCGTAGATGTTCTCCGGAGCTCTTCCACTAAGGCGGGTTCATTCCCGGGCGAAACCCGCGGCGCTGCGGCGCTGCCCCGCTGCTTCCGTGTCTTCCTCGGACGCGAGTGGCGCGGTGCAAGTCGACAACAGACAACAATATAGAACCCATTATATATATATATATATATCTACAGTGAATGCGGATAGTAAACTGATGCCCCGGTATATTTCTGATACGCAGATGTACTCCAAGCACTCGCGCTGTTTCTGACATGAAGTACAAACGGATTTTCCAACCATTACAAGCGATGTAACACATCCAGTGCAGTCAGTCCCATGCTGTTGCAGCGTTGTAGACACGGTGTAGGGGAAATTGTGTCAATCCAAATGTAAGAAATGAGGAAAATAAAACGACCTCAGTATAATGGCGCCAAAGAGGCCGTTACAGCAAATACAGTAGTATACAGCAATTTTAAATAATACAGTAAGTCTCTGTATATGTGGTCTGACGTCACAGAAAATTCCCATGATGCAAAGGGTATTACAGTTATTTACTGTAAAGGGAATTTGCAGTATTACACTGGATGATATACAGTAAATAACTGTGAAAATTACAGAAATGTCTAACAGTGTAGTGAACCAAACTAAGAGACCATTTTGAAGGCTCAGGAAACCTTTGCAGGTGTTTTGAGTTGATTAGCTGATTGGCATGTCACCATATTCTAATTTGTTGAGATGGTGGGTTTTTGTTAAATGTGAGCCAAAATCATCACAATTAAAAGAACCAAAGACTTAAACTACTTCAGTCTGTGTGCATTGAATTTATTGAATACACAAGTTTCACAATTTGAGTTGAATTACTGAAATAAATGAACTTTTCCACGACATTCTAATTTATTGAGATGCACCTGTATGTGTGTGAGTGTGTGTTAACAGGCTAACTCACAGTGCAAACACACTGCACTTTTTCAGCACTCTGGTTTATGCGTAAGATTCATTAATTGTTATGGCCACAACATACATACTATATAGGTAAATAAATTTAAATAATTTATATAATATACCATTTTTATGTTTATACTTAGATCCCATGAGCAATTTTCTGCTTGAGCCACAGTAAGCAAACTGTAGTCTCGGAACATAACATTTTAAAAGATCTAAAATTGCTTTCCTACATAGACACATCAAAGAGACTTATGTTTTTACTCAAAACTTATTTATTTCATGGTGGTGAAAACATGACATAAATTGTTTAGCGCTAAAATAGAATGAATACACTTTAGGAAGTATGTGTAGTAGGAAAGCATTTTAAAAGCAGAGAAACATCACAACAAAGCTGTTGTGATTACTTTAAGACTAGGTAGGAAACCTGCATTAGAATTGCACCAAATAATTTGTAAATAATCTATGTAGGCTCAATTTGGCTACTCTTGGTGCAATTCAGTATTTTAATGAAACAATAGTGCAAATATTGTCACAACACAAAGTATATTGGGCTAATCACAGTCTGCTTTAATCTAATTTACTGAAAGTATGCTTCTAGTCTATGGTAAATCCTGTAAGGTATGCCTGTAATTTACAAAATAATGTTGTGTGCCTACACCTTTTTTTTTTGTTGTTTTTTTTTTTTTTTTAAATACATATTGAGCAAATAGCATTTTGATACGTGTAGAGGATGTCAGATCCAATTAAGATGGACTGATATTATATTAAAAGGTAATATTATTGTACAGGTGAAATCTCCAGAGAGTGGCATGTGATTGAATTTTTGGTGACTGTGAAATTATCCTCGATATATATGCGCTGAGTGGAGAAGATTAAATTCATTGATTCACTGCCATTCAAACATCTCCTGGACACCGTACATGTTGTTTCATGACAGTCAGAGCTTTCAAATGCTACCTAGCACATAGGCTTGACAGAAGGAAGTTTATTTAAGAATAAATAGTTTAAGTTGTTTTTCTTTTCACTGGTTCATATTTACCACGTTTACTTAAAATAAAATGTTTCTATTTCTCTATAACATGTCCTGTTTTGGGGAACCCTGTCTGTCTTATCAGACATTTATTATGCTACCTTCTACGTTTTAGCTAATATTTTTGTGTTCAATGTATTTTATGCTTATTAGGGTATTGTGTCAATAGCTTAGCAACATGCTAATGGACTCAAGTCTAAAGTTTATTGGAATGAAGTCTCATATGCACTTGACGTGACGAGTGCTATTTTAACTCCATATTCGCTGCCTACGCAGAGTTCACATATGAGGTTTCATCTGTGTGCGCAGGTTTTGCTTTTCTTGGGGGACTATCATATGAAAATGTCTAAACAAATATAGCAAAACCTGATGAAATCACCTTGTCAGTGAGAAAAAAAATAGATTTGTACCTGTAAGGGCAAAAAGTAGAGTGCGAGAGAGAAACAAATCCCTTGATTTTCCCCTGTGGTTTAAAAATGGGTCATGGGATTGTCCACAGTTGCAGATACCAGTGCTGCCGTCCGAAATTACGTACTTCCAGAGTATGTACTGCTTGCGATGAAGAACGTACTTTTCGACTATAAATAAAATACATTTTGTAAGCATGTGGGTAGTATGAATAGGATGAACACATAGTATATCCACCATGTCGGCATAGTTCTGTGACCTACAGTACAAAATTAGTGGTGGCACTGTTCCTGTCGATTTATGACTGTGATGTTTCCTCTTCCGTGACCTGATGGTAAAGTGTCCATTTGATGCACACTTCAGAATCTGGGCAAAAGCATTACAGGTAGGTCATTTGGGTGTTTTTCACCTTGTGTTTTATAAAAAGTGTATATTCTGACGTACTACTCATCTGTCCCAATATATATATATATATATATATATATATATATATATATATATATATATATATATATATATATATCGATCGAAGGCAGAAAATATTTAGATAGTCCCGTTCCAAACTCATGTCATTGGTTGAGCCAATTGACCTGATCAAACAATGTTTTGCACCACAATGCAAGTTTGTTCCACAGACTTACATTTCTTTCTGAGAAATCAACTCATGAATGGTTTACTTATAGTTATTTCTTCAAATTAATCAGAGATGTGTACTTCAGTGTTGAAAAAATACACACATCATTTTTAAGTACTCTACAACAAGAAGTGCAGAAATACTTTAGAGGGCTAGGGATTCAATTAGTCACCTAAGTCATGTGAGGCATCGTAATGGGGATTCAATATACGAGTCCCATGAACGCACCCCACCACTGCACACCAAAGCTCATTTGAGTTAGTGAGACCAATTATATTTCCCTCCTACCACCACTTGTGTTATCCTCTTAGCTCAAAAACCCTGGGTTGGTGGGAGCGTCTCCAGCCTTCCTGAAAACGGCTCTAAAGATTATTCAAATGAGTGTATTAAATCTATTCTATTTTAAGCCCTCTACCCCTCTGTGTCCTGTTTACTTCACAATTTTGGACTCCATCTGTAATCTACTATCTGAGGCCAGTCTTAGTCGAGTAGTGTTTATTTATTGATTACAGTTCTCTTTGTGGGTCTGGCAGTTGCAGCTTAGATGCAATCAAGTCAGATTTAATGAGTCCATGCATACAAATTGACTTTCCCTCTGCCCTGTTTTGACCAGTATCGATTAACTCTCCTGAGTTATCAGGCTGATCTGCAAAAGGGATCAGTCATTTTGTTCGCATCATGACACTTTTTCTGATGCTTGGGACTGTGATTGACTGCCCTTTCCATGAGGATCTTAGGCAAAACTAACAAGGCATGGCTATGTTAGGCTGCATACTTCAGCATGGGCAAGGTCATAAGTGAGTGTAATAAACAGTGAGGAAGAGAATGAACAATCCATGATCACACCTGAAATCATAAGAAGAGTTTCTTTGATCTCATTATTCAGTTGCCATCAGGCAAATTCCCACCAATATCAATGCTGTAAGCGATCATATTACTTTACATCAGTAACTCTTAAGTCAAATTCCTGTTTCCAATTACATTTATTGATCATCTGGTTAGGGTGACTGGAAATCTTAATCTTTTTTTTTTTTTTTTTCATACCTCTTGCATGCTGCTTCTCAGAATTACATTATGAACCAATCAATATTATGTTATTATTGATCGCTGGTCCAGAGAAGAGAGAGAAAATTGTAACTGACTCCAATATCAGTAGAAGAAAGAAGAAATATCACATTGAAGTAAGTTCTAAATATTTATTCCCATCATTGTAATTGTTGATTTTTTTCAAACCATTTGTCCCTTACATTTACATTTATGCATTTAGCAGACGCTTTTATCCAAAGCGACTTACATTGCATTCAAGTTACAGTTTTTTACATTTTATCAGGTCTTGCTTTCCCTGGGAATCGAACCCATGATCTTAGCGTTGCTAGCGCCATGCTCTACTATTTGAGCTACAGGAAAGCTATTTGAGCTACAGTCCCTTGTGTTTAGAACATAGGCAGGGAAACATGTTGGATGGCTAGCCATTTCATCGCACCAAAATAAACAGACACACACACACACACACACACACACAAAAAAAAAAACACACCAAGTTACCTACTCTTGCATGTCATTAGATTGTGAGGGAAGCCAGAGGAGCCCCATGTCAACATGCAAACTCCACACAAAAAGTTCTCCTGGTTCAGCTGGGACTCAAACAAGTGACCTTCTTGCTGTGACGTGTGTAACCCTGCGCACTAGTAGTTACTATAGATACTATGACCTCTCTTTATGTATCAATCTATATGAGAAGATACACTGTAATGGACCAGTCAAGGTGCTAGGTTCGCTACGGGAGGGCACAAAAATTAGTTAAACCACAATAACAAAACAGACAGACCAGGAAAATGACTTGAAGTTTGTCTTTTACTTTGAATAAAAGTTGAATTGAATGAAAATATGAAATGGAATGACAGTAAAAAAAACAATTGAAATAACACCAAGAAAATTCTCTTTTCTTTCTCCCTTTTTTTTTTTAGAAATTAAGTTTGAGCTCCTTTTTAGTTATTGGATTAAAATATTTGTATTGTGCTATATTTGTTTCCTTTGATATTTAACTTCTATTTTTGGTTTGTTTCCTTCTTATTGATGGATTTAAATTTTTCCTAACCTTTTTTCTAGATTATTTTGGAGCTTTGCTTATTTGATTACTGGTTTGAGTTAGAACCTCTAGCCCACAACAAAAAAAAAACAATTACAATAAATCACTCCAGAAAAATAACTAAAATAGTACAACAGTGAAATTCAGTATATGAAAAGTTCTCAGTCCATAGAATAAGTTGAGCGTGGGAAAAGAACAGTGCTTTGAATCCAACGATGAATCCAATAAGCACAAGAGTCTCTTTGTGTAGTGCAAACGTTTGTAGTGCAAATTGTTCAATAGTGAAAAAAAAATCAGTTAGTACGATAATCAGTGTTGAGGTAATTTGGTGAGAAATACCACTAGGAACAGATGAAGTCCACTTGTGATAATGGATAAGGCACTGATCACTTGAATCTCAGGATTTTCTCCTAGTTGTCTTTCTCAGGGTTCTCTAGCTGGGTGGCTCGCCATCTCAGGATCACAGCTTAATTCAGTCTCGGAAAAAAACCTGACCTGTTTATACAAACAGCGTCGCAACATCATAGACAATTAACATGACTGTTAAACTCAATATATCTTTCATACATAAACTCAAAATGGCTGGGAAAAGAAAAAAAATATATATACACACTATTAGAGCACTTTTGCTACTTAACACATATGAAATCAGTTACATAAATGATAATCGTCAGCTGATTAGCATTTTTAAGCTCTTCAGAAATACAATACACAGTTACAGTACATTATACACGACATGTGAACACTAAATGCATATAAACTTGCATAAAACGCTTCAAAACGTTAATACAGCATATTAACACTTCATTTAGAGTTGAACGTTATTTTGAAACTCACCAAATCCGGGGGATTTCAACAATTAATCAACCGCATCGGATCTCACAGGGTTTACAATCGCATCTCATCTGCTTCATTACCATCGATCATCGCGCTAAAACGACCCAAATAGGATTTATACAAGTGTTACAACGTCATATAACACATTATTTATGCATATTAAACAAGGATGATTGGTATAATTGCCTTTTAATCTGCGTTGATGACACTCGCGATCTGCGAAGCGCGTGCTCTCTCTTTGCGACTATGCGTCTCGTATCAGTGACGTCATACACAGTGCGTCTTATGACAATCGTCTTGCTTTAGTTATTACAGTTATTTTAATTATTTTGAACAACTTTGAATACCCATTTTAATCAAGCATTTCCGTTTTTTTTCTTCATTGAAAATAAAATTATTGCAAATTATATTTGTTCTATTTATTATCATTATTTTTAGTCAGCTCATTTCTGACCTGGGTTACACCCTCCCCCCTTAAGTCTATGCAAGTCCCTTTGCATGGCTGTAAAAAGGCTTTTTTAGGGTCTGGGGTGTCTAATTGATTTGGGTTGTTCTGCAAGTGACTCGACAAAAGCAGTGTTCAAACCCTGAAGCAAGGATTGAATGATGGATATCATCGGGTTCCCCAGCTCTGGGTAAGTCAGCCTTTTTGACTTCTGCTTCACCCTTTTAGACCTTCTTAGATGACTTTCATCCTCACTTTCATCTTCATCCGTTTCTTCCTCCGGTTCGTCGGGTTCAGCTGACTCCAATCTGGGTCTCCGCTGTGGAACATCAGGTACAGTTTCCTCAACTTGTACTGCAGGCGTTTCATTGTCCTTTGTGTTTCCACCAGGTTCATCCCGTGTCTGCAGTTCTACTTGAGGTAAGTGGCTTCTTTCTTTCAGGGTTTCCTTTACAGGTTCCATGTTACTGGAGGAAGACTCAGCTTCAGGTAAGTACTGGGTATCAGGTGAGGTTTCTGTACCAGGTAAGCACTCTACTTCAGGTGGATTCTTCCTTCTTGGCACATCTCCTGCATTCACAGTCTCAGAAGCATCGGTTGATACGGGCTCTAAGTCAGGTAAGTTTTGGCTTGCAGGATCAGAGTTAAGAGGAATCTTTACAGGCCTTCTTACAACATTGTACTCCCGGATTAACTTTTCTGAGGTAAGAGCTGACACATCAGAAATCTGGGGTATGTAGTCATCTTCATCAGAACTTTGGTAGTTTTCTGGACATTTCTCAATTTCTACATCTTGGCTTTGCCTAGTTGCCCGCTTCTTCCGAGGTTTCACTACATCAGGATCATCACTATCATCATGTGAAGACAAAAACCCACAAGGTAGCAGTAAATCTCTGTGCAGTGTTCGTAAGGGACTTTCTTGTCTTTCAGGTCTCACTGTATAGACGGGTAGCTCACCGGCACGACTCACCACAACATGTACCACAGGATCCCACCTGTCAGCCAGCTTGTGTTTCCCGCGTAACCTCACATTTCTGACTAAAACACGGTCACCTTCTTCAAGAGTTGACTCAGTCACTCTGCGATCGAAACGGACTTTATTTCTTTCAGCGGTTTTGGCTGCATTCTTCTGAGCTAGTTTGTAGCTCTCTTGAAGATGGGTTTTCAATGACTTCACGTACTGCGAATGGAATTTGGGACCGTCATGGTTCACTGAGGTGTTGAAAATCAAGTCCACTGGCAGTCTTGGTTGGCGCCCGAACATAAGTTCGTACGGTGTGTAACCGGTTGTCTCGTGCTTCGTGCAGTTATAAGCGTGCACAAGTGGTTTTACAAAATCTTTCCAATGAGCCTTCTCTTGAGCTTTCAAGGTACCCAGCATTCCCAACAGTGTACGATTAAAACGCTCAACTGGGTTGCCCCTTGGATGGTACGGTGTGGTTCTGATTTTTTTAATACCTGAAATCTCACAGAGTTCTTTGATTGTCTTGGACTCGAAGTCAGGTCCTTGGTCGCTGTGGAGCTTTTCAGGCATGCCATAATGAACTATGAAGTTTTCCCACAAACTCTTGGCGACTGTTCTGGCTTTTTGATTTGGGGTGGGGACTGCGACCGCATACTTGGTGAAGAAGTCCGTTATCACCAGGATATCTTTGGTGTTGCTACGGTCGGGTTCCAGAGACAAGAAATCCATGCACACCAACTCTAGTGGGCGGGTGACTTCGATGTTCACTAGAGGTGCTGCTCTTGCTGGCAAGGTCTTTCTACATACACAGCGACTGCAGGTCTTGACTTTGTTCTCAACATCAGTAGCCATCCTGGGCCAAAAGAATCGCGACCGGGTGAGATCAAGGGTCCGTTCTATTCCCATATGGCCCATGTGGTCATGCAGACTTTCCATGGCTACGGCTCTCAAATCAGGAGGAAGGACAAGTTGGTAAGTTATGCAGTCTCCAAGAGTTCTTTTACGATAGAGAACACCATCCTTCAACTCAAGTTTCCTCCATTCTCTTAACAGTAAGGGAAGCTCTGGAAGCTCACGTCTCAGTGCAGGCAAGACAGTGTCTCCTGATTCTAACTGGATTATTACTTCTCGCAATGCTGGATCATTTCTTTGTTTTTCCCTTAACTCCTGTTCTGACATACAAGAAACAACTGAAGATCCTCCTATCTTCTCATACTCTTCAGGAATTGCTTCTGGGCACATAGAGAGCGACTCAACAAGGGTAAGGTTGCTGCTGGCATCAGCTTGATATAAAAGCTTATCACAGACTGCTTGGATTACGTCAGCGGAAACCAGGGTGGAATTTGCTGCTTCAGGTGAGTGATACAAGGTGAACTGACGTATACGATCTTGTTCCTTTTGAGATGCTGACTCATTCATCAGATCACCATGAGGTCGTCTGGAGAGCGCATCCGCGTCAAGATTGCTCTTCCCAGGCCGATACTGGAGGGTAAAGGAGAAAGTGGACAAGGCAGACAACCACCTATAGCTGGTTGCATCCAACTTCGCTGAGGTTAAAATGTAAGTAAGGGGGTTGCTGTCTGTGATCACCTTGAAACTACTCCCATAAAGATAGTCGCAAAACTTCTCGGTAACTGCCCACTTCAGGGCTAGGAATTCCAGCTTGTGGGCAGGATACCGGGCCTCGCTTCTTGATAACCCTCGACTGGCATATGCGATTACTCGCAACACTCCGTCCTGCTCTTGATAGAGTGCCGCACCTAGTCCAGTAGTGCTCGCATCTGTATGTAGAACATACGGCAATCCAGGATCTGCAAATCCTAATACTGGGGCCTTGGTGAGTTTTTCAATGAGTGTTTCGAATGCTTGCCGGCAGTCGTCTGTCCATCGCCCTCCAAAGGGCTCTTTGGGGTCAAGGTAGGTTTTTCCCTTACTTTTCACCTTACAGCTTTTCCGCAGAGGAGGATACCCCACAGTCAGTTCATTTAATGGCTTCACTATTTTTGCATAGTCTTCAATAAATCGCCGGTAATAACCGGAGAAACCCAGAAAGGAACGCAACTCTTTCAGGTTCCGTGGACTTGGCCAGGTCTTAATGGCTTCTATCTTTTGGGGATCTGTCTCCACTCCATCTTTCGACACGATGTGACCAAGATATTTCACTGACGTCTGGAAAAACTTACATTTATCCAACGAAAGTTTTAGACCATAGTCTTTCAAGCGTCCCAGAACATGAAGAAGACGTCTTTCATGCTCTTCAAGAGTATCTGAGAAGACAATCAGGTCATCCAAAAACACCAAGACTTCCGAAAGGTTGATGTCACCCATGCACTTTTCCATCAGCCTTTGAAATGTACTTGGTGCGTTGGTGATGCCCTGAGGCATCCTGTTGAACTCCCAAAAGCCCAATGGGCATACAAAAGCGGTCTTGGGTTTGTCCTTCTCTTCCAGTTCAATCTGGTAATACCCAGATTTAAGGTCGAGCACTGAGAACCATTTTGAACCTCGAAGTGCGGAAAAGGTTTCCTCCAAGTTGGGTAAGGCATAGGCGTCTTTGATGGTCTGCATATTCAGCTTGCGATAATCAATACAAAGCCTTATATCACCATTCTTCTTCCTTACCACAACGATAGGAGAAGAGAAAGATGATTCCGATTCACGAATGATACCGGCTTCAAGCAATTCCTCCAGATGTCGGCGGACAGCTTCAAGATCGTTGGGATGGATAGGTCTCGCTTTATGCTTGAAGGGGGTTTCATCGTGCAACTTGATACTATGTTGCACTTTGTCTGTGTGTCCAACATCCATGTCATGCATCGCAAAGACTTCAGGCATGGCACGCAGTTTCTGAGTGATACTCGTTTTCCACACTTCTGGCACGCAAGAATCACCGAAGTCAAAGGAGAGTCCTTCTGCGGATATTGCACAGACACTTGACACGGAGCAATCAGACTTGGTCACCTTGTGTGATATCACTTTTTGCAAAGCATGAATGTCTGCAATCACACTTTTGCCAGGAATGATAATGTCATGCTCAGTTTCGTTCTTTAACACCACTGGAACCTTTCGTGATGGATGTTGAGGTAGGTTTAATAAGCAACTGGCAACTAGCAGTCCTCCAGGAAAAGGTGAATTTGAAGGAGGCTCCATCACAGCCCATTTATCGGCTACTTGCCCTCTTACACTAACCACTCCCTCAAGAACGATATTCTGACCTGCAGGAACAACAGTAGGGGTAAGATCAGGAAGCCTGACAATTCCTATACCACTGTTAACTTTCTGCTGGCGTCTGTGTTCGATGGTCTTAATCACAGCCCTGTAGCCAAATGGAACAGCTTGACAAATGGAATCGTTGGTCTCTAGGTATTTGTCATATGCAAGATCCAAAGTGTTTGTGCCTATTAGCACCTTTGGCTGGGCAGTACCACCAGTTTCCGGGATTACTAAGGCAAGAGTTGACACTTCAACGTCAGACCCAAGGAAGTCTTTGGGGAACGTGACCCTCACCTCAACATACCCCAAGTAAGGTACTGCTTGACCATTTGCTGCTTCTATTTCCAGCAGGTTATCCAAGGATGTTATGCTTAATCCAGGCAGATTTTGCTCATAAAAAGACTGGGTAATGGTCGTCACTTGAGACCCTGTGTCAAGTAAACAAGGACAAGGATTTCCTTCAACATTCACTTGGGCAGTACACTTTGCGCCAATTAATCCTTTGGGTAAGTCAAACGAATAATATTTTTGATGGGGCTTCAAATTGCTCATATTTGCTGACTTCTGGAGACTTGTTTGACAAGTGACAGCCCTCGTACGTCTCGCTACAAGGGCTGGACGGCGTTTAAAGCTCCTGAGGCACTTGGACCATACATACTGTCCCATAGGGCTTGGCGCTCTTTCAGCTGCTTTCTCTTATCGGTCACCAGAGAAGGGTTTGGATCATTTTCGCAAATTGAAGCGACATGCCCATCCTCACCACATCGAAAGCAATAGCCTGGCTTGGGCCTGCAAGCCGACTTGTGCTCAGCTTTAGGAGGGTTTTCTCTGGGAAACTGTATATTAGTTTGTTTCACTTTGCTTGGATTGCTCTTTGGCTCTGGATCCTTTTGGGCTCTGAGTTTTGTCATTTGACTCTGGAGCTCTGCGACTTGTCGCTTTAACTCAAGAACAGCATCAGTTGATGGCAACTCGGTTTGTCCTGTCTGCTTATTTTTTTGTTTTGTTAGTTGGCTCTGGAGCTTAGCAATTTGTCTTTTTAACTCTGCGACCTCGGTCCCTTCTGACATTTCATCTTGCCTTAGATCAAGAGGGTTGGCAGTGACAGTATGGGAACTGGCTCTTTGTTTTTGTGTGCCTAGGTGTTGTCTCATGCGGCTTTCTTTGGCAAAGTGTTTGTTCTCCTCACTGCGCAACTGCAGTAGTAGCTCTGAGAATGGAGGAGGTTTATTTCTCTTATGCTCAAGCTGAAGGTTTACTATTAGTGCATCATCCCAACATCCCCGACAGAATTGTTTCAGAAGTTGTCGGTCAGCTTCACCAGCAGAAACACCACCTCGCTTCATCACTTTGAGAAGGTTAGTGTGCAACCGTTGTAAGTACAAGGAAGGTTTCTCACCTGCGTTTTGCAGTATATTCAAAAACTTAGCGAAAAGATCATCACCGTCTTCCACGATGTCGAAAGCTGAATCCAAGACATCGAGGTAAGCAGCAGGTAAGGCTTTGGCACCTAACTGCTTCACCATTTCTGCTGCTGGCGGCAGTAAACTGTCTAAGATCTTCCTGGAACGATTTAAGTCTGAGAGTGAAGGATCTTGAAGTAGTAACTCTACACTGTTCCGCCAGGTGTCATAATCAACTTCGCCACTAGGACGGGGGATTCTGCCTGAGAAGACTCTTAGCCTGAATGATGCACTAGAGGAAGGAACTACATCACTTCTCAGAATGTGTTCTACGACCATTCTTTGGACTTCAGGTGGGTTGACATCATTTGCCTCAAGAGTGGGTGAAAAACTTCCGGTAATTACTCGGTGGGCTGTATCAGAATTTTGCCCTCCTTCTGAACGCTCAGCTTGCTTAGGTGGAAGAGGAGTGTCAGATGAGGAAGGATCAGTCATTTGGGATGATTCAAGATCATTTGCATCAATCAGGTTTTCAGCAGCGGAGGCAGTGGTTGAGAGAAGCTGCTCTTTCAAGAGTTCTTCAAAAGTTCTGCCACTGATCTTTGCTATTCTCTTCAGTTCAGCAAAGTAATGAGTGGTAGCCTGTTCAGTCACGGCTGAAGCATAGACGTTTGGTAGAAGCCTCATGTGGTAAACAACATTGTGTGGACTCTTGAATGCGTAAGGCAACAAGGGTTTGAGAGTCACTAATGCAGAATAACTGCTGTACTCTACTATGACTTCCCTATGATAAGGCGATTTAGGGTTGTCTATACGAATGTGTCTATTGATACGACCATACTTGTTTAGGAAATCAGTCAGATCTTCATCAAGCTCTGTATTTGTCAGCCCGCTAATTATCACTGAATTTTCAATTACGACATTTTCAAGCTCAACCACTTCCATGTTGACACTATTTGCACTACTACAAAATTGAAGTTATTCTCCTGGTCTCTTGTGTCGTCAAGAACTCTAGACTCAAACACACAAAAAAACTTTTTTCTATAATGCCCTCCTGGCTGGCTCGCCACTTTCTGTAACCCTGCGCACTAGTAGTTACTATAGATACTATGACCTCTCTTTATGTATCAATCTATATGAGAAGATACACTGTAATGGACCAGTCAAGGTGCTAGGTTCGCTACGGGAGGGCACAAAAATTAGTTAAACCACAATAACAAAACAGACAGACCAGGAAAATGACTTGAAGTTTGTCTTTTACTTTGAATAAAAGTTGAATTGAATGAAAATATGAAATGGAATGACAGTAAAAAAAACAATTGAAATAACACCAAGAAAATTCTCTTTTCTTTCTCCCTTTTTTTTTTTAGAAATTAAGTTTGAGCTCCTTTTTAGTTATTGGATTAAAATATTTGTATTGTGCTATATTTGTTTCCTTTGATATTTAACTTCTATTTTTGGTTTGTTTCCTTCTTATTGATGGATTTAAATTTTTCCTAACCTTTTTTCTAGATTATTTTGGAGCTTTGCTTATTTGATTACTGGTTTGAGTTAGAACCTCTAGCCCACAACAAAAAAAAAACAATTACAATAAATCACTCCAGAAAAATAACTAAAATAGTACAACAGTGAAATTCAGTATATGAAAAGTTCTCAGTCCATAGAATAAGTTGAACGTGGGAAAAGAACAGTGCTTTGAATCCAACGATGAATCCAATAAGCACAAGAGTCTCTTTGTGTAGTGCAAACGTTTGTAGTGCAAATTGTTCAATAGTGAAAAAAAAATCAGTTAGTACGATAATCAGTGTTGAGGTAATTTGGTGAGAAATACCACTAGGAACAGATGAAGTCCACTTGTGATAATGGATAAGGCACTGATCACTTGAATCTCAGGATTTTCTCCTAGTTGTCTTTCTCAGGGTTCTCTAGCTGGGTGGCTCGCCATCTCAGGATCACAGCTTAATTCAGTCTCGGAAAAAAACCTGACCTGTTTATACAAACAGCGTCGCAACATCATAGACAATTAACATGACTGTTAAACTCAATATATCTTTCATACATAAACTCAAAATGGCTGGGAAAAGAAAAAAAATATATATACACACTATTAGAGCACTTTTGCTACTTAACACATATGAAATCAGTTACATAAATGATAATCGTCAGCTGATTAGCATTTTTAAGCTCTTCAGAAATACAATACACAGTTACAGTACATTATACACGACATGTGAACACTAAATGCATATAAACTTGCATAAAACGCTTCAAAACGTTAATACAGCATATTAACACTTCATTTAGAGTTGAACGTTATTTTGAAACTCACCAAATCCGGGGGATTTCAACAATTAATCAACCGCATCGGATCTCACAGGGTTTACAATCGCATCTCATCTGCTTCATTACCATCGATCATCGCGCTAAAACGACCCAAATAGGATTTATACAAGTGTTACAACGTCATATAACACATTATTTATGCATATTAAACAAGGATGATTGGTATAATTGCCTTTTAATCTGCGTTGATGACACTCGCGATCTGCGAAGCGCGTGCTCTCTCTTTGCGACTATGCGTCTCGTATCAGTGACGTCATACACAGTGCGTCTTATGACAATCGTCTTGCTTTAGTTATTACAGTTATTTTAATTATTTTGAACAACTTTGAATACCCATTTTAATCAAGCATTTCCGTTTTTTTTCTTCATTGAAAATAAAATTATTGCAAATTATATTTGTTCTATTTATTATCATTATTTTTAGTCAGCTCATTTCTGACCTGGGTTACACGTGGCCCACTAATGCTAGACACACACTGCACGATTTTAGCCCTGATTTTTACTCTCCTATAGTTTTGTCAAAATCGCAGACAAATACCCGAAATCAGAGGCAGGTTATCAAAGACGCGATCGGAGGTAAACGCCAATGCCTCACTGATGCCTGTGAGATATTTAGCATGCTCAATACCTGGACCTGTCAGCAACTCACAGTCCTGCAGTGCGAAATGTATTTTGACTGAAAATGACATTAGCGATGACCTACAGCCAATGAGAGAGCACTATACAGGGCAAGGGAAAGTTCAGGTGGTGGAGTCATAGATCTGCAACAAAACACCAGCATACATGGCATCTGCAAGCAACCTCATTAGGGAGAGGTGTGTGCACCTGGTGGACAAGAGAACAGCACAAAAACAATCCAACAGACTTATATCAGGGGTTAGCATGCAATTTTCAAGCATGTCATTACTGGTCAGGCAAAGGAGTAATCAGCTCATGAGTGACATGAGCAAAAGTGATTAATATTAAATAACTTTTTATATATAGGTTGAGTGTTGAGATTCTGCCATCTTTGTGCTAGTCGATCATATTTTACTTTGTATTAAAATTGTCCTCTAGATGTCACATAAGATGAATGGCTCATTTATTTAAAATGTCATTACTTTCAATGCCTAAAACTTTCGGTGAGACAAGTTGTACTTATATATAGGCATTGTATAAGTAATAATGCCGGTAGTGGTAATGTGAACATCACTCTCTCCTGAGTTTTGAAGGATACAGAATAATAAAACGATATATAAAGAGACAGCAGTCTTGTTTTGTTTTCCCTTCTTTTCTGATGCCATGCTGTTCCAATAGCTCTGGGCAATTCACAGATCCCTCGGTGAAAACAGTTCTTCACTGAGTTTGCAACAATCCTTGATGTGTGATTTTTGAAGAATAATTTAGCTTTGTCAGTTTCACAATACAAATCTTGGCAAAAAGAGCTAAAAGTGTGCTCAAATGTCTGTCGGTAACTTCCCACATTTAAAGGCCAAATGCATTACTCGCCACTGGGAAAACTGCAGTGAAAGGACTAAAAACTGGTGATTGTAGCAGAGCACAAGTAGTAAAGAACTTGATAACCAGTAACTCTCCAGGTCTTTCAACCTAGTTTTCTAGTTTATATACACTAAGAATACACAACAACATTGGCTAGTTATCAAACTGTTTAAGTAAGTGTTTAGAACACTTGCAATATAGTGCAAATAAAAGTTTAAATACAGTTTTGTTTTTTTTTGTTTTTTTTTTGTTTTTTGTAGACTGACAGTAAGTAAATGACAACCTAACTTTCATTTGAGCACAAGTTTAGTCTTTGGTAAAGTAATAGAGTCATTCAGAACAAGATACAGTGGTTAGACTGACATTTTTTTAGTTCAGAGGTTAGCTCCAACCTTATTTAAACACACCTGAACCATATCAAGGTCTTCAGACTCACTAGAAACTTCCAGGTAATGTGTTGGTTTCCCATACAACAATGCAACTCGATGCTTAACCACTGTACTACAATGCATCATTGGAGAAATTAAATAACTATACAATAGTTTATGCATTTATTCACGTGCACTCTTCAGAAATGGTGCTGATTGACACACTAAACTTTATAACGTTACTGCCTGTACTGCATGTTACCTTACTTCCTGTGCCCAAAAGCATGATCAATTTGAGTCCAGATGAATAAGAAACTATGCTTCTAACCACAGGTTGAAAGCTGTAGTTAGTACATCAAAAAAATGATGATTTTGTTAGTTTAGTCTGGAGAACAAAATTTACAAAAAAAATATTATAACTTCAGTTTTGAAGCAGGTGTTTGAAACCAGCAGTCAGATACACAGATAAATTTCCTTGTCCTCACCAGGTCTTACTGAGGGTGATAAACAAGTTGCTTTAATATTCCTAATGGAATATGTTTACACTTCAGATAAATGTACCATATATGTTGTGCTGAAAGCTGTTTGTTTTGCTTTTTAAGTATTATTGAATGTTTGAAATGTCATTAGTTAACATTTTAACAGTTGTCAGTTCCCTATCAAAAGCTACTCTCGATGCTGCGTTTCAATAACACTGATGAGAACATTCTTTGTTTGACCGGTTGTGAAGCACGTGTGTCAAACACGCCAAGAATTGGCTTAAATAACCTCGGTGGGTGACGTCATTGATCACGTACACCTGCAGGTTATAAATAGATGTGAGACGTACACATCTTCAGGTTTCTTTGTCTTCAGAGACCGCATTTTGTTTGTGTGTGTGTGCGTGTGCGTGTCACGCTGAAAGCAGTATCATTGTAAAGTGAAAGTTAAGGCTTGTCGAGTCAATCCGCAAGAGATGCGCGTGCCTCCTTATTTACGGCTCATCTCTGAAGATGACTCGCATGAGTTTTGTTTTGAGTGTTTGGGGTAAGAGCATGCTGCTCTTGCGTTCAAGGGCGGCGACTGTAAGCACTGCGATTCACTTCCTATCCACGTTTTGTGTTCGGCTCGCCTTCTTTTACAAAGAACGAGCCGCTGCGCCCTAGTTAAGATTGCACTTTGATCTGGCTGAGGCTCGAGAGGCGGGTCCTTCCCTTTCTCTCATGCTCTCGCCAGATCGGGGGGGTTTGTCGCGTCCGCTTCCAAAGCGTGCCCCGGCATTTCTTCGGATCGGGCAGCGAATGGTGCAGCTTTGATTCTGTAGTTATGGAAATTGAGAGTGCCGCCTCACGAGCGCTCCTCCCGCGATTGTAATGAATGAGGAGTTACTGGAGGTGATGACTCGTGCAGTGTGAACAGATTAAAGCTGGATTGGCCACAAGACCAGTAGACCCCTAGACGCTCCAAACTAGATGACAGTTTTCTGTCAGGTGGTCTGGGGGAGGGACCTCAGCCTTGGTCTCTCCCCTTCTTTGGTGACCTCCATGATGAGAGAACTTATTTATGGAGTAAGCCGTATTTGTCCTGTGTTTTTTTTTTTTTTTTTTTTTTTTTTTTGTGCCTCAACCTTGAATTTTTCGATTATTGTGGATTCAAAGGCACAGGGCTACATGATGACACCCCAGGTGGAAGAGACGCTAGCATGCTATCTCTCCCCTGGTGGTGCATCATCACTTGAAATGTCAACGCTCCCTACCAAGCCATGTAGAGCAACATCTACACTTGTAGGGAGGGTGTTTCATGAAGCAGGTCATGCTGGTGCTGCCCTGCACACTACGGCGGTTCTGCAGGCATATCAGACTGATGTTCATAAAGATCTGAGCGCAGAGAGGCAAGGAAGCTCAAGAAAGCTTTCAATAAGTTTCTCCCCCACCGTGCTCTAGTGTCGGTAATGTCGGCCACCCAATCCCAACACGACCCAGCTCCTCTGAGGCGAGAAGCCCAAAAGAGAGTACGCGAGCCATGCGCCCCCTCATAAAGACTGGGGAAAAGCTCGTAGCACTCAACAGCCAAGAGGGAGCCGGACCTAAAAACGGTCTTTATGACCAGAAGGAAGTCCTGAGGCTGTGTCCAGGACAATGGGTGTGTCCCCTCGGGGAGGGCCACAGAAAACTCCAATGAGGAGAGTAAGGGCTCCTTCCTGGCACCCTTAGGGGATCGCTGTACAACTTCCACCACCACTGGTGTTTCGGGGGTCAGCAATCTCCAGTGATATGTTACATGTTTGGTTGTTTCCTGCCGTGTTTCAGGACACCAAATATTTAACATTTCCCCCAGCAAAACAAAGTGTCACCCTTTTCAGAGAATTTGGCAGCGTGGAAGCTACTGCCAAATAATCTCTCCTTGGGTTGTAAGGATTCCATAAGAGGGCTACAGGATACGGTTTGCGTATCATCCTTCGTGTTTCAACAGTGTGGTATCCACTATTGTGAAACCAGAACAAGCGTATTTGTTGACACAGGAAATACAAGCTCTACTGGACAAGGAGGTCGTAGAACATCTCCCCTCCTAGACAGAGAGTTGAGTTGCTATAGCCAATATTTTCTGGTTCCCAGAAATGATGGGGGCTGCGTCCAATCTAGATCTTTGTGGGCTGAACCACTTTCTAAAAACGTACAGTCCCAAAAAGTTCAAAGTGCTGACAGTCTATGATTGTTTTCTCAGATCCAGTCAGGGGATTGGTTATCATCAATGATCTCAAGGACGCATACTTTCATTTAGAAATTTTGCCACAACGCAGGAAGTTCCTGAGGTTTGCTTTTGGGGGTAAAGCTTACCAGTATCGGGTTCTTCCATTTGGCCTAGCCTTATCACCCCGCACATATGCAAAATCCATCGATGCAGCTTTAGCATCAGCGACTGGCTGATTTGGCCCAGTCTTAAGAGCATGCGTTTCGACATTGGGATGTCGTCCTTGCTCAACTTAACTACCTGGGATTGAGACTCCGCGCCAAGGAAAGCGTTTTCTTTCTTGCCCAGGGGACAATGTATTTAGGGGTTAACAGGATTCTATCATAATGTGGGCACAGCTGTCTCCTACACATATCGAATCCATTCTGAACACCCTGAAGGATCTCAGGCTAGGCCAGAAAGTTACTTTCAGAAAGTTCTAGGTCTCATGGCAACTGCATCCACGTGAAACCTTTGGACGTCTTGTGTAGCGTGTAACGTGTTTAGTGTCACACTAGCGTAACGTTCATTATGGGCCAATTGATCAGAAGAAAAGGCGCGACTACTGGAGAGAGGAAGACAGCACAGCAGATGAGTGAACAATCAATACAAAGTCTTGTTTTCTGATTCCGTTTGGTTTTGTATTTGGCAAAAAATGTACTCTTTAGCTTTTTGCTCAAAATGTGTGAATCACATAGGTAAACAATTAATTAAAGTACAATAAATGACAATAATATCCACACTCTTGTTGAGTTTTTACAGGTATGTGGACGGTTTCAACTTCAGAACAACTTCAACTCAGCTGGAAATAAATTTCCATATGCTTATACACAACAAATGAATAAAACAAAACTCTTGCAAAAATTCAACAATCTGTCAGATTAATTTTGTTGCGTTACAAAAACAAAGAAAACAAACAATGGTTTCAAATAAAATATTGTACTCAATAATTTGAATACCCCGAAAACATTATCAAATAGACAATCAATTTGATTCAGTATACAGAATGAAGTTCTGAATTTTCAATTTCAGTTACAAATGAATCACTTTCTCCTCAAAACTCAATAGTATGTCCAATGTGAATCAGAGGCTCAAGATTTGACAAATTAATTCAGTTAACCTGAGTTCATGAGTTGAATAGATGATTTCAGAGAACTGTTGATTCTTTTAGAATAGTCCAGGATCACAGTTAATGTCTTTCGTTGAGAAATCAAAAAGGGGGGAAAAAAATAGGAAAAAAAATGAGTCCAAGTCCCGTTTGTCCAAAAGTAAAAGAAAGAATTCTCCTACCGGTTTGATGGCTCAAAACACAGTTCGACAGAGAAAACGGTTCCATGGGTGGCTCGCCATATACACATTGCACCTCGTGCGTGCAGCATGATTCAGTTAACTCGTCACAGAAGAACTTGAATCTCAAAAAAAAAAAAAAACCCAGCCTTGTAGAAACACAAGGCAGAACAATAATTAATCTTCAATTCAAACAATTTTATCATCAAATCACACGTATGCACTTCAAATAACACATTAACTCAACACTTTAACACTTATTGAATACATTAACACTTAAATACCACACTTCATGATACTTCGTTAGCTCATTAGCATTTTTACACGTGCGTTAGCTTTAGCCCATGTGCTATCAACTTCTGCTCGCACGGCCTATATAAACACACCTCGTATAGATTCTCTATTGAATTCACAGCACTTTCCTTGTATAAATATTAAGTTAATATTTGAATTGTAACTCACCAAGGAAAGGAATTTATATATTTTCAAACAGGGAAGTTCATTTGTGGCACTTTGCTCCGTGGGTCTGCATCAATCTCTGTTTCACAAGTCACCGACTCATCCGCTTCTTACTCCGGCAACAGCTCCTTCATATTATAGCATCAGATCAGAATTCCTGTTTTTCTGTTGTATCCGATCACTTTTATCTCTAAATTGATCACTTACATGGAGGGGTTTTGAAGATTGCTCCATGTAGCTGCCTCGTCTCACTCTCTCTCTTCTAGTAAAATCCAGAACTTTCTCTCACGCGCTCAGAAAGTAGCAGATAGGCGGGGCTTGATTCACTGCTGCTACTAGCTCTTAAAGAGCCCATGACCACATTTTATCAGCGATTTCTTCCTGATCCTTCCTTAACTTGCATCTATTATTGGTTTTTATTCCTTCTTTCATTATATTTTCACTGGTAGCCTGGGTTACCCGGGTTACACTTGCACATGAGACCATTACCGTTGTGGCTCAGAGCCAGGGGATTTAATCTAAGGGCCAATCCCCAGAGGCATATAAGGATAACGCGCTAGGGCCTCGTACACTTTCTATGTGGTTCAGACCCCGGTTTTTGACTTTGGGTCCCACTCTAAGCACGTGTTGTCATCGCAAGATGCTAACAACAGATGCATCCTTCACGGGCTGGGGTGCAGTCTTGGGTGACCTTCCACCCCAAGGAATCTGGAGAGGTCATCTTCTCGATTGGCACATCAATTGCCTCGGAATGATGGCTGTATTTTGGGCCCTGAAATACATCCTCCAGCAGGGGCTATCATGTCCTAGTGCGGGGGACAAGACTGTGGTAGTCACTTACATAGGTCGCCAGGGCAGACTGCATCCATGCCGCCGGAACAGGCTAGCACAGCAGGTTCTGCTTTGTATGTGGGACAAGTTCTAGTCCATCAAGGCGATTTACATTCTGGGGCATATGAATGTGGGAGCAGTTTCACTGTCCGAATTTTGGAGCATGCTGTTGCTGCCCTCGAGGACGCTGAGTGCAAGCACGGTAATCACTTCGATCGGAGTGCTCCACTCGAGGCTCGCTTTCTTTTAGGAAGGGACGGTCCTCTGTGTCCTCGTTGCGATTGTGAGGCTCGCATGTCGAGCTGGCTGAGAGACGAGGGGCGTGCGAACCACCCCTCTCTCTCACATTCTTCCTGATCGCTCTGTTCCCAGGAGTCCTGGACAAGGTATGTCAACGAGGTATGTCAACCACTGACTGATAGTGCCCCGTTGAACGACCAGAGTGTGGCTCTCAGATCTAATATCCCTACTTGACGGCTCGCTGTGGCCGATTCCGGTCAGGAGAGTTCTTCTATCTCAGGCACAGGGGACAGTTTTTCATCCCCGGCCTGAGTTCTGGAATCTTTCATCTCTGGCCCCTGAGGGGGACTGCAAGAGATACTGGGTTTCCAGCAGATGTACTACAGACTATTCTGATTGTTAGGACTCCTTCCACTAGAAGTTATGCCCTCAGATGATGCTTTTTCGAAAGTTGGTGTACGACACACCATGCAGACCCAGTTCACTGCCAGGTTGTTTCAGTGCTGGAGTTTCTGCAAGAGAAATTGTCCTCAGGCACACGTCCTGGTACTTTTACAGTCTATGTGGCCGGCATTTCGGCTTGCCGTGTTCTGATTGATGGGGTTTCTGTTGGAAAGCACCCTCTAGTTGCCCGCTTCATTCATGGAGCTCAGCGGTTGAGGCCACCCACCAGACATGGCCTTAGTGCCCAAAGGGTCTGGTTGGGACCCCATTTTGAACCACTAGATTCAGCGCCTGTTAGGTTTCCGACTCTAAAGATGGGTTTTCTCATGGCTTTTATTTCTCTGAGGAGAATTGGGGATTTGCAGGCTCTGTCAGTCTCGTCATCCTGCTTAGACTTTGCCCCTGGGCTGGTCAAGCTATTTTGCATCCTCACCCTATTATTTTCTGGTCATTCTTGAAGCTTTCTGACCTCCGCCGTTCATGACACCAGAGCAAGAAGGACTTCATTTACTGTGTCCAGTACATGCTCTTCAGATTTACATCCACCACATTAGCCAGTGGCTTAAATCAGAGCAGCTTTTCATGTGCTATGGCTGCCACTAGACAAACAATGTCACATTGGGTGAGGGATTCTATTGCCCTAGCCTAGGAGGTGTGCGGTCAAGCTTCATCTCTAGGAGTTAGGGCCCATTCAACCAGGTGGGTTGCATCCTATGCTAAGGCTCTGTCAAGAGGTGTCCCCTTGCATCAAGTGTGTGGTGCGGCAGGCTGGTCTTCTCTGCACACATTTGTCAGACTCGATAGTTTGGATGTCCATGCTACTCCGGGCTCGCATGTCCTTGGGTCAACATCCTAGAGTCATGTCTGAGACCTCTTCAATGTTTGTGCGCACACACCACACAACCTTAGGGGGTCCGGACACTTCCAGTGCCGTGGCATTGGTATTCTTGTTCCCATCATTATTGAAACGCAGCATCAAGAGTAGCTTTTGATAGGGAACGTCTCGGGTTACTTGACTGTAACCCTGTTCCCTGAAAAAGCGGGAACGAGATGCTGCGCCTCAATGCCGTACTGTAGGCATGCCTGGACGTCTCTTCAGACAAAGGTTTAACCTGAAGATGTGTACGTCTCACGTCTATATATAACCTGCAGGTGTACGTGATCAATGACGTCACCCACCGAGGTTATTTAAGTCAATTCTTGGCGTGTTTGACACACGTGCTTCACAACCGGTCGAACAAAGAATGTTCTCATCAGCGTTATTGAAACGCAGTATCTCGTTCCCACTTTTTCAGGGAACAGGGTTACAGTCTAATAACCCAAGGCGTTCCCCTTTCAGTCGGTCACTCTGAGTCATGTCGGATGACCGACGAAATTGGGATCTCGCCAGAGAGACCAATCCACTTCGAGTGTAACTAAACGAGCCAATGGACATTGGCATGCGATTATTTCATCCAGCTGTTGCTGATCACAGCGTGAGTATAAGAGGCAGCCGGTGCACCGCATTAATTCATCCTTTCGCTTCAGAGCCGAGCGGTGGTGCATCACTACTGCTCTCTACTTCGGTATTGCAGAGAGAACGAGAGTGCGGGCGTTGCGGCAACAGCAGCAGTGCTCACGGTCTCGCGGCTTCAACAAAGATCGTGCAGACAGCCACACCAGGAGTGTGCAGGTGACCAGCTCCCCTGCGTGCTTCAGCACTAAAAGAGCAATTTCTCTAAAAGAGCAACACGGGTGATCGCATCTTTTTACAGATGTCTTATCACCCGTGCGTTTCTGGGTGTGGTCGTTTCCTGGCACCTCAGGACAGTCACGATCGCTGTCTCACATGTCTAGGCATTCAGCACGCTGAGGAAGCTTTCGTGGATGGTTCATGTTCTTCTTGTGGGGACATGACCATCTCGGAGTTGCATAAAATACTCCGCTATGTCAAACATGGCGGAGTCCCTCTGCCTCTGCCACGATCCAGCGTTTGTCCCGGCACCCGGGGCGACGCTGCATCCGGTGGAGTCAGAGGTAATTTGAGGATCAGGGTGAGGGCGTCCCCAAGTGGAGCTCCTCACCCCTCAAGTACTCCGCAGCCAGTGGAGCTGCCGTTGGAGCGGGCTGGCCACTCGTTCCTTCAGTGCCCCCTCTGACGACCAGATGTTGATCGCTGCATCGGAGGGCGAGCCCTCTCTCTCCGGGGATGACGACTCAGCTGCGTTGCCCCTTTCGGGTGTGGTAGTGTTTTCCGAGCCAAACCCAGAAATGACAGCTATGCTTTCCCAGGCCGCAGAGAATGTGGGGCTCGTGTGGAATCCTCCACTGCGTCCCGATCCTTCGAGGCTGGATGAATGGTTTCTCGGTGTGGGTCGCACTGGTTTTCAGCACCCCCCTCCGGTGCCATTCTTTCCGGAGGTGCATGAGGAGCTCACTAGATCGTGCAGGGCACCTTTCACTGCCCGAAACAAATCTTGTGGCTCCTCTGCCCTCACCACCCTTGATGGTGGGTACGCGGGCATCCCCTCTGTGGAGCGGTCTGTGGCCATTCAACTGTGTCCAACAACCACTACCACTCTGCGGGGTGACCCATGTCTCCCCTCACGGGCCTGTAAGTATTTGTCAGGCCTAACTGGCAGTGCTTACAGAGCCTGTGGGGAGGTGGCTTCTGCCCTCCACGCCATGGCGTTTCTGCAGATCCACCAGGCCAAAGCCCTGAAAGACCTGCACGAGGGAGGCCACAACCTGGCGGTTCTACATGTCGAGTCCTCCAGTACTCCGGCGTCCGGACGTGGCGGAGCGTCCGGCACCAGGCCTTTCAGCCAATGAATTCTTGAAATCTGGTGTGAGGCTAGTGCCCATATGAGAGACCCTGCTGGGATCCCATATGTGTATTCCACGGTATGCATATTAGAGCCGTGTTTCCCCTGGCAGACCACATTCTGGCGTCTCTAATGATGCTGCCTAAGCCATCTCAGAGACTTCCATGTGCAATAGGGCCCTACGGGGTTACTTCACATGTCTAAATGTCACTTAACCCCCTCTGAGAGGAGGTGACTCCGCAGTGTGCCTCTTTCAAGTGGAAGGGCACGCTTCCCAGTGTTATCCTAGTCCTACTGTTTGGGTTGCTCAAGGAACAACAGTAGTTGACCTTCTCTGTGTAGAGCCCGGTCCTATCGTCTGCCTTATAGGAAGGATCAGGAGGCCAACACAGGGCACTGGAAGGGGCAGCTCCTGTGGCGCTTTGGTAAGGATCACAATTTCGTCGGTCATCCGACGTGACTTGGAGTGACCGACTGAAAGGGGAACATCTCAGTTACATATGTAACCCTCGTTCCCTGAAGGAGGAAACGGAGACATCAGGTCGGATGACCGACGAAATTGGGATTGTTGGACTATTGCATCCAGCTGCCGGGTCACCGGCTCGGCTCCTCAGCGAAAGCATGAATTAATGCAGTGCACCGGCTGCCTCTTATACTCACGCTGTGATCAGCGGCAGCTGGATGCACTCGAAGTGGATTGGTCTCTCTGGCGAGATCCCAATTTCGTCGGTCATCCAACGTGACGTCTCCCTTCCCTCCTTCAGGGACTGTCTCGGTTATGTACGTAACCCTCCTTCCCTGATGGAGGGAACGGAGACGTTATGTCGTGACGACATAGGGGATTTACTTGGAAGCCCCAATCATCTCTGACTTTAAGAGAAAACACCAATGAATATTGGCTAGTGGATTTTGCATACCTGAGCCACTCCCTGCCCTCACGGGTATAAATAGGCGGCAGGTGCATCCACTCATTAGGTTTTACGCTGAGGAGCCGAGAACGAGTCCCTGGCAACCAGCGACGGTTCAAGATTGTGGCATGGGGACATAACGTCTCCGTTCCCTCCATCAGGGAACGAGGGTTACGTACGTAACCGAGACGTTCCCTATCTGTCGCTCACTACGAGTTATGTCGTGACGACATAGGGTCCTATGGAAAGCGCCACAACCTGAACCCCGTCACAACCTTGTGGCATGCAGATGCTGACAAGCGAGCGCGTGACAGACAAATGACATGCAAAGGTCGCAACCTTCCCATCGCCCCAGCGCAAATTCGCTAACCTTGGTGCCTGCAGGGACCACTGAGTACATCGCTGCTGGAGATAGCCAAGCCGCTGTTCCTTTTCCCACAGAAGTCGGAAGGGATTTCGACCTTCAATGAAAGATAGCTTCAAGTCTTTCCTATTTGTTGTTACAGCTTGGCAGTAACGACGGGGAAGCGAGCCTTCCGGAGAAGGGCGCTACGGAGGCCACATCCTGCCCGAAGGGAGGTAACATGTGGAGACACTGATATGGACTGACCCAGGTCTGGGGCAGTACTACATACGACTGGACCCTGGGGCAGATCCTACCTAGGGTAGGGAGGAGAGCTGCCAGCAGGGCCTGACAGAGGCTCTGTCAAGGGAAGACACGGGTTTACCGTGAGGGAAACCTTACCGTGGAAAAATACACATATGGGATTACCC
The DNA here is from genome assembly GCA_039654775.1 of Spinibarbus caldwelli. Lineage (NCBI taxonomy): Eukaryota > Metazoa > Chordata > Actinopteri > Cypriniformes > Cyprinidae > Spinibarbus > Spinibarbus caldwelli. Next base: position 25,742,328 of record CM077251.1, read on the forward strand.
GAAGGGAATCAAGCCATACGGACACCTAGCCCAGTACAGGGGCTGACCGGAGACCCGGGCGAGCTAACACCAGTACTGGGCCTGGCGTCAGACTGCTCCACCCAGTCTGACTGCCAGGGGTGCTGGAGGAACTCCACCAGGGTTCGCCGTCCGGGGAACTGAACTGGTGGAGGAAAAAGGCGCTCGTATCCCCGGGTGAGTGGGAATGGCGCAGCAAGCGTGACACCGGCCAGCCCTTCCCGCCACTTACCTGTTACCCAACACATGGGAAGAAACTGGCTCAACGCGGAGACTGTAGAATCTCGCGAAGGTGTTCGGTGTCGCCCAGCCCGCAGCTCTACAGATGTCTGCCAGAGAGGCGCCGTGCGCCAGCGCATAGGAGGAGGCAACACTCCGTGTGGAGTGAGCCCTCACCCCCAGGGGGCACGGCTCGCCTTGAGACTGGTACACCAAGGCGATGGCATCCACTATCCAGTGGGCCAACCTCTGCTTGGAGACAGCCTTCCCTTTCTGCTGACCTCCGTGGCAAACAAAGAGCTGCTCAGAGCTTCTAAGCTCCGGGTGCAGACCACGTATATACGCAGTGCTCTTACGGGACACAGCAATGCCAAGGCTGGATCTGCCTCCTCCGAGGGCAGTGCTTGCAGGTTCACCACCTGATCGCGGAAGGGCGTGGTGGGAACCTTAGGCACGTATCCAGGCCGGGGTCTCAGGACAACGTGAGAGTAGGCCGGCCCGAACACAAGGCACTCTTCGCTCACCGAAAATGCTTGGAGGTCCCCGACCCTCTTGATGGAAGTGAGCGCGGTCAGGAGCACTGTCTTAGCCGACAGAAATTTCAGCTCGACTGAGTCCAGCTGCTCAAAGGGACCCCTCTGAAGTCCAGCCAGGATGACAGAAAGATCCCAGGAGGGCATCAGGGGTGACCTAGGAGGATTTAACCTTCTGGCACCCCTCAGGAACCTCACGATGAGTTCGTGCTTTCCCAGGGACCGGCCGTCCACTGCATCGTGATGGGCCGCAATAGCAGCCACATACACTTTCAAGGTGGAGGGTGACAGCCTACGCTCCAACCTTTCTTGCAGGAAAGAAAGCACTACTCCAATCGTGCACCTTCGGGGGTCTTCTCGACAAGAAGAACACCAGTTCGCGAACAGACTCCACTTCAGTGCATAGGCTTGCCTTGTTGAAGGAGCTCTAGCCTGAGTGATGGTCTCTACCACAGCCCGTGGTAGACCACTCAAGTCTGCCGCGTCCCGTTCAGGAGCCACACATGGAGGTTCCACAGATCTGGACACGGGTGCCATATGGTGCCGAGCCCCCTAGAAAGGAGTTCCTTCCTCAGAGGAATGCGCCAGGGAGGGGCTGTCGCGAGGAGTATGAGTTCGGGAAACCAGGTCCGGGTGGGCCAGTACTGCGCGACCAACAGGACCTGCTCCTCGTCCTCCCTGACCTTGCACAGTGTCTGTGCAAGCAGGCTCACTGGGGGAAACGCATACTTGCGCAGAGCCCGAGGCCAGCTGTGTGCCAGTGCGTCCGTGCCGAGGGGGCCCTCGGTCAGGAAAAAGTACAGCTGGCAGTGGGAGGACTCGCGGGAAGCAAACAGGTCTACCTGAGCTTCCCCGAATCGACTCCAGATCAGCCGGATCGTCTCGGGATGGAGCCGCTATTCTCCGGGGAACGTGAGCTCATCGTGAGAGCGCATCGGCTGCACGATTGAGCTCCCCCGGAATGAGGACAGCACGCAACGATTTGAGCTGCATGTGACTCCAGAGGAGGAGATGGTGGGCGAGCTGTGACATGCGACGTGATCGTAGACCTCCCAACCGGTTGATGTACGAGATAGCCGCAGTGTTGTCTGTACGGACCAACACGTGCTTGCCTAGAAACAGTGGCCGGAACTGCCGCAAGGCAAGGTGCACTGCCAACAGCTCCAGGCAGTTGATGTGCCAAAGCAGACGAGGCCCTCTCCAGAGCCCCGAGGCTGCCTGCCCGTTGCATGTAGCGCCCCAACCCGTGCTGGAGGCATCTGTTGTGATAACATGCCGGGACACTTGTTCTAGGGGCACCCCGGCCCGTAGAAAGGCAAGTTCCGTCCAGGGGCTGAAGGAGCAAAGACACTTCTGTGTGATGTTCACACGAAGTGTACCATGGCGCCATGCCCATCTCGGGACTCGGGAGTGTAACCAGTGCTGAAGTGGTCTCATATGAAGCAATCCGAGCGGCGAGACTGCGGCTACGGATACCATATGCCCCAGGAGCCTCTGAAAAGGGTTTCAGTGGTACCACCGTCCTGCCTCTGAAGGAACTCAGGCAGTTCAGCACGGACTGGGCACGCTCGTTAGTGAGACACGCCATCATACTCACCGAGTCTAACTCCACACCGAGAAAAGAGATTCTCTGCATGAGGGAGAGCTTGCTCTTTTCCCAGTTGACCTGAAGCCCCAGCTGGCTAAGTGCCAGAGCACTGGGTCCCTGTCATCACACAACTGTTCTCGCACGCGGGCCATGCTCGAGATAGTTGAGGATCCTGATGCCCACTTCCCAAGGGCGCCCTCCGTGACCTTCGTAAAGACACGGGGGGACAGGGACAGCCAGAAGGGGAGAACACTGTACTTCCCTGCCTGACCCTCGAGCGCAAACCGTAGAAACGACTTGTGTCGAGGCCATATCGAGACATGAAAGTAAGCATTCTTCAGGTCGACCGCTGAAAACCAATCCTGGGGCTAGGTGCATCCAGGATTGGCCAAAGGCCACCGCCTTTCTTGGGTACGATGAGGTAGGGGCTGTAAAACCCCTGCCTCATCTCGGCTGAAGGGACCAGCTCGATTGCATCCTTTGCCAGGAGGACAGCAATCCCCTCACGCAAGACAGGTGCGTCTCGGTCTGCCACCGAAGTCTCGAGAACGCCGCTGAACTTGGGAGGTTGCCTGGCGAACTGAATCCCATAGCCGAGTCGGATTGTGCGAATGAGCCAGCGGGACGGGTTGGGCAGTGCAAGCCACGCCCCCAAACTCCGTCCGAGTGGCACCAAGGGAACAATCGACATACCCGCGGTGGTGCAGCAGCAGGGAGTTGAGCTGGATAGCCCAGAAGGCATCGCGTTCTGACCGATCACAGCAGAACTCCCCGCATCCCCAGAGGGACTGGCCAGAGATGCGTGGAGAGGCATTGTGTCTCCCAACTGCAACTTCTTGGCTACTGGCAAAAAAGAGGGGGCTCGTGGGCGAGAGTGAGGAGGCATCGCGTCGCTCATTGTCGACCTGCGAGCCTGAGGACCCGGAGGAAAAGGAAATTGCTCTTTCTTTGACAATGTGGGTACCGAAACAGAAGATTCCCCACCCGGCCCTCCTCCGGGGGAAGGAGCGGCGCTGTCCTCACCATCTCCCAAGAAAGAGCAGCTTCCCACATCTCCGGGTTGCCTGTGTCAGGGCCGCTTTGTCACCTTCCTGGACGATTTAGGGGCCGGCTGGGACACAGGGGGCGCTGTGCTCCTGCGTGAGGCTCAACGCGCCGGCCTAGGTGTTACCTCAGCACGGGGCGGAGCAGCTCTGGGGGACACAGGAGGGCGCCCACGGCGACAAGCAGGGCTTGCCCTGCGGCGGAGCGGTGGCAGATGATGCATCACGCCGGGGCAAGATGTGTTGGATGGCCTCGGTCTGCCTCTGTACTACCGAGAACTGCTGGGCACAGTCCTTGACAGTGTCGCCGAACAGTCCAGCCTGGGAGACAGGAGTGTTGAGAAAGCGCACTGTCGACATCGCTCGTCTCAGCAGGGCTGAACCATAGATGGCACTCTTGGACCACAAGTGTGGACATCGCCTTCCCGAGGGGCTGCACTGTGACTTCCATTGCCCGTAGGGTGCGGTCAGTCGCCGAGCACAGTTCCTGCTTCAACCTCGGGTTGGTACTACCCTCGTGCATTTTAATGCCTTGGCTTGGTGTACTCGCAGGATAGCCATGGCATGCCGAGCGGAGGCAGCTTGGCCCGCAGCGCTGTAAGCTTTGGCCGCTAGAGCGGTCGTCAGCTTACAGGCTTTGGACGGGAGACGAGGATGATTCCGCCAAGTGGCGGCGTTTTGCAGGCACAGGTGCACTGCAACCGCACTCTCCACCTGGGGAATGTCAACGTACCCCCTAGCCGCCCCGCCATCGAGGGTAGCGAGGATGGGGGAGACAAACGAGCCGCTTCTGGCCGTAAAAAGGGGCCGTCCACAACTTCATCAGCTCCTCGTGCACTTCCGGGAAGAAAGGGAACAGGGCAGGGCGTGGTCGCGAGCCACGGCCCGTGCCGAGGAGCCAATCATCTCACCGCGAGGACTCGGGACTGAGAGGTGTGCATGCCTCCAGCCCGATGCTCGCGGCGGCCCGGGAAAGCACGGCCGTCAACTCTGGGTCCGATTCGGCGGCGGCTGCGACACCCGAGGGGGGCAGCCCCGCCGAATCTTCATCCTCAGAGGACGATTGCCCATCCCCTGATGCTGCTATCGACATCTGATCCTCTATCGGCGCGCGCCGTAAGACGGCACAGCACAATCATCGGGGAGCCGCACAGAACAGCTGCTGTGGGAGGAGTGAAAGGTCCGTGGGGACTGGCCCGGCGGAAAGGCTCTCACTGTAACCCTCAGATCGCCCAGAGCACTAGCCGATGGTTCTCTGCTCGTAGCAGAAAAGCCAGCGCGGGTAGTGACAGAGGGAGCCTCTCTCATCCCCGTGAGGAGAGAGAGGCGCGATCGCAGCGCTGTTATGGTTACACGCTCAAAACGAGCGCATAAACCATCCACGATCGCAGCTTCAGCGTGCTGGATGCCCAGACACTGAAGACAACGATTGTGGCTGTCGACGGAGGATAGGAAATGACCGCAACCAAGAGGACACGGCCGGAACGGCGTCTTTAAAAAGACGCGAACCGACCGTGATTTGCTCTTCTAGAAAATCTGCTCTTTTAGTTGAAGTGCCCAGGGGAATCGCTGCAGACAGGGACACCGCTGTTCGCACCGTAACGCCAACCAGAACAGCTTCCAGACAGATGATGAAAGGCTTTGTGGAGATCAACACGTTCATCCACTCGGCTCCGAAGCAAAAATCTAATGAGTGGATGCACCTGCCGCCTATTTATACCCGTGAGGGCAGGGAGTGGCTCAGGTATGCAAAATCCACTAGCCAATATTCATTGGTGTTTTCTCTTAAAGTCAGAGATGATTGGGGCTTCCAAGTAAATCCCCTATGTCGTCACGACATAACTCGTAGTGAGCGACAGATAGGGAACGAGGGTTACATACGTAACCAAGACATTCTCACCATTCATTTTTAAGGGACAATTTAGGAAGTTCCCCAAAAGCTTTTCATGTCTTTGATTACCCCTATGACTGTGACCTACCCGCAGCCCTGAACAAATCCCCTGATTCCTGTGGAAATGAGAGATGTACGCAAAATAGTGTGCTTTAGGACCTATATGCTTATAATGTAGAAATCCTATGGGTAGTGTGGGAGTGTGTGTGTGTGTGGTTGTAATATGCTTGTAACAGAGGATTTTGTTTTGTATTTTAAAGAGGAAATCAAAGTGTGGTACTGAAGATTGGCCTGTTGTTGTTTCTGATGATCTAGCACTTGATTCCACCTCAAGCATGACTAGCATTTCTAAAGAGGCAAAACAGTGTTGGGAACTTACTAAGTATGAAGCTAACTGAATAACATCTTTCAACTGCCATCATATCTGTTCAAAACAGTGAAGCTTTTTCCAACAACAATCTATTTTTTTTTTTCGACACATTGCAGTGTGTAGCATGACAAAATGTTACATTAGTTAATAGCATTTTCATGTCCCTGTGTGGACATTCAGCTATTTAGTTAGTTAGTTAGTTAGTTCTGTGAAAAATCATTTTTATACTGTATTGTACTTATACTCTATGTTATACTCTATTTCTACCATGTTCTAGCTGCTTATTGGTCTAGTTACTCAGTCCTTAGTCAAGCGAGTCAAGCAAGAAGTTGTGTTTTTAGATTCTGCTTTGGCAGGGTTGCTTGCATGCTCATCGCAAGCTCTGAAAACTGCACCTCCGTTATTCGGAGGGAAAATAGAGACAAAATTGTCCAATACACAGAACAGCAGGATTAGACAGCATGATGATTTATCCCCAAAGAAATGCTTTTATGTGACCAACAGGAATCAATCAAGAATGAACCGCAATTTGATAAAAATTGGCCCAAGTGTTTTCAGGGCCTGTCAGTTACCGGCTAGAAAAGTGCTGGAACATACAGAACCAGCTGTTATCTCTGCTGGGGTCGAGAACACGTGTTCACCCGTGATGGAATCAATTACAAGAAGTCGGCCCACTCACTTATAAGACGCCACAAAGATCCGCCAAGTGTCAGGCTCAATTAACTCCCATCAGCCTCTGCCTCATGTAAATGCATTCCTAACCTGCACAACAATTTCTTTTGGTAAATTAGAGCTGCAAGACAAAGGTGGGAGGCAGATGGGGTCTCATGTATCACATTTACTTTTAATAACAAAAGTTATTATAGCACCAGGATCACAAGGGCTATGGAGAACACCCCCTATTCATTCATGTAACTGGAGTCAATTGATAATGGGGACAATGTATGATAATTATATTAAGAATTAAATTCATTGAGGAGTCAGAAGAGATTTGGTCGTCGGGTAAACCTGCAAAGCTAATTAAGTTCCTGAAGCAAACTTTCCAATCAGCACAATAATCCACGAGCCTTCGGTCTATTATAGGAAAGATTAATTGGTTTGCTGTTATCCCGGAGGCTTTCACTTCAAATAGAAGCCCTGGATCGGGGGAGTGAATAGCAGACTACAGCGGGTGAGTCAGTGGAGCTGGAGAGATATACAAAACCATATGTTGCTTCACTAATGTTTCTCTGGTTTGCTGCAAAGGTCTTTTTAGGATAATAATAAGCAACTAATGTACAGTACAAATGAGAATAGTGTGAAAATTACTGCTGTGCTAACTGACAGAAAAACCCACCCATAAGGAATTTAACGATTTCTATTAGACTTAACTCTTACCTAACAGTGCTATTAAGGATTTGTTATGAAATAATCGGTACTAGGCATAATTGGACCTACATATGCAAAGAGATCAGGTTGGACATGATGAAAATAATCAGTAAAGGAATACCTGGAATACCTTTGCCAATACTTTTTGTGGTATGGATGAATCTGCTAGTTGCCAAAAGTCAGCCAGTGTGGAGATTTATGTTGACAGATGTAACAGAAAACTGTGTAGCGAATGATGGACAAGCACTCTGATTTTTTAGCTTCAGTCTATGATTCCATCTAGTCAGAGAATATCAAATATGTTTGATATTTTGAGCCAAATTTAGAACACATTTTGTTTTTGTTTGTCTTGTGTCTCCTAGCAATGAGGCACGTGTTTATGTTTATTGTGTTTGGAAAGACCTGAAAGTCCGATAATGTGTCTGGTAATCATTAGTCATTTAGTGTATGATGCCCAGTTTTTCCTCAGCAACCATTTACAAAGTCGGCAAGTGAATGATGCCTAGTGTTTTAAAATCTGTTCAGTTTTCATATAGTGTAATCCAGCCGTAAATTGTCAGTCATTTCAGCTGTTTTGTTTATATACCGATTCAGTCGATTTAACTTATATTCAGGGGTTTCAATTTATTTATTTATTTTTTTTACTCCGTTGCAAATTGGTTAAAATTGCGAATTTGATACAATTTGTGAATTTTGATTGACAATTCATTCACGTCAATTGAATTCATTCAATCCAGGATTGATCTAAAATACTGATTAATTCCTGAACAAAACACCAACTGTGTCCAGCCTGCTTGAGACACAGAAACAAGTTATTGTATATCTTGCTCGGAAACTTTATTGACATCTAAAAAATAAATAAATAAATAATAAAAAAAGATAAAATAAATCAAGAATGTGACAATTTGCAATGCAGTATGGACCACTGTGAGTAGAGAATGGGGGGCCCACGAATGTGACCCATATGCACAGTCAGAACTTACAATTTTACATGGAATCAAGTCAATCTATAAGAATACAATTCACAATGTTTGATATTATTGTCCTCCCTTCTTTGTAATTTTAGTTTCAGTTATTCAGAACAGAAAATATGTCAGCAACATAAGATAGGGTTAAAAGCCACTTTTCATGACTGAATGAGCTTGTGAGAGGTGACAGTTTCTCAGTTAGGAAAGCACGTAGGCTATTTAATCCCTCAATGTGTACACTCTACTCTTCCACAGACATTTTACATCTGCTCGGCTACTATTTCAGCACACAGGGCCTTAAAATGTTGGATATGAAGAGCACTACCTTTAATGTACAGTGTCATAAAAAATGTGCAAAATTTGTACCTTCAGGGGTACAATGGCTTGTCACTGGGGGAGTACCCTCAAGGGTACACCCGTTGTACCCTTGCACATGGGTATGTAATCTGTACCCTTGCAGTATGTACCTTTCAAAGGCAAATAAAGGTGCATCTCAATAAATTAGAATGTCGTGGAAAAGTTCATTTATTTCAGTAATTCAACTCAAATTGTGAAACTCGTGTATTAAATAAATTCAGTGCACACAGACTGAAGTAGTTTAAGTCTTTGGTTCTTTTAATTGTGATGATTTTGGCTCACATTTAACAAAAAACCCACCAATTCACTATCTCAACAAATTAGAATACTTCGCAAGACCAAAAAAAAAAAAACATTTTTAGTGAATTGTTGGTCTTCTGGAAAGTATGTTCATTTACTGTATATGTACTCAATACTTGGTAGGGGCTCCTTTTGCTTTAATTACTGCCTCAATTCAGCGTGGCATGGAGCTGATCAGTTTGTGGCACTGCTGAGGTGGTATGGAAGCCCAGGTTTCTTTGACAGTGGCCTTCAGCTCATCTGCATTTTTTGGTCTCTTGTTTCTCATTTTCCTGTTGACAATACCCCATAGATTCTCTATGGGGTTCAGGTCTGGTGAGTTTGCTGGCCAGTCAAGCACACCAACACCATGGTCATTTAACCAACTTTTGGTGCTTTTGGCAGTGTGGGCAGGTGTCAAATCCTGCTGGAAAATGAAATCAGCATCTTTAAAAGCTGGTCAGCAGAAGGAAGCATGAAGTGCTCCAAAATTTCTTGGTAAACGGGTGCAGTGACTTTGGTTTTCAAAAAACACAATGGACAACACCAGCAGATGACATTGCACCCCAAATCATCACAGACTGTGGAAACTTAACACTGGACTTCAAGCAACTTGGGCTTCTCCACCCTTCCTCCAGACTCTAGGACCTTGGTTTCCAAATGAAATACAAAACTTGCTCTCATCTGAAAAGAGGACTTTGGACCACAGGGCATCAGTCCAGGTAAGACGCCTCTGACGTTGTCTGTGGTTCAGGAGTGGCTTAACAAATTCCTTGACACGTCTGTGTGTGGTGGCTCTTGATGCCTTGACCCCAGCCTCAGTCCATTCCTTGTGAAGTTCATTCAAATTCTTGAATCGATTTTGCTTGACAATCCTCATAAGGCTGCGGTTCTCTCAGTTGGTTGTGCATCTTTTTCTTCCACACTTTTTCCTTCCACTCAACTTTCTGTTAACATGCTTGGATACAGCACTCTGTGAACAGCCAGCTTCTTTGGCAATGAATGTTTGTGGCTTACCATCCTTGTGAAGGGTGTCAATGATTGTCTTCTGGACAACTGTCAGATCAGCAGTCTTCCCCATGATTGTGTAGCCTAGTGAACCAAACTGAGAGACCATTTTGAAGGCTCAGGAAACCTTTGCAGGTGTTTTGAGTTGATTAGCTGATTGGCATGTCACCATATTCTAATTTTTTGAGATAGTGAATTGGTGGGTTTTTGTTAAATGTGAGCCAAAATCATCACAATTAAAAGAACCAAAGACTTAAACTACTTCAGTCTGTGTGCATTGAATTTATTTAATACATGAGTTTCACAATTTGAGTTGAATTACTGAAATAAATGAACTTTTCCATGACATTCTAATTTATTGAGATGCACCTGTATGTACCTATGTTGACTAAATTGTACCTTATAGTGCTATGGTACCATAATGTACCTTTAAAAAAGGTGCAAATTTGTCCTTTTTAAGGGTACTGCCCCAGTGACAAGCCTTTTGTACCTTTTGATGGCAAATTTGTACTCCATACAGCACATTAAAAAGCCCAGAATGTTGTTTATTTATTAAACATTCAAAACTATTACATTCTCACATTTTTCACAGGTTGAATGTTTTAAGCTCTATCACAATGTCATAACAGGATACATATTGTGCAATTTTACTTTTTTAAAAAACAGCTAATTTTTTTTAACTCAATTGTAAACAGCAAGAATCAAAAAGCAAACTTTTTTTCCCAACAGTACACATTTAATTAATTATAACTTTATACCCTTACCATTTGATCAAAATCACACATTTTTTAAACATTCAAAACTATTACTTTCTCACATTTTTCACAGGATGAATGTTTTAAGCTCTATCACAATGTGTCATAACAGGATGCATACACTGAGCAATTTTACTTTTTTAAAAAACAGTTGTTTATACTCTAACTTTTTAAATATTTTATAAAATTGTAAACCGCAAGAATATTAAGCTTACTATTAAAACTTTTTTTTTTTTTTCAAAATCAGTAATCACATTTCATTGACAATTTTTTAACCATGTAATAAAAGGTAACATTATAATTTCACTTTTTTCAAAACAGCACTAGATCTCATTTTAAGTACTTTTTCTACTACATTCTACTTTTTCTAAAAACAGTTTTTAACATCAAGAATCTCAAAGCAATCTTTTTCCAACAGTACACATTTCATTGATTGTAACTTTATACCCTTAAAACATTATCACAAACACACAGTTCACCAAACAAAGTACTACACATTTAATTTGAACTTTTTAAACATTCTTGAGGATCACAAACAATTTATCATCAGCAGAGTACGTGTCAAGGGCCTGAAAGTCCATCTCTTGCTCTGGTTTTATAACACTCCATTCAAAGTCAACTTTTACTGCGTACGCATGGAAGTGTGAATCATAGTCGTAATTCTCTTTAAAATAACAAAATAAAAAAATAAAAAAAACTGATGCCATTCACTATTTCTTGCTGGACAGTCTGTGGAATGTGATTTTTTTATCTACATTTAAAAATGAAACTGAAGAGATTTTCTTTAAAGTTTGTCAAAAGCTCATTCCTACTAGGTGGATGCATTTCATCTGTCCTAGGCTGTAGCTCATTGGTGTTCTCCAGATCATTGTGACAGTCCATGTTTTCAAAATCATTGTCCATGTATTCAGTAGCATCCATGTCATCATGAGGTAGAAGAAGCTTCCTATATTTTCAATAGACATGACGCCTGAAAGACTCATATATTGTAAAAGATGGTTCATGGTTGTGAACCAGACCAACATGTTGAATTAGTTTCATTAAGGTGAAGGTTTTTCCTTCTACAACTTGTGCATCGATATGGTTGTGGCATTTTTAGCACAGAATATTCATTATTCGGGTGACAGTTATTGGAAGGGGCTTGCCACCCACCTCAGTAATCTTTGCTATGGCATGCTGCAGGAAGGTCAGTGTATTCTTCATGTAGGGTTGATAAGCCAAGTTGAAAACATAGTAAGCACTGAAGGCTGCAATTATCCCTTCTTCAACTCCTATTCCCCTGCACACCTCCACACCATCCACTTTGACAAGGACTTGAACCCTCTTGGAGAAAGCCATTTTCCAGTCAGTTTCTACCAACTGTATGGTTGGGTATGGAGTATCAGCATCACAGTGAAAAGAAAAGAAAATTTTAAACATCTATCTGTAAAACAATGCAACATCTGTCAGAACTGCATAACCGGACCTGTATCAGAGTATTATAAAGTAAGTTTAACAAATAGTTCCATACCTCTCCCAATGTGATTAAGCTCTCAACTTTCTCTTTAAAGATGTGGGGCAGCAGAATCAGTGCTGCACGAAAGTCAGAATCTATTGTAAAAAATAAATAAAAGTACTCTTCAATAATTTAATATAAATTGCCTGTTTTTATATTCATGTATACCCTCCATAAGTGGTTTCCTTTACTCATTGTTAGTCATTTCAGCAATTTGCTAAAAAAAACAAAAAAACTGGAAATATCAATAAATGTTGAATAAAATGCATGAAATTGTTTACAAGCTGGTTTTAAGGGAATACATGTTTTACCAAAGATACAATTTGCGAATGAAAGGGCATACCCAAACTAGGGCTGGGCGATATATCACATGCGATATTCATGCGCATCTTGCCAGTAAAGCCGGTTCCTTGATTAGTGGTAAATCTCCATCACCTGTTTTCAAATGGAGCGGCATTTAATACATGGAGCCGTAGATCACTGACAAGCTACGCAATATCGCATTCATTATCGCAGATGAATCGCCTTCGATAATGAACGTGATATTGCCTAGCTTGTAAGTGAACTAGATTATTCGAAGATTATTACATTTAATTTATCCTTTTTATGTTGTCATTTTTTGTCCTATACCTTGTAATTACATCCTTTGTTCTTATTTTATTACTGTTTACTTTAATAAGTTTGAGAATGTTTTACTCTTTAAAAAATAAATAAATAAAAAATACTAGTCTAATGTAAAGTTAATTTCCAGAACAAAAATTTACAGATAATGTTCTCACCCCATTGTCATCCAAGATGTTCATGTCTGTCTTTCTTCAGTCTTAAAGAAATTATGTTTTTTTGAGGAAAACATTTCAGGAATGTTCTCCATATAGTGGACTTCTATGGTGCCTGCGAGTTTTAATTTCCAAAATGCAGTTTAAATGCAGCTTCAAAGGGCTCTAAACGATCCCAGTCGAGGACGAAGGGTTTTATCTAACGAAATGATCAGTTTTTTATTTTTACAAATTACAATTTATCTACTTTTTAACCTCAAATGCTCATCTTGTCTAGCTCTGTGATGCGCATGCGTACTCTGTGCACTTCAAGACAGTTAGGGTAGGTCGAAAAACTTCTATGTCAGTTTCCCTATCCACCTCATTTTCTGAAAGAAAAAAAAAAGTGAATGATCAGTGTGAGCTCGAGGTTTTAACAGCAGCTATAAAATCAATGTCTTTTTCAATGGACATTTATCAGTATAAAAACATTGCGTTAATTATAAAAAAAAAAAAAAAAAAAAAAAGAGGCACAATTTCTGGCCTGTGAAATCCATTTTCCTGCAGAGTTCAGCTCCAGTCCTAATCAAACACACCTGAGCAAGTTAATCAAGGTCTTTAGGATCACTAGAAAGTTAAAGGCAGGTGAGTTTGATCAAGGTTGGTGCTAAACTCTGCAGGAAAATGGATCTCGCCGGCCCGGGGTTAAGAACCCCTGTCATACACTCTCAGAAAAAGGTACAAAACTGTCACTGGGGTAGTACCCTAAGGTATAAAAGCTAAAAGGTACTAATATGTACACTACTAACAGAGAAATGTATTTTTTTTTTTCTTTGAGTGTATGATAAGAAGCAAAATTATTTAAATTAACAGCTCAAAGACTAGAAACTTATCTCACGAGTTTACCAGTTTTGAGAAATAATGGTAAACAAATTTCACTTGCTGTCCTTGGAAGGGCTCGATGCCGACGTACGCCTCGATCTGCAGGACAAATGATTAGGACTCTCCTGGACTTACGTTTAGAACGTTATTTAAATATGTACCAAATAAAACTGATACAAATCAACACGGATGATATTCGTATACTAACGTTACATAATTTCAGACTGACTGAGGGGCGTTAAAATAAACCCGGACAGGTGTTCGCTCACGTCCGGTGTGAACACGGGTAATGTTAGAGTAGTAAGAAAATTCTGGTTAACTAAATTTATAAATCTGTGGTAAACGTCGATTCATGTTTTGTGTTTTGTGTGGTAAACACAAAACGTGATGGGTTTGAACGGTTTCTATGGCCGTTTCACCGCCATTTTGTCAGCGTCTCGAGCACTGTCTCGCGGTAGAGTATAAGTTATGCGAAAAATTATATCTTAATTGCTGGCTAAATAATAAAATAACTACAATAATAACAATAAGCTTAAAATGTAATAACAATTGAGTTGGTTTTGTCAGGTCAGTGTTTTCGAAGACAGGTTTCCCTCACGCGCCGGGTAAGAGGCCTAGCTACAGACGCAATGGCAAGTAAACATGAATCGAAAGAGAACCAACAGATTTTCACAGTAACGTTACTTAAAACTAAACTTACCGCTGAATTTCTGTACTGCGTCTTCAGCGACGTATTCCAGCTTCTTTCAAATTCTCAAGAAGATCCTCTGTCGACAACGTCTGAAGTGAGACAGCCATGATGTCGAATAACCGACTCACGGTACGTTCCAAACGGGATATATCGCCCTTCGAAGGGCACTTCGGAGTGAGAACAATCATGGCCGCCATATTGAAGGGTCGATCCAAACCGAAGTGCTCAAAACTAGCCACTTCAATGGGCCCTTCGGAATGAAGGATTTCGAAGGGTACAACTGATGGACACTTCGGGCTCCCATGATCCTTTGCACTGATTCTTTGCATGATGATGGCGCTTCCGTATGATGACGCAGAAGGGCACTTCAAGAAACAGTTGTTTGGTCCCCTACATCCTTCAACCCTTCGAAGCTCTCACTCCGGAGGGTAAACCCCTTTGAAGGGATTAGGGCATAGGGATGAGCCCTTCCGAACGGAACGCAGGGTCAATCTCAACTTCTTTGCGTGCATAAAATGCACCGCGCGGGCTACAGTCTCATTGGACGACACGAATTTAAAGAAGGCTGGCTGCGAAAATGCGTACTTAAAATTTGAGGCAAAGTAAAAGTACACCAATGTTAAATAAACGTGAAATAATTTTGTCTACATTGTGCTTCTGCTAAGAAAGATTAGTACATGTATTCTCTAACTCTAAATTAAAAGCAAAGCTTAAAACAGCTCTTATATCAGTTTAAAATTACAATTAAAAATACAGACATACTTTAATACATTCGCTTTGTTTAAAAGTTATTATTTTGATGCTCTGCATAATCAAAATGTCATGTGCTTGTATACTGTTCAGAACTAGTCAGTAAATATATTTGGTTATTTTGTGCATTTCTCCCAAAAAAACAACAACTCATGAAAATTATTCTCTTTAATCTATTTTGGCTGACCGTTTCATACACTTTGGCTTACTCCTTTTGTCACACAAGTGATTGTACCTTTGTTTGGGGATTAAATGGTCCAAACATGGACCCTCTGATAGTTGGAAACATATTTGTACCTTTTTTTACCCTTAAATAGTACATATGAGTACCCTAAGGTTCAACTACGACCCATTGAGGGTACAACTTCACCATTTGTACCCTAAGTGTTCACAAACGGACCCCAACCGTACCTTTTTTTCTGACAGTGTAGTTGACAACTTTAACAATGTCTCTCATCCCCACTTCAAGCTCAGGTGGATTATTTTTGATGACAGAGGTTCATAATGAATAAATCAATTCCAAATAATGTTCTCTTTTGCTGCAATCTTGTTCCTTCTGACAACTCTGCTGTTTTTGCTATGATGCTGGCTAGCCCTGTTGGATTCAGCAATTGGCTGAATCCAAACTACATTTTGTCATGAAAACATTAAACTCTTTACAATTATGTTCACCTGGTGCATTGGAAGCACAGATCTTCGACAAATTAACTTAGCAAAAAAATACTGAGCATAAACCATTAACGTGGTGCTTGATGTGATGTCAGTGCTCTCGTCCCTCAAAGCCCTTCGCTGATTTCAATCTCTCTGTGAGTTGTTTCAAAGTTCTGGGCAATATCCCCAATTCACAGCAACACCACATTGTTGCTAAGAGGAATTATTTTTAGCTTTTCAGATGTCTTTTCATCCAGAACTGTATTAACTCTGTCTAGCAGCAGGCAATATTAATCTTTCTGTAATTGTGTGGGGTGTTTTTTCTTTGGCAACATGATATGACACTATATGATGCCAAGTGCAGTTTGTGATTGTGTGTTATGCTTCTGCTGATTACCTGAACTGATGACTGAATTTCCTGAATCTTACCCTGAAAAAACATGTAATGGTTTGCCTGCCAGCCTTGCCAAATTTGCTGTGCCCACTTTTCCCTGCAGTATGACTATCGTTGTTAAATGTCCTTACTCCAGATTTCCTAAAGACGGCCCTAGTTATAATGGTTACACAGACTCACCATCACCCTGTATTATGACTATTACTAAATATAGGCAGTGGTAGAAAAAGTACACACATTCCATACTTCAGTAAAAGTACAGATACCACACCTAGTAAACATTACTTTAAGTAAAAGACCGATAAAATACTACTTACAGTGAGAATTGCCTTTATGAAACGTGATCCAACCATACTGAAACAATCACACTGTGCTCATATTGTAAAGCCAGAGGTGAAAGCTGCTTTATAATTAAAATTTAACTTGTTGTAACTATTTCAAATGACTGATTCCTGAATCTGAAGAACTTTGCAACAGTGGCAATGTTTGAAGCAATCTTTGAAGCAGTCTGTATATTATAAAGTGCTGTAAATAAACTTGACTTAACCTGACTTGTCTATTAAAACCACATTCAGTGTGCTGGAGAGAACACACACTCTTGAAAATAAAGGTACTTAAAAGGTTCTTCACAGCGATGCCATAGAAGAACCATTTTTAGTTCCACAAAGAACCATTCGGTCAAAGGTTCTTTAACGAACTATCTCTTACTTAACATTTTATAATCTGAAGAACCTTCTTTCGCCACAAAGAACCTGTTGTGAAACAGAAAGGTTCATCAGGTGTTCTTTATGGAACCATTTAGACAAAAAAAGTTCTTCTATGGCATCGTGAAGCACCTTTATTTTTAAGAGTGTATGGCTGCTTTTCACATCTAATAACAACATCGTTACAGATAACTGCTTCCTATATGGGAATATAGGCAAAAATAAATAAATAAATAAAAAACAAATAAATAAATAATAATAAAAAAAAAAAATTAAAGCATGAATAATAATAATTTACTACATGTTTGACGGTAAAACATTGGTTAATGGTTTGAGTTAAATTGCAGTAAAGTAAATTTATTACTATTAATAGCTAATTTAGCTGATTAACTAATTTATATAATGCTAGTGTTTATTTGTATAGTGTTTTATTTAACATTGAGAGATATTGATCTTTAAAGTGCTCAAGGTTCCCATTCCATAGCAGTGTCAAATTCAAATGGCTCAAACACCCCTCTCTGTGTTTTAATATATATATATATATATATATATTTAGTCATTTAGCAGATGCTTTTATCCAAAGCGACTTACAAATGAGGACAACAGAAGCAATCAATTGTAGTATTAAAACAACTAAAACAGATCCAAAACTAAAAGCTAAAACTTTATAAATACTATATATACACATTTAAAAAATAAATAAATAAAGAAAGAAAATAAATAAAAATGACAAATGCATACAACAAAATTTCAAAATTAACATATAAAAAAAAAAACTACATAGGCCTACGTGTATGTACAACCACACACACATACATACTGTATATATACATTTATAAATTCAATATTCTTTGATTTCCATGTAGTTTGTTGAAGTACTAAAATAAATTAAATAAAACTAAAACTTAATAAAAAACCTATACAGACATAATAATAAAAAACAAAAATAAAATGACAAACATTACTCCAACTTTAATTAACTAAAATTAAATTACTCCAAATAAAATTACAAAAACAACAAATAAAATCAAACTACATTAGTTTATCAATAATCTTAAAAAAATAACACTGAGTCAAACACACACGCTAAAAAAAAACAACAACTTACACATAGTAAGAAATGGTTATACAAACTGAAACAGAAGTGAAACAAGTAGTAGGAAAGAGGAGAAATAAAAAGCGATTCTTATATCATTTGCCGGTGTTTTTAACTGGTTTATCGTAACCAGGGTTTAAATTGGGCTGGGGCCGTCTGGGGCTGAGCCCCGGCACATAGACTCCAAGGCTCTTTATTAACGATTCATTAATGCCAGACATGTAACATGGTTAAAACATCACTAACCAAAAATAACTATGTAAACACTAAAACGCAAGTATTATTCTGATTTTATTACATTTAGAGTAAGTGGCGAATAGTGGATATAGCTATTGTATATAATGCATCTATTGACGGTATAAGTTGCGCTGCTGAGGCGAGGTTCACGCAGACTCTCCAGGAGAAATCAAAACAAAAAAGGTAAAAAAAACAAAAAAATAAATAAATAAAATTCTAAATGGAAAGTTTTTATATTTAAAATACAGTTAGTTAGGCAACATCACTCAACGTTTTCACCATTATTACTGTTTAATAGTTCTATAAACAGTTCAATGAGCAAATACAATAATATTAGGTCACTTACATTTTTGGCGGAGCCACAGCACATCTCAAAGCAACCATCTGATTCATTGCTGAATGATTCAGTGTTTTGAATGAATCGGTTGAGTCAAAGTTTCATTAGCCCATGCATAAACATCTGATGAATCTGCCATTTGAACGAATTGTTTGAATGAACAACTCAATGACTCACTCATTAAACGCTCACTACTGTCATCTACTGGCGTTTTAATGTCGTTGAAATGTATAATTTCCACCATCATTTCTTGTTTGTATATATATATATATATATATATATATATATATATATATATATATATATATATATATTTAAGACTATCATAATTTAATGTAGTTGTATTTTTCAGTGTCAGTTTGAAATTAAAGTTAATGAGATTAGTGGGGAAATGCCCTCTATAAAGGTAAAAAAAAAATAATAATAAAAATAAAAAATTTTATATATATATATATATAAGCTCAATACGATAGAGCCCCCCCACCCCCACCTAACAAATCCCAATTTAACCCCTGATCGTGACACAAGCAAGTTTGTCAACGTTGCATGATGCTGCATAGTTTAATCGCCATTTTGTCACACTTTTGGAGCATTTCTCATGCACTACAGTACAGTTATACTGTACAAGCGATAAATTTGGTGGAATTATCAGACCAAAGCTAACTGTATCAGTGCTCCTGGTTGCTTATAATAAGACACACTGATCTCACACACTATGTGATGAGCCAATAATGTAATGTTAAACCTATGAAAATGGTTTTAAAAAGCACATGACTCCATAGTTCCATCACTTTACAGTATCACAATGATTGTCTTTTGTCAGTGCCTCAAAGTTTAATGAGTAGGTAGACGACATGAAGCGGACTGAAGTTAGCAGCATTGCAAACAGATGGTCGCTCATATTCTACATTCAGCTCCCAAATGGGGTGAAGTTTTGGGAGTTTGTCCACAAATTGTAAGGGCACACATACACATTATTTGGGGAGTATTTGAACTTGTACTACAAGCCATGAATGTTTTCTCTTGTCAGTCTTTGGCATAGAATACAAGAGATACAGTACTGTATACCAACCTTCTTTTTAGATATGCTGGTGCACAAAACAAGTACTTTTCAGGTATTCCTTCAGTTTATTGCTGTTGTTGTGACAGCCAACAACAGCACAGCTTAACCCTGTACTTGTTTTTATTTTTAGCAATGTTCAGTTGAATTAAATCAGTTACTCAGGAACTAGGAAATCAGGTAACAATGAGACTAGACTAAGACAAGTACTAGAAACTAAGACAGGGAAATGGCTCTGTAAAGCAGCTATCACTTAGCTCTTAGGAGAGCGATATACGCAGAACAATACTAGAGACTAAACAGAAAATAAACACAGGATGGCTTGGTAAAGTAGCTAACACTAGGAGAGTGCTAAACACTAGACAATACTCAGCGATCTGAACAGGATCTGAGTATGTGTTAAATAGTGTGTGTAATAGCTCTTAGGTGAGTGTGTGATTGGTGACAGCTGTGCGATCAGTGCATTCAGCTGTGTATGTGCAATCAGTGCAATGGATGATGGGTACTGTAGTCTGGAGTGACATGTAACAGTCTGTGTGGTGTAAGAGTCAATATGAAGGAAGGGGGACCTTTGATGGTGAGTGGACGGAAGACCATGAACCGAATTCGTGACAACTGGAATGACAGCCTTCACCAAAGTTAGTCAACCTCAGTGGCCTTTATATATTGCTTCAGAGCTTTAATCATGGATGTCTGGACATTTTCTGACAGAGTGTCCAATCAAATTGTCTGATAAATTATTGTCTGCAGTGTCCCCTATAGAGGTCATTTAACAGGTACAGATGAAAAATGAGTATCTGTACTGCACACCTGGCAGCAGGAACCTGCCAAGTTCTTCATGGTCCATTGTTGGAAAGGTTACCTCATCATTGGAGAAAGACACTAAATTACCAAGTCATAAAGATAAATTAACCACATTCTCACTAAGATTTATATAAATAAAACAATGTGCAAATCTCAAATAAGTAGATCTGCTTAGTGATACTGTACACTAAAGTAAATGTAGCGTAATTATAAAATAGTTGCACATACTAATTTTAATGACTAACTGGATTTTTTTTTTTTTTTTTTGTTTGTTTTTTTTTTTTTTTTTGCTGGGTTGAATCCAGTCTAGGAGACATTTTTGGTCAAAAACATCTTAAAATATTGTTGACTATAGTCTTTTTGAAAGCAAGGCTGTTGTGTCATACTTCTGTGGCTACAATGACGCATCCGCCTCATTGACGTCCCTCTCTTGGGTTTACTTACTTCTAGAAGTTATTCCAAGGCACAGCTTTCAAAAGTTACAATGCAATTCAATAAATAGAAGGCACACACCTCACACAAGAACAACTGAGCATGAAAGCAGTCAAGAATAAAAGTGTCTAGTGAAAAAGCTGCCATAAAAACAACAACGATGTGTTATAGGCCTCCTGTTGTGTTGCAAGGCAGGCATACTGTTGCGCCAAACAAAGAAACCTTGAAAGACACACTGTATGAAAATATCAAGTTTGAGAACGAACATGCTGGCGGCAATCTTTTCAACGTGTAATTCAATCTCGTTGTCAGATGGTGTCTGCTGAAGCATTTCAGCAAATACAAATTTCACATACAGTAACACAACAAATATCTACTAATATCTAACCACTCTCTAATTTGCACATTCCCATGATAAATCCCAAAAACTTGCAATTAAATGTGATTAAATTGATTTAAATATGATTCAAGGCTCAACTATTTGTCTGTAATTCTGCACAATCCCAATTCAAACACCCGGGTGTGTCTGTGACCGAAAATTCTAAAAGTGCTGCCCATTTTTAGAAAGCATGCCATCCATTACACACAAATGAGAAACAATTAACACATCTGGAAGCTGTTGTGGGATTGGAACAGACAAATCTAAATGAACAGGGCCTTTAACAGATAGGGAATCAATCACTGTGTCACAACACCACATTACACAGTTTGAATATCAATTAGTGGTGTTTTAATTGTTTTAAACCTATGTTTTTAGTGAACAAGTTGTTCACTTGCATGCACTGACTCGTGTGTAGTAAAGACTGTAGTGTGAACAAATCAGAGACTAAGCAAATAGACTTATAGTGTGAGCTGTGACAGAGCGTATCATTGAACAAATATACCCTTCCACAGAACGAGTTGGTGATGTGAGTCTGAATGAATAAATGAGCGAGTGGAGTGGCACTGAGCAAAACATGTAATTTGTGAACAAACTGGACGAATGAGGCATTTTGATTGTAAATGAACTGAAGAAACTGGAGCATTTCGTTTGTGAACAAACTGAGATTTGTTTCAGCGATGGATGACTCTGATCTCTTGAGTCAAGAGAAAGCTATCCATTAGCATTTCCATTCATCTCAATGACAGTTGCTTGGCTGACACAGGACCCTCCGGAAGAATGCAGTTTGAAATAGTCATCTTTACTTTGGGGCAATCAGTTGTTCTTGATCCAGTTTTACTACTAACTTTCCTGAGTGACATGAAATATAGATAAATACTTAAGGTACATATTTTATCAAAATTATTGTTGAAAGACTTCCATCAATATTTTAGATAAAAATATATTCTATAATAAGATGACATACACTATTTGTGATAAATGTGAGTACTTGTTACCAAAGAAAAGGAAAAAAAAACTAAAAATAAAAATAAATAAATAATAAATAAAAAAAAAACCCCTTAAATATCTAACTTAGTTTGAGCAATGTTTTTACTGAGGAGGACCATGATGATTTCTGGCATTTCTCTTTGGCCTTTTGCCCAGCTGGATTGTTTTGGCTTGTTGCCCATCAGCTTAGTATATATTTGTATTTGGAAGAGACCCATACTCATACAAAAGAAAACCTCAGGTGTCAACAAATAAAGATCATGCTTCTGAGTCCATTATTCCCTGCAGGATGTTGGTTTCTTATCAGATTCAAACAGAAGGTTTTCATGTTGAAATATAGGTTATTCATACAAAACCCTACATAAATCATAATATCCAGACACCTTTGGGAGATGTGTTTGATTTTAAGATCAAGTAATGAAATCCAGAGATGCTCATATTAATTAAATGAAGCTATCTTCAGGGGATGTAAAGCAAACATGCATCTTTAACGGTGAATTTGATGTGGCTGAGTAGTCACTACAAAATTTTCATTTTCATTCATGAACGTGCATACGATTTCTTACCAATGCAAATTGCAATACAAATACCCATCATATTACTAGCAAAAACAAAACTAATAGCGAATAATATGCATATTTTTTGTGGAAATAAGGAGTTGGCATGGGACACATCAAAGTGATTTCCTTTTTTTTCCCCTTCTTTTTTTCTTTTTTTAAGAGTGTTTAGTTTATGTCACAACAGAAGGATTCTGTAAAAATTGGTGACATGCAAATTTTATTAGTAGCCATATCACCCTGTAGCCCAAGACTGATTGCCCACTGAAGCTAAGCAGGGTTGAGCCTAGTCAATACCTGGATGGGAGACCTCCTGGGAAAACTAGGTTGCTGCTGGAAGAGGTGTTAGTGAGGCCAGCAGGGGGTGCTCACCCTGTGGTCTGTGTGGGTCCTAACGCCCCAGTATAGTGATGGGGACACTATACTGTAAACAAGCACCGTCCTTCGGATGAGATGTTAAACCGAGGTCCTGACTCTCTGTGGTCATTAAAAATCCCAGGATGTCCTTCGAAAAAGAGTAGGGGTGTAACCCCGGCATCCTGGTCAAATTAGCCCATTGGTCTCTGAATATCATGGCCTACTAATCATCCCCATACACTGATTGGCTTCATCACACTGTCTCCTCTCCACCAATAAGCTGGTGTGTGGTGAGCGTTCTGGCACACTATGGCTGCAGTCGCATCATCCAGGTGGATGCTCCACACTGGTGGTGGATGAGGAGACTCCTCCCTTACTATGTAAAGCGCTTTGAGTGCCTAGAAAAGTGCTACATAAATGTAACATATTATTATTATTTTTTTTATTATTATTATTATTATTATTATTACGTCATATTTCTCAAACACAACAAAATCTGTGTTCCACATAAAAATGCATCATTTGACAGTGTCAATGAACAAATGAACTATGAACTAAATTAACATTGTGAAGTTATATAATGTTGGCACAAGAAACCATGTGGGGATAAAGGTGTTTCAG
Source organism: Spinibarbus caldwelli (assembly GCA_039654775.1). Classification (NCBI taxonomy): domain Eukaryota; kingdom Metazoa; phylum Chordata; class Actinopteri; order Cypriniformes; family Cyprinidae; genus Spinibarbus; species Spinibarbus caldwelli. Next base: position 25,765,917 of record CM077251.1, read on the forward strand.
AAACAAACTGTCAAAAGAAAAGTTTTCAAATTTATTCTCTGTGACTTCAACACTATATATATATATATATATATATATATATATATATATATATATATTTGTCCCAGTAATAGTTATAATAAAAGGATTGTCACTCCAGGTGGAATTTGGGGCCAGAATTCATCACACCAATATACACACACATACTCTCCAATCCTGGTGTGTAACTCCTGGGATAAGTGTTGAAATGCAGTGGGTGGAGGCTCATTTGAACAGAGACGGCTGGGATACCTCTGGAGGGAACTCAAAGTGACAGAAATTCCCAGGTGGCTCTTTATGGAGTCTTCCTGAAAACAAAGTCAATATGAACTAGGTTTTTGAGCCATAGTATTGACTAGCTGTCTAAGACCATGAGTTCCAGAATGCGAAGAGGGAGGTGCAGATAGAAAGAATTTCCCAGCAGGCAGGTAGGGAAGATAGGACTTTGCAAAAGGGAGCTCTACTGCCCATGATGCTTCTGCTCCTAGACACAGCTGGTATGGCAGAGATTTGTCTTTGAATCTGGCAAAGAAAGTTCCTTCAAGCTTACACTTCATTGTACAGAAGTATGTGGATTTCATTTCTATATTTTGTGTGCCAAAAACAACTGTGTGGATCATTGCAATCACTTCACTTCCCAGAGCAGAGCATTTGCCTGAAAGTGTCAGACTTCATGAAAACTAACATACAGAGAAGATGCTAGGTTACCATGATTTTATCTTGATGATATGTTCCTGGATCATCATCTATTTTTGCTTCTGGGGCAATATTACTGTCAAAAAAAAAACAAAAAAAAACTGTAGTCCCTACTCCTTAACTACATCTACATTTTAGGAAATAGCATCCCATTATTTTTCTAAGTAAATATACAAGTTATAATGGCTAGTCTCATGTCCCTTTATAGCTCTTATCCAGTCCAGGATATGCTTTATATTAGGAGGCCAGGGTACGCTAAGTTGAGAATTTTTTTTTTTTTTTTTTTTTTTTTTTTTTTAACTGTAATAAAACTTTAATGTGATGTGCCTCTTTGGTAATCATTTAAACAACCTACCACCTTAAAAACAACCTTTGACACAACTTATTCTAGGCCTGGTGTGCAAGTAGACTTTTAGAAATTTACTATAGAATTACAATTGTAGGATTAATGTAAAAACATCTCTGTTTATAACGTGAGCTTATTGGAAAACAAACATTTCATGTTAGATGAGTACTGCCGTCCAAAGGCAAAGTGCAGTAACTAAACATCTGGTCAAAATTGAGTTAAGTCCTAAAATGGGCTTTGTGACATCTGATCTGTCTTGTGACAAAGTTTCCTGGTTCTATTTTGTCCCGTTTCAGAGAAACAAGAGTGTCAAAATTACAGTAACTACAAAATCCAAGCTAATACCAAGGCAAACCGCAGTAAGTGAAGTTACTGCGTTCTGGCTTTGTTTTCCCATTTGACACCGCAGATACTGCGCGGTCTGCCTTAGCATCCCGTGGCCAAATGATGGTTGAACTCAAGTCAAAACTCAAATATCCAAAGACGGGTAAGGAAGATAGCAAACTATTAACTCCTAGCAAGGCAAATGACAGCTTTATAATCAGTTAATATTAATTAGCCAGCCGCTAGCAAATTAAACAGCCTACCTACACTGCTCCATATCCAATCTGAAAACGTAATGATAATCTGATTTATAATCACATTGATGTTTGTTGATTCGGACATCTCTCCACGTTTCAGGCAGCTTATCGAATTGTAGTAACTAATCCAACTTTAGGGTTTATTCCTTCAAAAGTTAGCTGGCCCCGGTAAAGTTATATAGGCTAATTCATCAAAGAACCGTTCTGTATGAAAGTTATACGGAACGCAGTTTGTCCCCTATTCACAAGCATACGTCATATGATATGACTACCAAACAATGCAAATAACAAATTCTTAATTGATAAGTAATCATTCCCCGCTGACTGCAGTTCCCCTCACCGTCCGCGTTTTGATTTCAGCAGATCAGTTTGGGTGAATGCAAACAACATGATTATCATGAGCACAACATCCAGCTGGGCAAGAAAACATGCAATCTACCTGAGGGATGACTTCTTTCACTATTTCACTGGCCACTGGTTTGTGTGTAATGTGTGTGACATTTTTTTTTTTCTTTGTACATTACAATTCATTTTAAAATAATTGTACATACGTTAAGCAAAAAAAAGTTTTTTTTTTTTTTTTTTTTTTTTTCTGAGAACCTTTTCTTATACACCTTATATACATATACTTAACCGTAGACATGGACATGATGTACAGGATGTGGTACAGTACAAATATTTTGAGCTTCTCTTATTCTGTCCCTTATTTTCCTATAAAAATAAATAAATAAATAAATAAATGAACAATAATATCCTGGCCAGAGGAGAACTGGCCCCCCGACTGAGCCTGGTTTCTCCCAAGGTTTTTTTCTCCATTCTGTCACAGAGGGAGTTTTGGTTCCTTGCCGCTGTCGCCTCTGGCTTGCTCAGTTGGGGACACTTAATTTCTAGCGATTATCGTCAATTTGATTTCATAGATACTATTTAAACTAAACTCAGCTAGACAATGACATCTCTGAATTCAATAATGAAATGCCTTTAACTGAAAATTGAGTGTTTATTCTTATTATTATACATTACTGACACTCTATCCTCCAATTTGATACTGTTAAGTGCTTTGACACAATCTGTATTGTTAAAAGCGCTATATAAATAAAGGTGACTTGACTTGACTTGACTTAAAGAATCACAATTATCCCTTATTTTACTTTTATGGCATCCCTAGTTATATTGTTACGCAAAGCTTAAATTGTGTGAATTTTTAACTACTGTTTTAACTACTTGGTCTGCAATGAATTACTTTTTAAATAAAATGAGAAAAACACTCTTTGTGGTGAAAGGAGCATTGCGATAAGACAATCTTGAGGCTTACTACTGAGCAATTTTAACATTCACAACATGCAAACATCAATAAAACTATTAAAGTTATTAAAAACAATGAACGTAATAAGAAACAACAAGAAAGCTGGATGAACACATTTAGTTTATAGATACTGCACTTTGCTTTTGCAATAGTGTTTTAGTTGTGTAAGGTCATCCAAAGGCAGAGTACAGTATCTGCATTTTGGTGGTTCATGGTCACTTCAGTGGTCATGGTTTTTATCTATAAAAAATTTCATCCTAAGAAGGCTTTAAATGAATGCATTGCCACTAATGTACCCACAACATGTTTGACTGGCTGATGTAAAAACTTTAAAGGCATTTTTCTCAGTTTCAGTGTTTGCGTAGTTACTGCACTTTGCCTTTGTAGGGCAGAGTAGCTCTTTCACTATTGTGAAAGCTACATCATGTAAATAGACATGAATTTAGAATAAGTTTATTGGTAACGGTTTATTTTTATGTTAAGAATAGATTGGAAGAAGATTGACTAATTTGAAACCGGTCAATTAATTTAACATTCCATCTCACCATAGTGTTAACAAATGTCACATTTTTGACTTGGCTTGAACTGAAATTTAATATACAAGATCCAGAGATCCCAAGCAAAAGCAACATAAATCACCATAGCGGTGACTTCAAATAACACAATTGGCATTAAAGTAACATCATTACAATTTAGCCACAAATCCATTAACATTTATGCTTCTGGCAGCAACCTCCAGGAAATTCAGCATGTACAGTTTATCAATATGTAAGCCTATGTTCCTTGAAAATTGAACCTATGGCCTTTGAATTGTTAGTGTTATGCTGGGATGTCACAATGCAGAAACGTTTATATTTACTCTAAGTATTATTGTGTTACGAAAGAAAATTTTCACACCGCAATAACGAACATACATAAGAAAAAAATCTGAAAATATTTTAATAATTTAAATAATATCAACATCCATATTGAGACTCCCAAAATGCTACTTTATAATGAATCTGTACCCATGTGTCCCTAAAAAAAAGACAGTAAGTATGACACACTGGATAATAAGTATGACACACAATAAGTATGAGACACAGGAACCTGTTCTTTTGTTGAAATCATGGTAAATATGGAACTAATTGCCCATTCTTGCTCTAAGCAAATATAAAATAACTAGAATGTAAATATTCAACTTTGCCCTGTTTTTGCCCTTGTATAGCTCTCATCTAACCTATGGCAAGAAAAGAAGAACTTCCAAAAACAGGCATGTGAATGGGTGTCTTTGAATTGCATTCAGATTGCATCTGAATTCAGCATTGACTCAGTCATGTTTTAATGAACCCATCATCTTACATCACCCTCAAATCCAAAACATTATCTCTTTCAGAGCTCTAATACAGAGCCGGAGTAGTCTTGAAGCTAATCCAGGATCAACAGCAGACACATGTGTCCCAGCCAGCAGAGTTAACCTGGAATACTGCAGCAGGATAGATCAAAAGACGGGGTGATGGTACGGGCAAGTTCAAATGTAGAGGTGTCAGAGGTCGGGAGTAAAAAGACACATTACTCTCAGTCTTTCTTTCTTTTTTCTCTCTCATATAGACATATAGAGCAGCAGAGATGTGACTTTAGAGGTGTGAAATGAGTTTTGGCAGAGAGATCAAAGTAGTAAAGCTGACAGTGATGAAGGCGGGAAAGCCAATGAGTTGACGAATCAATCTCTGGAAGACTTATCCCACTCACTTCACCATGACCCCCTCTCAACCTCCCTTCCTCTTACTTTAAACCTCTCTTTATATCTTTTTGTTCTTCCCTTCTGGGGTTAAATAACAGCCTAATTGAACTTCACAAGTGGCAATTAGTTCACCTTGTGTACACTTTCATTTGCAATACTGCAAATTCAGGTCCTTGTGTAGGGTCAATTTCATGATATAATTGCATATAAACTATTGCCTAGTCTTTTCATATCACATTATTGCTTACCATCTATTTGTGACCAAAAATGTGTGTGTATGCTACATAAATGTCTTTGTGAAAATTAAATGAACATATTGCAGGGACATCCTGTACAGGCTGAACCAGAACTTGGCCAACTTGGAAATGGGTCTGCTTATGACTCTGCAAATCACAATAGGTTAATAATCCAAAAAGATGGAATGCCACACACAGAGTAATTTTGGTGATTGCAGGAGATCTGGTGTAGTGGTCTATCTATCCATTGTTCTGTATATATATATATATATATATATATATATATATATATATATATATATATATATATAGATAGATAGATAGATAGATAGATAGATATCTGTATATGTTTATATGTATATGTGTGTGTGTTCATATACTTACTGTATTTAGTAGGGCTGGAGACGGGTCCTCCTTTCTCCTCCCTTCTCTCTCTATACAGCGAGTGCTTGGGATGAAATTTAAATTGTACTTCTTTCTGTTCAAAATGCAATTCTATTGTTTCTATTCTCTTAATTTGAGCTGTCATTCTATGCTAACATCATGTGACAGTTGTAAAAATAAATTTCACCTGCCTAATTGTGTTGTGTTTGAAAAATATATAAATAAAAAAGAAAAATCAGTTGTGTTAAATGTTGCTATTCTGCCTTGTCCTGTTTCTTCACACCTTTACAGAGCATGACTGGTTTACATTGAAGAGATCACTTTTAGGGCTTGTTGATTAACTGTGTTAAGCTAGAGTTTATGCTGCATCAGAGAATACTGCAAATCTATTGATTTCAATGTTATGGTGCATCACAAGGGCAGAGTGGGAAAATGCAAGAGCTTGCAAGAGTGTCGGCAATATATTTCAAGCAAAAACAAAGAACAAACCGTTGTCAGGTGATTTCGAACAAAATCAGGCCAAAAGTTCACTTCGAGTTTGTTTCAGGAGTTGGAAACAGCTTGCCAGAGTGAACTTTATGGAAAAGTTCTCTCCGGCTGGCAAACACCCTTCGAACTGTGGCAATTACGTAACAGATAGGTGATCTGGGGCTTCACCTTCTTTGATGAATCTCTAGTTCATTCCTTCTGTTTAAACACACTAGTAGAAACTATATGAAACTAAATGAGAGCGACACTTACACTGTTTATTCATGTTTAGTACTCTAAAGCTGATTGCATTTAAAGTAAACTATTGTACAAAGGGCTTGACTGGAGAGCTGAATTTCTGTGCTATCCAAATTGCTATGATCAGATGCTTTATTGACTGCTGTTTTCTCACCACTGTCTTTTTTTTTTTTTTTTTTTTTTTTGTGTGTGTTTTTATTTTGTTATTGAGAGGAAAGTGCACAGTACGTATTTACACATTCATCTAAATGTTGCTCCCAGCAGCATAGGCTGTGTTGGGACGTTCGCTAACAGTATATCACTTCTCAGATATTTCATACTTCTTTTTATCCCTAAGCAAAAAAATATTGTACACCTAAGCAAAAAAATAAATGTAAAATAAATTTACATTTATTAATAAATGTAAATTTAAGTGTCCAGTTTCTTTCAAACACCCAGTTCCCTGCATATTGTTTGAACTGTTTTTTTTTTTTTTTCCCTCTATATTCAAAAACACATCTTATGCAGTCATATCCACCAAAAGCTCCATTATCGCTTTCTGTATTATGCAGTCTCATCACTTTAAAGGTACTGCGTCCCCATTGCAGCATAATAGGAAACAAACAAATTTTCACCGCACTGGGCAAGGTAAGTAGGGCTCAAGGTCAGATTCCATTTGCCCAGAATGGAGAAACAGCGCATAAATATTGCACGACACATCAAAGTGGGTCCACACCAACAGTTCCTGGAGCTCACTCTCGTTCTGTCCAGTGAAGATCTATTCTGAGTGTAGATGTATCCTCTGTCCTTGGAGGGATGGAGAAGAGTGCATTTCATTGTTCTCTCTCAGGAGGCAAATGATATGGGTGACTATGGAGTCGGTGGCGTGTTGGTGGAGCACTCTCTCCGTCATGGCACCAAAGCCAGCAAACTCCAGACCAAAAGCTCATGTTTTAGTTATTAGCGCATGCAGCACAGGGTCACAGAAATACTCACGCTAGCAGGCAGCCAGTCAGACGGGGATTTATATTCTACATTCAGCACCCACTCTTCAGGCATGCACGCATTTATAATGCTACAGTCCACCCAGAATCATTTCAGTAATGCAATGCAGAATTCATGTGTTTTTTGAGAATATATGATGTGCTATGGATAGGGCATAGCGGTATGGGGGATGGCCTTGGTATCTTCTCTGTTGTTAGGCACTGGTAGTGTAAATTTGTGCATTTAATAAATTAGGCCAAAATATTTTTGTACATTCATATTAAATGCAATATGAGGCAGATCTGATTTGTACCAAAAAATAATACAGTACATTAACACCGTAAAAAGTACTGAGTACTGTAGAGTAATATATATTTACTAAGGATTCTTTTTATCTGTTGTTGTGTATCTCATTTAATGACGTTTAACTTTACAAAATAACTGCATAATATTGTCCATTTAGTTGACTTCCTGTGGACACAGTGAACTTTTGTGAAGTGCAAATTTTAAAATAGCTGCTGTAAGCACTATAAACTTCACATTGTGCTTAGGCTTATATATAGTGTTGTGGCTGGGGAAATACTCATAAGCTCTTGCAACTGAATAATTTAACTGTTAACTTTTTTTTTTTTTTTTTTTTTTTTTTTTTAAGCATGGTGACATACAGGGGCGAGGAAATAATTGCTTTTTGGATTTAATAGATGTTTTAGCTCTTAGTGTTTTGTGTTTTGTTGTAAATTGTTTTGTTTTGTGCAAAGTCACTGTAATTAGTATTACCTGTTTAGTGAAGTTGGACCCTGCTTAATTAATAAAAAATAAATAAATAAATAAAAATAAATAAATAAATGAATAATAAAACAAAACTAAATAAATAAATATAATATCCCCTCCCATGAACACAAGGCACACTAAAAATTAAAAATGTGCTTCATGTGGTATCATCTAAATGAGTGGATTTTATAAAAAAAAAAGAAGAAGAAGAAAAAAAACTTACTATTTAACACTATTTAACATCACTGTATCAACTTGAATCAATATGTTAGGATAAAACAACATCTAAATTGAAGGATTAAATCAGATAGAAATATCTCATTAAGGCAATAATTGTAGGTTACCACAACCTTACCATCAGTTATAATGGCCTAAAACAGTTGAGTTGAGTCAGCTGGAAATTTAGATTAACATTGAAATTATATATTAATGCATTACTATTGAATTGATATGTGAAGTTGATAACATAACATTCAACTATGGATTTCAAATCGGAAATATATAACTACACAGGTGTGGTCAAAGGATTTCTTGTCTAAGTGATCTCACATGCAAAGCCTTTGTTGACTCGTGTTGATATTTGTCTAGTTCACTACAAGTTCACTAGAATACCAAGAACTAAAATAATTTCCACGAACAACACTAAAAGATTTTAGTCTTATTTTTTCTTGCTTTGAAGGCATGTTACAAACTCCTTCTGTATGTATTTATGTAAGCCCTTCCAGTCCAACTTTATGGCCAAACTCTTTTTATTAAGATAAAGACTAGACAGAGACAGCCTTCACATTTGCTATGAATCCATGTACCTGAGCTCCAGAGGTGAGGGGAGTGTGAATCCCAGGTCTTCTTTTTCCTCTTCCAGCTCTAGCTCATTACCAGCATGTAATGCTGTTTGTTCCCCACCGGCATGGCAAAATCAATTGGCAAGATGTAGAGATGTTGCTGCATGTTAATTTGACATGGATTTTTATTTAATTTTATTTTTTTTCATGGGACCCTGAAATAGAAACAAATGCATCCTGAAATAATATGAGTGTACTTCAGACTTGACAGGTCTCGCACTTTACTAGGAATCCAGCTTGGAAGCAATCACTCTTTCAGTCTGATTGCTCTTCAAAAGACCCTCCAAAGCTGCAGACTATTCCCATTCATCAAACCAACTAACATATGGAAATAAAGCTAAATTAATATTTAATATTTTCAATCTTACAATGGAACACCACTCTAGCAATGCTTTCCTGTACATTGCTCTAGAAATGTGTTCTTGTGCAACACCAAAAACTTCTGTTGATGTAAATTAATATTCCTCATACATTTCTGAAAATGGAAACTAGCAATATTTTTCTATAAAACACCAAACAAACCAAAATAAAAAAAAAAAAATAATAATAATAATAATAAAAAAAAAAAAAACAGGAGTTGAGGGGGTCTTTATTTTATTTATTTATTTATTTATTTTTATTTATTTTTTTTGTATAAATTTATGTATTTATTTATTTTTCAAGATTAAGATTTCACAGTTTTTTTTTTTTTTTTTTTCTGTAGTACTAGAGTTGCTCCTGTGTCTAAATACGCTTACTATATACAATAGTAAGCAAAAAGAAATGTGCAATGAGCAGTATGGCAAAATTCTCAGTATTCATAAAACAGTAGGCAAAAAGTATCCAAGTACTGATCACTAATTCTTATGAATTTCTATAAGCTGTCTTTTGTAGCAACAGCAGTGTTTCTTCTCACTGTGCAATGTTTACATTTTCTGTATATTTTTTCTTGAATCTCTTGATGTTCAGTTTAGAAGTAAATCGACTCTCATGTGATCAACTGTTTGCTGTAAACATCATGCTTTCATGCGCACACACTCCTGAATTCATCATAAACCATAAAATAAAACTGATCTAAATGAGGTTAAATTTGTTTGAACTTCTTAAGTCAGAGAGGTCTTTGAACAGCTACAGAATAACTTATTATTATTATTATTATTATTATTATTATTATTATTATTATTATGGTGAAACGTTACTAAACTTAGCACTGAGACCACTGCAATTGAAAGTCTTTTTTTTTCTTCTTTTTTATTTTTTTCCTTTCGATTGTTCCAATATTTAACATTTTCCTCTTGAAAATATTTTCATGAAACTCTCATAAGACTTAGTTTGTGATGAGTGGTGGTTGCATTGTTCATTCATAATTTATAGAGCAGAACACTAAAGAAGGTTGAAGGCGGCATCCTACACTTGTGAAGTTTTCAGAAAAAGAGAGATGTTTGCAGTTTCTGACTTTCGTGGATGCAGTAGAGTGTTTGTTTGCTAAAACAAAGTGTTTTGTGCTAAATCTAGTGACGGGTATCATGTCGATCTGTGATACCGAAGACGAAAGTCATTTACACTAAATACTCAAGCCCTATCAAGTGCAAAATAGTCATTTTTTCAGTTATGATTAATAAAATAATTAAATAAATTCTCTTCTTTCCTTCCTTTGTGCTCCTATGCTCACTGGATATTTCTGATTGTCAGAGCATGAGACTTATTTCCACAAGGTACACTGATTGAAAGCATGGTTTAGCTTTCTGCGTCACATGGGATCTGTCTGCAAAAGCAGAGCAAAGAACATAGATCAACATACCATCAGTCTCAGGAATCAATAATTTAATAAACTCTCTCATGGTCAATTTTTATTTTTTAATTTTATTTATTTATTTATTTATCCAATTAATTCTGGATATAACTTGTAAAGATTATAACAGCAGGGAATTTTATTACAAGATCTGTCATTATATGGCAAAGGTTATTTTATTTTATTGTATTTATTTATTTATTTATTTTTTTTAATCCACATGTTTGATGTCTAACTTCTAAACCATCATCTGTTAGCTGGAAACCAGAGTTACTTTGTTTATAACACATGCTCAAAATGCCATCTGTTTCCTGTTTTCTGGTTTTTGCTTCCTTACATGCACTTCACTATACTTATTGCTTTAGGCATGGACCCTCAAATGGCATGAATAATGGATCAATATTAACACAACTATTATCAAGAACCCCTTCCTTGTCACAACACATCATATGCGCTTTTCAATTAGCTTATATTCCGCCATTCGATCAATTACTGATAGATGAAATCCCACTCTACACAGAATATCCTGTTTCACTCAGAAATGTCATTGTGGAAATAAAATGCATTGCCAGTTGATGTTGATTTAAATTTAAACAGTGCAGTACAGTCTTTTACTGCATTGCTGTATTTTTAATTATAAAATAATGCATTAACAAATAGATAATAAAAATAAAGACAAAGAAAAAAGTACAAACTCAACCTATTATATATAAAATCACCAAAAAAAAAAAAAATCCAATATAATTATATAATTTAAAACCGAATCTAGAAAAAAAAATAATAATAATAATGATAATATTATATATATATATATATATATATATATATATATATATATATATATATATATATATATATATATATATATATATATATATTCATGAATGTCATCCACATATTTTATGGCTAGGATTCTCCCAATCAAGAGTAAAATTATCCTAACTTTCCTCTGCAGATTGACTGCTGTGACTTTCCAGCTCATGATCCAATCCAATCAAAGCCAATCAGAACTGCAATTTATTACTGAACAGTGCAGGGAAAAAAATGGACACTTGAATTTCCTTTTCCACAAGCACACTCTTTGAGAAAATGAAGCAATAAACTACTGTATGTATAGGGGAGACTGGGATGCTTGTAACATTTTTAGCATTAACATATACAACATTATAATATAATATAATATAATATAATATAATGTAATATAATATTTTACAAACCTGCAAAAGTATTCAGATTGCTACCAAATTCTTTCATTCTAAATGAATGCCAAATCAAATAATTTTAAAATGAAAATATTATTTCTTTTTTTTTTTTTTCTTTTAGAATGTACTTTGAGTGACAACTTTGAGAGGAGACATTTATTCCATATAGATATACTATTTAAGCCACACACAGACACAGCTGTGTTTCATTAATTCATTTGGCTCACTCACCCTGCTCATCCGTAGTTGACATGCATTTGCTGGCAGTCTTTTTCTCTGCCTAGGGTTTTCTCTCCCTCGTGAAGGCACTGGAAATTGATGATTCCCAAAGACAACCTCTCACCTGGCAGATAGAGCCAGGAAAATGTGATTCACCTTAACACAACTGTAGGATGAAAGCAATTTCCTCACCCATTTGCGCATGGAAAATGTGCCATAAAATATTCTTGATTGCTATCAGTGGGGCAACATCGCTCACCTTAGTTACAGAAGCAGGCTTTATTGCGATGGATTTCACACTAAGTTTGCCAGGGAATGCTACAACGGCTGATAGAATAATCCGCTCCATGTCTGAGCCAATTCATCAGATGAAACAACAAAGGTGAAGGAAAACCCTGCCAAGTGAGCCAAGTGAGAGCTACAATTATTCAAAACCAAACAAAAAAGATAGAGGCTTTCACTAATGCATGTTTGGCGCCTCACCAACAGTTCACTCTTCCTGTCTACTAAAGGATAGCTGCAGTGACATGTACTTTCCTACCAAGCATTTGTCTTTGTGAGTGAGAATCACTTTTGGGAATAATGCTGTGTAATTCAAGAGAAATGGCAGGTTTATTAGAGGGGGATAAATTACCGTTGCCAGAGTCGAGGCTCTGAACACCATTACGTGGAGAGATGAGGTAAATCAATAAAAATGGATATGATTGCATCATTGTGAATACAAAACATCCATCGAGTAGTGATTCCTCAGAAGAATCATAAGTGAGTGAGAAATTATTTTAGCAGCGATTTTACGAGAAAATCTCCCCGTTACATTTAAAAAAGATGTACTGATAGAAATTCCATGTTTAAGTTATGATTTAAAAATGTGTGATTATGAAATCACAAAGACTGTTTTTTTTTTTTTTTTGTTGTTGTTTTTTTTTAATTAAATATAAGCGCAGTGTGGTTTTCTGTAAATGCTACTCTATCTCTAAAAGCCATCACTTGCAGTGTGCATTGGGAAAAGCAACTTATAATTGAAAGCATTTATAAACTTGTTGTCCAACAAAACAATAACATTTAATAACCCCACTCACTTGATAACGTCAGTCAAAATCATAATAAAATGTCAATTAGAATCGCATTAGAAATATACCTTATTCTTGGTCCTGGACACCCACTGTCCTGCAGAGTTTAGCTCCAAGGATCAATTGAAAGAAAAAAAAAATACAGGTGTATTGAAGCAGGTTGGAAATAAATGTTGCAGGACAATGGGTCTCCAGAAGCAGAGTTGAAAACCTAGGCCATAATGTACATATATCAATATTTACAGTTTCTAAACATGAACCCTTTTACATGTGTACTGTACAATTTTGGAGATGTACAAATCTTTTGAATCCTCTGTCATCATTCTAAAAATGGAAATGAAATTGCAGGAAACTCTGCTAGAGTTTTGCCACAGGTGACTGAGTTTACTACTCAGACACAATCAGCTGGGGGAGGGCACAACCTAACACTTTTTGAATTTCTCAGTTTGTTGTCTAGCACACATATGTCACTATGTTTTATAATTATAATTATAATGACAGCATGCCCTGTAGGTGGGGTACACGTCCATGACATGCGGAGTCCCACAAGGCTCAATTATTGCACCGCTCTTGTTTAGCCTGTATATGCTCCCACTAAGTCAAATAATGAGAAAGAACCAAATTGCCTATCACAGCTATGCAGATGATACCCAGGTTTACCTAGCGTTATCATCAAATGACTCTAGCCCCATTGACTCCCTCTGCCAGAGCATTGATGAAATGAACAGTTGGATGTGCCAGAATTTTCTTCAGTTAAACAAGGAGAAAATTTAAGTCATTGCATTTAGAAACAAAGATGAAGTTCTCAAGGTGAATGCATACCTTGGCTCTAGGGGTCAAACAACAATAAATCAAGTCAAGAATCTTGGTGTGATTCTGGAATCTGACCTTAGTTTCAGTAGTCATGTCAAAGCAGTAACTAAATCAATCAAGTCAAGTCAAGTCAAGTTGAGCATACTAAATCAGCATACTATCATCTCAAAAAAGATTGCAAGAATTGGATGTTTTGTTTCCAGTCAAGACTTGGAGAAACTTGTTCATGCCTTTATCACCAGGAGGGTGGACTATTGCAATGATCTCCTCACCGGCCTTCCCAAAAAGACCATTAGACAGCTGCAGCTCATCCAGAACGCTGCTTCCAGGATTCTGACTAGAACCAGAAAATCTGAGCATATCACACCAGTCCTCAGGTCCTTACACTGGCTTACAGTTACATTTAGGATTGATTTTAAAGTACTTTTACTTGTTTATAAATCACTCAGTGGCCTTGGACCTAAATACATTGCAGATATGCTCACTGAATATAAACCTAACAGACCACTCAGATTATTAGGATCAAGTCAGTTAGAAATACCAAGGGTTCACACAAAACAAGGGAACATGGAACATTCCACTCACATGGTTTTCCATAAAATCACATTATACACTCTTAAAAATAAAGGTGCTTCACGATGCCATAGAAGAACCTTTTTGTCTAAATGGTTCCATAAAGAACCTTTAACATCTGAAGAACCTGTCTGTTTCACATAAGGTTCTTTGTGGCGAAAGAAGGTTCTTCAGATTATAAAAAGGTAAGAAAGAGATGGTTCTTTAAAGAACCTTTGACTGAATGGTTCTTTGTGGAACCAAAAATGTTTCATCTCCTCCGGTGTGCGACTACGTTCTTACTCCACCAATGTATTAAATATGCGTTCTTGAAAGCGCACAGTTTTCTAATGTAGGGTAGAGTGGGGGAAAACGCCTCCTTACTGTTTTTCCCAAAATATCTACAAGATAAAATCAAGATACATTTTTATTGTAACTATGGACTACGTTGACAAGAGTGACGTAGAAGTTTTCACCATGACGCTTACACTGGTGATGTACCGGAGAGAAAACGGATTTCACAGTAAATGATCTAATTTTCAGCAGTAAGAAAAAAAGCGTTTTAAAGCTTGTTGTTTTGTAAAACATCACAGTTATATGTGATATGAGAACAGTAAGGCCTGTAGATAGGGAGTAGGTGTTATTTAAGAAAAATATATTTTCAGAATGACATAATTTTTTTCTCAAACATAGTCAGTGGGGTAAAACACCCCCTGCCCTGTGGTGTAAAATGCCCCCAAGAGGGCAATGGGCAATTACTGTAGTTACTCTGATCTGAACATCAAATCCTTTCTTTATCCATCAAATGCACTCTAACTAGTTGGTAGCTAGTAAATATTTGGATTTTATATTGAAAAATTACCTCAAGTTAGCATCAGGTAGCTAGTTAGCTAGTTAGCTAGCCAGTTAAAAAATAGGCTAGCTTTTCAAATAGGCTATTATAATTTTGTAATTCATAATTATTGATTATATTCTTCTTAATTTTAAACTAAAACGGCCTGTACTCTGATTTTGCAGAGTACAGGCCTTTGATTTTGTTGGGGGGGGGGGGGGGGGGGGGCATTATACCGTGCATTTTTCCCCCCTTTAGTACAAATTTATTTTTTGTTAAAAATCTAATAACTTGAAACCTGTGGACATCTTTTTATACTTTGGTTTATAATTTATGCCATTGTCACTAAAACTATGATAACTTTTTCGGACACTTTTATTTGACCGAAAAAAAAACTGACACAATCCTTAAGGGGGGCGTTTTCCCCCACTCTACTCTATTTACTTTAACTTCTTAGGTAATATCAATGGTATGACATTTCGGATGCATCCGAAATTATAAAAAACATACATATATTTAATTGTTTGATCAAAATTATTGCTAGGGACAGTTTGGTAGTCGCTGAATATTGGTAGGGACATGTCCCTGGTGTCCTCCCCTAATTCTATGCGCCTGTAATATTCAATTCAATTCAAGTTTATTTGTATAGAGCTTTTCACAATACAAATCGTTGCAAAGCAGCTTTACAGGAAATTAAGTTTCTACAATATATTTATATATTGTAGAAACTTAATATGTTTAACTTATGGTGAAATTTGGTTGTTCTGTATGTTGTCTGAGGGTAGGCATCATCTGAGGTCCTCTGAGGGGTTGGCATCATCTCTTCTCAGGTGTTCTGGATCCAGACTGAAGCTTGTGTAAATCCTAGTTACCGCGGGATGTTAATCCCATGGCAGAAACAGAGAAACAAATAGAGACATAATTAGCATAGCTGCTGTTCCAACCAAGCAAAAATGATTTGTTCAATCCAAGCTAAAGAACAATAATGTGTGTTTGATCAGATATAACTGCAGTACAAGATTATGAGATGCATTATGTGAATGCTTGGCTAAAGAGATGTGTCTTTAATCTAGATTTAAACAGAGAGAGTGTGTCTGAACCCCGAACGTTATCAGGAATGTTATTCCAGAGTTTGGGAGCCAAATGTGAAAAGGCTCTACCTCCTTTAGTTGACTTTGTTATCCTAGGTACTACCAAAAGTCCAGAGTTTTGCGACCTTAGGGAGCATGATGGATTGTAGTGTGGTAGAAGACTAGTTAGGTACGCAGGAGCTAAACCATTAAGGGCCTTATAGGTAAGTAATTATATTTTGTAACTGATACGGAACTTAATAGGTAGCCAGTTCAGAGACTGTAAAATTGGGGTAATATGATCATATTTTTTTGACCTGGTAAGGACTCTAGCCGCTGCGTTTTGGACTACCTGTAGCTTGTTTATTGAAGATGCAGCACAACCAGCTAGCAATGAATTACAATAGTCCAGTCTAGAGGTCATGAATGCATGAACTAGCTTTTCTGCATCAGAAACAGGTAACATGTTTCGTAGCTTGGCAATGTTTCTAAGATGGAAGAATGCTCTTTTTGTAACGTGGAAAATATGAATAATATGATTTTGTAACATGGGAAATATGATTATTAGTCATAATACATTAACTAATGTTAACAAATGATACCTTATTGTAAAGTGTTACCAAAAAACTCAACTGATAAATAATAGATTGGAAATTAAATTTGTCTCATTTTAAATTAATACTAAAAACTAAGATGAATAATTTACTTAATTATTTATTTATTTATTTAGTTATTTATTTATTTATTCATTCATTTTAGTCTTGTTGGGATGTGTTGTGTCGTTGTGTTTTTTTTTTTTTTTTTTGGTCTGATGGAATTTATTTATAATCAAAGGTCAACATGTATAAAATAGTGAAAGTGAAAACAACACTGATTTGTGTGTTTGCTCTTGACAAAGTTCTGACTACTCTGACTGCCTTTAGAAGAACACAAAACAAAATGAAACAGTAATGTCACACAGATGCAAACTCATAAAGGTTAAAAAAATGTAACAAATATGTAAATCTCTTTGGGGAGTCCGGGGGCATGGCCACTAGGAAGAACTTTATCAAAATTGCAACTTTATAATGTGAATTTAGAGTTGATTTTAACATAATGATATAAGGAAATACTAGAATTAATGTTATCTTTTAATGCCACAAAAGTAATGTACGGGGCATTTCAGGTTTGCTTTGCTTATGAGCTGCATGATTTCACACAGGTGTGTGTGAACTCTGGCTTCTACCCTGATCAAATACACCTGAATAATCTACCCAAGCTCTTTCAGGATTACTTCAAAATTAAATGTAGGTGTGTTTAATTAGAGTTAGAGCTAAGATCTGCACTTTATCTTGAGGGCCAGATTTACCCACTGCTGGTTTAACCATATATTATATTTTGGCACATGGTTGCTTAGAGACAAAATAATAATAATAATAAAATAATAAAAATAAATAAATAAATAAATAAATATATATTTTTTTTTTTTCACAAAAAAAAGATTTGGTTACGTAGATGCAATATTTTTGTATTACACACCAAATGGTTCCCTAATACAATGTGAAAAGAGACTAGCAGGGAGAGGGGGTGGAATCACACTTGGATTCAGACCAAGCAATTAAACCAAGTATTAAAACAGCTTTAAATTGATAGTTCAACCAACAATTAAAATTTGTTGTTAATTTACTTACCCTCAGGCCATCCAAAGTGCTTTTTTTACCGCCAGGCCAAACTTTTCTCGCTGCTTAACTGTTCCATTCTGTGCCGATCCGGTCCAGCCAGTACGGATATGGTTTATTTTTCCACTGTGGGACTGATGACAGTGTTCGTAATACAAATGCGTCAGTAGTTGCTTTGGTAACACAAGTATTTACATACAGTATGATATTTAAATATTGGTCAGTTTCAGAGACAAACTAGTAGCCAGCAAACAAGTGACCAATCCTGAGTCGCGACGTCACCATACGCATTCATTCTGCCAGAGAACAGACCGAGAACAGTTTGTAGTCATGCCATTCCAAACCAAAGTGGTTCTCAATGTAGTTGACGATTTTTTTCAGTACAAAAGTAAAGAAAGTTTTTAGCTGAAACCATGATCTTTGGTGATTCATAAAATGCATATCAAAGAACACAAAATTAATTTGAGTCCTGGTGAGTCTTATGAAGAGAAACGATCAGTCTGTGTAAGAAACTGTACTTTATTAACTGTAATCTATAGACTTAGGCAAACGGTCGGAGTGATGTCTGGTTCGTGAATGAATCATTCTTTTGAACCGTTTATTTTTGGTGAGCTGAATGAACCAGTTCACCAAATCAGACAGAACCATCTGAAACATTTCGCGGCTTGAGCAGCACAGATCTACAAGTTACTCAATCAAAACTCACTTTCAGACGTGCCTAACAGTCACTCTGACTTGAAATGAGCCAAAATACCTGTGTATATGATGCTATTATTTTTGCAAAATCATTAAGCTCCAACAGCACACCAAACTGGATTACAGATAATAATGTTGTAAATAATGTTCAGTTTCTTGCAAAGACACATAGCTCCATAAGACCTCAATCAGGAGCCACGGTATTAATTTTGTGTTCCCTGATCTGCTTTTTTTTTCTTTTCTTTTTTTAACTCTCATAGCAAATGTAGCTACTGACTTAAAATTTATGAATCACCAAGGACCACAGTTTCAGATAAACATCTTATTTACTGTTCTACTGAAGAAAAAAGGCACATACATCATGGATGGCCCGAGGGTAAGAACATTAACAGCAATTTTTTGGGTGAACTATCTCTTTAATCACATTAATCAATTAATTATTACAATTTGTTATACATACTGTATAGTAATTTTATAGTATTTTATTATTATTATTATTATTATTATTATATGTATTTATTTATTTATTTATTTTTCTTTGTATACACACACTTGGATACTGACATAAATACACACGTGAGTGCCTTCACACGCAGCACACACATACACACAGATGTCACTCCTACTAAGACTGTGCTGTTAGTGTAAGCTGAGGTAATGTTAACATTTCTCTTGACTTAGGACACATGGCAGCCTTTTTTCAAGAAATGCTGACCTCCTAAGATCTGACGTTAGGCTTAATCTGCTACAGCAGTATACTCAGCATGTACAGCACACAATTAGCAATTAGCAACAACATAGCTATACAGTTGATAACTAGCTTATTTGCTTACAAAAACAAGAAGAAGATGAAGATGTTTTTCATGGGTCATTTAGTTTCTTTCCCCCTCTAACATGACACACTAGTGCTCAGAGCTTAATCCAGTCAGTGGTACAAGCCTCTTCTTGGCTTGCTCCTAAATTACCTCATTCTTATGGCTGAAACAATCTCTTGTTTACTGGTTTGACCTTACTCAACCTGTTAACAGTGCTCGGGAACAACATAACTTTTGAAGGACTCTGAAAGCGTATCTACTGAGACCCAACAGTCTGGGGTAAATGCCGCAATTCTGTGAAATGTGGCACAGCGTTGCAAAGGTCAGCACAACAAACCCTTCAAGAACAACAGATACCAACCCATGGAGAATACTTTAAGTAAACTGAAATTTCTATGCACCATGTTGCACAGTACAATAAACAAACATGAAATACTTGGAAACATGCAACTGTAAATTGGACTTGATGTTCTGTACAACCCAGATAATCTACCCAAACACTGTTTGTGAAGATTATAACTGTGTGAAGTATTGTTAATCTTATTATCCTACAGATTACATGTGTTAAAGTCTTATTCTATGGCCTGGCCTGCAAGAGTCTCCTTCCTGGTAAGAAGGGCAGTGCTGACGTGAGTGGACACTCAGGACCCTGATTAAGCATTGAGAAGAGACCTTGTTCTAATCAGAGGAGAATATCTGGCGTTCATGCATATCCTTTGTCCAAGACCTCTTTCCCATTTTAATCTCTCCAGCTGCCAAACTGAAAGAGTATTTCCTGTTGGATTTCATATCATATCATCACTTTTTCATAAAGGTCAATGATTTGCAGACAAGGCCTTTTTTATGATCATTTCTTCTTTCTGTCCTTCTTTTGTGCTGTTACAATTACCCTACAATTAACCCAATAAAACCTATTGCATCATATCTGATATGCAAATTTCTAAGGACTCTAAATTATTAAAAGGCCTTTGAGTATAACTCTGAAAATTCCCCTCTTAGGTTGTGGTACACGTGTCATTTTGATTTAAAACCTTTAACGATTTTTTTAAACATAAGATTAACTTTTATTATTATTACTGGATTATCCAACAGGTGTCAGAAAAAAAAAAAAAAAAAAAAAAAGTTAAGGTGAGCAAAAGTACGATAAATCATGCTTTTGAGGAACAAAATCATGATATTTGTACAGGTTTCAATGTTGTATTGAATTGCATTATATGTTTTACCCAAATTTGGATTAAGCGATATAGTGTGTCAATTGTCATTTCTACACATTTTATGTACTGTAAGTACTATGCTATACTATTTTAAAAATCTCATTGTTTTTGGCCATATAAATATATGCACCATATTACTCCATTTGGGCCTCTAAATAAAATTCTCACTATATTACACTATATGAGTCATAAAAGCCTGATGTATCAAATATACTATATGATTATTATTTCAAATCATGCTTTCATGCTTTATATGGTTAAAGTTTTGTGTTTTCTTTTCTTTTCTTTTCTTTTCTTTTCTTTTGTTTCCTCTGCCAATTTTACTATTTTAAACACCATCTTGCATGCATGTGAAATAAATAACAATGATTTGCTCCTGGGTTGTGGGTTTACTACTGGGCCAGTAGAACAATCTTTCAATAACAGCCTTGGCCTCTTTCAAGCCTTTATTACACAGTATCAGCTTCACAAAACAATCTGCTCTGAACTGTGCCTCACAAACCATTAAAATCAGACTGAAATCATCTAGGACCTTGTTAAATGTAAACTTCACCTACTCTTTCATAATGCTGGAATCATTCGAAATGATGCACTGCAGGCACAGCATCAAGTTTGGCAGAATTGTTTTTGGCAGAATTTATCTACATGATTCTCTTATTGTTAACTGTTTAATGTTTATGAATAATTGCATCTATGCTAAATTTCCTTTATTACCTCACGGGTTGTCATATGTTAATGTTTTCATCTCATGCAAGGAACAAAACATTTTTGCTCTTTAGTTTCAAATAGAAGGATTTTTAAAAGGACGTTTTGGACTGGGAAGGTTCCAGTATGAAGGTTCCAGTATGCTTTCATAATGCAATATGCTCCTTTATTAAAAAAAAAAAAAAAAAAAGATGCAGGAAAAATTGATTGCTCCTAGCTAGATCCCTTTAAATAATCATGGACCATGGTAAATTAAATGTGCAAAACATAAATTAAACTCTTTGGGAGGTATCTGAGGCAGCAGGCATAATTGATGACAAGCATGTTTGATATGAAATTACACGTCATGGAAAATGTGTGCATCTCAGTGGGCTCCGTGTCATATTTTAATGTTTTATGACTACTACAGACTACACTGAATTAAGTTTCTTGTGCACCCCATGAGTTCCTTCATCTGATCTTTGAGGATATCCCCTCAGAGTAAATTCGTTAAAAGTACATCTTGCTGAAACTATGTGCACTTTTTGGTGAGAATGAAATTCCCAACTGCAATGACTCAAGTCAGACATGAGTAAGACAAATTATTCTGTTTCAGAACATCTTAAGGCAGAAAAGCAGAGACAAAAAATAGACAAATTTAAATATTAGGAATTCTGTGTGTTTATCTTGTAGCAAAATCTTTTGAACACAGAAATGGTTTAGAATGATTTAGTCTCTTTTCTTTTTTCTACAACTCCAAGTGAAAAATGCGACTATGCTGCTTCACATTTACGCTTATGTCAGAACAATACGTTAAAGCACCTTCTCATTTTTTTTTTTTTTTCTGACCAGGAAAATAATAGGATCACTGTACAGGATACCATCATACATTCTTATATAATTTTTATACAAAAAAAGTCATAGAAAGAATCATATACCAAGAGCAATAACAAATTATAAACAATGGATGTCGCAAATCTAGAATATGGCTTAAATGTTTAGTTAAAAATAAAAATAATACTATTAATAATAATAATGAAAAAAAAAGAAAATAAATAAAGAACTGTATGTTATGTTTGTTTATCCATGTATTTATGTATATAATACAACTGTAACAGTAAAATATAATCAAAACTATATACAGTCACATTGTATCAGACAAACAAAAAGGCAATGAAACTGTTAGCTTTTCACAAAATAGAAAAATAAAGATTTTTTTTTAAACATAAGAAAAATAGACATTATATGTTATGATCCTTTGGGTAAAACTTCATAGGAACACCAGATCTATAGTACATACTTAACAAAATTAAATAGCCATTTTGATGTCTCCAGTGTAATTTAACACGGGATTGGCTGGAGAAATTTACAGATAATAAGTCTAGATAATTTATTTAAAAAATAAGTACAACAGGGACAAGATAAAGGTAAGGTCATAGAAACCTGACCTTACAAAATCCAATTCTGATTTAATACTGCATCCTCACCCAAATTATTGCCCACCTGCCTCTGGACCCCCCTGTGCAAGACAGTAACAATATTTTGTTATAAACCCTTACACTCCTAATAATGTTTATGACTACTTTAAAATTCCACTAAAACTTACTAAAAATGCACTATAGATGTGTTCATAGGAAGTATCACCACATTTTGAAATGGTAAAATCCGAGATAATGACTATACATGATTTATCCAGGTCTTTAACATTTTCTTTTGTCATTTAATAATCATGTAACCAACACTTTTCATCTGAATCAACCTGCACTGTACTAATAACAAGAGAGTCCCCCTGGAGCAACCTGAGGTTAAGTGCCATCGCTCAAGGGCACAATGATGATAGAGGAGCTCAGTTTCTCCACAGTTCATGATTCACCTCTGTGTGAAATCAAGCTTGCCACAACCATTTGGCACTAATAAAGGTTTCTACACAACTGTGATCCAGATCCTGTCCTAAATGTCTTTCACAACATACTGTCTAGCGTAACACTCTGACCTACATTTCAGGCTTAAGTCTTGAGGGGCTTGTTGTGGAAAGTACAAACGTAAATCACCAATACCAACAAAGTAATCTTACAGAGAGAATAGATCGATAGTTATAGTCTTAGAAAGTGATAATTGAGGGGGCAATTACCATCATTAAAAATCAGGAAACCATAATCAAACATTATTTTGAAAGCATATTCCAAGGGCCTAATCATACTCTTGGAATATTCTTGCAAAATGTAATCTGATCAATTATTCGCATAGTCATAGAGCATGGTACTTTAAAGGATACGGTGGTATTACATTGGTTCCATGTCCAAACCATATACCATTTTTAAACTTTTTTTTTTTTTTTTTAATATTTTAAATAAGGATAGACCAAGGGGACATCGAACAGAGTCTCTTCTTGGTTGGGTATGCAATACATTGGTTGGGTATGTAATGTGTAGTAAATAACTCTTTGCATAAACAATGTACCTCAGACAGACTGGCTAGTACTGTTCTGTATCAGTACTAAAGTAAAGATGAAAGTCAGCTTTGAAACTCAGAAACTAATAACAAATGTGACAGATGCACTGATAAAGTGAAAAAGAGGCACATAATGTCAAGAAACATCACAGACAATTAGCAGACTAAGTTTACAGATTTGATTATGACAAAGAAATCTTCCTGAATTTTAGATTTGTATTTCTCTTCAGTGTAAAATATGTGTGACAGACTGTACTGTATTCTTCAGTTGTTCAGGAAAAATGTGGGGGGGACAACACTAGAATTAACTTAAAAAAGTAAAAATGACAACAAAAGAAAAAGAACCTACAAAATTTCATTACATTTGCATTTCTTTTTTTTTTCTTTTTTTTTTTTCATTTCACCTGCTAAATTATGTAGTCCTGTCTCATGGGAACTTTTGGTCCATTGTGATGCAGATCCACTTAGCTGAAGAAAATCCTCTTGGCAAACTGCAGTGCACAGTCGGATAAATTCTCTCTTTATTCCCCCTGCTTCTCTGAGATACCCCCATATCCCTTGTTCTTGGGTATTTATTCATATCTGCTTTAATGTTTGAAGGCAACTGGAGATATCCTTCGTCCAGCTTTCAATAAACAGGACCAGCCCTGGCCTCGGCTGCTTGCCTAGCTCGGACACAAACTTTTGAATGAACTTCTTTGTGATCAAATGAACAGAAGGGCAATATTGACATGGAAAATCATGCATTACATAGTCATGGCCACTGCTGAGGTGTCTTTTCATTACAGCCATTTGAGTCCTTCTTGACGTCATATGATGCAGCAAGTTCATATCCTTGTCACCTGACGAGTTCGGAGAATGTGTTGTTTTTTTGTTCTTTTTTGGCAGAGCTAATCCGATATCCCTGTCAGACTGTACTCTCCATGACCCACTCAGAGCTATCAAATGTTGCCTTAGCCCCTTCCCCCTCGCTCTCGTCACACTGCAGGAGCATGCCGTTGACCGAGAGACTCCTCTTAGTCCAAATGTTGCTGATGTGTCGTGGGTAACTAAGGCACTGCGAAGCACCAAAGTCGCCCATGTCGAACGAGTGGCTGCGCTTGGGCTTATTCTCCGATGGCAGCATTACAAGCTTCCCAAGCTTGTAATCTCCCCGGCCTAGCAGAGGCTCTTTGTCAGTGGGCGGTCTCATGCCCATCGCCATGGTCCCTGAAGAAAATGGTCCTCCCGGATCTCTTGAGGGAACCCTCAGGTCCAGAGAAGCAAATGCCCCAAGCAGGTTATCCAGGTTTGGTCGTGCCTTAGTTGACGACTGCTTCCACCTGTTGGGCAAGGTGTTAGAATCCACATTTCGGGTGTAAGACTCAACTTTCTCCCTTCCAAGGGAGTCAGCGGAGGAGGATGAAGAGGACGAGATGCTACTCTTCAAGGAGCCACACTTAAACTCCACCACTTCATCTCGCATCACCACTACAGTCTTTGGAGCCTGCGGTGTAGGAGCACCGTTGTTTAGTCGCTGTGCGGCTTGTGGTCTCCCATTGGTCTGGGAGTAGGTATTACTCACCGTCACCAACTTTGCAACCTGCAAGCCACTGTTCACTTTATAGCGTACCATAAGGATAACGATAAAGACCAGCAAAGTGGCTACAATCACTCCTCCAATCACCAAGATCATGGTTCCTCCTAAAAACTGACTGTGCAGTGACTGGCAGCGGGGGTACTCGTCACGTGTCTCGAACTGCACACAACCCACTATGTTTGTCGCAGTGAGTGTGGTGGCGATGTCTTCCCAGATGGCCAACACGCATAGGTCATACTGCATCCCTGGCATCAGGTTGTTGACCAAGAAGGATTTGCTGATCGCTGGAATCATCCTATGAACAAGAAGACACCGACATTAACACTGACCCTCAAAGTTCAACAGAAGACTAATCATTAAGTATGCAGCAGATTGAAACCACAGGTATATCATACTGAAGGTGGTTATTAAAATGCACATACTGATTGCTCATTGCTTTATTGTAGATGCACATGATGCTCTGTGCGTTGGCAGAAAACAATCATTAATCCTTTTATTATGGTGAAAACTTAATTATTTGGAAAGCACTGATCATATCAACCTTGGAAGTTCATTTAGATGAAATGATTTTGAAATGAGGTCTATTGTGCAGTCAATGGAGCCAGAGATAAAAAGCAGTTGTTTTTGAGTGACAGGAAGCAATGTGGAGATTGCGTAAATATCACTATTTGAAAATACACTTGACACACACGCAACATTCTTGTCAACACTGAATCATTAAAA
Organism: Spinibarbus caldwelli; assembly: GCA_039654775.1. NCBI lineage: Eukaryota > Metazoa > Chordata > Actinopteri > Cypriniformes > Cyprinidae > Spinibarbus > Spinibarbus caldwelli. Next base: position 25,791,855 of record CM077251.1, read on the forward strand.
CTGGGAAAGCATTTTTCTGAATGATAATTAAGTAAATATTGTTTTGGAAAGGGGGAAGAATAAAATTAGTTAATACATTTTTTTTTTTCTTTTAGGTTCCTGAATTGGTTAAGACGACCGATCTGGCTTAATAAAAAATATTTCCTTAAGTTCATTTTATGTAGTACTTCAGCACTCGACCTCCTAAAAAGCACCTTGAGTACAGATGGCATTTAATCACAAATGATCTTTTTTCTAACTGCATTAGCTCATCATTATCTGGAACATTCTTCGCAGATACCTTGCTGCAGATGTAGACTGAGAATACTAATTAGAGTGCAATCATTTACCTAACTACCCTGCTCTGAGAAGGTTAAGTAGTTGAAAAGAAGTGATAGAGGTGTCTTAGGCTATTTTCAGAGACTGGGCAAATAGAAGACAAACTGTACAATTATGTGTATATGGAGATATTTCACATTTTATTGATTGATTGATTGATTGATTGATTGATTGATTTAAAACCACAAGCAACAATAAGAATAAAAAAAGAATAATATCTATTTGTCTCAATGCAATTTGTTTCAATGCAAAATAAGACATAAAAATAGGAACCCAAAAATGAATATTTCATCATCATTTACTTACTAACAAACCCCTATTGTTACGGAGCCGATGAGATGTGAGGCGTGCGGATCCATGTGCAAGCTTTTATTTAAAGGTGTGGTTACAAAACAGATAGAGGTCAAACTATGGCAGACAAGTATAACGTGGGCGAGACACAAGAGTATTCCGAGAGCATGCGTGGGTTGTCGATCAGCGAACAATATCCAAAGGGCTTGACAAGAGGGGCAATCCGAGTACATGAGCAATAGTCCAGGCAGGGGCAAACAGAGTCCAAACAGCAAGACGATAGGGCAATCCAAAAATACAAAAGCAAGAGTCAAATACACGGAAAAACAGGCTAGGCAAGAACAAACTAGGAAAGGCTCCGTAGAGTAGCTATCAGGAATGACTGTGATGAACGCTAAACAATACTCAGCGACTTGAACAAGGAAGTCCATGGTTTATGTAAGGCATGTGATGGGAATCAGCTGTGTAATCAGTGCATACAGCTGTGTGTGTGTCATCAGTGCAATGGATGATGGGAACTCTAGACCGGGGTGAAGTGCAACAGTAGTGTAGCGCAAGAGTCCATGTGGTGAGCGGGTGACCTCTGGTGGTGAGTGAACAGAAATTCATAAATCGGATTCATGACACCTATGGCTTTCTACATTGGAAATGATTGTTTTCCATTTTCTTTTTCATGCAGTTTAAAGAACAAATCATTCTTTTGTGTTGGATCTTTTCAATGAATTAGCTTTCAATGATCTACATTTAAATTTCGTGATCCAGTTGCAGCACTTGCCCACTGGAAGGGGAATTTTCAGTTCTTAACAACATCAGCTTTGGTCTATTTCACAACTTACACAAAGATATTGTATGGATTCAAAAGACTTAGAATATAGTGCATAAGTCATATGCACAACTTTTATGGTGCTTTTGCATTCCCAGTCATTGTAGGTGCATGGACAAGAAAGACCAGCATAGTCTTAAGACTTTCAGTTTTTGAGTTAAAGAAAGGAAATGAAAAAGTAAAAAGGCAAGAAAATGAAGACAAAATTTTCATTTTTGGGGTGAATGAAAAAAAAAATTTAGTGTTTACAAGGCAATTGATGTGGTTCTTAATCTTATGCCTTTCCTAAAACTAGCAAATCATGGGATCCTGTGTTTTGTGTTAGAGACATCCTTTACCACAATAAAACCACATCTAGCAGTGCAGCCTGACACATTGTCTATGGTAAGCTTCTATGCCAGCTAGTCCATTACTCATGCATAATTGCTTTCCCATCACAGGAGAAGACACTACATTCAGTGGTGACAGCTTTACGAGAGACCCCAACCTTTTTTCCACTCGAGCCATAGTGAATGATTTTTTTTTTTCTTTGTTGTTGCCAGCATCCAGGTTAACACTGCTCTTCCAAGACAGGAGGAAGAAAACAGATCTATGGAAAATGCCATATGCAGTTCACTAGTTCACTAGCATGAAGTCATTAAGTAATAGAAAGGCACCAGAAACTGAATAGTCATACTCATTCTTTGTAGATTATATTTTATTCACAAGTCAGGGAAACCAGCTAGCCTAATGCTTATGCATAGCCTTTCATATTTAGGCAGTTTGATAGGGGAACCGATCACTTTGATTATAAACTGCTGTAGATCATGTAGATATAAAGAAAGTAGTAAGAGAAGTGAGCTGAAATTAAAATCAAAAGAATAAAGCATATTCTAAAAGCTCCTGTTCCCTCAGGCTTGTAATGGTGATGATCATGATGGTTGTATTATGCAAAGAAAAAAAAAAAGCCTAGAGGTAATAGAAATTTCTATACACATTTATTTATTTTTATTTTTTTATTTATTTCACACAGAGAAAATGTTGCATTAGATAAAAGATGGAAACATCAATCTTTCAACAGCTAACAGAGGTTCATTTAAATTATTATTTTTAAATTAATTAATTTATTGTTTGTTTTTATTATTATTATTTGCATAGTTCTTATATTTTTAAGCATAAAATCGTAAAAAAAAAAAAAAAAAATGCTTCTAATGCAAATATATTTTGATTACACTTTATTTTACAGTATGTGTCCTTACAGTGTACTTACTGGGTAAGTACTGCGTATAAGGTAACAACATGGGTTAAACCTAAAAGACCAGAAAAATTCTTTCACCTTTTAAATGTTGTTGTGGGAGGCCTCTAATACAGAAATAAATGTGTTTATACATTTTTGACATTTTAGTCAGTTTTTTTTATTTTTTTTTTATGGAAATGTTGTAATATTGCAACGTTTGGCTCTTTGGGTAGCAGAATTTCAGTGATTTTACTCACTGTCAGAACAAATGTAGAGAACATCTAAAGGTTTATTTGCTGGGTTAAATGCTTCTGTAACCCCATTACAATAGTCTATATATATGTATACACACTAATAATCACACAATAATGATAAAATGTCATACTTTTATGAAAAAAAAACCTTTATTATAAAAAAATATGTTCTGATTACATTTACAAAACCTGAATGAAAGAACTGAATGAAAGCTTTAAAATATTTTTTCATGACTTGACTTTAAAACTTTCTTCTCTTGTATCACAGTCCATCTCGAAGTCACTGTTTCCATTGTGGACAGCATCAGTGACATATCATACACATATGAGGAGGCTGGTGACATTCTGAAATTGAAAAAAAAAAAAAAAAAAAAAAAAAAAAAAAAAAAACAATGATTATTTTCCAGGCTAAAAATATCAATGTAAATTGATCCCAAACATACTTACACATTTTTTAATAATTCACCCATTCACAGAATTCACCCATTCCACAGAATTCACACAATACTGTCTGATAGCTTATTGTGCCCTTTACTTATCATGCTAATAGCACCTATATACGGAGCCCTTTAAAGGACATTGTTGTGGGAAAAATTCGTGGTGGTGGAAAAAATCGGGGTGGGAGAAAAAAATTATTTTCAAATATTTTGCGTTCTCTCGAAAAGATGTTTGCGTTCCCTCGCAAAACTTTTGCTAGTTCAAGGCAAGGTTTTGGGACATTCTAAAACGCTTAATGTGGCTTAATGTTTTAAAACAGTGACGTTGGAGGGTTGTTAATAATTACTGTCAATACTACTAGCATTATTAATAATAACCTTATTAATAATATTACTATTAATAAAGCAGAATAGCCCAGAATATGAACGCAACGCGCTGCACGTTAAGCTTCCATAGAAACGCTTAGCCTAAGGTAGGCTAATGGACAAAGACGGTGATTTAAACAGACCAAATCTGTTTATTAAAAATATATTAAGCACAGAGAAGCAGAGAATATGAAAATATGCCCAGAATATGAACGGAACGGGACATTCTAAAACGCTTAACGTGAGAAACGCTTAACGTGGCTTAATGCATTAAAACGGTGTTTTAAAAAGACTCAGTAAACACATTATTAATAAAGCTTTCTATTTACAGACAAGCATATGAATCCAGAATAAGCACGCAATGCACCGTTTTAAAGCATTAGCCACGTTAAGCGTTTTCCTTATAACGGTTTTCTATGGGAAGAAAATGCTTAATTAAACTCGTTGCGTTTTTATTGTGGACTCATTTGTTTGTCTGTAAATAGAATGCTTTATTAATAATGTGTTTACTGAGTTTGGTATTTTAAAAACACTGATTTAATGCATTAAGCTATGCTTTTTCCTTGTAATGTTTTCTATAGGGGGAAAACGCTTAACGCGTAATTAAACGCATTGCGTTCTTATTCTGGACTCATCTGCTTGTCTGTAAATAGAATGCTTTATTAATAATGTGTTTACTGAGTTTGGTCTTTTAAAAACACCGGCCGTTTTAATGCATTAAGCCACGTTAAGAGTTTTAGAATGTCCCGTTCCGTTCATATTCTGGGCATATAACGCGTAGTTTCACGTGTTTTCTCCCCCTTAGACAAAACATAATTAAAACTCGTAACGTGGCTTAATGGATTAGCACGTTGCTTTCCTGTACATAGTGCATATTTTTATTAAAATATAAAATTTGGACTTTTATTATTATATTAAGCCACGTTAGCCCGCTTTTTTATGGCTTATCATGTCAGCTCATATTTGGGCTCATCTGCTTGCATGTACACATATATTTTTAATACTTTTTATAACATATTTGCTCTTTTTTCCTCTTCATTAAGAATTGCTGCAAAAAAAACTGAATTGCTGCAAGCTGTAAAGTAAGCGTTTGTCCGAGCTCAACTGGTTTTGCGAGGGAACGCAAAAGTTTTGCAAGGGAACGCAAAGAGAGAGAACGCAAAAGTTTTGCGAGGGAACGCAAAATTTTGCGAGGAAACGCAAGTTTCTCGAGGGAACGCAAAAGTTTTGCGAGAGAACGCAAAATATTTGAAAAAAAAAATTAAAAATTTCTCCCACCCCAATTTTTTCTACCACCATGTCCTATAAGGGGCTCTGTACTTATACCCCCACATTCCAGAACATTATCACCTGTCCCTCATACAGCAAGCAGATATTTGGGCAAACAAGCAAAGGACCAGTTAAGTACATTTTATAAACGATAATATACAGATAGTTTAAAATATTACTAGACAAATACTTTCAAATTATTGAATAAATAATTTATTCTTCAACTTGAACTTATCAATTAATAATCATAAAATCTTTGTTGAATCTCAAAACGGTAACAAAAAAAGACATTTCAAATTGTAAATGATCAAAAACAGTATGTTTCTATTAGTATTTTTTTCACATGGAACAGATGAGAAGTACAATTCATCCATGTAATGTGCAAGGTGCACAGGCAAATTTTGCTACCCTTTAACCCAACGTTACAAAATTACTACACTGACATAAAAAGCTCAAAATCTAAAATGATCAATGCATTCAACAATACCTTAATATCTACATGATCTACACATTAATAATCACAGAAAATGTGTGTGTGTGTGTAATATATATATATATATATATATATATATATATATATATATATATATATATATATATATATATTAGGCATTTTACTTACTTGAATGTAGATTTATCCAGTCCAGTAAAACAAGATGATGTGCTTCAAGGGAAGTTCGCAGGTTGTGTGAGTTTATGGCCAAGTAAATAGGCCTATTTTAAAAATCTAGCATCCAATAGCATTGCAAGGCTGAAGAATAGGACCCATTAGTTGTGTAAATGTGGTCTTAGAGAAGAAAAAAGCACGAGCAGCTTTATTTTAGTCAAGCTAAAACTGATGTTGTAATATTACAACAGTGGGCCTTACAGGGTTAAGGATAGGGGTTAGGTTTAGGGGTAGATTAATGGTTAGTACCTGGTTATTACCCAGTTATTGTAAATGCTATAATAAGTACACATAGACACTGAACAGGACTGTAAAATAAAGTGCTGCCTATATATATATATATATATATATATATATATATATATATATATATATATAGAAGAAAAAAATACTAACCGTTGTATTTATTATATTTCTTTATTATTATTTATTGTTTATTTGTTTGTTTGTTTGTTGCCTAAACACTTCACAGACAAGGAGGAATATGGATTATCAAGTGCTGTTGGTGGGTTTTAGACGTACATAATTTGTAGGTAACTGATTCAGTAAAGGATAAGTGAGTCATTATTGATTTAGCTATAACACTCACAGAACACCATTAACACATTTGAGATAGGCCTATATGCATGTGACTGGTCGATTAAAAAGATGCAAAAACAATGTCTTACATAACTCTTAGCATAAGTGAGTCACCTTTTAAATGTCACTATATTTACTATCTTCAGTGTTAACCTATTAAACATTATCTGCTTGAATGAACTGAATTCAATTAACTTACAAGACTGAAATGAGTTATAGAATACATCATTTATCTTTAAATCTAATCTAATGATAATTTCCACAAATATTTAGAGAGAAACTAAAGGGCAGGTGGAAACACATGCCTAATTACTGTGTAGTTGTGTGGTTTAAAGGAAAAGAAACAAGGGACACTTACCTATAAATCAGGACATCATCCTCTGAACAGTTGTATTGGAGCTGATACATTTTGACTTTGGGTGCCACTTTGCTTACTGTCCACTTGATCAGAGCAGAGACTGCGGTGACCTCTGACACTGACACTACCTGTTCTGGTTGGGCTTTGGTTTCCCCTTTACTGGTTTTAGTAGAGCTGGTGATGTCAGATAGCCTGGACTTTGGCTGAGATGTGCGGTTAGTTCCATTGCTTAGGTGGGGGAGTTGGATGATGGAGAGCTCAATTGAGGCTGTTGATTCTCCTGCTGCGTTTGCAGCAATGCAAGTAAATGTCCCATAATCCTTAGAGGTGGTGACCATAATGTCTAAAGTACCATTTTCATACACTGTAGCCCTGGATGAGTTACTAATTAGTCGGTCATCTGGAGCAACCCAGTGTATGAAAGGCATAGGGTCACCCACTGCCTTGCAGCGTAAACTGGCCGTCTGTCCCTCCAGGACCAAAAGCTTATGGGTATGTTGGGTAATTAATGGTGGTTCACAGACAAACTCTTCCTCTCGCACATGCCAGAAGTAGCGACCTTTCAGAATAGGAGGAGAGGCGCATGTTTCCATATCGTCCTCCCGTTCTAAACGGCGCAACCAAAGAATCTCACAGTTACAGTGAAGAGGATTCCCGCCAAAGCTGAGAGACAAGACCGGGGCAAATGGCGTACTAAGAATGCTGCTGCTCTGTGACCGAGCAAAGATGGGATCTGGCGGAAGCTTCTGGAGACGGTTTGATGTAAGATCCAGCCTTGCCAGCTTTTCAAGGTCAGTAAAAGTGCCTTCAGCTATGTGACTAATGAGGTTGTGGTCCAGACTCAGCTGGTGTAGGTTGAGCATTTTGCGAATGGCCTCCCAGGGTATGCCTCGCAGGTTGTTATAGGAGAGGTCTAGGTCCTCCAAGGTGAGCAGCAGGTCATCGAAAGCTTCTTTGGAGATACGAGTCAGTTGGTTGTTGTTTAGGATGAGGTGTTGCAAGTTCACTAAGCCTCGCAGGACATCTGGGCCCAGCTCTGTCAACCGGTTACTGTCCAGGTGCAGCGAACGCAGGGTTTCAAGATCCACGAAGGAGAAGGGCTGGATGAAGCTGATGGTGTTTCGTGACAGTGTGAGGTCCACAAGGCCTGTCATGTTGGTGAAGTCCTGCTGGGTAATTTTGATAATGTAGTTTCCTCCCAGGCGTAACTCCACAGTTCTTCTGTCAATGTCAAGGGGCACGAACAGCAGACCTTTGGATGGGCACAGTGTGCCCAAGGACTCTGATAGGTTCTGACAGACACAATATTTAGGGCAGGCGGTGGTCATCATCACTGCGCTTCCCAGCAGAAGGAGGCTGCAGAGCACTTTGGCCATGGTAAATCACAAGCAGGGACCTGGATAGACAACAAGAAAAAGCAACGGTCAGTCCTTTCCAGCCATACAAACAACAATTGAATTATTGCCTCTGCAAGGGCTATCTGATAAAGATAGTCCTCCTTATGAGCAAATTTTAGTGCTCATTATGAACCAGCTTAGGCTATTAGATGCTCTTTTTGCAATCCTCATACCTCTGTCAGAGCACTGAGAAGATACTGAGGTATAAAATATGTTTTATAGTTGCCGGAAGCAAGATTGTTTGAAGCTATGTCCGTATGTGAATTCCTCAGTAGGCTCCATATCTCTGACACAGAGAAAACGGATGACTGCACTTGCCCTCAGACGACAGCCCATAATTCTTGTAGTCATTTGTATCATCAATTCCAAATATACTCAAAACTTAAATCAATTTTAATCAGCACTCTGCCAGACTGATTCTCTAATGGTAGGGCAAGGTTGGTGGAATTGTTTTAGGTGCCTGTGAGAAGGAGAAGGGGTGATTTTCATTTCCAGGCGAGAATTAAAGGATAATAATTCTCTCAGCTGGCAGCATTCATACTATAAATCATCATTGCCTCATTGATGCCTTAAATTTATATCTTCTAAGATTCCTATAAACCCCAGTACACAGAGTTCTGGATTCCAAAATTATGAGCAACAGCTTGTGAGTTTTCAAGCACATCTTGTTTGCTAGCTTCAGGTTTATTGCTTATATCAGTATACTGTAGCTCTGAGGTGAAAGCATGTAGATCTGAGTGTTTGTAGAAACAGGGAGTTTGGTGACTGTTAAGAATGTTTTAGCTCTTTATCTTTTGATGCCGTCCGACTATTCTCAGTCCTTACATTCATGAAGACATGGGCCCATGGAAAGAGTTATGGACAAGAAGCCAATTGTCTTTTCACAAACTTCTTCCAAGTTTATTATTACATCCATACATTATATAGTTTCATTGCTAGGGGTGGTGCAGTGGTACATCCAATGACAATTATACACCACATCTGTGTGGTACTCAGGCCAAGAAATACGTCATATAAAATGGAAGTCTGGCCAGGAAGTTCTGGACATGTTAGGGATACACTTGGACGGAGAGAACTACATGTTTATGCCAAATGTCGATAGTAAATACTAAACTCGTACTATCGACAAAAAAGCTAGGAGGCCCTCTTCTTCAGTTGAGCAGTTGAACTCTATTTAAGATGTATATATGTGAGGATAAGAGAGATACAGTCAAACAGAAGAGAGAGAGAAAGCACAAACGGGAGGAGGGAGTAAGACATAGAGAGAATGGGGAAAAACACGTATGGGAGGAGGGAGCGATCAGAAGAAAAGGAGTGAGAAGGGAGGAGGGATTGCATAGAGGCAAACTCACAGAAACATCTGGCAGAGAGCATGATATAATTTAACAGTGACTGACACTGGAAACTAGACTGCAACTCATCTTAGAAAATCAGCAAGATTTTTATGAAGCGTAATATTGTGATTACCCTAACCATGTAATCAAAACAGTCTGCAACAAAATAAATAAATGGTTGCATACAGGGGATGGATATTTCATTGGCAATTTGACTGACATGCAATCAGCTTTTGGTCATGCCAGATATTTATGCCAGGGCTGCATTTTCCTAGAAAGCAAATAGCAGAATTATCATAACATGTCAAGCAATTTTCCCTTCTCAGCTACTACAAAAACCCTGAAGACTACTAGCACATTAACAAACAATGACTTCTTGTTTTAAAGTCTACAAAATGACTGATATGTGGAAAGAACCAAGGAGGAAATTTCCAAGTAAACTGAAAATATGATACACCTAATTTTCTAGTCTATAGTCATTTCATGCTGAAGCAGACATCTTGCAGAGAATGAAAATTGTGATGTTTTCTGAGCAAGAACATATTTTCTTTATTTCCCTTCTGAACAAATTCCCCAACTATCAATTACTCATTCTCATCATTTCATTCTCAGGAAATCAGATTTTTACAATTTTATGAAAGAGCAACAATGTGTCAGACTCGTCTGTTGATAACAACGCATACAATCCGCCATGCTCATGTCCCTAATCCATTTCCCCTTTTGCTCCCTCCAATTTCCTCTCTATCTCCATTTTCTTGTACAAAAAATTCAAAAAGTCCATAAATAAACAACTGAAGAAATATGCATAAAAATGCAAAGTACAAAAAAAAAAAATAATAATAATAATACATATTGGTCTAGCATATGTAAACAGTGCAGAAGAACACAAACTCCATCTTAATAAAGAGAGGAGGAAGAATATTTAACCATAGGCATTTGCAACATTTCATTAGTGCTATGTTGGTTGGAATTTACGGCCACCCCATATTCGATCAACTGAAATATACCCTATGCAGAATACAACTTAATTTCAACATTCATTCAGGACTCGCACTGCATAGCATTGTGCAAAGTTATAAGAAGTGTGCTTGGGACAAGGGGATATTTGTCATTTTTGACAGCTAAAACCTAATTAGGCTGAATACAGCTGAAGCTTGCCCTTCTAGCAGGCTAGCAGGCCTGTATTTCTGAGGTAAGTTTTCAGCATTACCAATTCTCTCATAACTGCTTGTCAAGCCTCATCTTAATTCATTCCCTTTGCAGCCTGCTAATGGCGCAGCCATCAAACACATATATAGCAATTGCTGAGGAACACAGCCCTCAAGAACATTGCACATATCTGCATTGCATCCAAATCAGACAGAAAAGGACGGAATGGCGGAGTGTCGTAATGCTTCACTTCATCAAATGAGCCAAACATCTCAGCTCATTTGTTGGAGGGAGTGTTTAAATGAGCTTAGCCTGGTCACTGCTAACTTCAAGCAAATCAACAAAAAGAGATCTAAGGATTGAGAAAAATCATAGAACTCTCTTTTTTTGTTAGTTCAGCAGACATTAAGGCCAAAGAATCATAGCTTTAGTAAATGAAAGCGTGTAAGAGCACATCAAAAAGTCTTTTATCAAGCGAAGGAGAAGGTGCCCATGAAACAGCAGGATGTGAAAAACTACAGAGACGGCTAAACATCCAAAGGCAAGGTAAAAGCTTAGGCTTCGCAATCATACAGTGCTGAAGCGCAAGATGAAGGTAGAGCTGCTATGATATGGAGGGCCATTTACTTCAGATCCAGGGGAGAACTTCCCAGTGCAGATGCCTGATTGGACATGGGCTAACCATTATGACAGTTGGAAGTCAGTTTGACAGCGCTGCTCTGAAATCCTCGTTACATGTGACTGCATGGTGGATTCTGCACCTGGCATAATATTTGTGCAATGGTCTAAGATTTTCTGTTATGTTTTTTTTTTTTTATTATATTATATTATATTATATTATATTTATTTATTTATTTATTTATTATTATTATTATTATTATTATTATTATTATTATTATTATTATTATTATTATTATTCTGAACAGCACACATCCATCTTCTACTATATCTTTTAAATATAAGAAAAATTAAGTTTCTTTTTTTTTTTTTTCTTTTTGTTTATTAAGCAAAAAATGTGGCTTGTACATAAGACATTTAAGGTATAACATCACTGACACCAATTGCATCAATCTGACAAAGAGTTGTGTGACAATGCCTGTATGAATAAAACTTTACAGCTTTACTTTACAGCTCTATTAGTTTAAGTCATAAGGTCCTAGCATCTGATTTGCCCCTTAAAAGTTTGTTTACTCTTATTTGTCTGTTTTATTTGTTTCTTTGACACTTTGAGCTTGCAAATTATCCAGATGCTCTCCGACAACACTAAAATTGTGCAGAATGAAATCCCAAGTGAAGAAACACATACATTTCTTGTGAAATCAACATGTACAAGCACGCCAATGTTACAACGTAATCATTCTTTTCACACGCTGTCTTGGTCTACTTAAAGTTCACGCTATGTGCTTCTTGTACATTATTACAGGTTTATGGAAATAATTTCATTATACAATAAATGTCATGCTGCCTTTACACTCTGCCAATCATGTTCTTAAATCAACACTTCTCTGCTCTTTTAAAAGTCACTACTCTTTTTCTCAAAGCACATTTGCAAAGGTATCTACACTATAACTATGTTTCTTTAAGTTTTTTTAATTCAGTCACACAAATATGAAAATTTTTGGATATGTTGTGACTAGAAAAGCTCTAGGATTGACAGAGGGGCTAATGGACTGCTTTTGGTCTACATGTACTAGCCTCCATTCCACCAGAGATTATTGTCAGAATAATTCAATGCACTGTTTCCACCAGAGACATGAAAGCTGGAGGAACCTTGGTGTTACCTGAGGTAATCTACGCTCAGAAGCTCTGGAGATAATGGGTAATCTTTATGAAGTATGAGCAAACAACTGTAAGTAGCTTTTGGTGTGAACGTCTTAGTGCAGTGAATACCTTTTCATTCTCCACAGCTCAAAAGTCTTTGGCAGAATTTCACAGTTAGAAATAAGTTTCACATAATTGCATGAATCCATGCGCTCTATGAAGACAGCTTTGAACTAGTTGGATTTGCTTGGAAGCTTTTTTGCAGTACTTCTATGTCTCATTTATTAAAAAGCTACACAAAAAACTATAGGCTGAACTTAGAATTTTTTGAGCCTTGTTACTGACTGCAGAATTGTTGTTATTACTGTGGATTTTATTACTTTTATTATTATTATTATTATTATTATTTTATTTTATTTTTTTATTATTATGCACATTTTAAAAAGACAACACAATAAACATTAAGTCTTTCAAAGTTGTTATTTTATGTTTAGTATTATTGACAGACTTAATGCTTTAATTTTTATCTTAAGTGAAAATTTCTACTTCCATATTATGGCTAGCAACCAATAAGTGTCCAAATAATAAATAATAAATAGTGCAGCTTTTAATCTTTTAAATAGTGCAACTTTTATTATTCTGATGAAGATTGCTTGCTTGTGAGAGAGAGGAAAAATAGAATAGTCTCTCTCCTCAGCGCCTCCATTCGGTTCTCTCAGGTCATTTAGGCAATAATTCACACACATTGCCTTATATAAATCCATATCCAGAAACTTGACCCATCGTATTTAACTCTCTACCACCATTCACTCAAACAGCAAATCCTCATCCCCTCAGACATCTCATCTTCAGCACACTGGCGTTCTATCTCAGTGTTGCCATGCAAATGGTTTCCTTGCCCCTTGCTTTCATTTATTCCCTGTGCCAGCATCTTTCATAACAAGTGCACAACAGAAAAGGTCAGATTTATTAAAAGCTCTCTCTATATATATTTTCACCCTCCCTCTCTTCTTCTATCAGTGTAGTCACATCCACGGCTGCTAATCATTTTCGCCTTTACACACAACCATCCTGTATCTCCCATTCCTTTGATTAATGTGCAGACGACACAGCCCCATTTTAGCGGGAAGTGATGAAAGCCCTCAAAAGGAAAGCAGAGCGCAGTCAAAGGGGAGGGTGACAATGGGTTTATTTCATACTGCAGCCAAATTAATTTTCACAGCAGGATGCGGAGGTTAAAAAATCAGATTGCTTCTCTGCTCAACGACAGGCTAATTAACCTTAGCAGCTTATGTTGTGTCTACGCTACGCTAATCTACAATTTTGTGTTTATTGTTGCCAAAGTGTGCGACTCATTCACACACAATTAAAAAAACAAAACAAAAAAAAAAACCACTCCATTTAAGTGTGCCTTCACTCTATAATTTGTTTGTTGATAATGAGATAATGTAACATGGTATACATTCAGAGCTGATAAAGATTGTGCTTTTCTATTAGCATTAAAATTATGTGAATTAATGCACATTTTACACTGCTGACAACAAAATGTTATTTTGTAATATTCATCAAATGTGGCATGTACATGACTGGGAGTCGCATTCAAACCCCACTCTTTCTCTCTAACTAAATGTAGATCTATTATTGGGTGAATTTTGCCACACTTTAGACAATACCTTTTTGCCTACAATAAACATTCATCTTAATTATTAAATATACAAATATTTAATCAGATGGCTTGGGGAGCATATACTGCAGGAAAAAAAAAAAAAAAAAATCAGTTTAACATTAAAAAATTAATCACTTCACCTTTAAATGTGCTATTGTGTTTACAGAGTTATTGGAACTGCTTGTTATTGCACACCTACATGTACAAGCCTCATAAAAGTATGTATATTTTAATAACAGGACAAACAGTAATCCATTTGCTCCCTTTAGTCATTTATCAAAAAAGAGCTGTTCACAGGAGACAAATTTATTAAATATTATGTCCTCTAAAAGCAAGCATGGGGCTATGTGTCAAATATTGTCAAGCCTCTGAAAAAGGGAAGTACTAGCTGTCATTTTTTGCACTCCAGTGAATATTTCCCAGGGTAGGTTTATTTTTGAAAGTCAATTTCTCTATGCACATACCTTAAAGTCATTACTACAAAAAAGCTTTTCAACAAGTCCACTGTTATTCTGAAGGAAAAAAAGAATGACGATGAACACAAGCAGAACTTTTGGCATGTCGTTACACTATAAGGGGCAAGTTGTCACAGTGGAACCTGCCATTAACTGCCAGTTACAGACTTTAAAGCCAAACTTAAGCAGTAGAACAATTACAAACAGTAAGTAAATAAATAAATAAAACAACAAACTATCCACCTTATTCCTATGCCCCATGACGCTTTGTGTGAATTATGGGTGTAACTTCCCTTAAGCTGTAAAAAAATCAAGGTTATCTCTATGAACGCTATATATATATATATATATATATATATATATATATATATATATATAATGATATATTATATAATTTTAATGAATTAACTATTTTATTATTTATTTATTTTTTACTGGGTACAATGAGATGACATTATTCTACTCACCCTTCAACCATCGAACATTAAAGTGACATTTAAAAGTGTACAAGCATAAACAAGGTACTTTCAACAGACCATGAATAACCCCAAAAGCACGATTCACCCGTGGAAGAAAACAAACCTGGAAAGAGATGTAAGGATTTGAGGAGAAAAGCAAGAGATTATTTGTGCATTCCAGTCAATTATTAATGGGATATATTGTAAATTAAATCAGAAGAACAGACCACAAATATGCAGTATATGTTGTCCTTTTCATACTATTACAGCAGAATGCAAAGTAAAAAAAATAAAAATAAATAAATAAATAAATATTAAAAAATAAAAATACATAAAATTAAATAAATAACAATAATAATAATAATAATAATAATAATAATGAGGAAAAGTATGCAGCGACTGAAAAGAGCTCTTGCCATAGATATTCTTGTTATAACATGTCATGTTAAAATACCAAGCGTTGCATTATTCTCATGATGTATGAAAATAAAACATGAAGGAAAATCGACAGCTTATTCAGTCAAACAGACTGATAAGCTTTTTTGTAGGGCAACCTTATAATTTGAAATGATTTTTTTCAGTCTTTTTGAATGGAAGTTCCCCAAACCGGAAGTGCCACCCATAATTCAAAATGCAGTAGACTCATCAGGAATGAGGTGGATAGCTTTGACCGAAATAAAATATAAAAATAACTATTAAAAAATAAATAAATAAAATATAATAAAATAGTTAATTCATTAAAATGAAGACACATATCAAAACTCGCACATGAAAAAATACCCAAACATTTCAATGATAATGTATCACGGTTTCTAGAAAAAAAAAAAAAAAAAAAAAAAAAAAAAATATATATATATATATATATATATATATATATATATATATATATATATATATATATTCAGCAGCAAAAATTGTTTTCAGCACTGATTATAATGTTTCTTGAGCACCAAATGAGTATATAGTTTGGAGTAATGGCTGCTGACAATTAAGGTTTGCCATCACAGTGCAAAATTACTTTAAAATATATCAAAACTGATCAAACCATTGCTATAGAAAACACACATTTGTGTATTTGAACTTTTGAGTCAAAAATAGCTCCTGACTTATAGCACATGTGACAACTTCCCTGTGAGACATCTAGCTCCGAGTCCCCCCTATTAACATTCATATTTACGACTCTTACGAATTCTCCATGCAGTCCACAGCACCATATCCACCACATCATTGAGTTTTCCTCCAGGAACCTCAGAACCCCTGAAGCATAACAGAGTGAAGATCAGAGGGCAACAGACCTCTTAAGCACAGCAGACATATGTGCATGCATCTGTGAATACTTTTGACAGCATTCTAACTGTGCATATATGGTACAGAATGAAAAATGGAAACAAACACAGCATGCCCATTTTTACTGCACGGCGCTCTTTCCATTGCCTTTGCCTTTCAAGCAGACAGTCAAGCAGAGAGAGCTGTTTGTGGCATTATCAATGGATCCATGCTCTTGTGTGTTGACAGCTGAATAATGGATCCCAAATTTCAATTTGAGGAGCTAACAACTGTCTTCATTTTCTCCTGTCCTCTCACCATCCAATCCGTAGGCTGATCTGCAAGTAAGACATCCTCCATGACAGATATGGCTCTTTGGGGATAAATAATCCGTCTCTTTATTGCATTTTGAACAATGGCTCCATTTGGTTGCTAATGTGAAGTATAATAAGGCCACTAAACATGAATGAAGAAGTTCCACTGTGGGAGGTGAACGACAGGTCACATATAATCACAAAGCCACCCAACTCACTGCAGGCAGTACCACACAGAACAATCAGTGCCCTTTTCTTGTGTCTGTCCATAAAACCAATACTCATATAAAAAATAGTCAGCTATGTTTGGAAGGGAATACTAGTGCTTACTGCATAAAATGCACACAAATTCAAAAAATGCATGTTACTTATGCGCTCAGATGAGGTGCATACACATCTTTTTTATCAGATGAGAAAACATGCACATACGATGGAAACACATTTACAAAAAAAAAATCATCGATGCACATCAAAAAAGTCATATGATTTTGCGATTATACGACTGTGTTCCCAAGCAAGATAACGTGACCACATTTATTGCATTTTGTCTGGGAGCTCTGAGGGGCAAGTAATTTATTATATATGAAAAAAGACCAAGCTTCTCCTACTGTAGCAAATTACCAGTATCTTAGCGATATTTGGCGCCAGTTTAGCAGGAAGTTACAATTTTGATAAATTTTGTTTTGTTAAAGGTAAATTTGCAACTTTGGATGGAAACATACAGTGCAGGGTTAGATTTATGTGTGCATTTTATTCCTGTGATGGCAAAGCTGAATTTCAGCACCCATTACTTCAGTCATCAGTGCCACATGATCCTTCAGAAATCATTATAATTTGTTGATTTGATGCTCAAGAAACATTACTTAATAATTTTGAAAACAGTTTTGCTTTTTAATTTTTTTTAATTAAAAAAAAAAAAAATATATATATATATATATATATATATATATATATATATATATATATATATATATATTGGTAAGCTATCTATCTTGACTCTGCAGAGCTATCTATTTGACCCTGATTAAGCTAACCTGTATCAAATATCGAAATATCAGAGCATCGTAAATATGGAACTGTCGGCAAGAGTTTAATGAGGGACCACTTCTACAGACAGAAGAGAAATGGACAGGTTCATCTGAGGGAATGATTAGTGTTCACTCCGTCAAATGGAAGCTACTGCCGTGAGCTATTTTTGAAACAACCCTTTATTTCAGGACACAACTGGAAGCAAAGTCACTCATCAGAATATGAAGGGTTGGCAGAACACAGCAGTGCAGATAAAGATTGGGAATTATGTTGATAGCTTGGATGCTTAAATAGTATATAAAAAAATAAATAAATAAATAAATAAATAAAACAAAAAGTTATGGATTTTCATTACATGTAATCTGCAATTTCAACTGTTGTTTGAGGGGAAGTACAGTATTTGAGAGAATCAATGAAACAACAGTTTGCAAACAAGGCAACTATCTCCATTTTGTACTATTTCAGGTCAGGTAAAATTTTGCCACTTATGAAATAGCTGGTTGTGACAAATCACTACAATTTGGATTTCCAAAGAAAGAATAAAAAAAAAAGGATGTGTACAATACAGGTTTTGGAAAATATGACATAAAATACATTTGCTGAAACAACCATGCGATTTTACCTAGCTTTATAAAAAAATCTTGGACAACTAGGCCTGAAAGACATCTTTCTCAAATATGTAAATGTCTAATCTGTCTACAATTGTACAACCGCTTTCCATTTCAAATTTCTCAAAAAATGATCTTTCTCTATTTTTTTTTTACTAGTGAAGAACGTCTCGGTTACGTATGTAACCCTCGTTCCCTGAAGGAGGGAACGGAGACGTCACGTCGGATGACCGACGAAATTGGGATCTCGCCAGAGAGGCCAATCCACTTCGAGTGTAACTAAACGAGCCAATGGACATTGGCATGCGATTATTGCATTCAGCTGCCGCTGATCACAGCGTGAGCATAAGAGGCAGCTGATGCACCGCATCAATTATGTTTTCGCTGAGGAGCCGAGCCGGCGACCCGGCAGCTCAGCGGTGGTACAGCGACTGTGGCGACGGGACGTGACGTCTCCGTTCCCTCCTTCAGGGAACGAGGGTTACATACGTAACCGAGACGTTCCCCTTTCAGTCGGTCACTCCGAGTCACGTCGGATGACCGACGAAATTGGGATCCCTACCAAAGCGCCACAGGAGCTGCCCCTTCCAGTGCCCTGTGTAGGGCTCCTGACCCTTCCTATAAGGCAGACGATAGGACCGGGCTCTACACAGAGGAGGTCAACTACTGGTGTTCCTTGAGCAACCCAAACAGTAGGACTAGGATAACACTGGGAAGCGTGCCCTTCCACTTGGAAGAGGCACACTGCGGAGTCACCTCCTCCCAAAGGGGGTTTAAGTGACATTCAAACATGTGAAGTAACCCAGAGGGCCCTTTTGCACATGGAAGTCTCTGAGATGGCTCAGGCTGCATCTTTAGAGATGGCAGAACGTGGTCCGCCAGGGGAAACACGGCTCCAATAAGAATACCGTGGAATACACATATGGGATCCCGACAGGGTCTCTCATATGGGCACTAGCCTCGCACCAGATTTCAAGAATTCATTGGCTGAAGGCCTGGCGCCGGACGCTCCGCCGTGTCCGGACGCCGGAGTGCTGGAGGACTCAACAGGGTTTGCCTGGTTAAGGAACTCTCTGGAGAATTTAGGCGTAAGGACGCCGCAAGCCGACTCTGAGCCGGCCCTCTCAGTGCCACTACCCGTTTGAGGTGAGAACACAGGAGGAAACCGGTTCGACACGTAGGCTATAAAACCTAGCGAACGTGTTGGGAGTCGCCCAACCCGCAGCTCTACAGATGTCTGCTAGCGAGGCACCACGAGCCAGCGCCCAGGACGATGCGACACCCCTAGTGGAGTGAGCACGCAACCTGAGCGGGCAGGGCACACCTTGTGCTTCATAGGCCAAGGTGATGGCATCCACTATCCAGTGGGCCATCCTCTGCTTGGAGACAGCCTTCCCCTTCTGCTGTCCTCCGAAACAGACAAAGAGCTGTTCTGAGGTCCTGAAGCTCTGAGTTCTATCCACGTACTGACGCAGTGCGCGTACAGGACAGAGCAAAGCTAGGGCTGGGTCTGCCTCCTCCAAGGGCAGCGCTTGCAGGCTCACTACCTGGTCCCTGAAGGGCGTGGTAGGAACCTTGGGCACATAGCCAGGCCGGGGCCTCAGTGTTGCACTGGAGTCAGCCGGCCCAAACTCAAGGCACGACTCGTCGACCGAAAATGCCTGCAGGTCCCCCACCCTCTTGATTGAGGCCAATGCAGTCAGGAGTAGGGTTTTCATAGAAAGAAACTTCAACTCGACTGACTGTAATGGCTCAAAGGGGGCAGTTTGTAGGGCTCTTAGCACCAAAGCCAAATCCCAAGAGGGAAGGGAGGGAGGCCTCGGAGGATTTAACCTCCTGGCCCCCCTAAGAAACCTGACGACCAGATCGTGCTTCCCCACCGACCTCCCCTCTATGGGGTCGTGGTGGGCAGAAATAGCAGCAACATATACCTTAAGGGTGGAGGGGGACAGCCTACGCTCCAACCCTTGTTGCAAAAAGGAAAGCACGGCTCTGATCGAACATCTCCGGGGGTCCTCCTGGTAAGAGGAACACCATTCGACGAACAGGTACCACTTCAGCGCATAGGCCCGTCTTGTGGACGGTGCTCGTGCTGAAGCGATAGTGAGCGCTACCTCCTGGGGCAGGTCACCTAGAACCTCCGCGTCCCGTCCAGGGACCACACATGAAGTTTCCACAAGTCTGGACGCGGGTGCCAGAGGGTGCCCCGTCTCTGAGAAAGCAGATCCTTCCTCAGAGAAATCGGCCAGGGAGGGGCTGTCGCGAGGAGCATGAGTTCCGGGAACCAGGTCCTGTTGGGCCAATATGGAGCCACTAACAGGACCTGCTCCTCGTCCTCCCTGATCTTGCACAATGTCTGTGCTAGCAGGCTCACTGGGGGAAACGCATACTTGCGCAAGCCCTGGGGCCAGCTGTGTGCCAGTGCATCCGTGCCGAGCGTTGCCTCGGACAGGGAGTAGAACCACTGGCAGTGGGTGGTTTCTGGAGATGCAAACAGGTCTACCTGAGCAACTCCGAACTGACTCCAAATCAGCTGGACCGCCTGGGGATGGAGTCTCCACTCCCCAGGAAGTGCCGCTCGAGACAGCTCGTCGGCCACCTGATTGAACACTCCTGGGATGTGGATGGCACGAAGGGACCTCAGATGCTTCTGACTCCAGAGGAGGAGGTGGCGGGCGAGTTGCGACATGCGACGGGAGCGCAAACCGCCTTGCCGGTTGATATAGGCAACGGTCGCAGTGTTGTCCGTACGGACCAGAACGTCCCTGCCCCGAAGGCGCCCTCTGAGGCGGCACAGGGCAAGGCGTACTGCCAGCAACTCGAGGCAATTGATATGCCAACGCAGAAGGGGGCCCGTCCAAACCCCTGATACTGCGTGCCCGTTGTACGTGGCACCCCAGCCGGTGGCCGAGGCATCCGTGAATACCACAGCATGCCTGGATACCTGCTCCAGGGGCACTCCTGCCCGAAGGAATGAAGGATCTGACCACGGGCTGAAGGTCTTGCGGCAGGCCGGTGTAATCTGAACCCGGTGAGTACCGCGTTTCCACGCCCACCTCGGGATTCGGCCATGGAGCCAGTGCTGAAGCGGTCTCATATGGAGCAGACCGAGCGGAACTATGGCCGCAGCTGCAGCCATATGCCCCAGGAGCCTCTGAAAGAGTTTCAGTGGGACCGCTGTCCTGCCTGATAAAGTCTTGAGGCAGTTCAGCACCGACTGAGCACGTTCCTGGGTGAGGCGTGCTGTCTGGTTGACCGAATCCAACTCCATGCCGAGAAAAGAGATCCTCTGCGTTGGCACGAGTTTGCTCTTTTCCCAATTGACCCGAAGGCCCAACTGGCTGAGGTGCCTGAGCACCAGGTCCCTGTGTGCGCACAACAGCTCTCGAGACTGTGCAAGTATGAGCCAGTCGTAGAGGTAGTTGAGAATGCGCACACCCCGTTCTCTCAGGGGAACAAGGGGCCGCCTCTGCGACTTTGGTGAAGACACGAGGCGAAAAGGGACAGCCCGAAGGGCAGGACCTTGTACTGATATGCCCGACCGTCGAACGCGAATAGCAGGAATGGCCTGTGTCGCGGGAGAATCGAAACATGAAAGTACGCGTCCTTCAGGTCGATTGCTGCAAACCAATCTAGGGGACGGACGCATCCAAAATGCGTTTCTGCGTCAACATCTTGAACGGCATCTTGTGAAGTGCACGGTTCAAAACTCGCAGATCCAAGATCGGTCGTAACCCACCGCTTTTCTTGGGCACAATGAAGTAAGGGCTGTAAAACCCCGACCTCATATCGGCTGGAGGGACCGGCTCTATTGCATCCTTCGCCAGTAGGACTGCAATCTCCGCGAGCAAGACAGGGGCATCGACGGCTTTGACTGAAGTGAACCGGATGCCCCTGAACTTGGGGGGACGCCGGGCGAACTGAATCGCATAGCCGAGTCTGATGGTCCGCAGGAGCCACCGGGACGGGCTGGGGAGCGCTAACCAGGCTCTGAGAGACCGCACCAGCGGGGCCAACGGGCCCACCGACATGCCCGCGGTGGGGCAGCAAGGTGGAACACAGGGACCGGCCCCAGGGCCTGTGACGGCCTGGCCTGTGATGGCAGGGGGCGGGGTCTGGGTGTGTAGTGTAGCACTCACCTGATTTCTCCTCGCGTGGGAGGAGACACAGGAACCCGGCTTGAGGCTTGTGACAGCCCTGCGTTTGACGACTTGAAGCGGGGACTGGAGTGCTACTGCCCTTACCTGGTTCCACGAATGGGCAGGAGGGGTGCTCTTGGGCAACCACCCGCTGCCTGCTGGCGAGAGAGGAGGAGGGAAGCGATCCTGTGATGCACGGATCACCACTCTCCTCCTCTTGAGACCCGGAGATTGAGGAGACCGCTCTTTACTGATGTTTTGGGTACCGCTGGCTGCTGGGCCAGCGGCGGAACAAAATGAACAAAAGATACTCCACCCGGCCCTCCTCCGGGGGAGGGAGTGGTGCAGTCACCATCTCCCGATGAGCAGTCTCCTCCATCTCTGGGTCGACCGTCCCAGGGCCTCTTGCACTTGCGCTTGCCGCCAGGTTTGGCGGGGGCCTGGATGGGCTGGGCGTCCTGCCTGCGACCGGCTCCACGACGCTGCCTGGTGAAAGGCTGCTGCGGCTGCGCGGGAGTGGGGGCGGCCGCAGGGGGGCGCCCACGGCGACGAGCAGGCTGAGTGGCTGCAGCCGGAGTGAAAGCAGCAGGTTTCCTCCGGCGCATGATGTGTTTGCCTCAGTCTGCTTCTGGGCTGCCGAGAACTGCTGGGCAAAGCTCTCGACAGCGTCGCCGAAAGGGCCGGTCTGTGACACGGGAGCATTCAGGAACTGTACCTTCTCCTGCTCCTTCATGTCAGCGAGACACAGCCAGAGATGGCGCTCCTGGACATCGCACGACCCAGAGACTGTGCGGTCACCTTCGTCGCTCGTAGCGCGAGGTCCGTCGCAGCACGCAGCTCATGTAGAACCGCCAGGTCGTGACCACCCTCGTGCAGGTCTTTCAGTGCTTTGGCCTGGTGGACCTGCAGCAACGCCATAGCGTGGAGGGCGGAAGCCGCCTCCCCACAGGCTCTATAAGCACTGCCAGTTAGACCTGACGAATACTTAGAGGCCCGTGAGGGGAGACACGGATCACCCCGCAGGGTGGAAGCGGCTGTTGGACACAGTTGCATGGCCACAGACCGTTCCACCGAGGGGATGCCCGCATACCCCAAAGCGGCTCCACCATCGAGGGTGGTGAGAGCGGAAGAACTACAAGATGTGTTTCGGGCAGTGAAAGGTGCCCTCCACGATCTTGTCAGCTCCTCATGCACTTCCGGAAAGAATGGCACCGGAGGGGGGCGCTGAGAACCAGCGCCACCCCCACCGAGGAACCACTCGCCCAGCCTCGAAGGATCAGGACACGGTGGCTTTTTAGGATTCCACACGAGCCCGACATTCTCGGCGGCCCGGGAAAGCATAGCCGTCATCTCTGGGTCTGGCACGGACAACGCTACCACACCCGAAGGGGGCAACGCAGCCGGGTCGTCATCCCCGGAGAGAGAGGGCCCGCCCTCCGATGCAGTGATCGACATCTGGTCGTCAGAGGGGGCACCGAAGGAAACGCGTGGCCAGCGCGCTCCTTCGGCAGCTCCACCGGCTGCGGAGTGCTTGAGGGGTGAGGAGCTCCACTTGGGGAAGCCCTCACCGTAATCCTCAAATCACCTCTGACTCCACCGGATCCAGTGTGCACGCCGGATCACGGCAGGCAGAGGGACTCTGCCATGTTTGACATAGCAGAGTCGCACTCCGAGATGGTCATGTCCCCGTAAGAAGAACATGAACCATCCACGAAAGCCACCTCAGCGTGCTGAATGCCCAGACACGTGAGGAAGCGATCGTGACCGTCCTGAGGCGCCAGGAAACGACCACACCCAGAAACGCACGGGTGAAAAGACATCTTTAAAAAGACGCGATCACCCGTGTTGCTCTTTTAGAGAAATTGCTCTTTCAGAGAAATGCTCTTTTAGTGCTGAAGCACGCAGGGGAGCTGGCCACCGCACACTCCTAGTGTGGCTGTCAGCAGGAAGACGATCTTTCTCTCCCGGACACCGTGACCACCGCTGCCGCGCCGTAACGCCCGCACTCGCTCGCAGAACACTCTCTTGGAAGGGAGAGCAGTAGCTTTAACCACTACCGCTCGGCTCCGAAGCGAAAGGATAATTGATGCGGTGCATCAGCTGCCTCTTATGCTCACGCTGTGATCAGCGGCAGCTGAATGCAATAATCGCATGCCAATGTCCATTGGCTCGTTTAGTTACACTCGAAGTGGATTGGCCTCTCTGGCGAGATCCCAATTTCGTCGGTCATCCGACGTGACTCGGAGTGACCGACTGAAAGGGGAACTATCTTCGATCATCGATGACTGGGCACACACACACATACACACACATACACACACATATATGTATATATCCCTCTAACGAAACATCCCATCTGTTGAGTTACAGCCAGAGGCTTTTTACATCCTCTTCAGGAGAGAGCGGTTCTCAGCGCCACCTAATTGGTGCACTTTTTTTTTTTTTTGTGAAATAAAGGTTTGTATGCATTTTATTTCATCTATAAAGTATTGTGCTGTAAGTGATTTTATTTCACGCAGTGCAACATACAGGCACGAGATGTCTGTCAGCTTTATCTTTTTTTGCGGTGGGACTACATGAACACTTACTATTGCGTTAACTGAAACTAGTGAGTCAATTTCTAGTTCCCAGTATGCTTTGCTTAGAGCTGCTACTCTTCAGCACAGTGATAACCACAAAAACTTCAACATAATTCCAGAAACCCTTTTAAATATCAATCATTATTAAACATTAAGCACTAGCTGCTCCTTCCCTTTACTTAAGAAACAAAGACAACTCTTTGGGCACCAGGGCACCAACTTGAGCAGTGACAGCTATGACAGGATCAACGAGAGTTACATTCAAGGAAAATTAACAGAAAATGTCAAATGAAACAGGTCTGGTCTCATTGAATTAAGATGAATTTTAATTTACCAAGTGTAGAAAAATCAGAAAAATCTATTCAACTGTGAAGAAATGTATCATAATTTTAAATCCACATTTCACAGTAAATGCAGAAAACTCCATCTCTGCATGTACTGTGAGTTTAACATGCATTCACTGGGTTTGCTTTATTTACACATTTGCATAATTTCCTACATTTTTGTGGACAGAAGTTTGTAGCATTTCACCAGTATTCCACCAAAATAAAAGTTTGAAGAAATTAAATGTTAAGCTTGCAGTTTTAAACTTTTGAACATGAAGAAAGTAAGACAAATATAACTATTGTAATTTAAATAAAAGTGTAAAATAAATTTATTGTAACTATTATTAAATATTATTTGAATTTTTAAGTTACAACAGTAGTATGTTAATTTTAAATTATTATAAAATGCTTATTATTATTATTATTATTATTATTATTATTATTATTATTATTATTGTTATTTACTTTGATTGGGTTCCTAAAACACCAGTGTGAACATAATGTGGACTGAGACTCTATTGCAATTAAAAAGAGATTTGAGTCCACTAAGTCGAAGTCCAGATAAGTCGAAATAGAACATATTTTATCTTTCTTGTATATCATGTGACCATTAAACAACATCAGAGAACCTTGAACATGCAAATATGACGTTATTGAAATAAACATATAATCTTGGGTATACTTCAAGTAAATATTTTATGCCTAAGGGGTTCAGCTGGGAGAAAAACTGGTCTACAGTACGATGGCATATAATCAGTATAAGCAATGGTATAATATCTGTTTTCATGTTCCTTTTTTTATTTCTAATGCTTTAGCATGGGCTGCAGTATGTAGCTGCCTATCGGCGGCCCTCTCTAACCGGGTACGCAGCACATGTACATTGTACACTGTTAAAGACCATATCCTAGGGGATTTCCTGTCACAGCCGTGCCGCACAAGCACCAGTCTCTACCACCCACGTCCTCAATAGATTTTAGCACAGCACCATTGATGCAGTCCATAACTCTTTCCCCCCTCCAGTTCCTGCGGGTGGGAAAACCAGGTCCTGCTCTTATCTGAGGCTGCCAGACATCAACCCACCACGAGCATCCCACGCACAGCCTCCAGACATGCCTCGGCATGAAGGGATGGCACCCATATCAAAACCGCTGAGAGAGAGAGTGAAAGCTTGTTGCCTGAGAGGGTTTGAAAATGACAAAAAAACCCTACTTTTCCACTCAGTGCAAGAACCCGGTTCTGTAGGAGGAGGAGAGGTTGGTCCACCCCCTACCTTTTGGCTAATCTAATGTGGAGAAATGACATAAAGCCCCCTCATGCTTTGAGAGAGCGTGGCACAGTACGTTCTTAAGTGCTGTGATTTATGGCTGTCACTCCAACTCTACAGTTCCTGTGTATCGACGGTAAAGATGCAGATTTAGGCAGACCTAAGAGCTCCATTCATCATTCACAATACCTCACTAGCATATAACACCTCTGGCAACACACAACTCACAAGAGGATTTGACTCAGAAATTAAGGTAAAAGAGTTGTTGGGAAGGTGTAAGCCAACACATATATATTTTGACATGCGATAAAATAAACATGTCTTTCTCAGCATTTTCATTAGTGATGCTATAATGTTCCGTACACATTATGCTATAACATATATGTATATATATATATATATATATATATATATATATATATATATATATATATATATATATATATATATATATATATATATAATATATATATATATATATGTTAATGCACATTATAGCATCACTAATGAAAATGCTGATTTAAATACAATAATAGTACAATGAATACTTCTAATAACTTGAATATATATCTACATAGGTTTACAGTTTTAACCAGATATTTATTTATTTCTTTAGGTAGTTAGTTAGTTAGTGAACAGTGTTGAATCTAATTTGGACCCAGAATTTTAACATAATTAAATAGCTTGCCACAATGTTCTATTATTATTATTAGTAGTAGTAGTAGTAGTAGTAATATTAAAATAATAACAAAACCATTTGTTGCAAGCAACATGCAGAAAAAAAAATGCTGAAAACAAAAACAATGCATAAAATAGGAAATAATGTTTGTCAAGGTCCATAAGTTTCTTAAAATATCAGATAATTAATCAGATAACCTGACTTGTTTTTGTTGTTTATATAGTTTTTTTTTGTTTGTTTTTTTTAATGAACATTTTGTATGTGTGTGTGTGTGGACACTCCTATTTGTTACCCATTTTCAGATAATATTTATTGATTAAAGGTTTTACTTATCCCTTTGGCAGACAGCTTTTTCCTGTTTTAAATAAATAAAACAGCATCTTGTTTTACAGCTATTTAGACTTGCTTTAATGGTGCAGACATTAAAGTTAAAGTTATTGCCCTTTTAAGTACTGAGATTTGTTTTCCCACAGCAAAGACCAAGTTACTGTGAGTATGTACAGCTGGACCATGTGCCTAGTTGTATCTATTTATTTCTAGCCATATTGTGAGATACAATGAAAAGAAAGAGTTGGTTTATATTTCCTTTACCATTCAAGATTCATTGCCTGGACAAAATAAATGAAACCACATTTAGATGGGCTCCTCTTTGGAAGTGTTGAAGATCACAGAACTAAATTTTCCAAACGGTCTCTTTTCCAGTCTGCCAAGCCATCCCAAAATCCTTTTCTCCATAGCCAGCCCGCTGTGCATTCCTCCTAGTTCCACTATCATACTGCTAGAAAAGCTAATTAAAAACTGCCAGAACACCCTTTCAAACATAAGAAGCTGAGCTTGTGAGAAAGAGTAAAATAAAATTAAATTAAATTCTGAATAAAATTCTGGAAAAAAAAAAAAAAAAAATTGAGGAATACATATGGAAGAAGAGAGAACATGAAAACAGAGTGGGAGAGGCAAGAAAGAGAGAAAATAGTAAAGCTGCAGAGATGTTTATTGTTAAAGATATATCAACATGCTAAAAGCTTTGCCTTTTGTGACTTCAGACAGAAACTACCAGGAGAGGAAAGCAATTGCAGTCCCCTCTATATGGAAGGTTCCATAGCAACTCATTGAGACAATCAGAAATGAGATGCTTTCAGCCAAGGGTCTCAGCCCCCTGCTCCTTAATTGAGGCTGTGTAGCACAAACAAAACACGTTTGGCATCTTCAGCAGCTGCACTTGTTGTTCATTTGCGAGCCCCATGTATTTACATCGCAGAATTTGTTTGTTTATGCAAAGATAGGCAGACCCAAGGGAAGTATATTATTTAATTAACACTGCAGATGCTTGAAGACACAGAATCCAGTAATAAGGGACAAACAATCCATAGATTTGCATTTTGTGCTGTGCGTGGTTTTAATAATCAACAAGCTCATGAGAAAGAACATCAACACTGTACAGTAGGTAAATAACACTGGTTCATTCTAGATTCAAGGTCTAATTCCTTGCATGCTACAGTAGCAAATACTCAAAAATGCAGATGGTCTCTGGATAATTACTGGGCACATCAGGGCTAAAGGCCCCCAAAAGGTGCTTGTTATTTTATTTCCCTCACACTGAATAAGAACAAACACACCAGCACAATCCTGAACATCTGTCTCACATCAAAATTGTCCTGATCCATGAGGTCATTGCTCACTGTCGGGTACTGGTAAAATATGTTCTTTAATATAAAGAAGCATTTTCAGTGTAAACGGAAATAAAGTATAAATTAGTTGATCTATATATACTTACACAACAGTCCTTTCTGGTCCTTGAATCTGATTGGCTGAAAGGTTAACCATTTCACCATTTGTATCACTCCGCTTGCAGCATTTCTCACAGTAAGTGTCATGGTGGACGCCCAAAACCACTATATTTATACTCTTCTTGTGTCACAGAATGTTTTATTCTGAATATGAGATTAAGATGAAGAATGAATGCTCTATTAGATGCAGGTAATCACACTTACTCAGTCAGTCTCTCACATAATACTCTTCTACATAATAGATTAAGCTTTCAATGAAACAACTCAATGTTCCTTTGTTACTAGTTCTAAAGTGACATTTTCAAATTAGTGATGGAGGCTTGGGTTTAGCTGTTAAACTGTCAACTTGAGCTTTGAATCCGTGGTGGAAGGAAATAGTTCCACACACAAAAAGGGTCTTTTTTTAAAACACCAAATTGTTGTTTCTTATTTATTTACACACTTGTGCCATTGAACTAAATGCAATATCACACTCGTATCTGTGTGATATCACTTTATATGGTATAGAATGATATGAGGAGGTCATTGTTCCTTGTACTAGTAAAATATGATTACAAACTAATAAAATAATCATATACTTATTTAATTATATATTTATTCTGAAAACATTTTGAAAACAAATGTTAAAACTGCAAAGAAACTCCTATTGAAATTATTGAAACTCCTAACCACTGACTTGTTTTGCATCAACAGATGCAAGACAATTTTAATGTAAGATGTATTTTTAATAATATTAATAGTAACAATAATTTGCAAAAAGAAAAAAAAAGTTAATATTCTTCTTTCATTTAATATATATATATATATATATATATATATATATATATATATATATTTAACATAGACATCAGAGTAGAGGTCTGCGTGGGACTGTTTTTTTAGTCCCGCTCCCACGAGGTTTTATTCAGCACCCACCCGCTCCTGCTATATATTCACTGTTTGTTCACCCGCTGTCCGCTTTGAATAATTTTCTTCCCGACCCGACCGTTCCTGCTAAATTTAGATCTCGTTTCCAGAATCTGACATTTAAATGTCCGCTACTGAAAGAAAGACAGAAAGGCTAACAAATAAAAGTTTAGTCTGCACAAAATTGTATTTGTTATTTTATTCATCTTGTCAAGAGTCTTGAATTTATTTTGACAGCAAAATGTTAAAGGAATTTTGTGTCTTGACACAAAATTTGTTTAACATTTTGCTGCCAAAACAGTAGGAAAAAAGTGTCACAGAGAAAACAAAAATGTTGTACAAAAATTGTATTCCTTTTATTCGTCTTGTCAGGATACAGTTCGTTTAGGCTAACATTTAGCCTACAACACAATAGGAAAAAGTGTCGCAGAGGAAAAAAAAAAAAAATAAAAAAATAGGTTGTACAAAAATAGCCTAATAGCTATTTTATTCGTCTTGTCAAAATACTAAATTCGTTTAACATATTGCTGTTAACACAGTAGGAAAGGTGTCGCAGAGAAAAAGAAATAAATAAATTTGACACAGTCTGTCATTTAAAATGATAGACTAAGCATAATACAAAAAAAAAAAAAAAAACCTGAGTTGAACGCCCTTCAAGGACAGTGCATCCACACTTTGCTCCATCCTTATTCTGCTCTGTCACTCATCGACAACCTGCCTGTTCTGTCTGAGAGCCGTATATTTACCACTGGTAGGCTAGCCGCTAGCATTCTCTGAGCATCGTTATGCACATGCTGCGCACAGACCTCGCAAATAAAACGAAGCACTGGTTCATGCATGTATAACAGTCCTGAGTGCAGGCTGTACCGGTGCTCAATAAGAATAAAGCGCATATATGCTGTTCTGAAAGGACGTCGGGAACGGGACATTGTTAGATCGCTCGCTCCCGTTCAAATTGCACCAGAGTTACCGACCGCTACCGTGTTTTATTCGGGAATGCAGACCTCTACATCAGAGCATTTACATTTTATTCCATGACAACTGCAATGCAGTAAAAACTGCATAGAGACTAACTGAGATAAAACTAGCTTATGCAAAAAGAAACATGTAATATAACCACAGTATATATGTCATATTATGAACGCCCCTATGTAATGTCATTTGTACAAAGCCCTCATAATCTGTAACAAAAATAGCAAACTTAAGCAGGCCTATGTTCTGAAAAGATGTTACATGAATATATTCATAGAGCATTGTGCTTAGAAGAAGCCTATAAAAGGTTGACACACCAAGTGCACACTCAGAAAGCCGACGTGCCCTGTTTTCAGCAGAAAGGAAAACTTTAGTCTCTAACTCTTGCATGTAGCCAAGAGTTCCCTATCAAAAGCTACTCTCGATGCTGCATTTCAATAACGCTGATGAGAACATTCTTTGTTCGACCGGTTGTGAAGTACGTGTGTCAAACACGCCAAGAATTTGCTTAAATAACCTTGGTGGGTGTCGTCATTGATTACGTGCACCTGCAGGTTATAAATAAACGTGAGACGTACACATCTTCAGGTTTCTTTGTCTTCAGAGACTGCATTTTGTGTGTGTGTGCATGTGTGTGTGCGCGTGTGTGTCACGCTGAAAGCAGTATCATTGGAAAGTGAAAGTTAAAAGTTTGTCGAGTTAATCCGCAAGAGATGCGTGCCTCCTTGTTTACGGCTCATCTCTGAAGATGACTCGCATGATTTTTGTTTTGAGTGTTTGGGGTAAGATCATGCTGCTCTTGTGTTCAAGGGCGGCGACTGTGAGCACTGCGATTCACTTCCTATCCGCGTGCTTCGCGTTCGGCTCGCTTTCTTTTACAAACAACGAGTCGTTGCACCCTCGTTAAGATTGCACTTTGATCTGGCTGAGGCTTGAGAGGTGGGTCCTCCCCTTTCTCTCATGCTCTCGCCAGATCGGGGGGGTTTCGCGCACGCTTCCAAAGCGTGCCCCGGCATTTCTTCAGATCGGGCAGCGAACGCTGCAGCTCTTGATTCTGTAGAAATGGAAATTGAGAGTGCCACCTCCCGAGCGCTCCTCCCGTGATTGTAAAACGAATGAGGAGTTACTCGAAGTAATGACTCGTGCAGTGTGATCAGATTAAAGCTGGAAGTTGGCCACAAGAGCAGTAGACCCCTAGACGCTCCAAACTAGATGACAGGTTTCTGTCAGGTGGTCAGGGGGAGGGACCTCAGCAATGGTCTCTCCCCTTCTTTGGTGACCTCCATGATGAGAGAACTTGTTAATGGAGTAAGCCATATTTGTCCCGTGTTTTTTGTGCCTCAACCTTGAATTTTTCGACTATTGTGGATTCAAAGGCACAGGGCTACATGATGATACTCCAGGTGGAAGAGACACTAGCGGGCTATCTCTCCCCTGGGGGTGCATCATCACTCGAAAAGTCAACGCTTCCTACCAAGCCATGTAGAGCAACATCTACAGTTGTAGGGAGAGTGTTTCATGCAGCAGGTCATGCTGGTGCTTCCCTGCACACCACGGTGGTTCTGCAGGCATATCAGACCGACGTTCATAAAGATCTGAGCGCAGGGAGGCAAAGAAGCTCGACAAAGCTTTCAATAAGTTTCTCCACCTCCGTGCTCTAGTGTCGGGGCTATCGGCCACCTAGTCCCAACACGGCCCAACTCCTCTGAGGCGAGAAGCCCAAAAGATAGTGTGAGAGGCATGCGCCCCCTCATAAAGACTGGGGAACAGCTCATAGCACTCAACAGCCAAGAGGAAGCCGGACCTAAAAACGGTCTTTACGACGAGAAGGAAGTCCTGAGGCTGTGCCCAGGACAATGGGTGTGTCCCCTTGGGGAGGGCCACAGAAAATTCTAACGAGGAGAGTAAGGGCTCCTTCCCGGCACCCTTAGGGGATCGTTGTACAACTTCTGCCACCACTGGTGTTTCGGGGGTCAGCGATCTCCAGTGAGATGTTACATGTTCGGTTGTTTCCTGCCGTGTTTCAGGACACCAAACATTTAACATTGCCCCCCAGCAAATCAAAGTGTCAAAGACAGTCTCCCTTTCAGAGAATTTGGCAGCGTGGAAGCTACTGCCAAATAATCTCTCCTTGGGTCGTAAGGACTCCATAAGAGGGCTACAGGATACATTTTGCGTATCATCCTTCATGTTTCAACGGCGTGGTCTCTACTACCATGAAACCGGAACAAGCATATTCGTTGACACAGGAAATGCAAGCTCTGCTGGACAAGGAGGTCGTAGAACATCTCCCCTCCTAGACAGAGAATCGAGCTGCTATGGTCAATATTTTCTGGTTCCCAGAAATGATGGGGGGTTGCGTCCAGTCTAGATCTTTGCGGGCTGAACCCCTTTCTAAGAACGTACAAGTTCAAAGTGCTGACAGTCTATGATCGTTTTTCTCAGATCCAATCAGGGGATTGGTTATCAACAATGATCTCAAGGACGCATACTTTCATTTAGAAATTTTGCGACAACGCAGGAAGTTCCTGAGGTTTTCTTTTGGGGGTAAAGCTTACCAGTATCGGTTTCTTCCATCTGGCCTAGCCTTATCACCCCGCACATATGCAAAATCCATCGATGCAGCTTTAGCATCGGCGACTGGCTGATTTGGCCCAGTCTTAATGCGTTTTGAAAACACATCGGAATGTCGTCCTCACTCATCTTAACTATCTGAGATTGAGACTCATCACCAAGGAAAGCGTTTTCTCTCTTGCCCAGAGGAAAATGTATTTAGGGGTTAACATGATTCTATCATAATGTGGGAACAGCTGTCTCTTACACATATCAAATCCATTCTGAACACCCTGAAGAATTTCAGGCTAGGCCAGAAATTTACTTTACTTTCAAAAAGTTCTAGGTCTCATGGTGACTGCATCCATGTGAAACCTTTGGACGTC
This sequence comes from Spinibarbus caldwelli, assembly GCA_039654775.1. NCBI lineage: Eukaryota > Metazoa > Chordata > Actinopteri > Cypriniformes > Cyprinidae > Spinibarbus > Spinibarbus caldwelli. Next base: position 25,825,461 of record CM077251.1, read on the forward strand.
TTGCACATGAGACCATTACAGTTGTGGCTTAGGGCCAGGGGATTTAATCTAAGGGCCAATCCCCAGAGGCATATAAGGGTTACGCGCTATGGCCTCGTACCCTTTCTATGTGGTTCAGACCCCGGTTTTTGACTTTGGGTCCCACTCTAGGCACGTGTTGTCATCGCAAGATGCTAACAACAGATGCTTCCCTCACGGGCTGGGGTGCGGTCTTGGATGACTGTCCAGCCCAAGGGATCTGGAGAGGTCATCTTCTCGATTGGCACATCAATTGCCTTGGAATGATGGCTGTATTTTGGGCCCTGAAATACATCCTCCAGCAGGGGCTACCATGTCCTATTGCAGGGGACAAGACTGTGGCAGTCACTTACATAGGTTGCCAGGGCAGACTGCATCCATGCCGCCGGAACAGGCTAGCACAGCAGGTTCTGCTTTGTATGTGGGACAAGTTCTACTACATCAAGGCAATTTACATTCTGGGGCATATGAATGTGGGAGCAGATTCACTGTCTGAATTTTGGAGCATGCTGTTGCTGCCCTCGAGGACGCTGAGTGCAAGCACTGTAATCACTTCGATCTGAGTGCTCCGCTCAAGGCTCACTTTCTTTCAGGAAGGGGCGAGCCTCTGCGTCCTCGTTGAGATTGTGGGGCTCGCGTGTCAAGCTGGCTGAGAGACGAGGGGCACGCGAACCACCCCTCTCTCTCACGTTCCGAGGGTTTCACCTCTTACTGATAGCGCCCCGTTGAAAGACCAGAGTGTGGCTCTCAGTTCTAATATCCCTCCTTGACGGCTCGCTGTGGGCGATTCTGTTCAGGAGAGTTCTTCTATCTCAGGCACAGGGGACAGTATTTCATCCCCGGCCTTAGTTCTGGAACCTTCATCTCTGGCCCTTGAGGGGGACCACAAGGGATGCTGGGTTTCCAGAAGATGTACTACAGACTATTCTTATTGTTAGGACTCCTTCCACTACAAGAAGTTATGCCCTCAGATGGTGCTTTTTCAAAAGTTGGTGTATGACAAACCATGCAGACCCAGTTCACTGGCAGGTTGTTTCAGTGCTGGAGTTCCTGCAAAAGAAATTGTCCTCAGGTACTTTTAGAGTCTATGTGGCTGCCATTTTGGCTTGCCGTGTTCTGATTGATGGTGTTATTTTATTTTGCATCCTCACCCTAATTATCTTCCGAAAGTTCCATTCTCGACCATGAATCCGGTCGTTCTTGAAGCCTTCTGCCCTCCGCCATTCACGACACCGGAACAAGAAAGACTTCACTTACTGTGTCCAGTACGTGCTCTTCAGATCTACATCCACCGCACTAGCCAATGGCGTAAGTCGGAGCAGCTTTTCATATGCTATGGGGGCCGCAACCGGGGGGCGGCTGCCACTAAGCATACAGTTCTTGGCGTGTTTGACACACGTGCTTCACAACCAGTCGAACAAAGAATGTTCTCATCAGCATTATTGAAACGCAGCATCTCGTTCCCACTTTTTCAGAGAACAGGGTTACAGTCACGTAACCCGAGACGTAACCCATGTTTTACTGGAGTTCAGTGTCAGCAAATAAAGGTTCCCGCAAAGACACTGGGCGGCAACCGTGGCATTTCTGGTGCATTAGTTTCACACTGACACTTTTGTCACACTGATTCCCCGGGATAGAAAACTTATGCAGCTTTCAGTAGATCAATGCTGCTCCTCCTGGGGAATTTTTGCATTGTGTGCACTGCTGTGGGAAAAAAAAATAAATAAATAAATAAAAAAATAACATCTGTGGTGGCCTACTTTTGTGATTGTTCTTTCCCGAGTTGTTTAACTGATGAGTGCTCTATTGGAGAGTAATTAAAATGGAGGGAATTGTTTTCTCTGTGAGTGATTAATTACCACGGAAATAATTATCCCACAAAAACAGAGCAATCTCAAAGTAATAAGAGACAATACCCTGTTGTGGTATGAGGTATAGGACTTTTGGTTGGATTATTCATTCTGCAGAGGCAGAGTCTTGTTCTAGGTAACACTATGTAAAAAAAAAAAAAAAAAAAAATTGACTTTGCATATTATATCATATTTTTATATAATCAATATCATATTTATTGACCATATTATATAACAGTCTTTTTTTATTATGTGTCTCAAAAACAGAGAATCATCACACTCATGTATGTTTGTATGATATATAGAAAATATGAGTATATGTAAATTGAAACATTGCACCACTGCCATGGAAAATTATTACATTGAAAATTTACAAAAACATATCTGATTAATGATTGCACTGCTGCTTAAATCTACTGCTTACATACCAAAATGTTGCTTGTAAACTGACATACTTACTAAATACTAAGTACAGAACCTAAGATGAACTATGGAAATGAACTTTGAATGCACCTAATTACAACATTATCTTCTTTGTAATGGTAGATGGAGTCTACTGTTCTTCTAATCTTCGAATCTCCTTGGTTGCTATAAGACTAAAGAATCTCGCTATGAATTTAAACACAGTGTTCACTTGATGTAATTGCATTTAGTAAGTACCAAACAGAGAATACTTATTAACAAATGGGTACTCTAGTATTGTACACTATGTCCCAGTCTTGAGTACAGGCATAGTGAGTTGTAGTTCTGCTCTCTGCTTGTTTTATTTACGAGGATGAGTTCTCTGCATCCTTCTCCATTCCTCTAGTGTACGAGGATGAGGCTTCTATATGAAATATGAACGCAAATGTTGAAATGGTCACCATGGGAGCCATACCACAATAACATTAGCAAAGCAAACTCCAAAACAATATTACAACAGTGTTAACTGAATCTTTCTGCACTGTTAAATAATAATATGAAAGGAATCTTTATTTATTGCTGTGCAGATGATGGAATTTATGGCCACAACTTTAATGTGATGTCACCATGGAAAAGAACCATGAACTCTCTACAGGGACAGTCCTGCCTTGAACAACCTGGGGTTAAATACCTTGCTCAAGGCCACAATTGTGATGGCTCCTGACCCGCTTCCTCAGGGATTTGCAATGGTTCAGTTTGTTAAGAAAAAGAGCAGTAGCTGGATACCTGTAAGTGATTTGTAGTAACATGACTGAAGATGGAAGTACAGATCACAAGTCAAGGAAAGTATTCAGTGGCTAATGAGGGTGAGTTATAAATAACAAACAAACAAACAAACAAACAAACAAAGAAACAAACAAACAAACAAACAAATAAATAAATAAAAATTTAAAAACCCAAAGAACTGAACTGGATAAATGGAGGGAGCATTTCCTGGTGTTCCTGAGAAGTAAAGCACTCTGCTCAACAACTGGTTGACTGGTTCTGGAGCAGGGGCGGATTGGCCATCTGGCAATTCTGGCAAATGCCAGAGGGGCCGGACCATTTTGTTTAATGTGGGCCGGTCAGATTATTTTAAATATATATATAAATAAAATTGTTTTTATGGGCCAACAGTGCATAGCATGGGTTGTTATTGCTTGCACGATTTCTCTATGGTTGTAATAATAATAATATTAATAATAATAAATGTTAAGCATTTGGCCCAGTCGGCAATGGCCGGCCGCCTGGTCCCGAGATGGGCCGATCGAACCGTTCAGTCAAAATCAAGCACCTCATCAGAGAGAGAGCAACACGAGCTCATTTTTAGTAAAAGCTAGATAATGGACCGTAAAAAAGGAAAGACGGTGCAGAAAAACTTTGAGGAAGCTTAAGTCCGACGCTGCTAAATGTGTAAAATTAACCAAACATTTTTCAAAAGGTTTAAATTCGGCTGCTGCAGCGGAGGACAGTAGTGCTGCAGAGGTAAGAAGAAAACTGAAAATATAGCTAGCACAAGTCATTTTCACACTACTCCTGACAGTTAGCGCCGGTGTTTTTTTTTTGTTTTGTTTTGTTTTTTTTTTTTTGTTCTTTTGACAGTAGCCTACATTGAATTAAACAGTTGTAAGCTTAGCGTAGAACCCCAGTATATTTTAAAATGTCATTGCTTCGTGATAATTGGTTACGAGTGTTAACGAGCCTGTTACTGAATAGCATTCTGAAATATCAGCAGATAAAGTGGGATTTAGGGTAAACACTGATGTAGGCTACTTGCAATATAATCTAACACATCAAAAACCTATAGCAATAGCCATAGCACTATAGACATTTGTAGTGAACTTTACTTTGAATATGTAGATAGTCATATATTAAAATAAAACATTGAATACATGCATACAGTACATAAGCTTACAGTATGCAATTAATCCTTAGGTAGGGTGGAACATAGGCTTCTATTACAGGGACTCATATGCAATAGTTAGATGAGGTATTATAAGCCACTGGCTTTCTTATGTTCACCCTTGTCTGAATTGTGTTCATTTATTCAAAACTAGAATGTTGCTGGACATCAGGAAGACAGCAATGACAGAGACACATGACCCTGATACAGATGCTGCCAGTTTCTTAATACTGTGGCTCTAATGAACTATTAATTAACCCTTAGGATAGGAGGAACCTATGCTTGTATGTCACACACACACACACACAGAGAGAGAGAGATCACACTCACACACATACTTTATATCACACAAATGCACATACAGAACATACTAGCAACACTTCAGCATGCTTTAATTCACAAATAATATATCAAAAAGGATTTACTGCTGCTACTGTTTATACTTTTTGCTATTTAATATATTCCCTTTTTGTGCTATTATTACTTGTTTGTATTCATGTGTAAAATATTTTGCTGTAATGTTTACATCCTATACTGTGTTCATTAACTAGCATGTTGCTGGAATCAGAGACAGAGACAGAGACCCCTGGTCTTCCAGTACCAGTGCTGTGAGGAAGGATGCTACGGTAGGCCTAGCAGAGACAGGAGACAGGAGTGTGGTAGAGGTAGGAAAAACCCAACAGACAGACAGTGACAACAAAGAACAACATACTGTACAGAAAGACAGTAACAGCAGACAAATGGCATAAACAGACAGGACACAGACTCTACAACATCCTGAACATCCGTTTTTTGTGTAAATTTTTTATAAACGTGTGCTCTTTAAAAAGTAGTAAGCATTGTTTGCCAGACACATACATTAAATGTTTAAATATCTGTTACATATATGGTACTGCTTATATTATTTCACCATCTGTACACAAATGTAAGTAGTGAATGCGCATGTCCGTGGGTGGGGTTGTGTGGGCCGGTGTGGCTACAGTGCCAGGGCTGAATTTTTGTCCGAGTCCGCGCCTGTTCTGGAGTCTTGCATTAGTCTACTACTAGCTGGTGCTTTGAGCCACTGGGGTTTTTTCTCATTCTGCTCAGAGCTTTTCAGATGTACAGTATTTGCATATGCATTCATTATTCACCATGTTTGACAGGAGTTTCCACGTTAGTGAATGGTTCTGTTCTTTTCTCTGGATTAACATTGTCCAACTGTTAATACATCTGTGGTGCGTTTTGCAAAAGCATTGTAAGCCAACTATGGTCACGCAAGCTCCGTAGTTGATTTTTGTTGGACTTTGTGTAAATGAACTGTAATACCCTAGTAAAAGAGTAATATATTTAAAATACATTTATTTCATACTAAGTATAGTTCAAATCTATTAAAATATGTACTGACATACCGCTCTATTGATATAAAAATTATAATTAAACGTTATTTGGAGTACTACTTGTGCACAATGCACGTTTCTTAATATTAAGCCTAAAATGTGTTTTAATGTCACTATTGATGAGGATTGTATGATCTTTGAATAAGATTGTATAATCTTTCAATAATATTTTTAAATGCAAGAGTTTAAAGTGTGCCTGAAGTATCCTTGCAATAGTTCCACATTAGCACAATCAAACATACTTCAGTATATCTTTAGTTGGACTATTTAGTTGTTCCTATTTACCAGTTTAGTATACTAAAAGTACAAATTCAGAGTATTTTATGAAGTATATAAATATGTAAATATATTTGTAGTATACTTAGCATGAATTTTTTTTTTTTGTTTTTCTCCGAGAAATTATAGTGAAACGTCCCCAGCTGTACCAAAGGTTATGGATAGATTTGTGTGAGAGGTTGTACAGTATGTGTACATGTATTTGTCAAGTATTGTTTAGTTTAAGATCCTGTTGCTGATGGTAGTGCAGCCTTAAATCTGAATCATTCTTTGGAGAAAAAATGCATTTATTCTTTTAGCCTCTGATTCTTTAGCACATTTCTAAATTCCCAGTGCAGTTTTAGGTTAGGGAGTGTCAGCTATAAATAAAGTTTTTCAGTAGCCAGGTGCTATCCATCGGCAATAACCTTATGTTTCTCTGTAGCTCCCACATGTATCTTAGACTTTTTTAGTGGATTTGCTGAACTGATAAAAATGTATACGGTATGTTGCTTTGGATAAAAGTGTTTGTCAAGAGTAAAATTGTATTCACAGTGTGTGGCATATGTAGCCTATACAGTTGTTTTAGTGCATTGAGAATTGAAAGTTAGATAAGTGCAAAATGCATCTATATAAAAACTGAAGACTTGCAATTTGCTGACTCTTCGCTTAAATACTGCCATTCATTCCAGGTTTCCAACGAAGGTGCATGTACTCATGGTCCATGAAAGTTTAACCAGTCAAGGACATAGTTGACCAAATGCAGGCACAGGTAAAGAACCAAGTGACATGTGTATCCCTTTAGGGAATATGAGTGGTGGCCTAAGTTGAGTGACAGCTGTCAGACAACAGTGACTTCTCAGACTCCCAAAATCTTTTTCAGCCTGCTTAGAACAATGGTGACCCACAAAAGGACAGGTTTTAGTGACAGGCCAGTGTATTAAACTTATAAGTACATTATGCTGTGTCAAACCACAAAATAGTTACAGAGATGTGCGACAGATTTGTTAGTTAAGGTGCAAAAATCATATCCAGCAACACATCAAAGTATGCCAGAGATGGCATAAAGAAGTTGTCTAAATTCTAATTTAATATCCACAGATCTTTTCACCTTCAGAGGAATGAGAATTGGGTGAATTGTTGCCATCTGCTTTACACTTCTAATTGGTTGACAAACTCCTAGATGAAGAGTAATGTGGCACAGGCATCAATTCGATATCATTGTAGAGGGACTCGGTTCAAATTTAGAGAAAATTGGGGTTTGAGGTTTGTAGTTTAAGCCTGTTACCTCTGAAGCTATCGCTATTCTAGCAACTTGGTCTCATGACCAACTTTTTCACAAGATACAAAATGCGCACCGCCATGTACGTTTCGTGATATGTTCGAAGTGAAATGTCCACTGGGTGGCGCTACAAGAGCGTTTTATGTGACATTGGTTTTGTAGGTGTGACCGCAGTTCTAACTTGAAATGTCTGTTGAGTGGCGCTATAAGTTTAAAGCTCCGTGACATTTTAAAATAACATACCATCTGCACTACACTTAAACCTACCCAATAGTATGAACAAAAGCAAACGTGACGTAAAAACGCAATCGCAAGCATGCCATTTTATCTTGTTTTTCGATCTCTCATCTGTCAGCTCTTTTTAATCATGAGTCATGTTTTTGATGGGATTTGGACCCAAGGATTCTGCATGCTAAGTCCAGTTCTGTGCCGGCTGAGCTACTGAGCAAGCTTGTTACATCCAGAAAGTGAAACATATGGAGCTGTAATCATAACTGTGTACAAAAATGATTACTCGATTACTTGCTCACTGTTTTAACACATCTAGTGTTCATTTCTGTTGGAAACTGCAGTGATATGTACTTATTGCTACGTATTTCGCGTCTTGCGAAAAAGTTCCCAGAGGTACGTTTTTGTCATGAGATCAGGTAGTATTCTAGAGTACTCCAAAAAGTTGATCAAATTAACTTTTAGAGTGCATATGAAGTTCTAACAGATAGATTTCTCTAGCTATTATATAGATGTCCAGCCATTTCAAGTTTACAAAACTCCAAAGAACTTCTTGTTTCTTCTCTGCTTATAAACTAAAAAGTGTAACACATCTGTTCTGACATCGCTTGTGCCTACACAAGCTAATTTGCAACAGGGAAGTAGAAGAAAGTATTCTTGGAAGAATAAACATGAAAAGTTTAGCTGTTAAGGGCTGCTGATGAAAGTATTTTTCCATCTAGATCTAAAGGCCTCTTTGTAGGTATGTTCATACTTTTGAGAAAGTCTCTGTTATTTCCCCTGAAGGTGCACATGTTGTCGTCAGGACAGATCTGTCATAGCACAAAGCTTTGTTGCTTCTGGTAGTTTAGAGTGGCGACACAAACCGAGAACAACAAACAATTCCCAATTTAATTTTGATAGGTATACACAAAGTAGACTCCATGCTCTAGGGGTAAAAATATATGTGGCATTGAATATCCCAAAGTGAAATGCTAGAATCTTGTCTAAAAAATTTGTCTAAATCTAAAACAGATCATAAAAGAACTGAATTCATACTAGAACACTGACAACATCTCTGATTATGAAATAAATAGTCCCTGAACAGAAAGAACAGAGTGAAATATCCAAGTTATTTCAGTCTCAATGAATATTAAACAGACCTTTTTCTGACAATTGACAGGAGGAAAAAAGTGAAGAAGCCACTGTGTCACATTTTCTCACGCTATGTGCACTTCAATAATGTGTCGTGTTACATTATTACCAAAAAAACTATCATGACAGAATATGCAAACTGACTGAGAATACAAAAGTGTCCTTCTGTGCTGTTGGCTTCTCTTCCTATTATACTGTAAATAGACCAGGGACAATTGTAGCATTTTCTTTTATAAATGTCAGACTACAAATACCATCTTTTGGTATGAGAACCATTCATATGTGCCAAAAGTAAGTGCACCATTAACATACTTATAAACAGATTAGCTTATAATTTGGAATTTACTGGAAGACCTAGTGTGATTATCACTCTTGCAATATGGATGATTATAACTGTAGCTAGGAGCAATTGTAACACTTGGAGAAAAAAAAAAAAAAGTATTTAAGAAGAAGTATATATAAAAAAGTATTAATCCTTGAGATTAACATCTCAAAGTAATAATATTACTGCTTTAATACATTTAAATATCACAACTTGGTATTACTGAATAATTTTCACTTTGCTAATTATTTTAGCTGTCAGTAATGTATTTAAAGTGCAGTGCATTATAATAATTACCAGAAATTGGTAAAATGTAATATGTTCAATTCACTGTTAGAAATGTTGGAAATTTCTCACAAAGGTAAACGTTCACAATTCTTTTTCACAAGCAAAGAGAAGACTTTACTAAGTGGTGCTGTTCAAGTGGTCACTTTAACTTATGTGTAATTGAATGCATGCTGTGAGACAAAGTTACATACAGACAGAATGTCTGAAATTGTCTATTGTTCTTGATGGTAAACTCATCTGCCATGACCCCCAATGACTTTTGTCTTTTAGTTTTCTGTCCAGTAAGTTTGAGGGACCAGTGCTAAATTGACATATAGCTTGATATTTTACTGTATATACCATTCCATCATTGGATGAATATGATATATTCATATTCGTATATATACACATATATACAGTTTGGGATCAAGATTTTTTTTTTAATGTTTTTAAAATAAGTTTCTTATGCTCATCAAGGCTGCATTTATTTGATCAAAAACACACAATAAAGTAGTAATATTGTGAATTATTATTATTATTATTATTATTATTATTATTATTATTGTTTTAAAATAATGGTTTTCTATTTTGATATACTTTATAATTTATTCCTATGATCCAGTGCTGAATTTTCAGCATCATGACTTTAGTGTCACATGATCCTTTATTAATCATTTGAATATACTGATTTATTATCAGTCTTGGAAACTGTTAAGCTATGGTGCTTATTATTTTATTGAAACCTGTGATGCTTTTTTCAGGATTCTTTGATGAATAAAAAGTTTAAAAGAACAGCATTTATTTAAACTAAAAATATTTTGTAACAATATTCACTCATTCAAACGTTTGGAGTCAGAGACTTTCTTTCTTTCTTTCTTTCTTTCTTTCTTTCTTTTAAAGAAATCAATATTTATTTATTTTATTTAGCAAGGATGTGTTAAATTAAAAAAAATAAATGAAAAAAATAAAAATTGGTGATAGTAAAGTCTTACTTTAATATTGTTAGATTTTTTTTTTTACTTTTTATTCATCAAAGAATCCTGAAAAAAATTAAATAAATAAATAAATATATATTTCACATGTTACAAAAAAAATAAATAAATAAAAAATAAAAAATATTAAGCAGCACAACTGTTTCTAACATTGAAAATAAATCAGCATACTATAGTGATTTCTGAAGAATCATGTGACACTGAAGACTGGAATATTGCTTGAAAATTTAGCTTTGCATCACATAAATAAATTGTATTTTAAGTATATTAAAATAGAAAACAACACATTTCCTGCTGCTACCACAAGGGGAAAGCAGTTATTCAACACTGATCCTAAGGTAACCAGACATGGACCATTACATATTCCATTTCATATTTTATTACATATACATTTGCATTCCATACCTAGAAGGTGTGTAAAAATAAATTTGCAGTCATATTTGCTCTAACCATCCTGTTCTAATATATGGTTCATTTATCTAAAATATTTTAAAGAGACCACTAACCCTGCCATGACCACTACTTCTAGTTACAGTCAACTGTTACAGTTACAGGCATCAACAACAAGCCAAGCACTGCTCAAGGGTAGCATATCTGTAGAACAATATTGTGACCTTTAAAATTATCCAACACATCTTCAAGTTCTCTCTCTCCTAAGTAAATCTACTGAACAATTTATATGCTTAACTAGCTAACATCTCTCCACCTTTTTTCATCAGTCAAACAATAAAAAAGGATAGGTGAAGCAAGTGTAAATTGGCTGAATCAAAGGGTGTGAATACATGAGTACTTCCACATCAACAAGTAGCTCATTCTTACCTATATTGTGTTTTGTGCCATATGGTTCCTTCTCGCAGCCTTGATTTCAAACGTTCTCACACAGCAGGTTTAGACCTTAGTATTCAAAAAAAAAAAAAAAAAAATTAGTGTCTTTCAGTAATACCTAAAAAATATTGCGTAAATGTTTTTGCTTTCTGTGCATGTATGTCAAGATGTTTTGGATTTAACTATCATGCTCTTTTTAAAATGGTGATTTATTTTGCTTTGCCATCCATTTTATTTTCTACAGCTGTGTGACTTCAACACCCAGGAAGGCTATATACTGTTTATTTCTGAAATTAAATCAGAATATTTTACAGCAGGGGTTTTACAGCTGCAGATGTGTGGTCACAACAGGATTTATTCCATTCCTATATAGAGTATATAGCATATTCCACACTGTCAGATGGCCTGTCTATCAACACACAATGTGCTTCTACTATAATAGTACAGGACATGTTGGCAGTGGGTATGTGTTTGAAAGCTCAAAGCTTGTTTTAATTACAATTCTTTTCTTTTTTTCTGTTCTTTTGTATGGGTGTGTGGACGCAGTGTAATGTGCCATAATCTTTGCTCCTCTGGAGAGAGTCTCTTCACTTGTCATGGATGGACAAACACAAAACACCCTCATTTTCAAGAAATGTTTATTTGAAACAGGGAGGATGTCATTCCAGATGATGAGACAAATAATCTGAGAGAGCACCAGTAATATCCTGTTTCTGTGTATGAATTCTTATCTTTCTACCTCTCTCTGTGCTCTTTCCTGTAATAATGCTCAGTCATGCAATTTTCTTTTTCTTTCTTTCTTTCTTTCTTTCTTTCTTTCTTTCTAGGACAAGTATGTCACTCTTATTACTACTTAACAATAGTGAATTTTTGAGAAAATACTATCTCTCTCTCTCTCTTTATCTCTCTTTCTCTCTGTTTATCTCTTTTTTTTTAAATCTTTTTTTAGCAGCAAACAGTCAAGATGGGTTTGGTGCACACAAGGATAAAAAAGTACCCCATACTGCTGTATCTTTAATGTTGTAGTCCTATTGTTCTGCTGGAGATTCTGGACATCTTGTTCAGATAGATGGCATCTTGTATTATATCAAATACCAACAGATAAAAAATGAAAACCTCACTGTCCCCTCTAGAAATCTTATAATGGGCGATGATTGGATCTTCCAACAGGACAATGATCCAATAACACACATCAAAATCAAAACAAAAATGGCCCACTGAGCACAAAACCAAGCTTCTGCCATGGCCGTCCCAGTTCCCTGACATGAACCCTATAGAAGATGAGTACTAAAGAGGAGAAGCACCAGCATAGACCTGGGAATCTGAAGGGTCTAGAGTGATTCTGTATGAAGATATGGTTTCTGATCTCTTGTTAGGTGTTCTCCAAACTCATCAGGCATTATAGCTGAAGACTCAGAGCTGTTATCCTGGCAAAAGGAGGCAACAAAAAGTGTTAAATAAAAGGGTATGATTAATTGTGGTCAGTGTGTATTAGAGAAAAACATTTATATAAACTGTATGTGTATATATATATATATATATATATATATATATATATATATATATATATATATATATATATATATATATATATATATACGCATTAAAATTATTTCTATTAAACCAGCACTTAAAGGGATAGTTCACACAAAATTGGAAATTCTGTCATTAATTACTCACCCTCATGTTCTTCCAAACCCGTAAGACCTTCGTTCATCTTCAGAACACAAATTAAGGTATGTTTGATGAAATCCGAGAGCTTTCTGACCCTGCATGGACAGCAACACAACTGAAATGTTCCTAAGCCCAAATGTAGCGAGGACATCGACAAAATAGTCCATGTGATTCAATTGGACTGATATGAAGCTACAAGAATACTTTCTGTGTGCAAAGAAAACAAAAATAACAACTTTATTCAACAATTCTTCTCCTCCTCATAACATCTGCAGCGGCGCGCCACCTTCCGTTTGATGTAAACAACGCATGTGCATGGTGCTGGTTACGTTAAACACACATGCGTCAGCATGCGCATCTGCTGCAGACAGTATGAGGAGGAGAAGAATTGTTGAATAAAGTTGTTATTTTTGTTTTTTTTTGTGCATAAAGTATTCTCGTAGCTTCATAACATTACAGTTGAATCACTGATCTCACATGGTCTATTTTACCGATGTCCTTGCTACGTTTCTGGGCCTGGGAACATTTCAGTTGTGTTGCTGTCTATGCAGGGTGAGAAAGTTTTTGGATTTCATCAAAAATATCTTAATTTGTGTTCCAAAGATGAATGAAGGTCTTAGGGGTTTGGAACAACTTGAGGGTGAGTAATTAATGACAGAATTTCATTTTTGGGTGAACTTACCCTTTAAATAGCAAAATGCAGCTACTTCAGGTATCTTTAACTTACCGTAGACTATAAATTCATAATACCGATCTCACCATCTGTCAAAATGAGATTATTTTTTCTGTATAGCAACAAATATAGATTTTTTTATTTTTTTTTTATCATGGTACGCCTATTATTTGAGCAGACTTTCTAGGACACACATACGCATTTAGAACGATTATATGAACAGATTGGTTATAATTTAGCATGGTCTATGGCAGAGTTTACTTGGTGTCAGGGCAACAAAATTAAATGAACAAGAAGTTAATATTAAGTGATTTAAATCGTATAGAAAATATTGTCTTTTTGCTCTATTTCGCAAAAATGGTTCTAAACAAAGCCATGTTGTGCATCTCTGCACTTTTTAGAAGTATCATTCTATCTTTTTGTCATTTCTGTGTTTCTAAATTTTATATTTAAAACATTCATTTCATAATATTTATGCAATTTGTAAGTGCAAATTATAATTAATTATAAATTAAACTTTAAAAACTTTAAAAAATTTTAAACTTTAAAAAATTAAGCCACTTCGCCAATGTAACTTTTCAGCATAGCCTATTTTATTTGAAGTGTATCCTGTGTATCTCTGTGTTAAACCGTGGATATCCACTAACTCTGCCCCTGGAATCAAATGCATTCGTTTGGTATTCTAGCACTTTGCTCTATTGATTGAGAATGCATTGTAAAAATGGAGCTTTAATAATTTGAATGTGATGGATTATCAACTAATTCTGTACTTTCCTTGTAGGTGCGTTCAGATGTAGTATATAACATTTTTTTAACGTCAAAGTATATACAGCACCAAGTTTGACAGTTGAGGCAAATTCTGTAAACACTGCTTTGAAAAAAACTGCTTTTTTTATTTTTCTTGTGCTTGCAGGTTCATTCACACCATCAACTTTTGTGGCACCAAATGCACTGAAAGTCACAGATCAGATGGAATTCTGGAAAGAGGGTGCAAAGAAAAAACATCAGTCTGAATCCCCTCTTGGTGTTTCTCATCGGAGTGCTTGTCAACTTTGACTGGCAAAATTACTGAAATTTAACAACAACACAAACTAATTTTTACTGTGTTATTTTATTTTATTTACTTTATTTTTATTTTTTGCAAAGGCCTGTTTTGCTTTTCAGTATGTGTACAGTATGTCTTGCACAGGGGACTGTGATGATGCCATTTTCTCAGCTAGTGCATCCTAGAGGTCAAGATTTGTAATTTGTACTTTTAAAAAGAAAATGTTCAACAATTAAAGAATATTATCAGAACTAATTTTCATGAGTTATTGTGATTTTTATGGGGTTGGGGTGGTACAATGTTCATGGATTACAGTGCTGTAAGGAAATTGGATTGTTTTTACATGTAAAAAATGTTTAAAATAAATGAAAATAAACTCTACGGTACTGATACTGTAAATGGCAATACGGTTATAATACTGTGAATGAAAATAAAGTAAGGACATTATAGTACTGTAAATGAAAATACAGTATTCATACTGTAACCAATTTTACAGTAACTTACTGGCATCCAGCGTCCAGTAAGTTACTGTAAAATTTGCAGTAATCTCTTTACAGTGTGTGTGTATATATATATATATATATATATATATATATATATATATAAATTATTCATACCCTTGGTAAATATGAAGTTGTGTCTACTATAGTAAAATTTGGCTGATTCATGAACAAATAATTTTATTGAATCAGATCTTTTCAACTACTTCATAGATCCAATTCACAAAACTATCAATACACAATCAAATGGAGTGTAATATCAGATTATCAGTGAATAATTAATTCCTCACACAATCATTACTTTATAGCTTCAGAAGACTTACAACATATATAATACTATTATTGTGCTTTTTTGTCATTCGTGATATGGAAAAGAATGGCCATGATTTTGTGCATTCATGTATTGTATGCCAAAGAAGAAAGAAAATCATGCAAAAACAATATGAGGGTGAGTAAACAATGACAGAAATTGAATTCTATCCAAACATCAGGGTTAGAATGTTTGTTTGTGATCCTAGTTTATCAAATAATTCCAGTGAGGATGCCGATAAGAGCAAAACACAACAATTTGGAAAGCAATTTCCACACTAATCCATTTGCATTTCTTTCTGCTCTGAGGCCTCAACAATTTCCATATGTTCAGCGTCGGATTAGCAGTACGCTTGCTCAAGTCTAGCTAGTGTTATTTTTTTTTAACACTTGCTCAAGTCTAGCTAGTGTTATTTTTTTATTTCCTTCTCACCAGTTTACTGCATCACATGTGAAGCGTATTCCCTATTCAGCCTGAAGTCAGTGCAGTCATGCAGATGACATCAGATGGGTTGGGTATTGACAGCTCTTGAAATAGAACTGATGTGTGTGTGTATTTGCATAGTGTAACATGATGCAATTTCCTTTCTGAGGGAATAAAGAAAAATAATTTAAAAAATCAGACATCAGGCATTGTCAGAAACATATGTCTAAATCTGACTATGATCCTAACGCAAGCTCAATGATATGTGAAGTGACATAAAAGAGTTCACCTGCACTGAAATGCTTTATGAAACATCAATATAAATAATTACAAATGAATACCAAACAAAACAAATTTTAAGGTAGGAGTATACCCACCATTAAATAAAACAGTACAAATTGCTGGCAAGATCTAAAAACACCAGCATCTAATGGAGGGATTTGACCTTTTTAAAGAGACTTTGGAGATACATGAGGAAAGACGCTGTAAAGCGCTCAGTGACAGACTCTGACATTTGCATTCAGAATAAACAAACACCTCTGTTTGGCTAAAAGAGGCTCTTGAGATGAGTACTCTGCTGCTGTGCCTCAAGAGAACAACTGTTGAAACATCATCAACTAACATTAGATTAAACTAAAAAAAAAAAAAAAATACATATATATATATATATATATATATATATATATATATATATATATATATATATATATATATATATGAAAATATCCCAGGCCGTTCACACTTTAAGATGACAGATTTTCCATAACAGTGTGTTCCATATCATTACACACCGTCTGTTTTGCATGCGTCTTTGTGTTTTAAAGTCGGAGCGAGAAAATTCTAAGATGCATCTTCCTTTTATGGATGACTGGTCACATTCCAACAATACCTAAATTTGCTAATTAAAAAAAAACAAAAAAAAAAAACAAAAACAAAAAAAAACAATAAAAAAAAAATTAAAACTTGGAATTCTGCATTTAGTGGGTCACCCCTTATGCCTGCCCATCCATCCAATGCAATTGTTATTAATTATAATCGTTACATATAATAATAATTACAATGTATCTGGAACATTCTTTACAAGAAAATCTTAAAATTTCATGTTGAATTCAGTGTGTTATTTGCTGTTCATTTGTAATTATTTGTGAAATTTACTAGCAATTTCTGAGTGAAAATAATTTCTACACTTTTTTTTTTTTTTTTTTTTTTTTCTCAGCATAGAGCTTTCAGCTCATTGTACTTTACAAAGCATAAATATAAAAGTGCACCTAAAAAGAACAAACAAACCAAGTGAAACAGTCAAGTCTCAGCTTCAGATGTCACAGGCATGGACCATTGGCTGAATGTATATAGCGCTCAAAATAGGATAACACTTCAGGAGTTTCAAAGTTATCATTGCATTTCCGGGAGACGGGTGCACCTAGAAACAAAGCTGTCATGACGCCAAACTCCTAATTGGAAGAAGAAAGCCGTTGTGTTTATAAGCGCTTATCAGCTAAGTACTGGATTTTAAAAAGTATGTGAAGTTCACAGCACCCTTATTGTAGGGACATTGACTTTACATTTTCATGCCCCTAAACTTGAAGAACAAATTAAACTGTGATTGGTCACTTTACATGTCTGTCAGACGTTATCTTGGGCAGCCCTTGGTCAATGAAAGCCGCTATGGAGTCCAGACCTTCTGCTGTCAGTCTGAAGGTCTGGCTACAGCAGACTAGAAATAACCTAACAATGGAGCCAACATCATAGTGCAGAATAATGGAGTAGATCAACACGTAATCCCAAAGAAACTCCAAACAGAATGAGTGTGCAGAAAAAGAACAAAACAAAAGAGAAACAGCATTGTGAAAACAATGTTGAAAAAGATTTAAAGCAAGTAGTTACTTAAAATAAATTACCAAAAAGGCACGCATGAGCAAGAATATTGAGAATGATACAGCTGAAAGAACAGTCTGTTTCACACGGTCTGTAGACAGCCTCAATTTGCATGCGTCAATACAGAGGCTTCATGAAGGTCAGTGCTTTCAGAGCAGGCTGCGCAGACAAATCCAAACACAAAATGGGAGTTGCTCGGCCACCTGACAAAAAAAAAACAAAAAAAAAAAACAAGTCCACTCTTATTACAGAAGTAACCTGGGCTAACCTTCACGCCTCTGTTCAATAAGTTATACTGAGTGAGCTAAATGTTACTTCAACTCTGGAAGCATAAAAAGTTTCATAGCATGAATCTTATATGAAGTTATTGTGTGCCACAGTGTAAGCAGCGTTGAATTAATTAACTGTATTTTATTTCAAACCAAAATTACATGAACAGAATCATATACAAAATAAATTCCCTGTGAATAAATTCTTGCAGATGAAAACAAGGCTGTGAGGGAAAGTTTTACAGTCTTTATAATGACACACATTGTTTAAAGATCTTAATTTTCAGAACCCACAACATTCAAAGCTGTTTTATGGATTTTTTTGTCTACTGAAATTTAACTTTTTTTTTTTTTTCTCTGCGGAAAGACATTTTGACAGCTCAACAATCAGTATGTTGTTAAACAACAGTACAGCCCATTGCATGCACTTTACTTCGATCCCTCACAGTTTTAACTCCTGTCAAAAATTACATATGGTGCTTATAAAAAAAAATAATAATAATAAAAAAAACAACAACTGTGACTGACTGTGGTAAGTCCTTAAGTTTGATAATGTTCAGTTTAGCCTTGTAGTGTCCGATGCTGATGTTTAAATTCATATGTTATTACAGTGTAAGCTTTTTTTATTATATAAATATTAATAATTAAGTTTATTTAGTTACAGTTTTGTTTGATCCAATATAATATTCTGTTTTCATTTTAGTTCAAATTTTAGTAATTTTATTGTTTTGTGATTATTATTATATTTTTAATTCATTCATTAGATTTTGTTTTAGTTATTTTAGTTCTTCAGCTGTCTTATTTCAGTTAACACTATTTTAATTAACAACTATTTTATGGTTTTAGTTTTAGTTAATAATAACCCTGATGCATACTACAAAATCACATACATTGAATAGACTATCATGACTCACAGAAGTGTCACTGGTTCCCCTTGGGAGAAAGCAAAAAATAAAAAAATAAAAATAAAAAAAACCCTGTATGCTATATTATAATTTATTGTTTTCAACTATTTCTTCTTTTGCTGTGTTGCTGGTAATGTAAGTGAATAAGCCGCAAAAACATCAGATGCGCAAAGCGCATGTACTGTTGTCACCCAGATTATGTGAATCTAATATTACTGTATTACTTTTTGATACTATAAAGGCAGACAGTAAATACAAATTGTGTTTGTCATAAAAGCAAACAAGATCCCTTTGAACAGAATCAATCTCATGAAGTGTATTGCTCCAGACTATCATATTTTTATGAAGTTTCATTCTGCTCATGACTTTTTGTTTGGTCTCAAGAATACAAATGTAAAGCTAGTTCCACAGCATGACATCTTATACAGGGGAAGCTCCTTAGGGAAATAGATACAGAAAACAAAGACATGCTAGCTCCCATGTATTTACAATATGCAATGCATTTACAATATAATTTTTAACCACAGAGGTTGTTCTTTGTATGCTGTGTAATAACTATGTAATAACCTATGTATTACATAGTTAATACTTATCATTACAGCTAATTTTTGCCCATGTCCCTCAGAAATTGATCATACACCATTGTTTAAAATAAATAAATAAATAAATTAAAAAAAAAAAAAAAAAAAAAAAAAAAAATATATATATATATATATATATATATATATATATATATATATATATATATATATATATATATATATATATATATACATATATATATATATATATATATATATATATATATACAACTGCACAGTTGACTTCTCAATGTAAGAACTCAATACAAGACATTATGCAAGACATAGCCTTAGTGTGAAAGGTCTGTGTTCAGAAGGCAAGTAAACAGGTTTTTTTTTTTTTTTTTTTTTTTTTTTACTACGACTATCTTGCACCCTTGGTTCTCCTGTGGAGAGGTGTAATCACATTTTCCACTAAGTTTGGGACAAGTGCCTCTCAGATAAGAGCTTATCATATTCCTCCATGTTGTCATTATGTACCTATTGCTTGAGGCCCATGGGCATGTCCACTTATCTAGGTTCTGCAATTTGAGAGGGATCACTGTGTTCAATACACTGTCTCTTTCCTTGCTATGAGCTACATTTTGGAAAGAGATGTTACTTGGCATCAGCAAGGTTCCCTAGATAATAAAATAACCTAGAAATATAATGTTCTTGCTGTTGAAAGAAGGCCAGCTCAAGAGTAATAAAAACAGGTTCACCTATTGCATTTTTTATTTAAATATAACATTTTCTAATGCAGCATTTTTTGAAGAATACCATGTTGGACTGTAAACATTCACTTTATTATGTGAATACACGTCAAACAATAAATATTGGAAAGCTTAATGTAGTCAATACAGTTGATATTACTAAGCATTTACTCAAAAGAATCAGATTTATAGGGTCTGTCAGAAAATAATAAAGAGGCTTAATTTTTATTTGTAGCTCAATATCAGTGACCCCTACCTGGAAAGACGAATATAAATCTCAGGGGTAGGGTAGCATGACATGAAAGGTTCTAGATAAAACAATAAATCTTTAGCATGACAAAATGAAGCCAAATTGAGTTCTCATTTAACTTGGTACATGGCTTCTTTCTGGGTTATTTGTATTGATCAGACTGCAGTAATACTAAGAATGTAATAATTATATTGTGTGTTTGTTCAATACGCTGCAAGAGATTCATTAGCCAGATTTACATATCCAGAAGGAAATACTACTGCTTGCAAGGCAACAATAGAATAGTCTGGCAAGCTTAGGACTGAGGTTCTGTATAAAGAAATGTTGCTTGTCGTGACACTACATATCTTTTTTTCTGTTGGCAGCCTTGCAAGAATTGTAATGTAACCAGCAGCCTTTATGTGCATGATGAGGTAATGGATATAATCACAGGAGATTTGGATGGTTAGTATCGACAGTCAGCCCCCAATGGTTTCCAACTACGTGAGGGAAACATCAGTCTATCCAGACCACAATGATGAAATCTGGGGCATCTCACAAAGACAACAGCTGTTATAAAGTCAGCAATAACCAATAATAAATTAGACCAAACTGAGGGTGAACAGAGAGTGTATATCATAACCATACCCTAAGCCAAGAGATGATCCTGAAAGTTACTTTTTACTGATCTTCTGTTTCAAAACTCTCCTGTTTCAAAACATTACATATATTAAGGCTCAGGTTAGTTAAGATCACAATCAAGGAACTGATCTCTCTCTCTCTCTCTCAATATATATATATATATATATAGTTGAGGTCAAAAGTTTACACCCCCTTTTTTGCAGAATCTGCAAAATGTCAATTATTTTACCAAAATAATAGGGATCATACAAAATGCATGTTATTGTTTATTTAGTACTGACCTGAATAAGATATTTCACATAAAATATGTTTTATATATAGTCCACAAGAGAAAATAATAACTGAATTTATAAAAATGACCCCGTTCAAAAGTTTACATCCACTTGATTCTTAATAGCATGTTGTTACCTGAATCATCCTCAGCTGTTTTTTTGTATATATATATATATATATATATATATATATATATATAATATTCATATGTGACCCTGGACATCAAAACCAGTCAAATGGGTCAATTTTTCGAAATTGAGAGTTATGCATCATCTGAAAGCTGAATAAATAAGCTTCCCATTGATGTATGGGATGTTATGATAGGACAATATTTAGCCAAGATATAACTATATGAAAATCTGGAATCTGAGTGTGCAAAAAAATCTAAATTTTGAGAAAATCGCCTTTAAAGTTGTCCAAATTAAGTTTTTAGCAATGCATATTACTAACCAAAAATTAAGTTTTGATATATTTACTGTAGGAAATTTACAAAATATATTCATGGAACATGATCTTTACTTAATGTCCTTATGATTTTTGGCATACAAGAAAAATCAATCATTTTGACCCATACAATGTATTTTTGGCTATTGCTACAAATACACCCCAGCGACCTAAGACAGGTTTTGTGGTCCAGGGTTATATATATATATATATATATATATATAATATATATATTGAATAGCTTCATCTCAAATTAGCAGATCTCGAAATTATGCTGGTGTTGCAGGATTAGGCCTGTTTTGCATATCATCTAAATAGGGCATGAGTGGCCCATATTCAGTTTAGTGCCCATATTAACAGATTACAGCCTTCACACTGGGAGCGTGACCTGCAAGGTGCTGCGTCTAAGACACTGCAGTGAATGATTAGTTAAAGCATGAAAAAAGACTTGAAAGCAAGTCTAAAACATCTGCCCATTAAAGAAAATGCATGCCATTAAAACACACTCTATGGACAGTGGGTATTGTATTTGTCCTTTAAAGTATGGAGGTATACCTCTGTTTGAGGTCTTAGCAATGGGGTAATCTTGTGTTGAATCACATGTAATTATATTCCATGTTTGTTTTGCTGAAATAAATCAACTAGCATCGGGTTGCAAATTCATGTGTGCCCCATGGCAACAAACACAAAAACAACCATTAAAGAAAGCCAGTGAGGTGGGCTTTTGCTTTCACAGCATGCAACATTAAGTTGACATTTAAGAAGGGAGCTTTTTTGCAGAATATCCTCACAATACCTTTCAATTTATTTCCACTCGCAACCCGTCCCCCTTTCCCTCCTCCAGTTCTGTGTAAACTATTTAAAGCCTGAAAAATGAGATGCAGTGTGAATAAGTTCAACCCAGTGTGTTGACGGGAAGATGTTTAGGGTTTTCTTTTTTTTTTTTTTTCTTTTCTAAGCTCCTGATGTTCAACACTTTAATGCCTTTTTCTCAGTCTTCTGCTGTACCTCAACTTACCCACCCTTCAGACTGGGAAGCATTACACATGGAATTTAAAGCCCAACACTTCATCCCTTTTTCCTGTGGAGGTTTGAGAAAAGCTCCTCTCCGAGACTTATAAGTAGCTCATCTCATCACTCTAAGCATATTTGTAATACATCGTATAATCTCGCTTAACTTTCTGATAGCTCGTCTCGGTGGATTACAAGCAGCCAGCTGCCACTTCTTCTTGCCTGATGCTGTCTCCCCATTACAGTGATATGTAACTTTGATTTTTTTTTTTTTAATTTTTTTTTTTTTTTTGGACTCCACGCTAAGCATGATGGAAAAAATAAACTTGTTGAAATAGAATTACTGGGATGTATCTTGTGGTTGGCTTCTTGCTCCTTGAGGTTCCCTTGAGCAAGTCGCATGAATAATGATTTTGGGAAGCATATGCAGACTGGCTGTAAACATTAATGAAAGATGCTTTCATTCCAGACTTGTGATGGTTGCACTTACTTCTCATGCACTTACAGTGCACTTACCCTATATCTATAGCAATCTCAGAGTTATGTGTTTCTGTATATATATATATATCTATATATAGGTCAAAAGTTTACATCCCCCTTTCAGAATCTGCGAAATGTTAATTATTTTACCAAAATAAGAGGGATCATACAAAATGCACGTTATTGTTTATTTAGTACTGACCTGAATACAATATTTCAGATAAAATATTACGTATAGTCATATAAGAGATTTACATATATTCCACAAGATAAAATAATAGTAGAATTTATAAAAATTACCCGGTTCAAAATTTTACATCCCCTTTATTCTTAATACTGTGTTGTTACCTGAATGATCAACAGCTCTGTTTTTTTTTTTTTTTTTGTTTAGTGATAGTTGTTCATGAGTCCCTTGTTTGTCCTGAACAGTTAAACTGTCCGCTGTTCTTCAGAAAAATCCTTCAGGTCCCACAAATTCTTTGGTTTTCCAGCATTTTTGTGTATTTGAACCCTTTCCAACAATGACTGTATGATTTTGAGATCCATCTTTTCATTCTGAGAACAACTGAGAGACTCATTTGCAACTATTACCGAATGTTCAAACACTCATTGATGCTCCAGAAGGAAAAACAATGCATTAAGAGCCGGGGGGTGAAAACATTTGAATTTGAAGATTTGAAATTTAACTTATTTTGTCTTCTGGGAAACATGTAACTATCTTCTGTAGCCTCTGAAG
Source organism: Spinibarbus caldwelli (assembly GCA_039654775.1). NCBI lineage: Eukaryota > Metazoa > Chordata > Actinopteri > Cypriniformes > Cyprinidae > Spinibarbus > Spinibarbus caldwelli. Next base: position 25,849,119 of record CM077251.1, read on the forward strand.
GGCAGTACTAAATGGAAAAAAAAAAAAAAAAAAAAAAAATATATATATATATATATATATATATATATATATATATATATATATATATATATATATATATATATGATATTTAGGCAAAATAAGAAAAATGTACACCTCCATTCTGTTCAAAAGTTTTCACCCCCTGGCTCTTAATGCATCGTTTTTCCTTCTGGAGCATCAGTGAGCGTTTTAACCTTCTGTAATAGTTGCAAATGAGTCTCTCAGTTGTTCTCAGAATGAAAAGATGGATCTCAAAATCATACAGTAATTGTTGGAAAGGGTTCAAATACACAAAAATGCTGGAAAACGCCTCAAGGTTACGTATGTAACCCTAGTTCCTCGAGGGAACGAGACGCTGCGTCAAAACGCTTTGGTAACTCCTTCAGCGTCACCACGCTCAGAATCACATGTTTAATCAGTCCAATGGATGGGGGAGACGTCACAGGCGGGGTGACGTAGCGACCAGGAAGCATAAAAGCACGTGCGGTGAAACCGGCATCAGCTTCAGGAATGAAGCAAGCGCTGACAGGGATGCCAGAAGTCTGGCTTCGAGACGCAGCATCTCGTTCCCTCGAGGAACTAGGGTTACATACGTAACATTGAGGCGTTCCTCTTCAGGAACTTGAGCTGCATCAAAACGCTTTGGGAACGAGAATGCCCACGCCGCCAGACTGACAAATCCCTGCCTAGTGTGTGAAGGAGCACAGCTAGGGTGAGAGAAAGAAGAGGCTGGAGTGGCTCGCGTATCTGACGTAAGTGAGGGCGTGGACCGACCCGAGCGTAGCAGAGCGAGCCTTGACCCCCAAGGAGGGGAGATCAGAGGACTCAACGAAGAGAGGTATCCACAATCCACCGGCTGAGGGACCTTGTCCCTTCCCACAGGGCAGCTCTGTGGGCATAGTGCTCACACAAGCTTCTCTGGTCAGGCTCCCCGAAGGGAGGAGAACTGAAGGCCTGGGGTACAACAGCCAGAAAATCGTACCGGGGCCTCAGCCTCAGTGCACCGCGGAAGAAACGTGTAACTAGGGGGTGTCTTCCCCTGAATTGCCACCGAGAGGGGCGTGGTAGACCACAATGGCCGCCACGAAGACCTCTAAGGTGGAGTGGGTCAACTCTGTGGAAAAACAGGCCTGCAGGAACTCCAGAACTGTACCAAACGGGCAGTTAGCTGGGTCGAGCTGGCGGTCTCCGCACCAAGAGGTACGGTTTCTTTGATGAGGGAGCTCTGGATTGGAGGATGGTTGAGAGACCAGAAGCTATGAGTTGTGCCTCCTCAGAGGCCACACCCACAGCTTCCACATCCCCAGGGGGGGTGCGCCCTCTGCCTGTGAGAGGAGGTCTCTCTCTATGGGAATCTCCCATGGAGCACCGTTGAGGAGAGAAATCAGGTCCGAGAACAATACTCGGCCCGGACAGAACAGGGCTACTGGCAGTAGACTGACCTCGTTCCGGTGCACTCTCACCAGAACTCCCGGGAGCAGAACAATCGGGGAAAGGTGTACAGACGAAGCCTCGGCCACATCTGTACCATGGCATGCAGCACCAGAAAGAGAACCAGAGGGGACCGTGCGATATCATCTGAGTCGCAAACAAAGCCACCTGAGCCTGGCCAAAGACCTGCTTCACCCCTCGGGGTGAGGCATCTATTCCCCGGGCCTCGGCCCCTGCCTTGACAGGATGTCTGCCCCCACATATATAAGAGACCATTGCTGTGTTGTCGGTGCGCACCAAGACATAGCGATCTCTTAGGCCTGGGAGGAAGTGTTTCAAGGCTAGAAACACGGCCAGCATCTCCAGCCAACTCAAGCGCCACGTGAGATGGCGGCCGCTCATGACCACTCCCAACCGGTGAAAGATGCATCTGTCGCTAGCATACGTGGCGACCAGGAGCTCCCAGCACCGGGCCCTGAGATAAAAACCAAGGTTTCTTTCACATGTCTAAGGCACGTAGGTTCCGCCGCGTGACCTTGAGCATGCGAAGTGGGTTTCCCCACGGGGGAAAACCCCTTGGTCTTAAGCCACCACTGTAAGGGTCTCATGTACAGCAAGCCAAAAGTAACCACGTTGGACGCAGCTGCCATCAGACCCAGCAGTCTGGAACTGCTTGACAGTGAGTGACCGGCCTTCTCTCACTCTCGTGACTGCAGTGAGTATCGACTTGATCTGAGCAGGAGACATATGTGCTTGCATCGTGGTCGAATCCCACACCAAGCCCAGATAAGTGGTTCTCTGTAATGGAGAAAGCACAGTTTTCTTGGCGTTAAGTCTTAACCCCAGCTCTTTCGTGTGAGTGAGAACGACATCTCGATGTCGAACCGCCATCCACTCTGATTGAGCTAACATCAACCAAAAGTCGATGTGGTTGAGTCGTGAAAGTGTGGGTTGAAAGTGCAAGGTCAAATGAAGAACCGGTATTGGTAAGCTTTTGCCCCTAAAAGCAAACCTCAGGAACTTCCTACGATGAGGAAGGATGGAGATATGTGCATCTTTTAGATCGATCGTGACAAACCAGTCCTCGGATTTATCTGAGACACGACCTGTTTGAGTGCGAACATACTGAACTTCAGTCGCCTGACTGAGCGGTTCAAAGACGCAGATCTAAAAAGGATGCAACCCTTCATTGGAACGGTGAAGTACCGGCTGTAGGACCCAGTACCGGCTGTGGGGCCCACCAGAGTGGAAAAGACCCCATTGAATTGAAGCAGAGGAGAACCAAAATGGATTCTGTGGCCTCTCACTACAGTGTGCAAGACCCACTGAGACACATTTGGCAGTAGTTATCACGCTGCCAAATAGTCTACTAAGGGAATCAGTCTCTCGAGACTGACCTCTGGTGTGATCAGAGGGGCTAGCTCGGTGCCCTGAAGCGGCGCACTGGCAGGGGACGGCCGAACTAGCTGCTCTAGAGACCTCCATGGAGGTGACGAGCCTCTTAGTACCGCTACGTTTCCGGGTGGTAACTGAGAGAAGCGCTCGTGGGAGACCGCTGCGCCTTGGAACACTGGCAGTGTTAGCGGACCGATCTCCTGAGGGCACTGAGGAGAGACGGTGACCACCATGTAATGCGGTGTACACCGCTGTTCCCCAGAGGGGCCTGCCCTCTGAAGTCCTAAGCCATAAGCATCCGGACTCTCTTGCTGAAGTCTTCTATTGAAACGACGGTCCTCAGATGCCGCGTCATCTCCCAGGAAGACTAAACTGGTAGAACCAGAGCCTGCTAGGCAGGACCCAACGAGACACGCTTGGCAGGGGCTCCCACAGCGCCAGGTGACTCCTAAGGGAACCAGTCTCTCGAGACTGGCCTCTGGTGTGCTTAGAGCTGCTAGCTCGGTGCCCTGAAGCGGAGGACTGGCAGGCGACGACCGCTCAAGCTATATATATATGAATGAATGAATGAATGATGCATTTATATAGCGCTTTATTGTGTATTGTACACCCAAAGTGCTTTACAATCATGTGGAGGGGTCTCTCCTCAACCACCACCAGTGTGCAGCATCCACCTGGATGTTGGAATTTAAATATATATATATATATATATATATATATATATATATATATATATATATATATATATATATATCTTCTCATCGCAGATGATATACACCATTTAATTCCTCAGAATTAAAAGCAGCCAAACATCCAGACAAGTAAACACGGTCTGGTTGTGAAAAGATTCAATATAAAGCATCGTTCTGAGTGCCGTAATGCATGCGTCGCCTCGGCAACGCACGCTGATTTTACACACAAGCCTTTTCTTCCCTCGAGAAGAAATGTATCATAGCAATATCAATCTCCTCGGAGAAAGATAGCTGCAGCAGCGAGCTCTCGCTCAAAGGGGGAAGAACCGCAACGCGGGCTTCCGAAACCCGAGAGAGAGCGTTAGATCTGAGGAATGCAGGTGGAGAGAGGACGAGCCATCTCCAACCCGTCCGCCAGATCCATGTGCGATCCCCGTGATCTCAATCGCCGCCATGCCTCAGCAGCAGCGGGACCAGAACGACGAGATGGCAGGCACGGACACACTCCTCGGAGCGTGCCCGACGGGAGCGAAGCGTTTACAGCGGGGAGGAGTGCAATCAGCCCCCTCGAGAGCTGACTGCGCGAGCTCCGCTCCCCAGAAATGCTGCTCATAATCTGCTTGTGCTAACAATGTGCTTGTGCAAACAATATGCTTATCAAAAACTCATCGTCATACTCCACATCAACCTCCACGGAGGAAAACAGGCGGAGTGTCGAGCCCTCTCTCCGGGGGAAAGAAACCGTTTCAGGCGGGCTTCTGAACCCAGAGAGCGGGCGTTGGATCTGGTGGGAAAGGAAGAAGACAGGGGATCGCCAGTCTCCATTCCCTCCACCAATCCATCTACGAATCCCACGAGCGCAGCCGCCGCTCCGCCTCAGTGAATGCGGGGCCGGCACCGCGAGGAACGCTGGGCGAAGACTCTCTCCTCAAAGAGAGCCCTACGAGAGTAAGCATATGCAGATAACAAACGCTCGCAATGCGGGCAGTCAACTCCCTCGAGAGCAGACAGCACACAAACTGTGTGTATCCCCACCCGTAAAGTAGCTTTCCTTTTTCTCTCGCAGGCAAGGAAGAACACACAGCCTGAGATACTGCCCGCTCTCGCCGTATGTTTGTCTACACTCGTAAGGTTTAAAATAAAGGCCCATCCATTGGACTGATTACACATGTGATTCAGAGCGTGGTCACGCTGAAGGCGTTCCCAAAGCATTTTGATGCAGCTCGAGTTCCTGAAGAGAAACCACATTTATTACTTTTTTTTTTTTTTTTTTTTATTACCAGAATTTGAAAGCTGTGACTTTGTTTCATGTCGAAAATAACAAAGCTGGTGACGACTATTGGATGGCAGGTGTGCCACAAATATTAGTGAAGTTCAAAAATCAACACAAAACACTATATATATGTATATGAAAAGATTGATCTTCAGATTTAAGAATCCATACCAGTATTGATTAAAAATGATACATTGATATTGTTAACCCAGTAGTAGCGTACAGTACATACAGCTGACCTTATCCACTTTGTGTGTACAAAAGACACTAAGACAGTCAAAATATGTATGATTCAGTATTTCAGTTAATATTACTCTTGGTAACCTCTAATTTAATAAAATAGTTTATAATAATTTTAATAAATTTATAAAAAGACAGAGATAAAGAGACATACAGAGATGGCTTTGATGCTATTTAGTTCATTCAAGTTCACATTCATTCACTTCACACACTTATTATTATTAAACTTATAATTTTATGTCAAGTTTTAATTTGAATTGCATTTTTTTACTATGTACTTCCAAACATCTGCATGCTGTTGTAGTCCTTTTGGGAGGAGTTTACGTATGTGGCCTGAGCAATCAGATACATTGGCTAGATACATTTACACTTGGTCGTGCTGTATTTTGTATGCAACTCAAACCACATCATGATTGCCATCCGACTCAAATGTATCTCCACAGGTATTTACACTAGGTCTTTTCATGCTCAGGTAGTTGCTCAATCAGCAAAAAGTGACCAAGTAAATAGTCTCAAATATGTCCAAGATTTGTTTATACGTTCAACCAATTGCTGCAAACTTAAAAGCTTAAACAAATTCTGCTACTATGCCTGTATAAATCATCTTGTTTTATACAAACGCTTGATGTTGTCATCTATACCCTGCAAAAAATGGATCCTGTTCTTCAAGTGACACTTGAAAATGCAGGTGTCCTGAAGATATGAGATGTTGCAGATTGAATATGTTTGTGTGGGAGTTTGTGTGCAAGTGCGCTCGCCTGTTTGCGTGTGTATATGAGCGAGAACGAGTCAAAGATCAAGGCAGAGAAAGAGTGAGATAGACTTACTGTGCAGTCTTAACAGTGGCATGTTTGTTCTTCTTTCAGTATGTGTGATGCCTTGAGACATCAGTGAGCTCACAGATGCAATACTTTGGACACCAGCGAATGAAATGTCAGACACCCGGGGACAAGACACAGATCTCAGCCTTAGCGTATCAGAATATCAACACAGCCCTCCAGCTAGATAAAGAAATGAACTGCTAAGAAATGCGTGTTTTCCCAAGATTCTAGTGAGATGGTCTCCCTTTTCATGAATAGCAATGTCCTCTGTGTTGAGAGAGATGGATGACTTTAGCTCATAGTTCTGGTCCCATCACGTGGCTCTCATCATCCATGTCCAACTCAATTTCATAGTCATTGTCTCAGGTCACATACAGGTGCATCTCAATAAATTAGAATGTCGTGGAAAAGTTCATCTATTTCAGTAATTCAACTCAAATTGTGAAACTCGTGTATTAAATACATTCAGTGCACACAGACTGAAGTAGTTTAAGTCTTTGGTTCTTTTAATTATGATGATTTTGCCTCACATTTAACAAAAACCCACCAATTCATTATCTCAACAAATTAGAATATGGTGACATGCCATTCAGCTAATCAACTCAAAACACCTGCAAATGTTTCCTGAGCCTTCAAAATGGTCTCTCAGTTTGGTTCACTAGGCTACACAATCATGGGGAAGACTGCTGATCTGACAGTTGTCCAAAAGATAATCATTGACACCCTTCACAAGGAGGGTAAGCCACAAACATTCATTGCCAAAGAAGCTGTCTGTTCACAGAGTGCTGTATCCAAGCATGTTAACAGAAAGCTGAGTGGAAGGAAAAAGTGTGGAAGAAAAAAATGCACAACCAACCGAGAGAACCGCAGCCTTATGAGGATTGTCAAGCAAAATCGATTCAAGAATTTGGGTGAACTTCACAAGGAATGGACTGAGGCTGGGGTCAAGGCATCAAGAGCCACCACACACAGAGGTGTCAAGGAATTTGGCTACAGTTGTCGTATTCCTCTTGTTAAGCCACTCCTGAACCACAGACAACGTCAGAGGCGTCTTACCTGGGCTAAGGAGAAGAAGAACTGGACTGTTGCCCAGTGGTCCAAAGTCCTCTTTTCAGATGAGAGCAAGTTTTGTATTTCATTTGGAAACCAAGGTCCTAGAGTCTGGAGGAAGGGTGGAGAAGCTCATAGCCCAAGTTGCTTGAAGTCCAATGTTAAGTTTCCACAGTCTGTGATGATTTGGGGTGCAATGTCATCTGCTGGTGTTGGTCCATTGTGTTTTTTGAAAACCAAATTCACTGCACCCGTTTACCAAGAAATTTTGGAGCACTTCATGCTTCCTTCTGCTGACCAGCTTTTTAAAGATGCTGATTTCATTTTCCAGCAGGATTTGGCACCTGCCCACACTGCCAAAAGCACCAAAAGTTGGTTAAATGACCATGGTGTTGGTGTGCTTGACTGGCCAGCAAACTCACCAGACCTGAACCCCATAGAGAATCTATGGGGTATTGTCAAGAGGAAAATGAGAAACAAGAGACCAAAAAATGCAGATGAGCTGAAGGCCACTGTCAAAGAAACCTGGGCTTCCATACCACCTCAGCAGTGCCACAAACTGATCACCTCCATGACAGGCCGAATTGAGGCAATAATTAAAGCAAAAGGAGCCCCGACCAAGTATTGTGTACATATACAGTAAATGAACATACTTTCCAGAAGGCCAACAATTCACAATTTTTTTATTTTTTTTAATTGGTCTTATGAAATATTCTAATTTATTGAGATGGGTGGGTTGGTGGGTTTTTGTTAAATGTGAGCCAAAATCATCACAATTAAAAGAACCAAAGACTTAAACTACTTCAGTCTGTGTGCATTGAATTTATTTAATACACGAGTTTCACAATTTGAGTTGAATTACTGAAATAAATGAACTTTTCCACGACATTCTAATTTATTGAGATGCACCTGTAACAACCGGATCATCCACTCTCTGTGTGTCTCGCTCTCAGTTTGGTATATGATCTAAACAAAACACATCATTTCTAATTAAGGCTGAGATAATCAACAAATTAATGTCAATTACTGTTACATTCTCACAGTGTAAGATAACAAAAGACAAAATGGCAATAGCTTTTCAAGGTTATATAAAACAGCTGTTATTTTCTGCTCAGATTATTGCTAACAAGGCTCACTAGAAATGCATTCCTCTACCTACGTTATTGTAACACTAAAAAAATAAATAAATAAATGAATAAATTAAAAAAATAATAATAATAATTTGGACAAATGTACAAATTGCTGCAGTTTCCAGTTCAAATGAACACTAGAGGCAGTAAAATTCTAACAACTTTTATTCCTAACATAACATAATTTCTTACGACTTAAATTTTAACATGCTGCGAGATTTGAAAACTGATACTTTCAAATGTTAATTGTACATATACAGCTTCATATGTATGGGTTTTCTAACTCAGTGGGTTTGCCCGGGAGTTCACAAAATACTAAGCTGCATTTGTGAAGTGAAGTGCTCATGTACAAATCCTTTAAAATGATGGTTTGATGAAACAGTTTAAACCCACATACAAGGAAGTTAAAATGCCATGATTGCATCAGTGAATGCATTTTTATATCACTTTTCCATTCATTAACAATCCTGGGTAGGTTTAGGGTTGGGTTTGGTGTAGGGGGTATGCTATTTTCCAACACAATAGAGCATCAACCTATTGTTGCCATGAACATGTATTTTCAGTGAGCCTGGGTTGGATTAGAACACAGTACACTGCAAAATAAAGTAAGAGACAAATACAATAGAAGTAATTACAGAGATTAATTGTAATTGTAAGAAAACCTAATAGTCCTAAAACAGGTTACAAAGTATATATTTTTAAAAAAATCTTTGAATCATATACTATAACCCAGACATTTCTTCATAGCTTTTCTGAGATTTACTCTAATATTATATCGATTCGAGACCCAACTCTCTCTATCTCTTTCAATAATATAGCAATCCAGTTCAGAGAAGCTGTAGCAGAGAGCAGCTCTGCTCAAAGGGACCTGTGACCAGAATACCAGATTTAACTGTTTAATTAATAAATTCAATGCACCAAATCAAATTCTGCCACAGCGCTGTTGCCCGTCGTTGAGTAACCTATTCACGCCTCAGTCTATGTGACCGTACTAACACTATTACCCTATGCCATGGAGGATATTTAATTATCAGTGTGAATTTTTATGAGAAAAACTATTTTCTTTGCTTGAAGAAGGCAAGAGAGTCACGGATGAGAGGCAGAATAAGAGCTTGTCAGGTCTCCAAACAACTCTGGCCTCGAATCAGAAAATCTCTGTTCCCAACAAGTTATAACAACCATTATTTACACCAGCTTTTGCCTCAGTAAATGGAGGGTGCCTCTTTCTTGTGTTGTCCAAATAAAAACTGCAATTTAGAGGAAGGAGAATTTTGAGAGGAAAAACTATACAGTTCAAACACTGGTTGAACAAAACCTCCTTTTACACTGATGCCTTTTAAAAGGTTGTGCTTTTTAGATGAAGCCTGGGGCTATGTTTGAAATCAAGCAGCATAGCAAATAATCCTGTGAGTCCTGCACATTACACATCACATCTTTATCTAAGATGACTAAGACATCAGAGTTCTGACAGGAAATTAATGTGACAATATGCATTTGTATATTCATAAGTGCAACTCGATATGCGGGGTATGAAGCTGAATTAGACAAAGACAAATTTGTAATCCTGAGGCAGATCTTATGCCTAAAGTTGATGGGAAGTCGGGAAATTCACCGCAGACATCTCATAGCTCACTGGAGGCCATGAAAAGAGGCACTAGCATAAAACTGATGGATGTCTCTGCCCACACCGGGGTGTTCAGAAAATTGATAGAAGAACAGAGGAAAGACGCTCAAGATTTCTATCATGAACTACTTTGTAGTAATAAACTATGGTGTGAATGAAATATTAGCATGTTATGGAGACAGCCTGCCAAATTTCACCACTTAGCATAATGTAATACTGAATAATGTTCTCCTCATTTGTATGATAGGCAAGCTATATTTGAACCTGTGCCCCCATATGAGAACCACTACCCAGCATATCTGGAGCTGTTAGACCATGGCTCCAGCACTACATTAACTACATTAACTATAACCTATAGGTACAAATTGCTGCAGTTTCCAGTTGAAAAGATTTACAGGGCCAGTGTTTTGATTAAGAAAGTTTAATTTTCACACAATTCCTTGCACAATATTATGTTATGGCTTCAAAACAATTGTAACATGCAGCAAGATTAAAAAAAACTGATACTTCTGAACATTAGCATCACATGTAAAGCTTCATATGCATGGGTTTTCTAACAGAGTAGGTTTGCTCGGTTGCTCACATGATATGGCATTGCACTTGTGGGGTAAAATGCTCCGGTATGAATCCCGTGAAACTATGGTTTGACAAAACAGCTCAAACCCACGTAGAAGGAAGCATGGTTGCATCAGTGAATGCATTTCACTTTTGCTTTCGTTAAGACTATCGGATAGGTTTAAGGTTGGATTTGGTGTAGGGGGTTATTTTCCAACACAAAATAGCATTAACCTTTTGCAGCGGCTATTTGCACCAAGTGCAAATAGCATATTTTCTTAGCGATAGATGCTATTTACACTAAGCGCAAATAGCAATAAACATTATTTACACTAAGTGCAAATAGCTAAAGATTATATTTACACTATGTTAAAATAGAAAGATTTTCTGCTATTTATACTACTTATTGCAAATAGTGGCAATTATCTGCACCTCAGTATTGTAGTACATTATAAAACACTATGCAATAATAATGTATTGAGTCTAAATTATAATTTTAATTCAAATTATTAAATGCATGCCACCTTATTGGGACAATAAAGCCCTCCATACACCTACCCTAACCCTACTCAATACTTTATTTTCAACTTTTTGATTATTTCTTTCTATTTAATTGAAAAGAAATGCCTTTATGATGCGATTATAAGATTTGAAAAGGGAGAAAAAAAGTTCAGCAAAAGGCAAATTCGAGCTCGGGTCGATCGCATCAAAAAGCACATGCCTTAACATCTGCGCCACTGAAACTGTTGTTTGACAAGCGTCTTTTTTTGGTGGGCGGAGTTACCATAAATAGCCTCTGCCAACAAGACGGGCTATTTGCACTTAGTGTAAATAGACACTCCATTAACCTTTTAGTGAAACTCCCCAGACGTTTGAATTCTGAACTGCTGCAATACTTGCCTGAAGTAACATGATAAAACGCTGTACCAACGTGGCCATGGACACATATTGAGCATGTGATTTAATGCCACTCACTGGACATTAAACTGCTCAAAAACGTGCAATAAGGTACATAATATCTGTGTTGCTGAAACGTTGCAACAAGCACATATTTTCCTGGGTTGCCAAACTTAAACTTGAATTACAACCCGGGCGCCACTCATATGCAAAGGAATTATGCAGTGTATGCTGCACAGTATTCAGTAGGCAATAACCAGGTCTTCCATTTCTAAACACGGTCCATATCTTTATCCTATACATGAGTGAAAACCCTTCAGCTCTACTTTAAAATGTCCTGTCCATACCTGTTAGCAGCATCAGTCAACATGACTTTGAGTTATATCAACGAGACTACTCAGCCATTAAGAGTTTAAGGCCTGTTCCTCCATGCCAACAAACTCTGAGTATAAGCCTATCAGTTCCCCTGCCAGCACTATTTAGTCTGACATCTCAATCTAGTCGATATGCCATGCCTCAAATTCTGATGTTATCTTTGCTCAAAACATCAAGCAATCACAGCATCCCACAATCAATTTCCTCAGGGGTGCTATGCTCTTCTCTATCCATCACCTTCAATACCTTATCAGTAATACAAGCAAAATAAAGCTAACATAGACTAACTCAATACCATGCTGGTTTTGTTTCCTCCATCTCAGGGAAACAACATGCCTCATGGGTAAGTTTTTTAAGAGGTAATTCAACCTGGTTTTCAAACAAGATGAGCTTGTTGGACAAGGCCTATGCCAGCTACCAAATTTAGTAAGAAAAAACCCGGTCAGATCTGCTGACACAAGCCTTAATTCTGATTTAAAATAATTCATATTGTCCATTGACAGCACAGCCAGTGGTGTAACTTCTAGCAACAATCCAATCAGTGAAGGGCTCTTTTAAAGGGGATGAAAAATGGCTAAACTGCCTTAGTTGGCATGTTCTTATGTTTAACTGAAAAATGACTTTGGCAGAAATATTCCTTGCCCCGGAATTTTGCTGTGCAAAGCTTTTTCAGAGTCCAGGGACTATATTATGTTGGACAGGCTTTTGATGGAACAGATCTCTGATACTTTATCATCTGCCCAATAATTGCATTCATAATTACATTTAGGACAGTTATTATCCTGAAAGAGCTGATTCTGGGCTGATGGCCTAAAGCAGCAGTTTTGAAAGTGTGAGTTGTCAATGTATGAGGTATCTGTGAAAAACAATTGACCAAGTAAAAACATACATACATAAATGGATGAATAAATGAATGAATGAATGAATGAATGAATAAACAAACAATCAAATAAATACATACATACATACATAAATATTCAAAGTAAACTGCAAATTACAAAAAGGCTGATGTGATCAGCTTATTAGGTCATAACTCTGCCTCTGTGAATGTGGTTTAGTGAGAAATAAATCCTGGTTAACATATTTATGCATTCATTTCTAATGGGAAAATGACTTCAAGCCGTCCATTTTTTTTTTTTTTTTTTTTTTTTTTTTTTACTCCAAATGAAGGATAAATCCCAGAACTAAAAACCAGACAAGAGATAAGTGAATAAAATATATCAAAAGTTCAGCAACAAAACTATAAGAGATACTGGTGGAATCACACAGGCAAATGTGTGTTTGCGCTATTTTATGGATGTTATTACTTTCTGTAGCTAGAAAGCAAATTCATTCTGATACCTGTCATAATTACATTACATTGCCAACTGTCTGTCAGACTGAACAGACACCAGCGGTCATCATTTGAGAACACATGTAAAAGGAATATGATTGTTTCAAATAATCCAGTCATGGTCAATAATGTTGCATTGCAGCTAAAGAGTGAATGAACACTGGAAATGTCTCAGGTTACGCATGTAACCACGGTTCCCCGAAGGGAACGAGATGCTTCGTCGAGGCGCTTTGGGAATGCCTTCAGCGTGACCGCGCTCTGAACCATGTGTGTAATCTGTCCAATGGATGGGCGAGACGTCACGGGCGGGTGACGTAATCGACCAGGAAGCTTAAAAGCACATGCGGTGGAACCGTTGTCAGCTTGCAGAAATTAAGCAAATGCTCGCAGGGATGCCGGAAATATGGCCCCAAGACGCAGCGTCTCGTTCCCTTAGGGGAACCATGGTTACATGCGTAACCTGAGACGTTCCCCTTCAGGAACTCGAGCTGCATCGAGATGCTTTGGGAACGAGGTGCCCATGCTGCCAGACTTTCAAATCCCTGCCTAGTGTGGATAGAGTACAGTTAGGGCGAGAGAAAAAAGGGCCACGAGTGGCTAAAGTGGGCGGGGCCTGCGTCCCGAAGGCCAACTTCTGAGAAGTGAGTCTTGATCCCCAAGAAGAGGGGAGAGCAGAGGACTCGAGGCTATGGAATAGCATCCTCATCCACCACATGGCATAATCTCTCTGGCCGGAGGCCTAAGCCTCTGGAGGAAACATGTAACTAGGGGGTGTGTACCCACTGACTGGCCACCGAGAGGGGCGCGGTACACCAGTAAAGCCGCCATGTAGACCTTCAGGGTGGAGTGGGTTAACCCTGCGGAGGAACAGGCTTGCACAAACTCCAGAACTGTACCAATAGGGCAGTTGGCTGGGGCGAGCTGGCAACCTCCGCACCATGAAGTGACACTTCCACTTCAGGGCGTCCAGTTTCCTCGTACTCCGGCAAGCAGAGGCCTCTAACTCTCTTTAGCGAGAGGAGGCCTGACGACACTCGCCAAGACAGCCGAGCTCTTAGAGCGGAGGCCTCAGCATGATGACTGTCTAGAACGAGAGGAGGCCTACTACGTTCCGTACACTGGGCATCCTGTGAAGAGGCTCACCAACCATTCACACAACTGCCCCAGTGGAGCTCCACTGTGGAGGAAATGTGTAACTAGAGGGTGTCTACCCACTGACTGGCCACCGAGGGGTGCGGTAGGCCGGTAAAGCCACCACGTAAACCTTAAGGGTGGAGTGGGTTAACCCTGCGGAGGAACAGGCCTGTACGAACTCCAGAACTGTACCAATCGGGCAGTTGGCTGGGTCGAGCTGGCGACCTCCGCACCAAGAAGTGACACTTTCAGTTCGGGGCATACAATTTCCTCGTGCTGTGGAGGAAACCTGTAACTAGGGGGTGTCTACCCACTGACTGGCACTGGGGTGCGGTAGGCCGGTAAAGCCACCACGTAGACCTTCAGGGTGGAGCTAACCCTGCGGAGGAACAGGCCCACGAGAACTCCAGAACTGTACCAAGTGCTCGCCCATCTCCATTCCCTCCACCAGATCCATCTGCGAACCCCACGAGCGCAGTCGCCACTCCACCTCCGCGGCAGCGTGACCAGCACCCCGGGGAACGCTGGCGAAGGCTCCCTTCATGAAAGAGAGCCTACCGGGAGCGAAGTGCATGCAGCAGGAGAAGCTCGCAATGCGGGCAGTCGGCTCCCTCAAGAGCCGACTCTGCGTGCTTCGCTCCCAGGCAGACCACACGCAGACCGTGTGTTTCCCCAGCAGTGATTTAACATTTGCATGGAGGGACGCACAGTCTATAGTGCGATCTGCTCTCACCCTTAAAGTGCTAGTTTTGGATGCACTTTTAGACATAATGGAACTTATTGTGATGTGGACAGTCAACACTAAATAAAACTCACAACAAATAGAGACAGACACACACACAGAGTAGTGGTTGCTGAATGACAAAAAGCTGATGGCGGTTCCACCGCACGTGCTTTTAAGTTTCCTGGTCGATTACGTCACCCGCCCGTGATGTTTCGCCCATCCATTGGACAGATTACACACATGGTTCAGAGCGCAGTCACGCTGGAGGCATTCCCAAAGTGTCTTGACGCAGCTCAAGTTCCTGAAGGGGAAACTAAATCGCTTTCATAGAAGCATAATAAGCTCAACCAAACACTTCCAATATGAGATTAATCATATATATATATATATACACAGACAGTGTAAATGTAATATTACAACTTGAATCTATCTACACAAAATGACATAAATGCCGTAACAACAGGCTAAAACACAGTCAACTGAACACTAAAAATTCACAACATTGTAAAACAATAGTGATCTCATTGTTATAAGTGTATAAATCTTTACACTGCACATCTTTCATTTAATTGTATTTTAATCTACTTTATCAAGTGATTAGGTTTTTTTTTTTTTTTTTTTTTTTTTTTTTGGCACGACAAAATAAACAATTTTAATTAGATTGGCACTGCACACCTTGCACTTAAGTGAATCACTGCATGCTTTCAAAGCCATACATTAGTTTGACTTTAGTTCTCCCTTCTGGATGGTGTACTGCCCCATTGTTAACCAATAAGATTTCATGATCATTGTTTTCAAGATAAACTTTGAGAGTACTTGAGTACTCGGGTATTAGTGCCAATAACTAACAGAAAGCTGACAGAAACACTGAAGTAAAGAGTCTTTGCTACGGAAACAAAACACTGTCATCTAGTCACACTGGTGTAAACAGTTTTACACCTTGACAAGGTGTAAGTATGCCGCAAACCATATTGTTTTGCAAGTACAGTAGCTATAAGTTTAATTTCGTCTTGCCATTAATATTTGGTGTAAACTTAAAAACAACCCCCAAGAACACCCTCGTTGACAAGCTCTGTATTAGATAAAATTTCTATGTTTGTAAGTTTTGTCAAAGAAGCCCACTGTCTCAGACTTTGAAAACCCCATGGGTCCATATATTAATGAATGCTAAGACAAACTAAAGGGCTTTTATACCCTCTATATTTTCAGAGGAATCAATAATACTAGTAATATTTGGTGTTCAGAACAGTCTTAGAATTGCTGTTCTGTGTTATTCCTTTGAAGTGTAGATGTGGGTTGTTAATGCAAGATCAGGTGTGCTGACCTGCTACTGAGTCCAGGGTCTCTGCATTCACACTTTGCCAAACACTATTACCATATTCCTTTTTCAAGTGGTGACCACTAAGTAGGCAAGAAGGCAGCAGGCACTGAAAAGAAGAAGGAAGACTATTCACTAATACCTACTTTGAAAGAAGCTGTCTTCACTAATAGTGCACTGAAAAAAATAGAAGCATTGTATCATGCTGAAAATTTACTTACTTTTACCCAATTTGTGCTGCAAATCTATGTGCCTTAAGCCCTTTCTGTGTCCAAAAGCATCCTATAAAGAGGCTCTAAGTAAGGATAAGCTAATGAACATCTGTTACCATAATTCAGGACGGTAAGACAAGAACCACAGTGAATCTGTAAAATGAAGCCTGTTGTACATGAAGTTATCCTATGCTACCATCCATGATCATGGGCTCTCATTTCTCTTTTTTTTTTTTTTTTTTTGAACCAATCACCACAGGAATGACATTCTAATTGGCTAAAATTTGATTGGTTGATGGCTCCACATGAATGTGCACAGCCCTTCACTACCGACTATTCTGAAATGTTATGTCAAAGACAGCAGACAGGGAAGTCTATTTCACGGTTTTAAGAGCCCTCCAGGAAAATCTGTCACAGGCAAAACATAATATGAGGAAATAGAGATGATTTTTACAGTGCTCACAAAAATATTGATAACTACTCGTAAATGGCTGTGAATGGAAAAAATACTGCTGCCATATAAGTCCATTTAGATTATCTTCATTACAATTTAACATACCATTAAACCTGGTTACCGAACACATTCGTACTTAAATATAACAGCTCTGTTCCAAGTGAACTGCTTATAGAATCCGCATGTTAAGGCATAATTGGAAGCTTAATTATGCTGCCTCCAAAGATACCTCAACTTCATTTGGCCAACTTCTAAGACACAGTTGCTTGTATCTTTCATGTTGAAGACAATTCTAGAATATATTGCAACAACATCAAAGAAGGAAAAAAAAATCCAAATGGCAGAGTCAGGCAAATGTATTTATATAGCGCATTTCACAGTACACATTGTTTCAAAGCAACTTTACGTGAAAACATGATAATGTTAATGTTCATAATATGAAAACATGTTACTGTTTATAATATCTTAATATCATCATGCATATTCGCATTTAGCAGATAAGAGCTGGGTGATAATATAGTCAAGTCAAATCACCTTTTTCTATAACAGTTTATGCAATACATATTGTGTCAAAGCAGCTTTACAGTGATAAACAGGAAAATAGCAGAATCAATTATAGAAACTCAGCTATGAGACAGATTTTGCAATCATTTCCTAAAATGTTAGTTATCTGGAAATAAATAAATAATTGTTGCATTTGATCCATCCATAATTTCCAGATTAAAAAAAAAAAAAAATGTTGTTTGTGTGCTTCTATTTTTGAGTTGCTTCCTATGTAGAGTGTTTCATCTAACACATTTTTTTTTTTTATGAAAGCACCTAGAAGTAGTAACTAGTTGCTAGTTCACTACGTTTTGTACCAGACCAATATTTTCAGATATTACATTATATAGTATGAGTGCTTTACTAGCATTATTTTTTTTGGATATTTGTGTAAAGTAGGTATGCGTTTTTTTTTTTACTTTAATAACCAGACTTCGGCACAAACAGTTTTACCCAATACATGATGATGCTATAAACATTCCTATTTTTCACCTCTACAAAAGACCAATATTCTATGAGCACACAAGGACTATAACAAATCTGAATCTATACTCAGTGTTAGGGTAACTTCAATATATTTTATACTTTTGATTCCTTAAAGCTTGTGTCCATGTTCTGATACAAAGACACAGCTGATCTCTAACCAAGGTTAGAGTGATATATCTCTGCTCTGCCAAAGGCTTTTATATTTCTTTATTCTAAATAAATCTTGACACATCCATCTGTCTACGCAGCTTACTAACAACGGCAGTGTAGAACGTCTCAGCACCAGTCATGAGTGAGTAACCGCATTGCGAATCAAAGTGACGGTGTCATACAACATAATAAGGCTAGAGGTGGTTACCAGAGATGCCAAACATAAAACAAGTCTGAGGCACTTCTCGATATCACAGTGATTACATTTGACTTTGAGATTTCAGGATTTTTGATTTACCAATCCACTGAGAATGGCAAACTTATTTTCATGCTTGCATTGTTGCGCTCTCTTGTCACTCCAAACTACGAGATGGAATCAATCATTTGTTTCTGTCATGCACTTAGAACTGGTGCTAAGTGAAATAGAGTCAACTTGAATATGTAAAACAATTTACAAACAGCACATTGCCATCATGAACATGGAGGAACACATCTTGTTGTCCAAGAAGTTATTTTGACTTGTAATACAATTTTTTCCATATTGCTAGCCAAGAAACAAGAAAGGGAAAATGTATGTCTGGTTTTTAAATATGTTTTTGCAATAAAGACAGAAATGATTCCATCCAATGCAGCAAGTTGTCTTATTTTATTTGATATACAACATCTGCACACAAGATTTTCATCTACAAGCTAAAAACTAGTGATATCATAGCTGAGCAGACACGGAGGCTTGTAACAAAGATTTCATAAGATGTACGGACAATGTATAAGCCTACATTTTCCACAAATATAAAAAGCATGTGTTATTGCATACAAACACTGGTATTCCTATTATTATGGGGACATTCCATAGGTGTAATGGTTTTTATACTGTATAAACTGTAATTTCTATCCCCTTACCCTAAACCTACTCCTCACACGAAACATTATACTATTTTAGATTTTCAAAAAAAAAAAAAACTTTATTCTGTATGATTTACAATCTTGTTTCCCCATGGGGACCAAGTTACTTGTATTAGTATACTTGTAGTGACACTCCCATGACTGTTATACTTTATATCAGCACTCTTAGAAAGCCACTTGAACAACCAAATTGTATAACAATTTAGATTGTATGTATGTATTTATTTAGAATTACATTATCCCTGCATTATTTTTGGGAGAAGAAAAAAAAAAAAAAAAAAACATTGGAGTGGGGTGGTAACAGAGTATACACAATATAGGCTTATTGCAAAGACAAGCCTCAACCTACATTTTTTTATTTTTTTTATTTTTACATGGTTCCTTGCACAATACTATGTTATGACTTCAAAACATGTTTACCATAGTGCATTATTTGTAAATGAATATGTTTCAATATTTGACCATAACCAACTCCATATGTATGGCGAGGCCCATGAAACATGACTCATGATACAAGAACTTAAAGACTTGTAGAATCAAACTAAAAAAAATAAATAAATAAATAAATAAATAAATAAATAAACATGGTTACTTCAGCAAATGCATTTTTTATCTGACTTTTGCTTTTGTTAACACTATTGGTTAAGTTTAGGGTAGGGTTTAGTGAATGTGGTATGCTATTTTCAAATGAGATAAAGCATTAACTTTTAGCATCACTCACTGGACATTTCATTTCCAAACTGCAGCGATATGCACAGCAACAAATGTTGCCAGATTCATGTTCAACTCTTTTGGATAAAACGGAACATGCTTTTAACACCACTCACTGAAAATTTCACTTTGAAAATGTGGCGAAGTGTGCAAAAAGCAATGTTATATCATTTTGCTGAAATGTTGCCACAGGCACATTTTTCCAGTGGGCATAACATTATTTCCATTACCACAATAATTCCAAGCTCAAAAATTAAAACATCCATGATTTTATAAGTGTTAAATTCCAAGTTACATAAGTAAAATAGGTTGGGAAAATGCTCTTTTCAGTTGATACCTAAATACACTCAGTTTAGAGATAAGTAGTAGATTTCTGTACCATTATAATTTGTAACAGATTAATATAAGAATACTATAATAAAGTCTGAAAGACATAATTTTATGATTTAACATGTTTTATATTAGTTTGTAATTTTGCAGTTGTACCTCACTAAACCTTTCAGTGTTGACAAAAACCAGAGTAAAGGTACAGAATCACAATTTTAATCTGATAATTTAAACACACCCCTCCACACTCACAAAGGAGCATACAGGGAATCCTATGATACGGCATTAAATCAAATGGACTGTGCATATGATATTGTGGGTGCAAATGAACTGAGAGAGGACATGAGAATGCAGCACGCAACGAGCCAGTATGCAACCAGGAGAGATTTGATGGAGAGCTTTCAGGGTGAGGAACAATGAACCCCTTTGAATTGAAATAGCTGAAGTCTTCAAAGAAGCTGCTTTCCAGCAGTCACCTTATGGTGTAGTGTCTGATCTCAAAGACAAAGCTTGGTTGCTGTATGTCTTTAGTACACATCAAAGGACAGGCCTTATAGAAAGCATATGTCTATTTTCCATATTAAATTGTCATGCATTGTGAGGAGGAATTACTGAGAATGTCAGATTCAGGTTAACTGAGAATTGTCCAACTGGTAATTTGCTAAGAAGTATGGAAATCAGGAAAATGTACTGAACAATAACTAGTGTGGGGTTTTGACCTGGATGTGTATAACGGAGAAGTAAGCTTTTGTCCTGTGTAATGTGTGTGTGTGTGTGTGTGTGTGTGTGTGTGTGTGTGTGTGTGTGTGTGCGTGTGTGTGTGTGTGTGTGTGCGTTTTTGTGACAAATGAGGACATAAATTTGTATAATGACACAGGTATGACATAGGTATTACAAGGTGAAGGTGACTTTTCAGAACATTACCTCATGTCCCCACTTTTCAAAATGCTTATAAATCATGCAGAGTGAGTTTTTTTGGAGGAAAAGTAGAAATGCACACTCTCCTGTGAGGGCTAAGTTTAGGTGTAGGGCAATAGCATATACAGTTTGTACAGTATAAAAACCATTACGCCTATGGGATGTCCCCACTTTTCACAAAAACAAACGTGTGTGTGTGTGTGTGTGTGTGTGTGTGTGTGTGTGTGTGTGTGCATATATACATACTTTTTTGTAAAAAAAAAAAAAATATATATATATATATATATATATATATATATATAATTTTTTTTTATTAAAATTAAGCCAAAATATAATGTTGAAGCCATCAAGATCATTTGAGAAAAGCAAATAAATAAATAAAAAAAACTGCAATGTGATCCAAAGTATCATTTTATCAGTGTGTACTTATGGGATCTACCAGTAATAGCTATATGATGCAAAAATTGGATAACAAAATAATGTAAACTTTTGGAAAAAGCCTAACCTGGAAGTCTTGGAGGCTATGTGGAGCATCTCAATCAACATTCACCACAGGAATCTACAACATACATATAAAGATTGAGACTGCTGTGTATACTTGTATACATAGTGATGAATGTTATCTTCAGTCTGTAAACAGCAGAAAGCTCAGCCTGTTCCTCACTGCTGTTGAGTCTGATTTAATGAGTGTAGGGTGGGTTGGGGCGTACTTGCTTCCCACTATGTTTAGAATTACTCTCAACTGTTGCATTAGTTGAGTGATGTCTGATGCATTATTCATTTGCCAATGATGGAAACATGTAGCCCAGAATTACAGAGTCTCAAACCCTCTAACACTTTCCATCTAATAATGATAATGGTGTTTTTGAGATTGGGACTATTACTGTAAACAGCAATGATTGTTTCCTAGTATTAAAACACTTTACAGTGCAGAAAGGTAGAGATGAAGTGCAAGAGAGATTGGTACAGAAATAAATGTGCTATTACTGTTGTTCTTTTATTATTTTGCTCAAGTTTGTTAGTGCATTACATACTTATGTGACTATGTCATTGTTTAGAATGTGATGAATCTTTTCTGTTAAGGAAGGTCAAAGAGCAAGCTGTATAAAAGTTGACATTTTTAAAGGTCAGCTCACTCAGTTTTGCCGTGGCCTATGTCACCTTTAATTCCATTTGGTTACAAAAAGAAAAAGAAAAATAAACAATCCCTGCATAGACTAAAGTTTAAAGACCTTCTGTGTAACTAAATGTATGAAACTAGTGTCTGGGGTAAGAGGTTATGAAGTCAGGGCTCTAAAGTTATAACTTATTATGTAAATGTTTTGTAGTGTGCAGTCACTCACTGAACATCTGATAAGAATCTGAAGGACAACATTCAAAGCAAAGTCAAGCCCAGTGGCATGCTTTTTCTCACAGATATGAAACATAATGAAACAGTAGCATAAACATAGTAGGAGTGTGTGTGTGTGTGTGTGTGTAGGCTTATTGGGAAAAAAGTGCCTCTGCTACATATGAGCAATATCACACTCGTAGCAGTACGAGTGTATATCGGCACGACTGTGATTCGGCCGTAGGCATGAGGCCACAGGCCTCGTAATCTCAGTATGCCTACATACAGCCATATCACACTGCTACGAGTGTGATATTGCATTTATGCAACAGTTCAACAGCATGAGTGTGTAAATACATAAGAAACAACAACAGTGTGTCTTTAAAAACCCTCTTTTGTGCAGAACTACTTCCATCCACCATGGATTCAAGTCTCTGACAGTTTGTGCTTATATAAAGTTTGACAGTTTAACAGCTGAGGCCAAGCCTCTGTTACTAATTCGAAAAACGGCACTTTAGAATTAGAGTTGCTTCATTGAAAACTTATTACTGTATTAAAAGCTCACTGTATTATGTAGAGTATTATGAGGGATTGACTGAGCGAGTGTGATTACCTGCGACTGATACAGTATTCACTCTTCAGCTCAATCTCATATTTACAATAAAAGATTAGTTTGAATATCCGCTGAGGAAAGTGATATCTTTATCGTAGTATCCTTTCATCTGTTAAGGGTGATTACTGATGACAGCGCCGCTCAGTGCATTTATTGGCTGCATCTTACAAGCTGTTGTTGAAACTAAAAATAGCATCCTTGATTACAACAGCATTTCAGTCTCTGTCAATATAAAAGCCTTTACTGCTGGCTCATTCATAAAAAAAAAAGCAGTCTCTTGTCACCTTCTAATGGTGGAATAATGTAACTAAAATCACCATCGCGGACACACACATACACTGTTTCTCAATATTAAATGCTATTAATTAATACTACTATTATTTATTTAAAATATTATTTATTGAATAATAATATTTAATAAACAACAACAGCCACAGAAGTTGCTAGGCAATTCAGTCAAAAGTACAAAGGCAGCACTCTGATATAGAGCATTAATGTTACATAAAATATAACATGATGAGATTTTGCCCTCAGCCAAAACTATTTGGTCTAAAACAAATAATAGATTAATGAGACCAAAGACAGCACGTTAGATTTACCCAAAATGAATTATATATCATGTTTAAAAATGATAGAGACATCAGAGCCAGTGGAAAACTCCAGAACAGCCGAGTTCACATCTCCAAATTTTCAATTTTCTTCATTAACAAACTGCATATTTGCAGTCTAAACAAATACATTCTCCCCTAAACAAACTCTTAAATCTACATTCGTTGACACAAAAACAGTATTATTTTTATAATTATAGTGGATTTGGCCATATGCCACGACTCTCCCTGTGAGAAATACCGCAAGCGGAGTGATGCAAATGGTGAAACGGTTGGAGTTCTGTTATCACTAGAATATCATACTCTTATCAGCCAATCAGATCAGATAAAGCCTATATTGTATTTATTATACACATTATATGATACAATATGCATGTTATTACAGGTCAGGCCTTTCTATGTATCAAAGAAGCCAGAAAAAAAAAAATACCTCCTCTAAATTGATAAATTAGCAAGTGCCAAACCAAGTGACATGAATAATCACTTATCTAAACTATAATTTATCTGCTCAATTTTATACGGTAAGCTTAAAGAGTACATATATTTTGCTTTAAGTATCCTAATAATGCTACATTGCCCTTGTATGCATTTAAATATAGTCAAAGACCACCAACCCAAAAAAGGCAAAATCAGTCCATGTAAGGATTCCAAATTTGCAGTAACATGCTTGGGAAATTGGAGTAGTGCAGGTATTTGCCTTGTTTGTGTAATGCTTAGCTAACAGAAGATACATCCTTCAGGGATACCTGGCCTCCAATCAAACTAGCACAATTGTAACCACAGTACTTCTGATGGCAATAACATAGTGGAAAACCTGTTTCCATCTCCACTGGTCTGGCCAGAGCTAAAAAAGTGCAGAATAGTTGGCAGATGTCCAAGTGGTTGCTAACAAGGTGGGCCAATTCTAGTTCAAACATTCAAACATTCAAACATAGTTCTTTGTATCACCAGCCCTAAGGACAACAGGTATCCTGTAATGCCAGCAGGGAAGCACTTCCTACCACCTACTCTTTTCCAGATGCAGATTGGGGATCCCTCACTGCTGGAGGTTCTTCTAATGCTGATCTCAGTGTAGCTTCAATTAGGTGTGTGCAGTGAAGCTAGTATTTGTATCTGTATTTGTATCTGTAACAATCACAAAATTATTCGTGTCTGTATCTGTATTCGGATAAAACCGGAAGTAGGCGGAGCTTGAACCGGAACTTCGTGCAGTTATACTTGATAAGACCGTTATGTCTATGGTTTTATGCATTGAATTAATAAAACATTAAAAAAAAGTCTATGGTTTTACAGCCTTTCTTTTTTTTGTAGTTATATATGAAAAAAACATGCCATGTTTAACTAAAAAAAAAAAAAAAATATATATATATATATATATATATATATATATATATATATATATATATATATATATAATGATTATAACATTTATTTAAATATATTTTTATATCGGAGCCGATACCCTTGTATAGGCAGTGCTTCGAGATGTAGTGCGGTTAAGCTTCAGGGAACGTGAGTTCGAGCCCCATTTTGGGAACCTTTCGTGATCCCATAAATAAATATTTGAATATCTTCTAATTAAAACAGTAAGGGTTCCTATGCAGTTTAGAAATATGGAAATTGAAGTAATTTCCAGGAAATGCATGGAAAAAGGCAAGTGCAATACTGCTATTTTATTTGTGCTTATTTCATTCATAGAGTTTACACTCATTTACTTCACACACTTGTTACTGTGTTGTAATTTTAGAGGTTTATGTAAAACAACATGATTTCCTTTGGCTCATCAGTTCCTGCGCAGTTTAAAAAAGTATTTCACTTAAGTAATTTGCAGGTCTGGAAAAGTATGGGAAAAAAAGAGAATAGTAGCTATAGCCTATGGGAAAATATTTGTGTTTCGACTATTTGCCCTATTCAGTGTTCTAAAATATAAAATTAATTTCTAAAAATAAATTGATCATACAAGTAGAGAGCTTTCATGACAAACGTTTAGTAATCATCTGAACATGACTGAATTAATTCAAGGCGCACTTTTTCATTACGTGGAACTCTTTAAGCAGCCTTTTTTTTTTAACTTCTCTAAACAAATGTGCATGTGCCAGGCAAACCAGCAAAAGATAAAGCAAACATGTAGGACTAGTAGAAAATGTATCTGTATCTAAGCTGATTATTAGCCTACTCTTGACAGCGAGCTGGTTTGGTTTTTGTGAGATGCGCAGAGACACGCAACGCGGCTGTTTGATTGGTGATCGCGCTGTGCTTATTCCATTAATTTGTGTATCATATCGTAGCCTATAAGGTTTAAATCATTGCCTTTTAAATATACACAAATAATAGAACATGTATGATGTGTTATTTTAGTTGATATTACTCTTGCCAAGCTCTGATTTCTGAGAGATGCACGGAGAAGCAACAGCAAGCGGTGTTTGATTTGCGCTCTTTTTATTCATAAAGTTAAACCATTCACTTCACACACTCATTATTTCATGACTTTAGAGGCTTATGTAAAATATCGCGCTGATCCCCTGGCTCACCTGTTATCTAGCAAAAATCACACTGTGCTGCAGCCTGAGCCGAATATTCGGGCAGAATTATTTGTTAGCCGTTATTCGTTTTTGAAGCCATTATCCGTGCCTTTCCGAATAAGGTATTCGGCTTCGGGCACACCCCTAGCCTCAATACAGCAGCTATGATTGTTGATGTAAACTTGGAGGAATATTGCCTGCAGTAATATTACCTAAAGGGCAGGGGTGTAGCAATCGTTTCAAAGGTACCACTAACCAGTAACCAAGTGTTTTTCCTTTTTATTAATTATATTTGTAGCATGCATTTATTGCCTTAGGCCAGGGTCCGATTAATTTTTATGTTGAGGGACAAATTTAACAAAACATCACCCAAGGGATGCAGAACTGTTAAACCTGGAAGAACATGGAATTTATTTGTTTTACCAAAAGTGAATTAGCAAGTCTCAAGATAGAATGGTTAAACATCTTCCAAGCATGAGATAAACAAGCATGAATATGCAACATCTAATTTTGAATGGAACACATCAAAGGACCTGGTCCAAATTCTGCCACGCAACATTTTGCTAGTCATCCTGTTTTATTTTCACCTTACAGTTAAGAAATGTATATAGTTCAAAAATTTCCTTGGCAAACACTGAATTATGAGTCATATTTTGTTTTACAAAATCACTCGATGGATGGTGTGTTGCATTGATAGGTGATGAGATGGGGAAGATCCCAAAGTGAGCCATTTCTTCTTATGACTGTGACCTCCTACTACAGCATAGCTGGCAAAAAACTAAAGAACATCTTGAATTTGCAGATGCAATGACTTCTGTGGGCTGAAAGAAAGACCACCAGTGTGCAAATGTCTTTTCAGACATTTAGACAACAGATAGGCATGCAAATACTCCTCTGATATACTTTTGTAGATGTCAGAGCCAGAAGTTTGACACCAGGGAACCTAATTGAAATGAAAGGAGCAGTGCTCTGAGGCAGTAGACTCAACTGCCTGCCACCCTTGTTTCTAATTATACTACCTTTTTAGACTATCAGGCAAAGGCCTTGACATAAATATGAGAACATTCTGCCACATAATGTTTAACGCAGCCAGTCTTCTTCCTCCACCTTTGGCTCACTTATTTTTTTTTTTCCTACCGAATGATTCATCAACCCACTTTTTCTCTTTTGTTTGTGTGACAAGGAGATTTGATTTTGTTTTAATTTGTTTGATCCTATCATCTTTTTTGAGCAGCTGTTCTGCTTGAATTCCGTGACTTAATTTGCAGCCAAGTTGAGTGTGATTCGCTCGCTACCTTGCTTTCTCATCTGCACTTTCTCTGCTTATTCAGACAAGCACGCTTTCAGTTTTTATCCTAACTGCTCTCCACTCCAGGAAGAGCGCTACTATCCAAGATAAACATGTTTGAAGTGGCAAAACTAACAGCCTGGGGTTAGATAACCCTCGACCTATACTGACGGACAGGAACAACAACATGCAAGGCCGCAGCGGAGCATTTTATAAGAGACTCTCCAGTGGGGAAGTGCCGATCCATTGCAATACGCATAAAAACAATTCTCAATCTTCATCTAACACGACAAAGAATCAACAATTATACTAAGACAATTTAGATCACTGTGGCTTAGTGGGTAGTGCTTTCACCATGTAGCAACACGATACATGGTTCAAGTCCCGGCTGAGCCAGGAGGCCTTCCTTTGTTTAGTTTGTTCTGTCAGTGTTGCTGTAGATTTCTAGGGGCTGCCTTTGGCCCAAGATGCTGAGATAGGCTCTATCCAAATTGGATGGATGGGTGAAAATTAGAACATTAATACATAATGAATCAGGGTCATCCAATCTAGCAACACAGTCATGACCCACATTTAATTTGGATGTAACAGACTGATTTTGTTGTAAGTGATTCAGATGCTACAAGCCACTGTCTGATGGCACTGGTTACATTTAGATTATGTGTATATGAACACTGTGATTATTGTCAATGATGAGTTTGGAAAGAATTTGGACTGAGAGGTTTACATGATATAAAATCCTGTTTGCATACTGACTACTTTGATTTGAACTATGAATTATTCTTGTTTTTGCTACCATTTTGCTGCAATTCACTTCACGCAAAACAAAGTATTCTATTCAAAATTCAGTTTTTTTTTTGTCTCAAAGGCAAAATGCAGTCCTCAGACGAATACGATACATATTCAGTAGGGCCAGAGATGATCCACTAATTGCAATAATGGCAGTGATCTTGTTCATTTACAGCATCTCTGGATGTGATCACACGATCATAATGTGCAAGTATGGAAAGATTACAGCAGCTGGTTGAGGGTTTTTTATTTTTTATTTTTTTGGCTTAAAATAGGCAGCTATTACGCCCTTCCTTTATACACAGACATGTTCGTCAGCTCTAGGGTACTCAGCCTCCCCGTTTTTGTCAGAAACACAAGTAAAAATGTCTCCATTGTTGTGTTTCCGACCATTAGTAAAGTACTTGACATGTGAAAATGAAGTCTTTGAAAGCTTCTGCATCTGTTCAGCCATGTTTTTAAACCTTTGAGCATAACACGCCATTCATGTGCAGCAGCACATGAATGACATAGAAAAGAGCATGACTATGAGTGACAACCGCAGAATTCTAAACTCCTAATCAGAGGCAGCACCTTCAATGAAACACAAAATAACCTTCTTGATTTTAAATTGCAAAAAAACAGTGTCAATTTTTGCACATTGACAACAAAAATACATGCTTCTGTTGCTATTAGCAATTTTACTTAGTTCACCCACTGAATTGCTCCAATTGCCATGGTAACTTATCTCTCAGAAAAGCATCAAAAGTAATCCCCACTGAACAGGACCACCACAAACCATATGTCATCATGGGCAACAAAGCCGAGTTTCAAAAGGAGTTGTCCTTGTCTTTTTTTTTTTTTTTTTTTCTTCTGGAACTGCTGTGCAATTATTGTGAGGCTTGTGCCTCATAGAATGCACAACAACAACAAAAGTGGTGGCCGAAATTAACTTAAATGAGGATATAGACTTCCAGGACATATTAGGAAGAGGTGTATACAGGTGCAATGCCTCACATGAAGACTTGTAAAATAATAAAATACCATGGTACATAATTTGCAATGGTGAACTGAGAAAAAAAAAAAAAAAGTTCCTTTCTAATTTCAGATGGGTTTTTACATACATCCATCGCAACCTAGGCTCATTGGAAATACGTGCTTCTACATACATTTCTGCAAAACTGAAAAAAATGTACCTATATGTACGATTCACTGCAGTTTCCAGCTGAAATGAACACTAGAGGCAGTAAAACTCCGACAACTTTTATTCCTTTCACACGAAGTATGATTTACAGGTACAGTTTTGATTAATAAAGGCTAATTTTCACACAATTACTTGCAGAATGTTATGTTATGACTTCAAAACAATTTTAACATCCAGCACAATTTGAAAATGATACTTTTGAACATTGTCGTCACATATACAGCTTCATATGTATGAGTTTTCCAATTCGGTAAGTTTACTCGGTAGCTCACGCGATACGGTGTTACACTTAGGTGATGAAGAGCAATGGGACGAACCCCAGGAAACTACGGTACAACAAAAGAGCTCAAATCCGCATAAGGAAGTTAAAATAGCATGGCTGCATTAGCAAATACACTTTTAGATTACTTTTGCATTTGTTAACACTATTGGGTAGGTTTAGGTTTGGGTTTGGTGTAGGGGATAGTTCCAACATGATAGAGAATTAATCTTTAGCGACACTCATTGGATATTTGAATTCTGAACGGCCGCAAAACGTACCTCAAGCAGCATAATAAAAATGCTGCAATAGGTGCCTGTACCAACATAATAAAAATGTGCCACGGTCACGTATTAAACGTGTGTTTTAGCGCCACTCTCTGGACATTTCACTTTGAAACTGCTGCGAAACGTGCAGTAAGGTGCATAATTACGGTGTTGCAGAAATGTATGTAGAGGCATGTATTTCCAATGAGCCTGGGTTGATCCATCTATTCTTCAAACTGCTTGTAACATCATGGGGATGCTGGAGCCTATTTCAGTATCTTGGGCCAAAGGCAAGGAGACACTCTGGACGGATGGCCAATCCATCACAGTGCTAACATACACACAGATATTTACACTCTCATTCATGACACTTATAGAACATTTAGTGTCACCAATTTACCTGTACTGAGTGTTTTTGTATTAGAAAAAAAAAGGTAAAAAAATAATGAGAATGTTTAAGGTCTGGAAAAAATTATGAAAGGTTTTAAGGTTTGAAAAGCAGTGTGGATAATATCAGGAACTGAACTCCAAGACAAACATATAACAAGCAATTATGAAACTCCATGGTCAGATTTTCCAAAGATCCCTTCCTAATAATTAATCTTATTAAAGCCTGAACTCAAAGAGGGCCAGCAATACTGTATTATACTTTTCACGGTACCAGGGATGATTTTTCTGTACTGGTAGTTCTCATATACTCCTGGCACTCTCTCTGTCCCCTGGCCTGTCGCTATCACTAAACCAAAACTGTTAGTCTGCAAGTCACAAGTCAAAGTTTATCAGCATTACATCTGGTGTATCTTATGTAAATCTCATTCTGGCCAAAAATCCTCCATTGAGATAAGAAGAGACTGTTTGATGTGTTAAAACTCAAATCACAACTCCCTTTTATATGACTTTGACTCTGATTCTGATTCTGAGAAGGCCTTTGTTATTATTTCATAATAAATTTCATATTTGAGCATCTATTATGTCATAGTACTTTAGATGCATCTTTGAACAGTGAAGTTAAGGTGGCTCTGTAAAAGCTCCAAATTAAACTTGTATTGAGCCAATTGTAATAAGCTGTTGGTTCTGCATAAATGAAATACCACATCAGATGTTGCCTTTTTATGACAATTAAGCTCTGTTTGAAAACCAGCTTCCTCATAAATGACTGATTTGGATCATTATACACAATCAACACTTCTGTTATTCACTATAATAAGCTTTGTGTGCATCTTATTTTTTGCTGGCTGTCATCATAATCTAGTTTTATATGTTCTTTCCCATGATTCTGATTCAGGTGAAGACATTTATGGCACCTATGTTAAGTTAAAACATCATGGTTTTTATGATATTCCTCTTCAGATTTTGTGCAGCCTTTGTAAAGATGACTTTAGACTCCATTACTGAAAACCAGATAGCTTTTCCTTATATCTGTGAAGCTTTACAAATTCTGCAGTTTTGTCAGATTTGTGTGTATGTCTGTGTTATTTAAAAGGAAGGTCCTTTAAAAGGAACATGTAGAAAATGCAGGCCATCATAACCTATTGCTGGCCATCATAACCTATTAAAGAAATGTACTTTATCTGTTCAGTTATTTTTCCTGTTAATCTGGCAATGATTATACGATGAAATTTATCATTTATCAGCTATTGTTGCTTTTGCTTTATTTCAAGGAAAAATCTTACTTAGAATAAGAAAAAAAACTTTTTTATTTATTTATTTATTTATTTATTTATTATATAATCTTATCTATTTAGTTGGCATTCTTTTCAAGCTCTAAGAGAAAATGGAAAGATTTTTTTTTTTTTTGAAGCACTGCACACTTTCAAGGTAATCGTTTCAGGCTGAAAAGAATCAAAGAAAGAATTCTAAGAAACATATGAAAACTATTGATTGTAAGCACATTGTTCCACTTCATACATTCTCAGATAAGAGACTTGTTATTTTGTCTTGTTAATTTTTTATTTTATTTTTTCCCAAACTTGGCACAGCTGGTAGGACAACATGGACAAGATCTAGAGAATGTTTTCCTTGTTGTTATCACACCTTCTGTTATTCAAATGAGAGTTTGGGTTTTATTATAATGTGACAGTACACATTTGATTTATTATTATTAGTAGTAGTAGTAGTAGTAGTAGTAGTAGTAGTAGTATTTCAAGATAAGTTTCAACTAACGAAGCAGATCTTGGAAGAGGCTTTCAAGTAAGAAGATCAATCCAAGCTTGAAAACTGGATAGCTGTAATGAAATTTACCTTCCTTAATCTGCATAACCTGATCAGTTACATTACTTTCAACAACAACAGATACAGTGGTAATGGAGAAGTTATGGATTATTTATGTATGTGTGAGAGCAAAAACATGTTAAATGATAATCATATTCATAATGTAAGGATTATGAATTTGTGCACCATAACCTTTCAGCCACACACTCCCCCAATTGCATCTGTTCTATCGCAGAAAGAAAGAAAGAAATAAAGAAAGAAAGAAAGAAAGAAAGAAACATCTTCAATGTTGGTAATCGTATTTACATTTGTTAACTTGTTTTATTTTTAATTAGCATTTCATGTCATTCACTCTTGCTCTCTATTTTGTGTTTTTCCCCACATGCCAAATTTTAAGTCAAAATTTAGAAAAGAAGCTAGAAAGAGAAAGATTAACTTTACACACATAAAATGTGCATATGCAATTAGTTTCAGGGAATTGCATCACTATAGCACATTAATATATCTGCACAGATGCAATAAAGTGTAATACAATCTTTGTAACTAAAATATATGAATGTGCATATTTAACTTATTAAAACATGCTGATACAAACACAATGTGCAAAACTCACACATGAGGCAAAGGATAGAAAAGGCAAAACCAATGACACTCAAGGGAGTTTGGTACTTGTTTGAAAGCTCAAGGACTCAGTACTGAATGTGGGAAAGCACACACACACACACACACACACACACACACAACATCACGCTCAGCACTCTTAACTAAGCAGTTTTTCACACTCATTTCTTGGAGTTTGCAGTGGAACTGTTGTCATTTGTGTGACAGGCGAGTGCACTTAATCCCATCTCAAGAGAGAGAGCAGTGCCAGATGGCCGAGTACAGCAGTAGAGACAGTGGTCAGGTGGTGGACAGACATCCACCCTCGGAGTACACTGACATACTGGCTGACTGTCAGCAGACAGCATGTGGCATGTAGGCAGTTTACTGGCAGGTCACCAGCTAATGGTTTACCTGAAGTGCTAAACATTTATACAGTCTGGAAACAGCCAGTCTCCTGAGGAGCTCTGGCTAAGCTGACGGCTGACAATCAGCCATTGTTTCAGTGTGCTTTACAGTCATATTTTAGCTTGTCAGAGCAATTGAAAAAAAGCACTTAGGAAGGTATTGTATGATACTTCTAATTTTACTACATTGTTAATAATATTGCATTATAAAAACAGTTTGTAAGTGATAAAAAAGCAGCCACCACAACACTAATTGTTGGTATTGTGTTATGAGTAGTTTTTAGTATGTTGCTAAGCAGTTTATTAGAGTGTTCTTGTTAGCTGCATTTTTACACCAACAAAACACAGATAAAAATGGCACATTTTAAAAATACCATAACACAAACTAACATCTGACATTTTTAAACTCCAATTTCTCTGTGGTCTTGGCGTTTTGATGGGGAAAATGACTAAAATCTAAGCATTTTGATCAGGTTAAACATCTATGACTGTTATCTGAAAAATTAAGGTGTTTTCATGATTTTATACATTGTTGGGTTATTAAGAAAAAAAATGTTGCAATATTGTGCATGTAAACACACTCAGTGTAAGTTCTTTCATCCATTTTATCATCTGGTAGGTGAAAACCTCTCCTCAGCAAGTCACACAATTATGTTGTAAACTTGCTCGGTAGCTCACCTGGTATAGCATTACACTTGTGATGCAGAGCGCTCACATATGAGCCACTAGTCACATTTTCTTTTGTTATCGGTTAGGTTTAGGCTAGGATTTAATGTAGGTGATATGTTATTTTTAAAAGTGCTTATTTATTTATTATTTATTTATTTTTATTTTTTTCAGTGTTACTGAACAATTTATTTAAAAACTGCTGCAATATGTGCAACAATAAAGGTGTTGCCAGATTTACATTCATCTGCTTTGGTTACAACTGATCATGCTTTAGCACTAATACATTCACTGGACACTTTACTTTGAAAGTGTTGTGAAACATGCAAGAAGCAACGTAATATCATTTTGCAGAAATGTCGCCACAAGCATGCATTTCCAATGAGCCTGGGTTGTTTTGAAATGTCCTGTGTGACACTACAGTATGTGTACAAATTAATGTTGTCTTGAAGTATTGGCCTTTTTATTTTGGAAGCTAGCCAACTCATTTCATGCGCAATAGGAGACAAACCTGTAAACATTAAAGCTTCAGAAATGTTGTGTTTGGTAATGCTTGATAAAGGTCATGAAATGGCTTTCCCAGCCCACACAATTAACCCGTTTTCTCTGTGAGGCAGCAATCTGTTGGGAGGCAATTAAAGCCCACTGCTTCCTGTTGCGAGTCATCTTTATACTACAAGAACCTAGTTGCAATAACCACTGCAATTGTAAAATGTTTTATTAACCCTTTGCTGGAATTTCCAGGAAAGCAAAATATAAATACATATCTGGAATTTGCAAGAAATAACTGATGAACAACAAAGAATATAATCTAAATTATACACCACTATGTCACTCTCTCTGTGTGTTAAACTTACTTGTGGCCACCCAAATTGAAATATGGATTGTGGAAAGTGGATGTCACAAAACATATGATTTTAAATGATAGAATAAATAAATATGAAATTGTGACTTGTTTTTAGAAAATATGCACTTACTAGCAATTTCATTTAAAAAATCAGTTTGCTGGCACAAAGGCAGACAGTAGGTTATAATGGTGCACTGGTACATTATCAATGTCTGATTCATGAGCAAATCACACTTGAGTCTGACCTTTTCAATGACTTAGCCAGGGCTTGAATTGAGGGGAATGCAGGGGTAGGGGTGGAGGGTGGCTCTTGTTGGAAAAAAAAAAAAAAAAAGACAAAAAGTGTCCGCTCTGTAAAACCACCATCCCTCTTACCATCCAGTTTAGCACAACTGTTCAAGCACAACTTTTGACATTCTGTAAAAAGACAACATGATATTTCCTTGATTAGAGTTGAAGACATAACATATGTCCCCTGACATAACATTATTGTGCTGCATGTGTGAGGGACAGAAAGACGATACTGAGAGCCGACATTATCACGTGGTCACTGATTTTGCAAAAAAACACGTCTTGAGAGTCCAAAAGCATTCACTGCATGATGAAGCCTAATAGAATGCAATTCAAATATTTTTTTTTCTTATAAATCATAGTTCATTTAATAAAGCTATTTTTTGTTAAATAAAAATGTTTAAAAATTAGACAAATTTTGTAATCATTGTGTAAAGTTAGCTACATGGCCCCCGACAACCACCAAAGAAATTAGATTTTTTTCGATAGTGCGCTTTAGACATTTTGTTGACTATGAGTAACTTTGCAGCATATCATCTACCAGTCATTAGAGTTTTAGCAGACTATCTGCTTAATATTTGCTAACAGATACTCTACTGACTATAAGTAATTCTGCTAACCATACAGTAACCCTAACCTGGCAATCTATTATTACTCTACTAATAATCTGATTAAAGTTGACGTAGTTGCAAAGTTATTACAGTCATCAAATGTCTAAAAAGCACTATCAAAATAAAGTGTAACCAAATTAGTTATAATATATATATATATATATATATATATATATATATATATTATAGTGGATATGGCTGTATTTCGTAACTGATCATTTAGAATTAAATACTCTAAAAAGCCTTGCAATAATTGTATTCAACCACCAAACATTTTTGATGGCTTTTTTGTTTGTTTGTTTGTTTGCTTGCTTGCTTGGGGTATTCAGCGTCTTCCACATGTCCATCAAATAAATTGGGTCTTATTAGATAATAACTGCCTTAAACCCATTATTGGCACTCATGTGTTCAAAGCTGTAACCTGTTCAATAATATGCCACTGCATAGTCGGTATATTTTTATCCTTCATTTATTTATTATTTTTTTAATCTTTTTTGCCTGCAGTTGTAAATTAAGTTGTTTATGCAAGACACTTACATTTTCTACAGCAAGAACACTTTCTGGATGATAATGCTGAACCTCTGATTTAATTCCCCTTTTTTCCCCCCTCTCCCTCTCTCTCTCTCTCTCTCTCTCTCTCTCTCTCTCTCTCTCTCTCTCTCTCTTTCAATTACAGCAGCTCATCATGGATTATACAGCAAATTATTCTTATTTATTTGTTTGCTTGTTTGTTTGTAATTGTAAGTTTAGCATTTCTGGACATTAAACATCTCATATTACTGCTTAGATATCAAGGGTAAAAGAACATAAAATCACACGGAAACAGCAACTCTTATGTTCGAAAGAGTGTGCAAAAACTACAGACTTGCAAGCAATGTGTTTTGTCTCCAAATTGCACCATGCTTTGCTCAAAATAAGGAGTTACTCTTGAAGGGTAAAAGAACAAAACCCAATACCCTCTTTCAGGTGACCCCAAGAATAAAGTGACTGAAAAAATAATGCAGTTCTCACTGCATTCAATTGTACCAGAACCAGAAAGTGGTCGCAGTCTTCATTGGCACAATTACAAACAAATAAATGAATCTTTATTTATTTGTTTGTTTGTTTGTAACTGAGGTGATGTAAATATTACATTTTATTAATACAATGCCTAATAATAATAATAATATTTAATAAACATAAATGTTAAAAAAAAAAATAGAGTGAATCTTACAATGCATGTCATAACCGCAACACATAAATCAAACTAAACTCAAAACAATACCAGATGGAGTTTGTATCGAGCAAGCACCTATAGATGCTTTGAGTCTGCTAAAAGCACTATATCATGATGGCAGAACAGACTTCTGCCTCTTCATTTGCAAGCAGTAAACAATATGTGGAAGAATAAATTGAATAAATTCATTAAATAGCCTTTTGTGGTTTAATAATCACACTATTCCATATTGCAATTTCAATTTAAATGCTATTAATTTTGCAGCCTATCACACAGTATTCAGAGAGGAAAATATCAATTTAAACTAGATGTAGTTATTAGTTAAATTATCATTATTCAACAGTTTTGTTGCGAATAGTAAAAGTAGATTTCAGACCTGCTCAAAGAAGATGGAATCCAAATCTGTATTCATTGACATTTCATGCCTGGCATTTTGAATGGCAGTGTTTACACTGACAGCAGTCACTTGCTGATATATCAAGCGGGGAACCAAACATCTCTTCTTGTGCTGACATGAGTTGAACATCAGGCAGAATGACACACTGCAGCAGAAGAAATGCAGTCTAGTTTGTTTACTGACCTTCCCGTCTCCCTAATGGCAACAAACAATCAGAGATGTCTGTCTCTCTCCCTGTGCTCTCGGAGAACTGGGGCAAGGTGACGTCTCTTCCAGCACTCCGCTAAAGTAGTATTCCACCTCATTGGGTCACTCGTTCACCTGCGAGACAGAGAAAATGCATTTGTCTGAACATGTGCTTTGGTAGCTCAAAGTATGTCACATTTTAAAATCTAGATTTTTCCATTTTCAGAACAAAATGTGAGTTTGCACATGCAAAACCACTACGCTAAGGTATCCTGGGGTGGCTGTCATAGCCAAAGTCAACAGACTCTATGTTGTTCTGGTCATTTGCACCACTACCAGGAAACACTTTACACACTGTTACTAATACCGGCTTTATCAAGTAAGATCCGCTTTATTTAATTGATGTGTGAAATACGGATCTACCTCATTGTGCATCAATGGAATTTACATAGCTTGCTAAAAAATAATAATAATAAAAATCATTATGGCATGGTTTTAAACAATATTTACCATGGACTGTATTGAGCTGGATAATGACGAAACTTTGCAACATCGATACAATTATTGAACTAAACTGAATCAACAGTGAATTGTCTGGAGCTGACACTATTGAGACTCATGACACTATTGTCTTCTGTAGAGCTTGAACTGAAATTGAATTGACTTAAAAATAAAACTCATGCATTTTGCAACATTAACACAGTTACTGAAAATTACTGAAACAACATCAAAATGAATTTAACTGAATAATGACACTTATCTACAGTAGAGCTCATTTTCTTCTGAAATTTGTTTCATAATTGATGATTTTTACAAGTGTGCATAAATGTGACTTGACTTGTCTTAACTTGAAAGTACCACATTTTCCTTGAAGTCATATAGCTACATAAATATGATAATCTCTCAATGTCATGGCATATGAATATGCTAATCATTCTGTGCCTTAGAATATATAATGTTGCCCTCTGACACCATTACTGTACCATGGTACCACCTCAGTCCTGTTTTTGTAAGTGCAAGATCATGATTTAGTAGAAGCTAGACAGATATAGATAGATTTAATGGCCAATACGGAGTATAAAACTGTGTGTCTTTCTATGGCATGGAACGTTTATCACACTACTCTATTTTTCATATTAGTTCAAGGAAAGTCAGTATTCTGCCACTGTCTTTCTCTTTAGGGATTCAACACTATTACCCATCTAGAGATTCACACTTTTGTGATAATGCTGCTGCTATCAGTGTCACTTTGACTGTCACATACGCCTATCTGAAGCAGTAGTCTGTTCCATGTTGTTATGTGTTTCATTGACGGAGTTGTTCTTGCTCACTGTAACTCATGACAAAATGTCATACACAACACATTCTATTTTGGTAATAGCCATGACATGTTGATGTTCTGATCACATGCCGCTGCTATGATAAGCCAAGAAAATGACAAGATTCATTCCTCTTATCTTTAAACACTGCTCTTAGTTGCACTTGGGTACATCTGAGTCATAAAATGTTGCTGAGGTAGATTATAAAGCATTAAACAAAAGGAAATTTTCATATTGATGTGATGATTTTATCATAAGGCAACACTAAAATGTGTCATCAAAATATGATACAGTATCAAGGACACACCTGCAGGCCAATATGATTTATGCTATAAGACTGTGTGCAATCTATCACTGGGATGAAAGTCAACCACAATTACAGTGTGCTGCTGTGAGGTGAAGGTTCGCCTCAGATATTGTAATCAATTTTATCGGTATACTAATCAAAACTACATTTTGATATTACAGTATCTGAAGAAAATGTGAGTAGTGCTTGCAAGTGTAAAATTTGCCACCACATTGGTAGTTTCAGGGTTATGTTTGGTTTGTCTGTTTTAGTTTTGGTTTTTGCTTGCCTAACTGCCTGCCTGTCTTTTCTTATTTGTTGCATTGCTTACTGATTCAAGTTACACACCTGTTTGTAGTTGAGTTGCCTGTTATCTTGTTTCCTTCCGTAGTTCTCCAGTTTATATATAGTCCTCTGGTTGTCTGTTCTTGTCTATGTTTTGGTTTTTATGTTTGTATATTATGTGCTATTTTGATTCCTGAGTATACTGTTCACTTTGGGTTTGTTAATAAAAAGAAGCTTACTGCATTTTAGATCCTGACTCAACTCATCCTTTGGTGCAACCAAATGTGATAGCTGAGGTATTGTGGGTGGTTGCCAAGAAGTTTGAAGTTGTTTTTAGCTTTTATGGGTGTTTTTTAGGTGTCCCAAGTCAAAACAGCCCACCTTTAATATCTATGATACATATTCTGGTCTTTTGATATTGTAACATCTGCCCTGTTAGCGCTGATAGGGTGAAAAGAAAAGAAAAGAAAAGAAAAGAAAAGAAAAGAAAAGAAAAGAAAAGAAAAGAAAAGAAAAGAGAAAAAAAAAGAAAAAGAAAGCTGAAACAGCCTAAGCTGGGTGGCTGGTTTTAGCTGGTCTTTCAGCCTGGTCATAGCTGGTTTTAGAGGGGTTTTGACCACTTGTTTAGCTGGTCAGGCTGGAAGAACCAGCTGAACAATAGTTTGGCCAGGCTGGGGAACCAGCTTAAACCAGCTAAGACCAGTCAACCAGCTTTAGAACTATTTTTCATTGTTAGCTCAAATTGACTAATGTAGTTAACAAATGAAACCTTCTTGCATCTTATAACAAATTTACACCATAACAGAGGAAAGTTCTGCGGGCGATTTACTGACAATGTGCAAAATAAAGAACACAGATGCGGCCAGCACATTTTAAACAGGTGCATGTAATCTACTAACAACACAGGCACAAATAGGTTAAGACATGCTTTTTTGGATGGTAAATAATGGTGCAAATACCAGTAAATTGATGAGAATATATAATGTATATGCAATAAGGTCAGTCACAAAAATAACTGTGTACAAGCCTTTTTCTAGCATTTTTTATTATTATTATTTTGTTTTTCACTGTGCATCTTTAGTAAATCCAGACAGCTCTATATCTAGAGGACAAGTCAGCTGATACAGATACTGTGTAATTTGTTGAAATGCACAGTTTTTCATTAATCTGAATGTTTATATTTACAATTATTTTTATGTATGTCTTTGTGATCCAATCCAAATATTAGTTTATCTTTGTATTACATCTATTACAAACAGAGTCTCAGTGTACCAGTTGTTGTGTTTAGAAACAAAGAAAGCCACAGTGGCAATGTCACCGGAACTAACTCAGAGCATAATTGCCTTGTTTTGTGAGCAAGTTTTTTCCTTTATGGCACATCTAAAATATGCCTGAAAAACTTTACTTTTAGCAAATATTTAGCAAATGTTCAGTCGCAAAAATGTGTATCTGGCAAAACTTTACACAAAATTGAGTCTGTTTTATCAAAAATAAATAAATAAACAAACAAACAAACAAACAGTCCACTAACCATAGATGTGTGCATTAGCAATCACATTTTCTCAGAAAAAGACTGGACAAAACCAATTATTTATACAGTGAAGCTTCAATATGATATTATTAATGGCCAATTAAACATAGTGCACCGAACTTCAACTGAATTTAAAGTTGTTCTCTTGCTCTCTCGTGCAGATCCGGCAATTATAATGATACTTCATAAAAACAGTCTCTTCCCTTCATTGTTTCACCATAATGCATCTCTCTGAAGTCAAGAACAAGAGATAAGTGGAGGAATGAAACCCTCATCACAGCATTGACAGGCCAAGAAGTTATCAATAAAAGACAGAACATTTCATCAGTCACTCGAGAAAAGATGTTCACAAAATACATTCTGTCATCACCGTCACAACTTTAAGATGAAAGTTGGATCAGTGGAGAAAAAAAAATAAATAAATAAAATAAAAAGAACTAATTTTGCATATGTTCTTTGAACATATAAAAAAAATACATTGTTGTCTTTCAAGGTTGAGAGGGTCCAAAGAGCCTTATTGCAAAGCTAATCTACCCTTTTTTCACACAGCAATCCATTGAAACATGAGTGAATAGAACCACATCTGCTAATTAGGTGACACACAGATGCCAAACATAGAGAATTAATTATAGTAATTTGTAATGTTGCTGGCAAAGCTTTGCCCAGAGATGTGATACTACACAGCATCCACACCCGGGAATCATTTTAGATAACTGAGGCAGAGAAATGGCATAAATATTTATGATTTCTGAGGCATATCTTTACACAGTTGTAAAATAAAATTTTCAAACTGCCAACTTATGTCGGGGGTCTGAAATATTCATGAGTGATGATGGAGTAGTTTTTGGTCAGAGATCTAATTTTATGATATGATGCTTCACACAGTGATGACCTTCAAGACAGGCCAATTGCTGTACATATTTTATCATAGTGACCTACTGACTCATTCACATCAACAAAATGCATTATTTAGGCAAACATTTGAGCTTGATATGTTGAGCTCTTATAATATTTGAGATTATAAATGATTTTGTCATAATGATTCTCCTTCATCCAGTTTTTCTTTTTCATTGAAAACATCTTTACACCAAACCATATTGCATACGCAGCGAGGCAAAGAATAAGCTGATTAGTTATATTGTTGGATTAGTTCTAACAGATTTCATTTCTCAAATCTTGTCTCTGTAATCTGTAATCTGATTGAAATTATACCTCAACTGTGACATTTTATCTCAGAGCCAGATCAAACGACAAAAGCATAGGTACGACTTAGAAATTAAGCTCTTGAGTGTTGTTTTGGAAAATGACTAATCACAATAATTAATTCAGAAACCTAATCACTCCAATAAAAAAGGCAGTTGTGAAATGCACTGAGGGAAATTCTGCTTACATTACATGCTTCAGCAACACACCTTGTACATCTGCCACAATGTGCACCCTTCAGGGAATGTTTAATAAGCACCATTAAAATCTCACAGGATAAGGCAGACTGGCTGCTTTTCTTTTTTTTTTATGCATTCTGCAATCAAAAACCCCTCAAAGCAAGTGTCAAGGCCCAATTTGTAAGTTGTCTCAGGGATGAGGAATTCCTTGAGAATCCATAATTCAAACAATTCCCCAATGAATCTGTCTTTCAACATGATTGTCAAAAAAGCTTTTTCTAGTCTCATTTGCTAGCCACCAGCTGAGATGTTTCTCCCTTGTCTTCAGTATTGTGCTGTGTGATATTCCTGCTTGAAGAAACCCAGATGCTATGTTATATGGAAAGTGGTCTCATTAGTATTCATAGGTATTTGTACAATACACTGTTAACATATTGACAGGCAGAAATTAAGACAAAACCTTTTCATGTATGATCTGTAAATATTTACAGATGTTCAAATGTTTTAAAAAGTCTTAGATGGCCATATTGAATATTTAATTTTTTGACTTTATTGTGCTGGCAATATATAAGATTAATGAAATGTTTAACAACATCAAATGTATTTAACATATTCTAAAACATTTTCTTTAAAAAAAAAAAAACAAAAAAAAAAAAAA
Source organism: Spinibarbus caldwelli (assembly GCA_039654775.1). Taxonomy (NCBI): domain Eukaryota; kingdom Metazoa; phylum Chordata; class Actinopteri; order Cypriniformes; family Cyprinidae; genus Spinibarbus; species Spinibarbus caldwelli. Next base: position 25,891,587 of record CM077251.1, read on the forward strand.
AAAAAACATTGTAACAGGAGACAAATATAGAGTTTTTTTTTTTTTTTTTTTTTTTTTTTTGTATATAATATTTCACAAATGTTTTCTTTTAGAGTGAACACAGATGTCTCCATACAAAATCATTTCTCTCTCTACACTGCTCACGGTCACACTTCAGTATGGGGACTGATTCTCATGATCAACTAACTACTAACTATGACTTTTACCTCAATAAACTCCCAAATTGTTGCTTATTAATAGTTAGCATGGTAGTTGTTTAGGTATGGGGTAGGATTAAGCAATCTAAATTATGGAAAATACGACATTAATATGTGAGTACTAATACATTGCCAATATGCTAGTAATATGCATGTTGTTAAGCAACAAGTTAATAGTGAGAATTGGCCCCTAAACTAAAGTGTTACCCTGCTCACATACTCTGATGTGTACAAATTTAAGTATACAAATACAAATAAAACCACCATGGCATGATATTGCTTCACAAGGACTTTTTTCCCCTAGTCTGTCTTGCCCCTGACTACTTTACTGTGTGACCTCTTCACCTGATCATGTAAAATCAATAAGTATTATGTTGGGGCAGATTTGACAGTTTGCCAAGGGTTCAGAAGAATCCACTAATGATCCTTCATTCTTACTTGAAGTAAATCATACTGAACAAATAAAGATTTTCTCTATTGTTTTGTTGTTGTGGTTGGTTGTTGTTGTTTTTTCTCTGTATACATGAGTAATTATATGGTTGCATTGTTTGACCATTTGACAGTTTTATTTAAACTCTCTTTTAATTTGTCACATCAGTAACTTGAGATGTTGCAGGATGCATTGTTATCCTTGAAGTGTTTCATATAAGCAATGCCCAACACAATGGCAATTTGTAACTCTTTTACATTTTTCCATGTGCATTTAATTTCTCATAGAAACCATGAATACACAGTATTAAATTGCAAATGGAGACAACAATTTTCATGGATCTTGTTTTCTTAGTTAATGAATCCATAAGTAATTGTCACAATGTTGGGAGACTGGATGATTTATAGTCTAGAATAAATTATTCAATCTTAAAAAAGACATGAAAATAGTTGACTTCCATTTTAATCCTTACACTATAAGGATAAAAGTATTGGAACACCAGACCAGAGAATTTAATGACATCACATTGTAAAATGTACATAGACATTAATATACAGTTGGCCCCCTCTTTGCATCTCTAATAGCTTCCACTCCTCTTTGAAGGCTTTCTACAATATTTTGGAGTGCTTCTGTGAGAATTTTTGCCAATCATCCAGTAGAGCATTTGTGAGGTCAGGCACTGATATTGGACGAGAAGACATGGTTCACAATCTCCTTTCCAGTTCATCCCAAAGGTGTTCGATGGGGCTGAGATCAGGGCTCTGTGTGGGCCAGTCAAGTTCTTCACATCAAACTCATCCAACCATGTCTTTATGGGTCTTGCTTTGTGCACTGGGGCACAATAATGATGAAATAGAAAAGGGCCTTTCTCAAACTCTTCCCACAAAGTAGGAAGCATAGCATTGTCCAAAATGTCTTGGTGATGGTTGCTGAAACATTAAAATTTCACTTCACTGGAGAGGCCAAGACCAACCCTTGGGAAACAGCCATATGCCATTATTCTTCTTCCACCAAATTTTACAGTTGGCACAATGCAGTCGAGCAGGTAATGTTCTCCTGGCATCCTTCAAACCCAGACTCACCCATCAGACTGCAAAACAGTGAAGCGTGATTAGTCACTCCACAGAACATGTTTCCACTGCTCCAGAGTTCAGTGATAGCGTGCTTTACACAACTTCATCCAGCACCTTGACATTGTATTTGGTGATGTGAAGCTTGCATGCAGCTGCTCAGCCATGGAGTTTACAATTTGCTCCTTTCCTTCGGGTAGGGAAAATCAGGGGCGGACTGGGGCCAAAAAGTGGCCCTGGACTTTTTGGCACAGAGCGGCCCACCAAACCCGGTCCGCAACACACCGCACCACACCAAAAATGACTGGCATTCTTTACATTATGATTTGTCTTTCCTGGTGTATATGGCAAATAGTACATTTTTAAGAATTTTTATGAGGGACAGTTTAATATCACTATAAATACCTATATTATCAGTCCATATGACACAATGCTCTGGTATCGTCTAGAAGACTTGAATAGTGCAGAATGCGGACTGTTTTTATGGTGCCTTTTTATTGGTCATTTTGCAGGAGCTTCACATCTATCATTTTAAGGAATAGAGCTCCAATTGTGGAAAAGAGTATACTAATTATTTTGATGATGAAAAATACAGTAAACAGTACTGTGAAATATATAATGTTACAATTTAAAATAGCTGTCTTCTATGTGAATATATAGTAAAATATAATTTATTGCTGTGATCAAATCTGAATTTTCAGCATCATTACTCCAGTCTTCAATGTCACATGATCCTTCAGAAATCATTCTAATAATCTGATTTGCTGCTCAAGAAACATTTCTGCTTATTATGAATGTTGAAAACTGTTGTGCTGCGTCATATTTTTTTGTGGAAAATGTGATATACATTCAGTCTTTGGTAAGATTAAAAAATATAAATTAATATTTTTTCTTCAACAAGGTTGCATTAAATTGATTTAAGTGACAGTAAAGATATTTACACTTATTGTGATGTACCTATATTTCAAATAAATGCATATTTCAAATAAATCCTGTTCTTTAACCATTATACCAATAATAAAAATCATTATTAATAATTGATCACAAATAATAACTGATAATAATTAAGCAGCACATTAAGCAGCATTAAATTATTTATGAAGGGACACTGAAGACTGGAGTAATGATGCTGAAAATTCAGCTTTGATCACAAAAATAAATTACATTTTAAAATATCCTAAATAGAAAACCACTCTTTTAAGTGTAATATTTCATAATATTATTGTTTTTACTGTATTTTTGAACAAAGAAATGTAATCATCTTTCAAATAAATAAATAAATACATAAATAAATAAATAAATAAAAAGCCTTGATCCATGATCAAGTTTGCCATTTCATGAAAGAACATAATATTACACCTACATATCAAACCTAATATTTAGCAAAATTATTAAGAAAGACAACAAACTCTTGAAAAAGGCTATACATTGGCTATTTGGCAACATAATACACATAAACCTAAAGTAAAGACCTAGATTGATGTATGATTTTCTGTTGAGGTGTTTCTGACACTTATTTTCAGATGTGAGCATGAGTGTTTCTTTTGTTTTAGATCTGTGGGAAATGAAGCAAAAACAGGCACCACTTGAAATAAAAAATCACACTCCTGTTGAGTCTGCAATTTATGGCTGTTTTACAGCCTGTTCTCATTTCGTAGTTGTGATGTTGTGTACAGAAAAAAAAAAACAAAGAAAAAGAAAAAACGAGTTCCAAAATGAACATCAGCAGATAAAAAGAAATTCTTAACTTGTAGAGAGTGTATCATTCCTCAAACGTAGCACATACAGGAGCATTCTGGTACTATATTAGCAACAATACTATATAGTATATTTTGTGTCGTAACATTTTATTCAGTCTTCAGATGCACATTTATAAAAAGACGTGAATATGCTTGAATACAGCATAGTTGTGAGAACATGTTGCTAGCTCTTATTATGCATTTTGAATAATGAAATTTGCACTACGATATGTATAATTGATGTGAATTTAACAAGATGTAACAGGATGTTTGAATTAGCTGAACAGAAAGGCGAATGCAGTGTCTGCAGTTTTATTTAAAACACTCTCATGTGATCTTTCATCTATTTTGACTCACAATTCGCTGTGAGGTGTGGAAGCTACATGATAATTACTTTTGGGGTGTTCTTAGACATGATCCCCTTTAACTATGGTAAAATCATGGTAATACAGATTATGAACAGCAATATGAAAAGACTGATTAATATGAATAAACATTTAAATGTATTAATAATAATTATGGGAAAAAGCAATTTATGTAACATACAGTAGTTCGCTGATTGCAGGTTTTGTACAGTTGACAAGCAACTTGCTGTATTAATATAGAATTCAGTTGATATAAAGTCATAAGTGTGTAGATCAGCTAATATACAATGGCTTCAAACATCCAATTTAAAAAAAAAAAAGTAGATTCATTAAATCTATAATTCTCTCCATACACTTTACGAACAGACTGCGTGTTGGAGTTGCTACCAGAATTATGAAATGGGGCGCAGCAGTATAAATATTATAATAAGAAGATCGTTGTGTCGGAAGTAATGATCTTCTCATTTATTATGGACCATCTTGTGGTGCCCCCCAGACATGTCAGGACCTAGGTGGCTGCCTGTAAGATGGGCTGGCCTTGTCTCTGCATTTCATATTAGTCAAAGAACCCTGGAGCACTGGTAAGCATGGAGAGACAGATCTAAGCCCTGCTTGGACACAGTCTGGCTTAAGCTTTGATGTTCACTTCATCCCTCACTGGCAGCAAGTCAAGACGAGCTTTACTTATAATCAGACAGCTTCCAGTCATCCGGACAGTCGAGGAGCAGATGGCAGACTCTGCACACAGGTGAGAACGCACCATCACACTAACACTTCACCTATTCACTCTCAAATTAGACCCTGCTAGCCTCACTGTTAGCAACACACTCTCAAAAGGAAATAACACTCTGTGTTTATCTACACACCAGTAAAATATTGCTCTGGAAATATTTTCACTTTGATTTTGAAAAATTCTGTTAAATACAATTTCCATTCCAGTTGTTTATCTTTGATGTTATTAGCACTATATGAATGGGATAAATTTAACATGGGGAGGTATGGTAGTGTAGGTATGGGAAGGTATGGTAGATATGGTGTACAATGATATTAGGGTAGTGTGATATTTACCAATGTTTCTCTGTGATTTTAAACTCTTTGACGAAAAAAAAAAAAGTGTCTGTATCGGATTCAGAATGATGATCAAAACGTAGACATTGTACTATTTCAGAAGATGTGGAAACATGGAAAGACGGAAAATTCTGTCATTGGCAGGGAAAGAGTTAATTATAACAAAGGAACAAAGGTGATGTCCGCACACTGAATTGACTGCTCCATAAAAATATATACTTTATTGCAACGTTTCGACCATTGGGTCTTCGTCAGGCACAAACAACAAACTGAGGTACAACTCTTTTTAACTCTTTATAAGTAACAAGTGATCATCCTAATTAGGCACGTTCAATCACTGTGTGGGTGTAAACCTACTCCCACAAGACAAGAAACAGAAGAGAGAGAGAGAGAGAGAGAGAGAGAGAGAGAGAGAGAGAGAGAGAGAGAGAGATTTTTTTTTTGAGAATTTACAAAAGCTTTTATTTACAAAAAAAAAAAAAAAAAAACAATTACAAAAATGCATTATCTATAAGCATCAGGTATCAACTCAGATACAAATTAGTAAAGTGTGAAAATTAATTCATCTACAAAAATGACACATAAAGCATCATTACAACACCAAACATTCTTGAAAGAAAACATATAATCAATACTTTTATAATAATAAAAATCAATCAAAATTCTAGATTGCACCAAGTTAAAAAACAAGGTAACAATATTTTGTACTATATTCTGCTCAATTTTCTTTCTCCTGCTCAAATAAATAGCCATATTTGCTTGTCCCACCACAAAATTAAGCAATTGACACATATATTTTTTTCTTTAAAACATATCTACATCCCAAAATGAAAATTTCCTGTAAGAAAACCTCATTACACTTCTTAAAAACATCTCTCAAAACAGAAAACAGAGGTTCAAGTCTATGACAATTCAGAAAAGCATGAAAAGCGGTCTCTCTATCATCACAAAAAGGGCATTTATCAGAGCTTCCATGATTTAAAACCACAGTAAAAGCATTAACTGCAATAATACCATGAACAATTCTCCATTGCAAATCTCCTGTCTTTTTGGTCAACGGTGGTTTGTAAAGAACTCTCCACTGTGGCTTTTTATCATCCTCCATGGTGTATCTGCCCTATTATTCAACATTTTCTTGTTAAAAGCAATAATATAATATTTATATAAAACCTTTTTATTACAGGAAAAGAAATAAACACTTGAAGAACCGGTTTCTTTGAAACAGAACCCAGCATACTCATCCAATTTAGGAGCAAAATTCAAGCTGGGAAAAACGTTTTCTGAGTCAAGACTACATAGTCCGTTACTGTAATCCAATAACAGAAGTCTCTCGTGATCAATTAGAGCTGATTCCCATCTCCGGAGGATTTGTGCTGTAACACGAGTAGAATTAATTCCAAGAAATTGAGAAAAAGCTTCTTTGTCTTTAAAATCAAGTCCAGTTACTTCCAGCAATTGACCAAGAGTCACCATTTTGTTATCAATAAGTGCTTTGCTCAGACCGGGAAAAGAAAAATTGTCCGTCAAGTCCAATCGTTTGTCATAGATTAAAGGTTCTTCTAATAGCCGATACAATGATTTTGAAAGCTCTGCTTTCTGAAAAATAAAAAGATTCCACACCTTAAAAACATTTCTATAAAAAACAGGTAAAGCAGGAAAATTAATTTTCAATGGATCCATCAAAAATATTGTCCTTCTAAGATTAAGATTAATCAAACTATTTAAGATCACTCTTCCCACGGCATTCCAGTTAAAAGCATCTGAAACAGTTTACAGTCTTTGCACAAAATATAGCCTAAAAGCAGCTATTTTGCTTTGCAGATGTATAAGACTCTGACCACCTTCTTCCTTAGGCAGAAATAAAACACTTTGCGGGATCCAGTGTAGTTTGTCCCAAAAAATGTCCACCAACAATGACTGTAATTTCATTAACAAAGTTAGCGGAAGATCCAAACAAGCAAACTTATGCCACAGTGAAGAGGCCACTAAATTATTGGTGATTAAAACTCGCCCTCTAAAACACATTTTCGGAACCAACCATTTCCATTTTTCAAGTTGACCTTTTACTTTCTAGATTGTACCTTCCCAATTTTTTTTGTGTAACAGTCTCATCCCCAATAAAAACTAAATATTTAAACCCTATTTTTCCCCACACTAAGCCAAAAGGAAGTTTCAGCTTACAATTCTTCCAGTCCCCTATTAAAAAAGCTTCACTTTTATTCCAATTAACACTAGCGGAAGAGATCTTTTTAAAAGTTTTCAGGAGGTTCAACAAGGCCTCAATATCACTTTGTCCATTAATACATATTGTCACATCATCTGCATAAGCCGACAGTGTAAACTTATTCCTGCATCCTGGTAGCATTACACTTTGAAGTTTGCATCTTCTGCTGTAACAAAGGCTCTATTGCTAAAGAGTATAACATGCCAGATTTTGCCTCTAGAGACTTTAAAGGGAGTACATAAACCACCGTTGACTTTTAAAATACTCTCCACACCACTATAAAGAACTTTAATGAAGTTTATAAACTTCTCACTGAAGCCGAAAGCAGTTAAAACCTTCCATAAAAAACAATGTTCTACCCGATCAAAAGCTTTTTCTTGATCTAATGAAACAAAACCACAATCTAAGTTTAGCATCTTGGAGACTTCAATAAGATCACGAATAAAAGCAATATTATCAAAAATCGATCTACCTGGGACACAATAAGTTTGATCAGGATGGATAACACTATCCATTACTTTGGCCAGTCTATTAGCTAAAACTTTTGATAAAAACTTATAGTCGCTGCAGAGCAAAGAAACAGGACGCCAACACTTTACGTCTCCAAGGTCTCCTTTCTTCGGTAGGAGAGTCAGCAAAGCTCTTCGGCAACTTACCTCTTGCCATACTGGTATTCAACATTTCTAGAAGATCCTCTCCTAATGTTGACCAAAAGAACTTATAAAAGTCCACTGGTATACCATCAATGCCTGGTGTCTTTCCAGACACCATCTCTCCAAGTGCATTCTGTAGCTCACTCATACTCAGAGGGCTAGACAATTCAGTGTTGAAGCTCTCAGGCACCCGAGGTAAGTTTTCAAAGAAAAACTCACCCTCATTTTCTCGCTCTGTAATGATTTCACTTTTATATACATTTTCATAAAAAGCAACTGCTCTTTGACAAATTTCTGAAAAGTCTGTCAAAAGAATTCCAGATTCAGAACGTAAAGCATGGATAGTTCTACTTTGGCCGTTCTTTTTCTCCAAATTTAAAAAAAAATAAATAAATAAATAAATTGTTGAAGCATCCATTTGATCCATGCTTTGAAATCTTGACCTGACCAAAGCACCTTGTGTCCTAGAACCAAGTATATCAGCTAATTGTGTTTTTTTGTCTAACAACAATTCTAAAAAACCTCTTGTACCAGTAGACTCTGCCAATTCATGGAGCTTTAAAATATCAGCCTCCAAGATACCCATTCTAGAATTAGTCTCTGTAGTGATGTTTCAAGTAAATTGTAAACAAAGCTGTTTAATTTGAGCTTTTCCTACATCCCACCATTGCTGTACAGAATTATAAAAACCTTTCTTAGTTTTAAAATCATCCCAAAAGAAAATAAACAATTCTTTAAACCGTTCATCACTTAACAAAGCAGTATTAAACTGCCAATGAGCACTTTAAGGGTTTCAAAAGGTTAATAAAAACTGAACATTTGACCATACAATGGTCAGAAAAACTGACAGGCACAATGTCACAGCTCCTTATGATATTGTGATGGTGTTTAAAAACATAAAATCTGTCCAATCTTGCCATAGAAATGACTCTATCACACACATGAGTCCAAGTATACTGTTTTTGCATACCCTTTAAGCGTCTCCAAACATCACACAGTTCATGCATTTTAATGAGCTGAATCAATCGATTAATGGAAGGCATGTGAGGTTCTAAATGATTCCTATTTAGATTAGATTCAGTACAGTTAAAATCACCTCCCAAAAATAAAATCTCTTCTTGATCACATTTTTTTACACATGATATTTAAAAAAAACACATGGTATTTAAAAACACCATTCTCTCTACCGCTGAGACCGGACAGTACACACAAACAATAACAATTTTTCCATAGCTTGCTCTTACTTTTAGAAGTCTTCCTTTCACTATTTCTTCCACTTGAAAAGAATGTGGATTAATTTTTTTTCTCAAAAAGAATAGCCACTCCACCACTAAGTGAAGTATTATGACTTAGAAAAGAAAAACCACCCCATTCCCTAGCCCAATCAGAGGCATTAATTTGATTACTATGAGTTTCTTGCAACAATACCACATCTAATTTATTTTGTTTTATGAATTCTTAAATCTCCATTCTTTTCTTAAAATCTCTTGCCCTATTAATATTTAATGATGCAATATTGCTTTCATTCATTTCTAGAAAAAAAGGTGAAAATAAAAACATGCCAATTCTGCAAAAAAAGAAAAAAACACCATAACATGCCACTTCAGACTTTTTAGCTGTCATCATTGACAAAATCAGAATTTAGAACTCTTACAATTTTCTTTAACCGATAAATTTCTTTATTTGTGAATAAGCTTTCTGCCATAAACATTTTTGTTTTGTCAACGAATTGTTTAATGTCTGGAAAATATTCACAGACACGTACTCCTCTCTTATTTTTTGTTGCCCTGAGGAACAGTTTATTATCTTCCACCTCATAGACTGGATAAATCTCTTTGAGAAAAGCTGAAACTTGAATCTGAGGATTCATTGTCACTTTCCATTTCTCCTTTGTCATCATCATCATCCACGTTTGCTTTTTTCTGCTTAACACTCTGAACTTCATTCGAATTCTTCTTTTTACCAGGAACTTTAAATTCAGCTTTACCCGATTCCAGATCAGCATCCTCACAAATTTCAAAACATTGCCGATTCTTACTAACACCTCTACCCTTTGCCAAGACCGACTCAGTAGTGGAATCACTGACTCTGTCATCCACCACAGCATTAGCATCCAACCCACCTTCCTGCAAAGCCACTCCTGATGCAATGGCTTCAGAAACTGTGTTCTACACCACCATCATTCTCCACAACAGTCAGATTTTTTACCTTCAAAGAAGAAGCATAAGAGATCCCTGCTTCAACTCTTTACTCATCATCGCTGTTTAGATTAATATCACTCATGTCTTGCTCAACATTTGATGGATGACCCTCCGTATTTCTTTCAGGGCAAGCCCGAAGTAGATGCCCTAAACCACCACAGATAAAGCACTTCATCCTGTCGGTCGTGGCATAGAAAACATAGTCAAAATTGTCAATCTTAACATTAAGAGTCAAGTCAAGTTCATCGCTATCTTTCAAAATCATGTAAGCAAATCTCCTGAAAGAAACCACATGTTTTAACAGCGGTGAAGCAGTACCAATGGTGATTTTCTTAATCGGTGAAACCAGCTTTCCATAGCGAGACAAGATCCTAACCAGCATATCATCAGGAACGAAAGGCGGAATATTAGACAATGTAACCTTTTTTGAGGGCGTCGAAAGCGGAAGAACGGGCGTAAAGAGATTGTTTGCCTTTTCTACCGAACTCAGAAAAACAACAACTGTGCTATTCATTTTGGACGCTGACAAAATATTGTCGTGTCCAACAACCTCTCCCATTGTTAAGCAACAATCTTCAATACTCACCGCGGACGCCACTTTGACACCGTGACGCCGCGTGAGATTGTTTAGAAGCCCAACTCGTGGGTCAAAAAAGAAAAGAAAAGAAAAGAAAAGAAAAGAAAAGAAAAGAAAAGAAAAGAAAAAGGAGAAAAGACTCGCTCAGAGAAAACACGCTCCACACTCACGCCACTCCAAACGCTTACACCGAGAGAGAGAGAGAGAGAGAGAGAGAGAAAGAGAGAGAGAGAGAGAGGGACTCTCTTCTGGACTGGGGCCAAAAAGTGGCCTTGGACTTTTTGGCACAGAGCGGTCCACCAAACCCAGTCCACAACACACTGCACCACACAATACTTCTTTACATTATAATTTGTCTTTCCTGGTGTATATGGCAAATAGTAAATCATTTTAAAGAATTTTTACGAGAGAGAGTTTAATATCACTAAAGTTAAATATCTATATTATCAGTCCATATGACACAATGCTCTGGTATCGTCTAGAAGACTTGAATAGTGCAGAATGCGGACTGTTTTTATGGTGCCTTTTTATTGGTCATTTTGCAGGAGCTTCACATCTATCATTTTAAGGAATAGAGCTCCAATTGTGGAAAAGAGTATACTAATTATTTTGATGATGAAAAATACAGTAAACAGTACTGTGAAATATATAATGTTAGAATTTAAAATAGCTGTCTTCTATGTGAATATATAGTAAAATATAATTTATTGCTGTGATCAAAGCTGAATATTCAGCATCATTACTCCAGTTTTCAGAGTCACGTGATCCTTCAGAAATCATTCTAATATGCTGATTTGCTGCTCAAGAAACATTTCTGATTATTATCAATGTTGAAAACTGTTGTGCTGCGTCATATTTTTTTTTTTGTGGAAAATGTGATACCATTCAGTCTTTGCTAAGATTAAAAAATATTTTTAAGATTAATAAGATTAAAATAATATTTTTCTTCAACAAGGTTGTATTAAATTGATTTAAGTGAGAGTAAAGATTTATACATATGTAGTGAGGCTTGTGCCGTGTTTGAAACGTCACCGTCACTTAAACATATGGCCAATGAGGTATCGCTCTGTTATGGTATATAAACTTGTTGTCTATGCCTCCTGGAGTGCGTCATGGTCAAAAGCCCGCCCCCTTGCTTTCATTGCTGTGGATTACGGAGGTACGTGTTTTTAGCGGTATAGCTTCACTGTTTGATTCGTGTTACTTAGTGTGATTTTTACCTGTTTAGTGTGACGTTGGTCCATCGAGGCTGTGTGTACATATGGTGTGCTGCTTACTCCCAGGTGAGTTTAAATGCGGTGCGTTTGTGGTGCCGTGTTAAGTTTGATTTGACTACAATTATGCGTTTCAGTGCGCTGTGCATCATGGCAGCATAATAGCCAGGTCGGAGCACCAGCTGTTTATATCGGTATTACCAACTAAAGGAGCTACTATATGACTGCGGCGTGTGTGGTTGTGAGTGTTATGTCATCTAAATATAGGGTGAGTAAATTGTTTACGTTTTCTTTCTTTGTAGGATTTTGTATGTCTTTTCTTAAAATGAGTTTGTAACGGATGTTTACGTTTAGGGTCCCCGTATGCATTGAGGTAGACTGAGTGTGAGCAGTCACCTTAACGCAGCTCTCTTCTACCCCCACTCTTTGGGCTGCGCTGCTGCTTTGGGTCGTCACATTTTTGTCCAATTAAGTGGGCTTGATTTTTTTTTGTTTTGTCGTGTGTGTGTGTGTGTGTGTGTGTGTGTTGTATTAGGATATCTCTTCTTTTTGTTGTCTGGATTTTGTCGATACTGTCACTAACGCCTCGGTCTCGATTTTGACTGTTTTCATAACAGTTTCTATTAATTAGAGTGATTACCGCTATGCGGTATTAGTGATCTCGGTCATTTATGAAGTCTTATGATCCGCGATCAGTACTGAGTTAGTCATCTTTGTGTTATGGTGACAGTGTAATTTATTTGTGTTTTCAATGTGTATTTTGTTAGATTTGTTTGTGTAACTGATTCTTTTTCTTCTCTTTTTTGTATTTTGCAGGAGCTGAGTGTTTCTTAGAAGCAGGCTGGTTTTCTTGGGTAGCACCCCATTCACTTTAACAAGGGGTGTCATTATTGCTGTGTCACTATGTTGGGTTATTATTTGCAGTGAATATTGTGGATGTGATTTCTGATTGATTGGGATATATTTTTTTCCTTTTTCTTTTGGGTGCATTACCTTACTAGCCTGTTCTTCGTACAAGAAGCCTCAGCCCCTGCGATGATCATCAATTATTCTTTTTTCTCCTTATTTGACCAAGACAATTTAATGATGTTGTTGGTGGGTTTTAAAATTGTTGTTTAATAATTTTAGTCTGAATAAAAGGATTATTTAAATTGGACACTCGCGCCTCTTGCCTTTTCTACGTGGAACGTATTTGTGTGTTAAATTCTTTGGTTGATTCCCGGTATTTCGGGTGGCGTAGTCACTACGAACGAGCCACATTGCTACATGTGGCGTAGTCGGCAGGATCCACAGAATATTTGGCAGAGGCGTGAGACCGTAATTTTGTTTGTGTTTTCGTTCTTTTTGTGTTTCTTTTATAGGACCAAAGCAGCAGCGTGTGCTCTGGAGACTGTAGTGCCTGGATTGACTCCCTTAGGTACCGCTTGTTGTTGCTGGTGCTGAGTACTACAAAACTAAGTAGGTACATGTTAATAATGGAGGGGGAATTGCAGGAACTTAAAGAGCTTGTGGCGCAACTTAGAGCTGATAATGAAAGATTACGACAGGAGAGGGTACCTGAAGTGCAAGGGGTTAGTGTTGCAGGACCTAGTACCTCAGCTGTAGTTACCCCCCCTATACTTCCATCACTGCCTGGTACCAATACTCCAGTAACTGACAGATTTGTGTTTGTACCTAAAGATAGGAGGTGCCCAAAATTTAGTGGGAAGTCCGGGGTGGGTATTAGTGAATGGATTGAAGAAGCTAAAGCATGTATGAGAACTCGTTATTTATCCCCTGCGGAACAGGCTTTTTTTCTTTTTGATCATTTAGAGGGGGAGGCACGTGAAGAGATACGATATCGTTCAGATGAGGAGCGTGGGGATCCTGAGAGAATTTTTAGGGCACTGCGTGAGTTGTATGGATGTTCATTATCATATGTAGCCTTGCAGGAAGCTTTCTTCTCCCGGAGGCAGCAAGAGGGGGAAACCCTTTTGGAGTTTTCCCTCGCCTTGATGAGTCTCCAGGAGAAGGTCAAGCAACAGTCACCAAATGCAATGGTAAACGCTGAAATTGTGCTACGTGATCAATTTGTTGAATACGTTAATGATAGCATTTTGAGACGGGAGCTTAAGCAGCTGGTGCGCCGACAGCCTAATTCCACTTTGTTAGAGGTGCGACGTGAAGCTTTACGATGGGAGCAGGAAGGGATACCAGGGGGTGCGAGGGCCCGAAGTTTATCTGTCCCGTTGGTGCATGGAACTCAGTATGGTGTTCATGGAGATTCACGGGTGGGGGCTCGTAAGTCATCTCAAACATCCGAATTGGGTGAGTTGAGAGAAATGCTGAAGGCACAGCAAGAACAGTTAAATCTGCTCACGCAGGGTTTCGCTCGATTGCAGGGTTCAGAAATGCGTAGTCGAACCTTACGTAATGGGCCTGTAATTTGTAGGCGGTGTCAGAGACCAGGCCACTTTGCTCGAGAGTGCGATGGGGTGCGGGCTCCCCAGCGCACTCCGCATTCCGTCGTGCCTCGTGCTGGGGGTGAGCAGCCTTCCACTCTTGCGCATTCGGAAAACTAGTGCCCACCGGGCTGCAGAGCCACAGCTCGGGTGGGGATTCTATCGGCTCCGTTCTGTCAGAAGGTTCGGTTCCCGTGTCTCGCTTAATGTCGTCCTGTCCTCATCTTGTTGTTTCTGTAGGTGGAGTGCCAGTGCCCTGTTTGGTTGATACCGGCTCAATGGTCTCCACAATTACAGAAAGCTGTTTTTTGCGGCATTTTGAACCATGGGGTCAGGAGCGGCTCAGGTCATGTCAATGGTTACAGCTTCATGCCGCCAATGGCCTCTCTATCCCTTATCTTGGTTACATGGAATTGGATATCGAGCTTTGTGGCCAAGTTATCTCAAATTGTGGGGTGCTTGTTGTCAAAGACCCTCCTGGTGGCTTGTGTGATCGGATTCCGGGGATTCTCGGAATGAATGTTTTGAAACGATGCTACCAGGAGCTCTTTGGACGGCATGGCCCTGCTCTTTTTGATTTGCCAAACGTGTCACAAGCTCCAAAATTTTTATTTCAACATTGTTGTGATGTTAACACTGTAACTAGTGTAAATCGGATTGGTAAGGTTCGGGTTCGGGGCCGTAGGCCTTGTCGCATTCCAGGGGGCACGGTTAAGTTTGTCCCCGCAACTTGCTCCGATGAATACTCAAGTGGAACTGTACTCTTTGAGCCTCGTGATTCTGGTTTGCCTGCTGGGTTGTTATCCTACCCATCCGTAGTTCAAGTTAACCAAGGGACGGCTTACATACCGGTGGTTAATGTGGGAGTGACTGATGTCCTGCTTTATTCTCGTTCCACAATTGGCACGCTGAGTAGTGTTTATGTGGTGAGTTTGCCCACAGGGGTGACTGAGGTTCAGCCGGTGGTGGCTGTTGTGGGTGCTCAGAATGCGGAGGTGGGACTTACTATGCAGGAGCAGGTCGAGGCAGTGAATTTGTCAAGTTTGTTGGAGGTAGAGCAGAGGCAGGTAAGGGCTTTACTCCACAAGTTTCAATCAGTGTTTTCTGCCCAGGAGGGGGACTTGGGTTGTACCAATTTAATTTCTCACGATATTCCCTTGATAGACGAGACTCCTATTCGACAGCGTTTTCGGCGGATACCCCCATCAGAGTATGAGGTAGTAAAGGCCCACATTAATCAGTTACTCGAGGCTGAGATCATTCGAGAAAGTTGTAGTCCATATGCTTCACCGATTGTGCTGGTTAAAAAGAAAGACGGTAGTCTGCGTATGTGCGTTGACTACCGTCAACTTAATGCCAGAACTAGGAAGGACGCGTTCCCTTTGCCCCGAATTGATGAATCCCTGGATTCCTTGAGTGGTGCACGTTGGTTTTCGACCCTTGATTTGGCCAGTGGGTATAATCAGGTTCCAGTCACGGAGAAAGATCGGTTTAAGACCGCTTTTTGTACACCTTTCAGACTCTTTGAGTGGAACCGTATGCCTTTTGGCCTATGTAACGCTCCAGGTACCTTTCAGAGGTTAATGGAGCGGCTGTTCGGGGATCAACAGTGTCAATCCTTGCTTTTATACTTGGATGATGTGGTTGTATTTTCTACCTCTGTAGACCAACATTTGGAGCGTCTGGAGGTAGTTCTGAGTCGGTTGGAGCGTGAAGGACTTAAGGTTAAGTTAAGCAAGTGCGCATTTTTCCAAAGACAGGTGAAGTATTTGGGCCACGTGATATCTGCTGAGGGGGTATCAACCGACCCCGCAAAGATAGAGGCTGTGGCTGATTGGAGCCGTCCGTCTAATGTGGCAGAGTTACGTTCATTTCTGGGTTTCGCCAGCTATTATCGCCGCTTTGTGGAAGGGTTCGCCAAATTGGCGGGCCCCCTGCATAAGCTGGTTGCGGTGTGTGCTGGTTCGGGACCCAGAAAGCGAGCTGATCAGGGCTTTTCTGAGGCTTGGACTGCGCAGTGTCAGGAGAGCTTTGAGGGATTGAAGAGTAGGCTTTCTTCTGCCCCAGTGTTGGCATATGCAGACTTTTCCCGGCCCTTTATCCTGGAGGTGGATGCTAGCCATAGTGGGCTGGGTGCAGTCCTCTCGCAGGAGCAAGGGGGTAAGGTGCGCCCCATTGCTTATGCTAGCCGTAGTCTTAGGCCCACTGAGCGCAACATGACCAACTATAGTTCCATGAAATTGGAATTTGTGGCGCTCAAGTGGGCAATGGCCGAGAAGTTTAGGGAGTACCTGCTGGGTCAGAGGTGCATTGTCTATACTGATAACAATCCCCTTAGCCACCTGACATCTGCTAAACTGGGAGCTACTGAGCAACGTTGGGCTGCCCAGTTAGCCTCCTTTGATTTTGAGGTCCGGTATCGTTCTGGGAGGTGCAACCGGAATGCTGATGCCCTATCTAGACAGAATCAGTTTTGTCGGGAGAGGCGGGAGAGTTTCTTACCGGGGACGGTTATTCCAGCAGAGGTGAGGCAGGCGGTGGAGGTGGAACCGCTAGTGCAGGTGAATCAAGCAGTGGTTACAGCGTTGCCCAGTTTCTCCTTGGCGGATTTGAGTTCTTTACAGGAGGCAGATCCTGATATCGGGAAGGTTTTGGCATTTTGGGAGCAGGGGTTACTCCCCAGTTTTGCAGATCGCCAACAACTCCCCAAGTCGGTTTTGACTTTGCTTCGGCAATGGGATCGGTTCTTGAAAAAGGATGGGGTCCTTTATCGCCGCATGTCACGCCCTGATGGAGGTGAGGAGGTGTTACAGTTGATTTTGCCGGTGTCTCTAAAGCGTGACGTGTTGACTCAGTTGCATCAGCACCATGGACATCAGGGTGTTGAGCGCACTACTGAGCTTATACGTCAGCGGTGTTATTGGCCAGGGATGTCAGCTGAGGTGGCACAGTGGTGTAGGGAATGTGAGAGATGTCAACTGGCTAAAGATACCCAACCGCTTGCCCGGGGCTTTATGGGTCATGTCCTAGCTTCCAAGCCAAATGAGATCTTGGCTGTTGATTTTACGATGCTTGAGCCTTCTCGTTCTGGACATGAGAACGTCTTGGTTTTAACAGATGTGTTCAGTAAATATACATTGGCTGTCCCAACTAGAGATCAGCGGGCAGAGACCGTAGTGCAGGTTTTGGTTACAGAGTGGTTTTTTAAGTTTGGGGTCCCGGGTTGTATTCATTCCGACCAGGGTCGGAATTTTGAGTCTGTCCTCATGAAACAACTCTGTGGGTTTTATGGGATTGGAAAATCTCGTACCACACCCTATCACCCAGCGGGTAACGGTCAGTGTGAACGGTTCAATCGCACCCTTCATAACCTTTTGCGTACTCTGCCTGCTTTCCGGAAAAGGGATTGGGCAGCTTGCCTTCCGCAGATTTTGTTCTGCTATAGCACCACTCCTCACCAGGCTACGGGTGAGTCCCCGTATCTCTTGATGTTTGGTCAAGAACCGAGACTCCCTGTTGATTTCCTGTTGGGTAGGGTCCAGGAACCTGGTGAGGGTGGAGTTCATGAGTGGATGGTAGAGCATCGAGCCAGGATGCATGTGGCATTTGAGGGGGCACGAGAGCGTTTGAAGGCTGCTGCTGAACGCCGTAAGAAACAGCATGACCAACACATTCGGGATGCACCACTGAGGGAGGGTCAACTGGTTTATCTCCGGGATCATACCGTGAGAGGCCGTCATAAAATCCAGGACCTGTGGAGCTCAGTGGTGTATCAGGTTATGCGGGCACCAAAAGATGGGGGGTCGGTGTATGCTGTTGCACCCGTGGATGATCTGGGTAGGATTCGGCACGTGCACCGCTCTTTGATGAAGACTCGAATACAACGAGACTCTTCAATTGTTGTTCGTCCTGATAGCCCCCTTGCTGGGACGCTGTCTTCATCAGGGGACTCAGAGGAGCTGGACCTTTGGGTGGCCGTTCCAGACATCCCTCAGGTTGGGTTAGGCCAAACTGGGGCAGTACATCCTGCTGTTTCAGCTAGGGGCCAGTTGCCGGCGTCTCCGGTGATGCCAGAGGAATCGGTACCATCGCCTCAGGAAGTGGCAGGACCCTCTGATGTGGTGTCCATGCCCTCTATAGATGGTGAGTTGGCGCACGATGTTGATCAGGGCCTTATGCGTGGGTCTGTTTTTCTTCCCTCGGATCAGCCTAGGGATAGCGTTGGAGCTGTGCGACGAACGAGACGAGCCACAGCGGGGCAACATTCTAACGTCCACCATCTTCCCCGAGCGGTGGAGAACATAAGGGATGTGTGTGTTCCAGGGTCTATATCTAGTATCACTTTTGGGTTGTTTAGGCCGTGGGATTAAGGTTAGGTGATTTCTATCGTCGGGGCGATGACACAAAAATTGGGGGTAATGGCCAATGAGGTATCGCTCTGTTATGGTATATAAACTTGTTGTCTATGCCTCCTGGAGTGCGTCATGGTCAAAAGCCCGCCCCCTTGCTTTCATTGCTGTGGATTACGGAGGTACGTGTTTTTAGCGGTATAGCTTCACTGTTTGATTCGTGTTACTTAGTGTGATTTTTACCTGTTTAGTGTGACGTTGGTCCATCGAGGCTGTGTGTACATATGGTGTGCTGCTTACTCCCAGGTGAGTTTAAATGCGGTGCGTTTGTGGTGCCGTGTTAAGTTTGATTTGACTACAATTATGCGTTTCAGTGCGCTGTGCATCATGGCAGCATAATAGCCAGGTCGGAGCACCAGCTGTTTATATCGGTATTACCAACTAAAGGAGCTACTATATGACTGCGGCGTGTGTGGTTGTGAGTGTTATGTCATCTAAATATAGGGTGAGTAAATTGTTTACGTTTTCTTTCTTTGTAGGATTTTGTATGTCTTTTCTTAAAATGAGTTTGTAACGGATGTTTACGTTTAGGGTCCCCGTATGCATTGAGGTAGACTGAGTGTGAGCAGTCACCTTAACGCAGCTCTCTTCTACCCCCACTCTTTGGGCTGCGCTGCTGCTTTGGGTCGTCACATTTTTGTCCAATTAAGTGGGCTTGATTTTTCTGTTTTGTCGTGTGTGTGTGTGTGTGTGTGTGTTGTATTAGGATATCTCTTCTTTTTGTTGTCTGGATTTTGTCGATACTGTCACTAACGCCTCGGTCTCGATTTTGACTGTTTTCATAACAGTTTCTATTAATTAGAGTGATTACCGCTATGCGGTATTAGTGATCTCGGTCATTTATGAAGTCTTATGATCCGCGATCAGTACTGAGTTAGTCATCTTTGTGTTATGGTGACAGTGTAATTTATTTGTGTTTTCAATGTGTATTTTGTTAGATTTGTTTGTGTAACTGATTCTTTTTCTTCTCTTTTTTGTATTTTGCAGGAGCTGAGTGTTTCTTAGAAGCAGGCTGGTTTTCTTGGGTAGCACCCCATTCACTTTAACAAGGGGTGTCATTATTGCTGTGTCACTATGTTGGGTTATTATTTGCAGTGAATATTGTGGATGTGATTTCTGATTGATTGGGATATATTTTTTTCCTTTTTCTTTTGGGTGCATTACCTTACTAGCCTGTTCTTCGTACAAGAAGCCTCAGCCCCTGCGATGATCATCAATTATTCTTTTTTCTCCTTATTTGACCAAGACAATTTAATGATGTTGTTGGTGGGTTTTAAAATTGTTGTTTAATAATTTTAGTCTGAATAAAAGGATTATTTAAATTGGACACTCACGCCTCTTGCCTTTTCTACGTGGAACGTATTTGTGTGTTAAATTCTTTGGTTGATTCCCGGTATTTCGGGTGGCGTAGTCACTACGAACGAGCCACATTGCTACACATACATATACTCATATTATTACTAAGTACTTATATTTCAAATAAATGCTGTTCTTTAATTGAGAACCATTATACCAATAATAAAAAGCATTATTAATAATTGATCAAAAATAATAACTGATAGTAATTAGGCAGCAAATTAAGCAGCATTAAAATGATTTCAGAAGGGACACTGAAGACTGGAGTAATGATGCTGAAAATTCAGTTTTGATCACAGAAATAAATGACATTCTAAAATATCCTAAATAGAAAACCACTACTTTAAGTGTAATATTTCATAATATTATTGTTACTGTATTTTTGATCAAATAAATTCAATCTTCTTTCAAATAAATGAATAAATAAAAAGCCTTAATTATTTCAA
Source organism: Spinibarbus caldwelli (assembly GCA_039654775.1). Taxonomy (NCBI): domain Eukaryota; kingdom Metazoa; phylum Chordata; class Actinopteri; order Cypriniformes; family Cyprinidae; genus Spinibarbus; species Spinibarbus caldwelli. The sequence continues at coordinate 25,911,977 of CM077251.1, forward strand.
ACTTTTAACCACCAGTGTGTATATAAAATAATGCATGTGAATGAATAAGCAAATTATGTTTTTATTAGGCCTATAATATAAATCACTTTCATATGCATTGCACTCGAAAGCAAAAGTCTTCAGATTTACAGTGGTCTAGAGTAAGATTGAGAATGATTTTTAAACAGTAATCAACACGGAAATCACGGAAGAAAGCCTATACAGAGATACATTAACTCTTATCTCTTGTCTGCTGAAAACTGCTATGTTATAGACGAATAACGTAAATGGCATTAAAATCTAAGATGTTTGAAAAGGCCAGTGGTAGTTTGCATATTAATTAATGTCTGTCGTTTAACTTCAAGAATCAAGCCGCGCGGCGCATTCATCTGGGCCGATGGAAGGATATACGTACATTTACTACAATTCATTTTTTATATATATTTACACAAAGGGCCGGCCCACATTGTACAGCAGCCCACCGGGAAAACTCCCGGTGCTACAGATGGCCAGGCCGCCACTGAAGAGAGAGAGAGAGAGAGAGAGAGAGAGAGAGAGAGTTCAAAACAGTGTGGCATTTAAGTGCTATGACCTTGTCTAATAGAATTTATTTCAGAGTCACTAAACTAAAGGATTTCAAATGCAAACCATTCATTACTGCATGACATATTTTAATTGTGTAAAAGAGAGAAAGACAGGACTGTGTTTTCCTAGAGTTAATTCATGTGATAGGATGGGGAAAAGCTGCAAAACGTCTGTCTGTCTTTATATTGTGGAGTGAAGGATTATAAACTCGCTGACATCAACAGGACTGTTTTGCCTGAAATCATTTTCTCCTTATTATTCCATATGCTCATACTTGATATGATAATTATTACAGCCATACCATTACAGATGTGTCCTGATAAGTAATTATAAGTGATGGGAATAACGACGTTATAAATAAACGGCGTTACTAACGGCGTTATTTTTTCAGTAACGAGTAATCAAACGAATTACTGTTTCCCCCGTTACAACGCCGTTACCGTTACTGACAATAAAATGCGGCGTTACTATAATAGATTATAATATTACTATCATTTTATTTTTCAGTTCTGAATGGATGCGCAGGGTAGCTGTATTTGACGTACCGTAAACTCTAGTGTGAATGCGCACAACTCACCGTCGCTTTGTCTCACACGCGCAAAAAAAGAGACAGAGCGAGAAAGTCTTACATAACATGCAGAATTGATGCTCTACATGTAAACGATATTCTTTGTTGTATTTTCCTGTCAAAATAATGGAGACAGCTTTTAAGAACTGCCGGTTTCTCTGGTAGTGGGCAGAACTAATGCGCAAACGACAATCTCATTGGCTGGCGCTCACCTATTATCGTCCCTGTTTTGATTTCAGCAAATCAATTCAAGCGAACGCAGACTACGTGATTAATATTCATAAACCCAGCAGCGCATTAATCCTTAGTGCGTTTTATATTGTTAGTAGTAGAATTCGTAGTAGTTTTGCTATCTTATCAATATTATTTTCAGTTTTTCTCCCTTTTTTTATAGAAACACTAAATGACAAACAATATCCTAAGCAGCACCACCAGCAGTCCTAAGTTCAGTAAACATGACAAATATGCATTCATACTTGGTTATTCTAATTACTAAAGTTCTATCATCATATAATGCTAAATTATCATAATATCATATTATAATGCTTGACTGACTGATGCTAAGTGTCAGATATAAAAAAAAAAAAAAACTGTGCAATTTTACAAACATAATCTTTGTGTGTGTGTGTGTGTGTGTGTGTGTGTGTGTGTATATATATATATATATATATATATATATATATATATATATATATATATATATATATACTGTACATAATATAAAATAGTATATCAGATAATTAATATTAGTCTGGTGAGTAAACTAAAAGAAATTTACTAGCCGATGGCAATTCTATTGCCAAAGTGTCCATAGAGGGTTGATAATATTTACAATAATATATTGAATTTGATAGGTGTCTCTCGCATTGTCCCACAGAAACATTAAAATATTGTAGATTAGTGTACAATGTTTTATAATAGTAATTTATTATATTTAGTGTATATTTCATTCATTTAACATATTTAATATTTGGGGCAAAGTTATTTGACATATTTGAATTTTTTTTTTTTTTTTAAAGTAACGCAATAGTTACTTTCCCTGGTAATTAGTTACTTTTATAATGATGTAACTCAGTTACTAACTCAGTTACTATTTGTGAGAAGTAACTAGTAACTATAACTAATTACTTTTTTAAAGTAACGTGCCCAACACTGGTAATTATATCTGAAATTATTTTCATTTGAATGTTTCAAGAGAAATTATGAGAAAGCATCAGTTTTTCATGCATGTTTGTGTTACATTAAGTCCGTTTGTATGCTGTGGCGTTCAAACCACGAAGTGTGACTAATGCAATAGACTAAATTAATTACGTGACATGAAATACAATTTTTCTTTACGAATGCCCTTTAATGTGTCGGTAACACTTTATTTTAAGGTGTACACATTACATGTACTTACTAGTATAATAACAATAAATTATGCATAATTACATGCAAGTAACCCTAATCCTAACCATAACCATATAGTAAGTACATGCATTACTCAGTACTTAAATGGACAATTACACTGTAACAAGGACACTTTAAAAATAAAGTGTAACCAACGTACACTTGTACTTGTTTGGGCTTCTTGTACACAAAAAGCCCAAAGTCTTGTAAAAAGAATTGTAAAGTTGTAAAGCACTTTATAAAACTCTAAACCCAAAACTGACCTCATGCATAAAATTCAAGTTCCCTGGTATGTTGAAATGTTTGAATACCACAATATTATTTGCCAGTGTCAGGAAGCAAAAAGTATCTGTACAGTTACATAATGTCCAAAAAAACATTGCACTTTTTGAATTAATCTAATTGACCACTTCTTTCTCTGCATTGCCAAAAAGTTGCAATTAACTTTTTTACAAGCTGTCTGCTCTTTTCAACCTTGCCATCAATGTGACATTTTCTTCAAATTAAAAAGTAACCCAGTGGCTGACGAGAAAGTGGAATGACAGAACGTGTACAAAATAATCACTTGCAAGAGGTGACACACTGTCAAAACAAAGGCAATATCAGAATTCTCTGTCTCCTGGGCGACGCTTAGAGGTGAGAGGAAGCAAGACAGTCATGACATAAGCCGTACAGAACCAAATAAGAACGATAACATTGCAGCTGTATTGAGTTTAGTTACAATAGATCTTACTTTTTCCAAATAATCTGTTTCCGATTTATGTGCTCACTATTGTTTGGCACAGATTTCAAGAATTTATTGGAGGGCTTTCTTGTATACTGTTGTCAAACATTGATATTAAAAGTACTGTTACTTTGGTGCCAGTTTGAAAAATGAAAAGACAAATTTAATAATACTAGTTGTACTATTGGTAGTTCAGATTCAACAATTGGGAGTTATTACTGACTATATTAACTAAATAACTAACAGATGACTATGTTTAAACATATCATTTTATCTTCCAGAATTAGTTAAAGCACTTCTAAGTAACATGAAAAAACAATGAACAAATGACATAAAAAAGATTAATAAATATTGTAAAAAAAAAAAAAAAAAAAATTATATATATATATATATATATATATATATATATATATATATATATATATATATATATATATATATAAATGTTGCTCATTGTTAGTTTATATTATCTGAAGTACTATCTAAGAACAATGCTTCATGCTTAATACAGAGCCTGGTACTTATCTTAATTAATTTATTTGTTCTTGAAAATAATCTGTTGTTAACTTGTTATTAACATGCTATTAACTTCAATTAAACTTGTGGATGTTAAACTTGTGTAATTTTTTTTCCCCTAGGTTACTGTAATAAATAAATTGTTAAAATGTTATTAGTGTATAAAATTGCATTGCATTCCTTTCCAAAATGACAAGGTATAAAATGTTATTGCAAATATTTTCAGAACTGTTACTCCCCCATGAAGACAATCATTTGTTATGTGCAGTGTTTCTCGCATTATCACAGCTATCATCGGTGCCTCGTTGCACTCTCCAAACAAATGCAGGTAATGTAGAGGATCCTTCTATACAGAGTTAACAATATGGCCTCATTACACAGTTTAGCATGCTTCCCTCACCAGTACAGGGCATAAAAATTCACACTGCACATCCATTTGCAATGCCTTTCATTAAGGAACAAACAGGAATCCATGTAGAATCGACGGATCGTGGAGAACAAGCTCTAGCATGGAGAGTGCTTTGAACATTAATCTTAATGCTTCATATTGTGCATAGTAGTTGTGGAGACAATACTATAATGAGTTAAGATGAAGATTCAGCATATGGATCTCTGAAACAAACACAAGAAAGCAAGCAAGCAAGTAAAAATTAAATCTATCTATCTATCTATCTATCTATCTATCTATCTATCTAGCTATCTATCTATCATAGCAAAAGCCCAGCAGCTTAAGATATGATAGACTAGATAGATAGACTAGATAGATACAATGTACTAAAAGAAGTTCAGAACATGTTAGTTATGTGTTCAAACATTATAGCAACATGACAATACAAGCTAGCAGGTTAGAAAGATGCTAACACTGTGCTAAAACATGCTAACAGTAGGCTAAAAATGCTACAATTATGCTAATAAATTCTAGAAATGTGCTAACATGATGTGCTAAAACGTGTAAAAAGGAGGCCAGCGGGTAAGAGCTGTGAGCTGTGTAAACCTCAGTCCCCTGATCTCAAGAGGCGCACTAGCGACTGCCATGCCTGAAACGCTGGTTTGAATCCTGTTCAGAGTGAGTGTGGTGAGTAGAAACGGAGGGGTAACATTGGTGCTGTGACCTGGATGGGTGTGAGGTTTAGAGGGGTGAGTGTAACAGAGGCCAGCTGGTAAAAGCTGTGTGGGTAAACATCACTCCCCTGATCTCAAGAGGTGGACTAGCGAGTGATGCTAGAGGCTGTGGTCTTTAGTGTCTGTGTTAGCATGCCCACGCCAATTTGAAACTCGCTCGAAGTGAGCATGGTGAGTAGAACCACAGGGGTTACACATGCTAGTAATGTGCTAAAACATGCAAGCAAAATTGTTGCTAAAACATACTCAAAACACTCTAGCAACATGATAAAAAAAAATGTTAGTAACATTCTAGCTTTTAAAAATTATTTCAAACTTTCAGACAATATCAGAATCTGTCATAAATCTTTACTCATCTAGGTACTAAGCATTATTTTTACAGCTCATCTTTAAGTTTAAGGAATTGAACAAACCCCTAACCTTAATCCTACTTTGGCACACAATTTATCCTGCACCATTTGTTTTATTGATATGAATGAATTGTGAGGCTTATTGGGGAGAGGATTGACTAGATTTAAGATTTATGATAAAAACAAACAAACAAAAAAATCACAGCAACACAGAGGAACCCGAACCATATGTGGAGGTCAGAACAACATAGACACTTTAAGATTAGCTTGTTGGACTTGGACCAGTAATAACCACTCCTAACATCCTACCATCCACCCAGAATGACTTAGCCTTAAATTAGCAGCATCATAACACTCTTCTGGGTACCAGTCAGAACAAAAATGGCAAGTTTTCCAAAAGCAAGCACAAATTCTTCTCATAGTTCATTAAAAATGATCACAGGTGAGCGAACAACCACAAATCTAACCCAATGAAATCGAATACAGCATTCCTGTATTAGTAAGAAAGCAAAAGTGAGTTTCGCAATGCCACAACAGCTTCCTGTCATCCCAACATGTGAGCCGCTAGTCATGTGTCTCAGTCTAATTAATCTGATTCTGAGCTTTGCCCCACTTTTCCCATCACAGCCTGGGTTATTATCAAATGACTCCAGCACATCTAACGAATCTACATCATGTCACATAAATATCCATTTTAATCTGTCCTCCTAGTTTAAACAAAACCATATTTGTATGGTCTTGTGCAGCAATACCACAGCACTAAGGGAGTCATCGACGTACCACTGACATAGCCACTAACGCCCATGTGGCAGGAAATCTTTAATCCAATCCTTCAACCCCATGGGTCGGCCAGCCCCTCTTTACACACACGATAAAGTCTTCTCTCTAAATGCCCAAATATTCTATTCCCTCTGTGGAATTTTCTCTTTTTTTTTTTTTTTTCTGGTAGAAAGCTTTCCAGTTTTTCCAAATTGAGAGCTGCATTGTCACTGCAGGGGAGGAGGCAATCTTTTTATGGAGTATGGAGTGGGCTCATAATGTTTCATTGAATTATCCCCTTTTGCCAATAGAAGTCAGTCAGCAAAGCCTCTTACACTGACTGCGGGACTCGCAATGATGCCTGATGCAATCTGTTATCTCCTCATGCCAATTCCAAAGCAGAAAGCAGTATGAGAAGAGGATTTCCAGCCTGTGCAATTTTCGCCACTGACTCTGTCCTGTAAAATTGTAAATTGTGCATTCTCTGCATGGTTTGTGGGCTTGCATGGGCTCACAAACATTTGCTACAAGCATTTAAAGCTATTAAGACAGGTTTTTGTTTCAGATTTACTTTATTTAAAATATTTTACATTTTATGAACCATAGTGCAAACCAAAGACTTCATTTCTTAGAATGCTCTAATTTACCACAAAAATTGAACCAAATTTCAATATATATTTAACGGATTAAAATTTAGTTGTCGGTTTTCATTAACGCATTGTCAAAGGTTTGAGTGCTTGCAGCAAATTTGCAGCAAACGGTTTGGCACAAAGGTCATATGCATGTGAAAATTTGCTGCAACGTTCACCTCAAGTTTGCCACAGGGTCTTGTCAGAACACTATATTTGAAAGATTTGTGCATTCTACCCACGACTTGTGTTAGTCTTGCATGGGCTCACAATAATGATATGTTTGCAAGGAACTGAAGCTTTTAAGAGCCTTCAAGAGAAGCTTTAGCATTAGTCTGTAAAATTGGAATGGAATAAACATGAGCTCACTGCTCACTGCCGTAGCCCTAAATGTCATCGACAAAATGCTGTTTGTTTTTAACCACCAGGACATATTTTGAGACATTAATCCAGCCTTTTTTCATGTTCTATTTTTGTTTTTTGTTTTTTTTTCTAGTGAAGTTTTATCCACAGTTTAGAAGACGGCAAGGGCTGAATATTACAGTGTGCTGCAGTGCCTCAAGGAAAACCTCAAAACTTTGCAGTTAAATTTCCAATTTACATAACAACAATGGCTGCATTTATCATCCAGTGAAAGAAAACACCTCCTTCCCTTTAAAGAGCGATGCCATTGCCATTTGAGTAGTGCATTTATCTCCACCAAATACGCCAGTTCCCTTTTCATTGCATGCTTTGTAAATGTCATGGAAGTCATTGAGTGAGAAAATAAGGCTTTTGGTATCTATTGTATTTATTTATGATTTTCTTGTGAATTGGCCCTTTAGAAGCCGAGTGTGTGGAGTTTGTTTGATATGGCAAAGTGGAGAACAAATCTAATGGAAATGTGGCTTCAGCTCCATTATGTTTGAAGTTTTTGTCTCCCTGAATGTTTGTGATATTTTTTTTTTTTTGAATTGCACAATCTTACATAAGTATGAAACACATGGCTCAGTTTTTTTACAGTTTATATAATGATGACTGTTCTGTTTATTTCAGCCATTGTTTGATTGTTTCTAAGAAGTACAAAGAAAAAAAAAAGTTCTCTCCTTTTAGTGCCTTTTATAAGCATTTGTTCCAATACTTTTCTCTGTGGACTCTTAGAAATTCTCTGAAAACACATTTTCTTTAGTTTATTTGTCTACTAGCAATGTCAAACAGTTTTTTGACAGCATGGACATCTAAAACATATTACATTTGTATTACTAAAGCAAATTCCCTAGTTAGCATTTTAAATACTCTAAATACACAAATTTAAATTATATGTCCACATTTAATTTGACAAAATTACAGTTTGATTTGAAATGATGCACAATCAAATTATTCTGGTCACGTCTTATATTTCTGCTTACATAACATCTCAAGCATGCTTCTTGCTGAGACAAATGTGTCCTTTGTAAACATTTGTTAAGTAAATGATACAAATAATAATAATAATAATAAACTGCTATAAATAAATAAAATAATTGAAATAGTTTATGATTATGGAAGCATAATGTAAACTTCTTTTTTTTTTTTTTTTTGTCAGCCAGATACAGCTGGGATGCAGGTGTTCAGATTTCATATGGTTGTTTTCTCTGAATTATTTCAGGATCATTTTGCTATTCTCATAAATTCTCATCCTCACCTGTCCAAAAAGTGCTATATCCACATAACACTTCCTCTGAAAATTCAAACAAATGGTGCCTTTGCTTTAGTACCCAGCTATTACTGCAACTGTGATTTCACTAGTTGACAAACAGTGGTATAAATACCTGTTTTTGTCAATCTGCCAAAGGTTAAATAAAGTCTGAAAATTACTCTTAAAAATAAAGTTCTTAGCAGCACCTTACAAAGAGACATCTTCTTATTGAGGGCTAGAACTCAATCTAGCCTCTCTATAATGTTACAGCATAGTTACCACTGCCATCAAAATCATTCCTCCTGAAGTAATAGGCTATATGAAGGCAAGCTTTTAAAAAATAATCACAGGTTCTGAGCTTCGCTCTCATTAATATATACTGATCTGATCCTGGCAAAGAGCAGTCTCATTGTTTCAGATACATGTATTCCCAGGGCCACGGGTTGCTTTATTATTTATAGCTGTGATATCAATGCTGGAGGCAGCAGTGGGGCAGTTCACTGTGAGCCCAGCCAATGAAAGAGAGACATGTCAAAATCCAACTGGGTCTCTGCAATTTCCTGCAGTGCATTAACAGAGCTGCAATTCCACAATAAATAAATAAATAAAATGAGTCACACCAAACTTGCAAAAGAATTATTTATAATTCCATGTAGTCAATTACTTCTAATCTGTGTAGCCATCTACCATTACACATGCACATATGATCTTACCTCACGTTAAAAAATCCAGTCACTAGTTTGTTTCTTTCAGGAAAGTATTTGCAATCAATTAACTCATGATTCATGCATAAAAATAATTTGCAAATGCAATAAAAGTTGCACAGACATTTACCGAAGTCTTATTTTTCCTTCTAGTGATTGATTTGTCTAAAGCTCCACAAAGTCAGATCAAGCAGACATACCGTATAAGTTCAAGCAGGCACATTTACATTAACATAACCTATTTCGAGATCAAATGATAAAGAGGCCAGGTTCAGCAGTTGTGCTTATGAATAATTAACACATCACATGAATATTCAGAACCATTCGGTTGGATAAATTTATATAGACTTTCACAGCCAAGAGTCATCCCTTGTGTCTCTTTCCATATCACCCTTCCCCCACAAAACTGATCTAAACACACATAAAAAGCATTCAACCTCTTTTAAAAGGTAATGGCTATAAAATCAGGAAACATGAAAGTAGCTGGCTTCAAAAATAAGTTACATCACAAAAACATTTTTCATGTTGAATGAATGCCATACTAAATAAAAATATCTAAACGACATTTACTGATTATAATTTATCTTATTTTTCCATTATTGTTTTTATTTAATTTTATTCTGATGTTTTGTGTACCTGATTGTATTGCTTACAATTATTATTATTATTGCTAATTACAGATTATTTAAAAATTAAATTAAATATAAGAACAATGAAATGTGGCAAACATTATCTTACAAAACAACTATTGTCACTAAAATAATATGAAGAAAATGCCAAAATGCCACACATGGACCAGCACTGATCATATAAGCAAGAAGCAGAAGAAGCAGAAACAAATAAAAACTACAGAAGAATTTGCATAACCAGTTGACTATTGTGAAGCCTATATATATATTTTATGAGTTGTATGTAATAATTTGTTCATGGTGTTTTGCATCTTTTTTGAAGCACGGGTCCACATTCCTTATAACTGCATTGCTGTGTTAGCAATACATTTTTCAAAATGTTTATTTCTGTGTTCCAATGAAGAAATATAGTTGAGTGGAAGGAAAAAGTGTGGAAGAAAAATAAGCACAACTAACAAAGAGTACCAAAGCCTTATGAGGATTGTCAAGCAAAGTCAATTCAAGAAGTTGGATGAACTTCACAAGGAATGGACTGAGGCTGGGGTCAAGGCATCAAGAGCCACCACACACAGACGTGTCAAGGAATTTGGCTACAGTTGTTGTATTCATCTTGTTAAGCCGCTCCTGAACCACAGACAACGTCAGAGCTAAGGACGTACCTGGGCTAAGGAGAAGAAGAACTGGACTGCTGCCCAGTGGTCCAAAGTCCTCTTTTCAGATGAGAGCAAGTTTTGTATTTCATTTGGAAACCAAGGTCCTAGAGTCTGGAGGAAGGGTGGAGAAGCTCATAGACCAAGTTGCTTGAAGTTCAGTGTTAAGTTTCCACAGTCTGTGATGATTTGGGGTGCAATGTCATCTGCTGGTGTTGGTCCATTGTGATTTTTGTCACTGCACCCGTTTACCAAGAAATTTTGGAGCACTTCATGCTTCCTTCTGCTGACCAGCTTTTTAAAGATGCTGATTTCATTTTCCAGCAGGATTTGGCACCTGCCCACACTGTCAAAAGCACCAAAAGTTGGTTAAATGACCATGGTGTTGGTGTGCTTGACTGGCCAGCAAACTCACCAGACCTGAACCCCATAGAGAATCTATGGGGTATTGTCAAGAGGAAAATGAGAAACAAGAGACCAAAAAATGCAGATGAGCTGAAGGCCACTGTCAAAGAAACCTGGGCTTCCATACCACCTCAGCAGTGCCACAAACTGATCACCTCCATGCCACGCCTAATTGAGGCAGTAATTAAAGCAAACGGAGCCCCTACCAAGTATTGAGTACATATACAGTAAATGAACATACTTTCCAGAAGGCCAACAATTCACTAAAAATGTTTTTTTTTTTTTTTTTTTTTGGTCTTACGAAGTATTCTAATTTGTTGAGATTGGTTTTTGTTAAATGTGAGCCAAAATCATCACAATTAAAAGAACCAAAGACTTAAACTACTTCAGTCTGTGTGCATTGAATTTATTTAATACACGAGTTTCACAATTTGAGTTGAATTACTGAAATAAACTAACTTTTCCACGACATTCTAAATTATTGAGATGCACCTGTATATACAACGTAATAATGTTTGTCAATGTTAAATTAAGTTTCACTGTCTATGTGGTTATCCACAGGAGAATTAAATTAAGTATTCATTTGTATTGGAGCTGTAACTATACATATTAGTCATTCTAATGACTCTTTGCAGATAGTTTTATTGTGGATATTTTGTCAATACACCAACAGATGCTTCCAGTGAGAATCTCCTCCAAAGGATTTATTTGAATGCCAATAGACACACCAGTCAAGGATGGGACTCAAAAACAGCCCAGAACTTTTGCTGGCCTATCACAACTCACTTTGACTTATCTCTACATAGACACACTTATTTGCACACAGACACACATACTCACACAGTGAAGTTATGCTGTTGCCAAAACGTAATTTATGAATTAATATGTCATATCTAGGCCATATATAATCCATCCCAACTTTTTACGTGATAACAGGTCATTCCAAATTCCAACTTAAACATAATTGTGAAACTTCATATTTGGCTACTAAATAGAAGATTCGAAGTTCACAGTCAGCTACTGGGGATAAACTACAGCTTATATCCACCCACTCTGCATTAGGTCTCTGCACATATACACGAGATTAGAGAGGAGCAGCCATTTTTAGTACTGTGATTTGCGAAAATGATTTCGCCACATTAAATATGAGAGTCAATCTGAGTGCCAAAGGTTGGAAGCAGCTATTTTATACAGTATATATCCAAGGTGAAGAGATACAATTGCTTTAAATAAATAAATAAATAAATAAATGTTTAGATTTTCGGCATTTGACTTTTAGAATTTAGGAGTTTGATCAAAAATGGTAATCAGAAGCTTCAGTGTTGTTGTTTAAAGTAGTGATGTTTATTCCCACTGTGTCTTGCAAAGATTTGTTAAACACAAAACAGTTTGTGTTAATCCATTTTTATATGTGAATGACAGCCTTAATTAAATTTGTTCATCATATAAAGCAATTGTGTCTTTTCAAAAAACTTAAACTGCTTGATTTGGATTACCTTTATATACATATATACATTTGACCAAACTTGAGAAACTTGCTAAAGCAGATACTGTTACCAAAAAAAAAAAAAAAAAAAAAGTTCTTTATGCTGTCGATATTAGCACAGTATCGCCTTGTGCCAATAGTGAGTTGTGTTATACTGCTTAAACAGTAAATAAAATCTATGAACCTCTCAAAACAGCTGCAGCTTGAAAGGTGTCAAGGAGCTGTGGTGCAGGCAACATATGTTCCTGGAAGTCTTCTGGCAACCTCTCTGCTCCCTAACCATATCCCCTCTGTTGTGTCCCTAAGAAGCAGACTGCACCCACGCACCTCATATTTCTCAGATACCATATGTGGCCCCCCAAGGAATCGCTTACAACTGCACATAGTCTAGAGCAGCAAGAATCGCTACTGCATCATTAGCTGAATTTCTTTCACTTTCAAATTGCTCTCAACTAGCATAACCTGAACCTCACTATTGCCTCTTGCCAACACAAGGCTTAGCTGTTAGATTAAAAAAAAAAAAAGGTATAGACAGTATTTTTTGAGCTACTTATTTTTAGTAGAAGGAGAAAGAGAACTGGAAATAATGGGGAACAGGAAGATAAAACATTGTGTCTGTCCAAATATGCATACTTCCCAACAACATAGTATTCAAAAAGCAGTTTGTCAAATGAGTAAGATGCCCAAATACACTGCATTCACGGAACAGAGAGCGAAAAATACCTGCGTATATCCAGAGATCCTGAAGTGTGCAGTCAAAGGACACTCTTACATCCCATGAGACCACTTGGAGCTAAGAAGCCATCAGATCGAAAAGTTGAAAAACAGAATAAAGCAGCTCTTTTCGAGTTTAAGGGTTACAAGTAGTCAGGTGTTTCAAAAACAATTACAAAGACATGGCAAGTAACACATTTACTTAGTAGAAGAACTTTCTCCAATAATCTGATTTATGTACAACATTTTCTTACAAATTTAAAAAATAAAATAAATAATAAAATAAATAAATACATTTATTTGTTATTTACAGTAATGTAGTAGTCTTCGCACAGTGATTTTGCAAACAATATTCTGTTCAATCAATTAATTCAAAGAAACATGACATATACAGGTGCATCTCAATCAATTAGATTGTCGTGGAAAAGTTCATTTATTTCAGTAATTCAACTCAAATTGTGAAACTCGTGTATTAAATAAATTCAATGCACACAGACTGAAGTAGTTTAAGTCTTTGGTTCTTTTAATTGTGATGATTTTGGCTCACATTTAACAAAAACCCACCAATTCACTATCTCAACAAATTAGAATACTTCATAAGACCAATTAAAAAAACATTTTTAGTGAATTGTTGGCCTTCTGGAAAGTATGTTCATTTACTGTATATGTACTCAATACTTGATAGGGGCTCCTTTTGCTTTAATTACGCCATGCTCTACTATTTGAGCTTTCCTGTAGCTCAAATAGTAGAGCATGGCGCTAGCAACACCAAGATCATGGGTTTGATTCCCAGGGAAAGCAAGAGCTGATAAAATGTAAAAGCTGTAACTTGAATGCTATGTAAGTCGCTTTGGATAAAAGCGTTTGCTAAATGCATAAATGTAAATGTAAATTACTGCCTCAATTCGTTGTATATTACAAGTAGGGTGCCACTGTAAAAATATCCTGTTAATTGTATGGTGCAAAAACTGGCAGCTGTTGCAGAAATTCACCATAAAAAATATGGTGAACGTAATGCAAGATAGCATATTGGTCCCTGTGTATTTTAGAACTCACAACCGTATATTCACTATAATATATACTAAGCTACTTAAATAGCCAAAATTTGATTTTTAACCTAAAATTTACTGATAACCACAATAATAATACAGGTGGCACAATTGAAAGCCACATAGTGAATCATTAGAGGCCTGTGCATAAACATGGCCAATATACACAAATAGGTGGTGCACAGGGTCATACAGACAAAGACAAAAAACCACATGACACTAAAATAGCACAATAAACAATGAGTATGAAATTAAAATTAATATACTTAATATACTCTTAAAATTAATATACTTAATAAGCTGACTATATGTGTAATAATTTCCTTTATCCACAAAAGGTAATAAGATTTAAGAATAAACTGATTGGAACAAAGCTAAATTTTGCACACCATTCCAGTTGTGATGCTTTAACATCATAGATAACAGACTAAAATAATCCTCTAAGTGGAATATATGGATCCTTATGTTTTGACATCAGCACAAAGGGGGGTGGGGTGTGCGGAGGGCGTTTACTGGTTTGCATGCAGCCAAAAAAACATGTGGTAACACCTTATTTTAAGGACCAGTTCTCACTATTAACTAGCATGCATATTACTCGCATATTGGCTGAATAGTCGTATAAAGCACAAATTAATGCCTTATTCTACCTGTGCATATTTTAGATCCCTTAATCATAACCCATACCTAAACGTAACAACTACCTTTATAACTATTATGAGTTTAAGGCAAAAGTCATAGTTAATAATTTAGACCTTAAAATAATGTGTGACTAAACAAGTTATTATTAAGTGATTTTTGGTAGTTTAATTATTCAATAATTAATAGTCTTTAATTGCAGTAACCATTAATTAGCTACAGTCATGGTATACTAACCTAAGAAAGGCGTGTGATGGGAAAGTTGGATGTTTTCATTGTAGACTTTAGCAAAAACTGCATGCTCACGATGGTGTGAAGATGATTATTAGTTAGCTTTGTAGCAGGAAGTTCTAGAGAGCTGTTTTTGCAACTGATTGGTTTTGCCATAGTGGTGTGGCACCAAGCCAGAATCACACTACTGAATACGGAGCATCCTTTTGAAAGAGACGCTAATGAGAAATAAATCACTTGACATCACACGAGAAGGGAACGTATCTCGCTCAGAGGGGAACGTGAAAATCGGCACTCTGTATTTTCATCCCTTTGAAACTGATAACACGATTATTTCATAATTGATAATGCCAGTTGTGGAAGATGTTAAAAGATGCATTAGCTTGAATTAAAATCTTTTTGAATGTCAAAGATGATGACAACAGCTGCACGACTTCATTTCATTTTATAGTCGACACCTCGGCTGTTGTGACAAAGTTAGACAACAAGCCACGCTATTGGGACAAGTAATCCTTATAAACATTCCCATAAAAGCCTGCGAGGAGAAGGCTGTAAATTTGGGTGAAGGCAGCTTGAGTCCTTTACTGTTTCGCAGAAACAGCAAACAGCAAACTGACACAAACTGGTATTTATGTGTCTGGAGAAGTTTTGGCAACTCAACAAACCTCAAAACTCAAGATCAAATCTCAGTGAGCATCATACAATAACAGAATGAAAATCTTGCTCTCGGGTATTCTTCTGTATTTGTGGGGAAGCCGTGTAACAGCATTGTCCAACTGAATCGATCAGTCGCACAGGGTCTGGTGTGGCAGCAGTGATGGACTCTCAGCCATCGCTGATCACTGGAGTGGCACTCAAGTCCTTGAGCTTGTTTGCCATCACTGTCGCATGACTGACATCTCAACAGGGCACATGCCACGTTCAGATGGGCGGCTATGGAGCATGCAGGCGAAAAATTTCAATTTTGAGATGAGACGCATGCTAGATGGCAGTGGAATACAGAGGAGCTGCCTTATGTGTGCATTTATGTGAGAGACTGTTTGTTGTTACATGCCTGCCATGTTTGTGACTGACAGTGTCAATAATGATTGTCAAGCCACATGGATTTTGTGTGTGAGTTTATGTTTACAGATGCCAGGACTTTGTCATCATTATTTGCTCTAAATCATTGTTTTTTTAACAGTCCTTGTTGTAATCAGCATGGCCATGTGAACACAGCAAATCATCAGCATGAAAAAACAAATAATGACATGGAGACTAAGGAAATTTATTTGATTGCTTGTTGCATACAGCGCTAATGAATAAGATACTACTAATCATACTTTGACAAGTAATCCTTGTTAAGCTTTTATTTAAGTCAGTAACACTGATTTATTAATCAGTGCTGTCTGCTTAAAGTGTACTATTTAACCATGACGTTAAAGCTGCTTTTGGAAAGCACTTATGCTCCCATTGAAGAACACTATCTGTCAGGGGTGTGGCATGTAACATTTTTATTTTTCAAGATAAATCTTTTCTACTCTATCTATTAGGATTCCTATTCATCTCAATGACAGGATTAACAAAATTATGTCATTTGAAATCTGCCATCTAGCTAGTTGCATTGTTCCTGATGAGAAAGGCATTAGAAAAGAAATAATGTTGTACTAAAACGTCTGGTTTTCAAATGTTAAATGGAATAACCCCAAGAAAACTTCATATTTGTCAGGAGTCTGGACTGTCTGTGAGTGTGTTTTGCTCCCCACGTGCTCCCTGTGTCCCAGTGTTTATGCCCTTATTTGGTTATTTTCCTGTTCCTGTCCTTGTCAAGTTTAATTAGTTCATCCCCTGCACCTGTGTTTAATTAATTATTTATGTATTTAAGGTCTTGTCCATTCAGTTAGTGTTTGTCGGTTCTTATATGTCATTTCCATGTGTTCTGTGTCTGCTACGCTCCCTGTTGGATGATTAAAGACTCTCGTTTTGACGAATTCCTACGTCTCCTCGTTCCATGCTCCTTGAGTAGTGTGACAGAAGAACCGACCAACTACAGTTACCTCCGTGTGTGTTCCCTCCGTTTTTGTTTCCATTTTTTATTCAGTGTTTTTTTGTTTCCATTGTGTCCCATGGATCCCCTCGTCCGGCCTGAATTCCTCCTCCTCCTGCTGGAGCAGGGGGACCGATCTCTCGAGGACCATACCAGACTGTTCCTGTTGTTAGCTTACGCCACCAGCTACCCGGATGACGCGCTCTGCTCATTCTATGATGCAAGCCTAAACACCGCGAGCAGAGTGCTGTCGTCCGAAGATGGTCCTCGAGAGAAATTTGCCGCCTTTGTGGAGTGGACTCTGGCGAGAAACGGATCGCCATTCACCATCTGCCCCGTGGATGATCTCGCCAGATCCACTCCTGACCCAGAGCCCAGTGCACCAACTCCCCGTGGTGCGGAGCATCAGCCCGAGCCCACCGATGACGGAGAGCCATTTCCCGCTGTGATCTTCGAGCCAACGCAAAGCCGAGTGACTGAGCGGAGGATCGCCCCGGATGTTGACCCCAGCTTGTCAGACCAGGTGCAAGAGCCGGCGACCGTGCCCACCACGAGGGAGCAAGCTGTGGACGGTGAGAGCACGGAGTGGAGCTCCACACCGTGGCTGAGGGTGAGCTGGATACAGATCTGGGTGAATGGAAAGCAGAGGAGGACCTAATTGACTGGTGTGTTGACCTGCCCTCTCTCCTGCTTCCTACTATGGAGCCCTCTGTTACCCCTGTTCCCAAGTCCAGCCCAGGGTGGGCAGCGGTTCCAGAGTTAAGCTCAGAGAGGGCTCCAGTCCCTGAGTCCAGTCTAGAGCGCCCTCCAGTGCCCGAGTTCATCCCAGAGGGGGCTCCCGAACCTGAATTTAGTCCTGAAAGCCCGGAGGCTCACAAATGCCCATCCTCCCACTCACTCCTGCTTCCTCCTCCGCTGTCGTCAGTCAGCCCCTCTGCTCGCTCTCAGCCCACCATCAATACGGTGCAAGCTCCACGGGTCTGCCATCCTCCAGCGTCGCCGTGGCTGGAGTATCCCTCACCTCTGCCTCCAGCCTCCGAGGCCCGGACTCCGCCTCGGCTCCTAGGTCCCTCGCCTCCACCGTAACCCATCGATCCATCAGATCTACCAGGCTCCCTCGTCCCTCCAGCTCCGCCTTGGCCGGGAGTCAACCCGCCATCGCCTCAGGACTCCGCTCCTCTGGCTGCACCTTGTAGCTCCATCCCACCGGCTCTGTTGGGCTTCTTCCTACCGCCAGCTCCACCTTGGTCCTCAGTCGCTCCGGCTCCACCACCGTTCTCCGCCTCGGTCGCCAGAGCTCTCGGCTCAGAGTCGGCGGCCATTCCTCCTCCATGGCTTCTCCCTCCTTCGGCTCCACCGTGGGCCGTCGTCATGGCTGTGGCCTGGGTCCTGCTGTGCTCCTCCTACTCCAGGCCCCTCCTGTCACCTCCCTTGTCTCTGCCTCCTGAGCCTCCTCCTTAGTTCCCGCCTGCCCCTCCCCATGTTTTTTTTCTGCGGTGCAAGGACACACCTTCCGGGAGGGGGTGACATTTCAGGAGTCTGGAAAGTGTGTGTGTGTGTGTGTTTTGCTCCCTGTGTCCCAGTGTTTATGCCCTTATTTGGTTATTTTCCTGTTACTGTCCTCATCAAGTCTAATTCGTTCATCCCCCTGCACCTGTTTAATTATCTGTGTATTTAAGGTCTTGTCCATTCAGATTGTGTTTGTCGGTTCTTCTACGTCATTTCCATGTGTTCTGTGTCTGCTACGCTCCCTGTGTTCCCTGTTGGATGATTAAAGACTCTCGTTTTGACAAATTCCTACGTCTCCTCATTCCGTGCTCCTTGAGAAGTGACAATATTATGATATTCATCATTAAATTGATATTTGTAAACCATTGATTTTTATTTGCCACTTTTTAGAAATGAGATATATATATAAACAATATGGAAAATCATGTTGGAAAAATAAAAAAAACACTGCATTATCATTACAGTATGCAAGAGAGATTTTTAGGTACACAATGCCATTACAACTGATATATATAATTAAAATTCATTATCTTTGTTTTCGCAATGGAAGTCAAAAAACCAAGGCACTGAAACTGCTTAGTTGACAAGAACACAGTTGTGACTACAGTGTCTGATGGAGACAAATGAGTATCATAAGCATTGCTGAAAAGCTGCAGCAACATTCTCAGCAGGAAACACTGGTAAGAAATGCTACAGACAGAAGGGTATGACCTGGACATGACAAGGTTTAGTAAAGGCAATGAATTAGTATTCACAAAACTGGATATACAGAATAGCTTAAATGCACTCTCACCACCTCTTCCATCCTGCCACTGTTCGCCTAGAACTCACCTCACTGACTGATTTAGAAGTTCAAATGTTGGACATCTTAAACTTATTTTCTTCTTACTTTCATAATGCATGTCCCCAGTCTTAAAATGTTTTGAATATTTTATTTTATTTTATTTATTTTTTATTTTATTTTATTTTATTATATTTTATTTTATTTTATTTTATTTTATTTTATTTTATTTATTTTTTATTTTATTTTATTTTATTTTATTTTATTTTATTTTATTTTATTTTATTTTATTTTATTTTATTTTATTTTATTTTATTTTATTTTATTTTATTTTATTTTATTTTATTTTATATTTATTTTGATGCAGTTGATAAGAACTGCATTAGTCTTGTTGTCTACAGTATAAATGGCCAGAGGTGTTACAAAGATGGCCACTGAACTGACTTAAATGGAGTTCTAAGAGCTTTTTCTTCTTGTCCTGTCAATCACAACATAAGGATACATACATTGCTAATAGTATGTAAGACTGGATTATTATTTGTTGATTGGAATGTGAAACTGAGCATACTGAAATGAAGACAGATCTAAATGCGTGTGGCTACTGTGGCCTTGCGTACGTCAGAAGCATTTTATTAAAAATTATGAGGATAGAAAATTAATAATATAATTTAGATTTTTTATTTTTTTTTATGCCAACTTTAACTCATCCCACTCTGTTTGTGCTACATACATGAATGACACAGTCATTTATTGATTTATGTGATTTATTGAGGAGCGTGTACTATTTTAATAAGCATTGGACTTATTTTCACCTGGCAGATGATAAAACAGGAAATATTTTGAAAGCACCATTTTTCAGGAAATCAACCTACGAATTGTGTACTTACACACTTCTCCTTTAAAGCCATGAAAACAACATTAAACTGAAACTGACTGCACTTTATGTCTTATAAATAAATGTTCCAGTTTTATTCATCAGTGTACATTATTCTAAAGAAAAAAAAAAAAAAAAAACGCTCAACCGAAAAAAAAAAAAAAACAAGTGACAACATTCTTTACCCCTGCTATTCAAACTCAGCCCAATCACATTTTCCCCACAGTTTTCCAATCTGTCGAGGCTCCCATTTGTCGAAATAGTGTTCCGTGCTGGGCTTTGGGGGAGATCGCTTTAACTGACAGACTAAAAAACAATCAATGGCAACAGTATAAAAGTAGCCCAATTCCGTGGAAAAACCACAAACTTCGCAACGCTGTTTACAAACACCACCAAGATTGCACAGGAAAAAAAATATACTATCCAATAATATAACAGCCTAACTAATTTCACTTGCTCCAGATCCAATCAAATTATATGCAATAAAATCAACTAAACTAAATAGTTTCAACTCAAAATACATCACATTATGCCAGTTAAATATGTTTTTGTTATCCTTAATAGTCCTTCACAAGTAGCCTAGTAGATTCAACAGAAGCAATAACAACTGCAAATTACAGTTTTGTCAGATCAATATATTTGTATGACTGTAATTTCAGCATCGGTCTCCTTTTCTTTCTTGATTAACAGTGGTGCTCTCCAACGGACAAGGCACACCCTATGCTGAAATGTGGGTCACCATGACAGTAAAGCAAAAACCTTAGGAAAGTTTCTTAGGGATATTGATCTTCTGCATTGTCTGTTCAGCTTCAGACAGAGAAGATCGATAATCCCTTTCAGCCTCACAATATAGAAATAGTATTAAATTACTGTAGAGCCTCAATCGTATTGTACCGCAAAATACAACAGAATCCTGAAGAAAAAAAAAAAAACAATTTCTGATGTTCATGCATTCAGAATATTTATATGCCACAGAGGGTTTTGGCGCTTTGTTGGAAAGAGTCAAGTTACTGGTTCTGGTCCCAGGCAGGGTGCCTGGAGATTTCTGATGCTGAGCACACCAGTATTTCTGCCCTCCTCCACCTGCCAGCAGTGTATCTTTGAATGGCGCACATAACCCAAATTGTTCTACCAAAATACATTTAGATCAGGTTGTTCTTAAGGAGCTCTGGGCCCACCCTGGAGACTTTCAGACAGCTGTTTTACTAGCGGTGTTCTGGATTCCTCAAAAGCTACGCCCACCTGATCATATGGTATAAAGAGTTAATCAGTGTGCCCACTTACTCAACTCAGCTCTCCTCAAACTTGGAGGACGATGACAGACCCTGCTCTCCAGAGAGCTGGTTTGCTTTGCAGAGGCTCAGCATGCAGAATACAGCATCTCTGTGTTTTTCAGAGCAGACAACACCCAGAGGCTCTTGACATGAAAATAAATGGAGATGTTTCTGTCTGTGTCCTTGAGCAGAGAATCATCTTACTGCTCCCTATACGCAACCCTCACGCCACTCCAGTGACCTTTTAGCACATCCACACCAGCAGGATGATAACCCTACAGCTAAAATGATATCTCTTTTCTAAGGCCTGCTGAAGAAAAAAAAAAAGAAAAAAAAAAAAAGTGGTTTATTGAGGAGAGTGTTTTACTTTGATAAGCAATTAGAATTTGTTTTAACATGGCAGATGATAAAACAGGCAAAGTATTAAAAGCACCACTTATCATGAATTCAGAATGGCTTACTTATACATAAAGTATTTCACCTTTAAAGTGATGAAAACAAAATTAATGTGAAATTAACTCTAATTGGCCCCAAGTAAATAAATAAATACATGGATGGATAGATTGATTGATTGATTGATTGATTGATTGATTGATTGATTGATTGATCTTAGTTGGTCTTTTAGCCTGGTCAGGTTGGTCTGGTTAGAGTTCTCTATTCCAAAACCCAGTGAGCTTCTTTACACTTACTACCAGATACCTCGTATATACAGTGTAATAGTGGGTGTCCTTTATGGATAAGGCAATTCCAGAATGCATTGCAAAAATTAAGAAAAAAAAAAAATATAAATAAAATATATATAATAATATATATATATATATATATATATATATATATATATATATATATATATCATTCAAGATGTGGACAAACCTAAAGAAATTTTTATATAGTATCAGAAGCAGATCTGCTGCCACTGCCACCCTAAGAAAAATGATTTTCCACCCCAGCATTTGAAATCCCAGTGTATCAAATATAAATGTCAGCAGTTTTTTCCTGCACTGATTTTCAGCAGTACCACTTCAATATGATGACATTAAAAAGACTTCATACCTCGAAATAATGGCAGAAAAGCATGTTTATCTATAAGCTGTCCTCACGGGGTGCTCATACATGCAACACACCAGTCCAGTCCGCTTCATGTACTCTTATGAACTGGTTATTTTTTTGGGGGAGTCCAAAAAAACAAAACAAAAAAAAAAAAAAAACAACAACAACAAAAAAAAACAGTGCAACCAGTGTAGCACAAATTGACCACAACTGTGTTTTGTTGTTGTTGTCACTGTTGTTTTGTTTTGTGGGGGGAACTATGAGGTAAAGTACTTTTTTCAGCTAACTCTGAGGTCCTCAGAGAAATTTAATCCTGTCTGGATTGGATGTCTGTGATTGCAGTAAATTATTAGTTTCCATAACATTCTCATTTATTTTGACCTTTGTTGAGGATCATAAGTAGAATTTTCTTGGCATGCAAATACTCTGACTGCCCATTATACTTTCATTCTAGACTTTTGCCACCCGACGGGGGAAAAAAAAAAAACTAATTATTATTATTATTATTATTATTATTATTATTATTATTATTATTATTATTATTATTATTAATAATAATAGTAATAATAATAATAATCATCATCATCATCATCATAATAATAATAATAATCAGTAAGACCTCTGAAACAATAATAGCAGTGTTAGGTAAGAATCTAATCTTCATTTATTATTTCTCTGAAATTTTACATAATGTTAATTAAAAACATTATCTTTTTTTTTTCTTTTTTTTTTGAAGGTGTAAGCTTTTTGTTGCTCTTAGGTTGCACTAAAACTTATAATTTTGATATCATCAAAGTATAATATAATATAAAATATATGCATAAAACAACTTGTCTTCTCTATGCAGTCTCTATATATCTCTACTAATATAAGCTCAGAGATCTTTAGAATATGTAGATGTTTTTAATAGACAATGTCTTGATGTCCCGAATATTAATATTTTGTTATTTATTTTAAATTAAATCTAAACAATAAGATGATTACTTTGTGGTGCCTCTGAGGAAAAACAACTGTTCTTCATATTCATTGACACAAATGTTTTTGTCAGGCCATAAATCCACAAGAACTATGCATGAACGTTTTCTTTGATGTTACCACCCATCATAGTCCTCTTGTCATCCAATAAATAATTTTAGATCTGCACCTGTATAGTATCATACATCATTTACATAAAAGTGTTAAAAACACCTTTTAGTAAAGACAAAATATAGTTATAAATAAGATGTAGGTTATTTAACTTATTTTATTTTATTTTATTTACAGTATTTTTCATGTGCTATGTATTTTTATTATTAAAGCTCATTAGGTAGAGAAATATAATTATAAATATAACAATACACAATAATGTTTTGTTTATTAGAACTGCAGTTATATCAGCTGCCACTTCAAATTCTCAAGCTCTCAAAAGTTGGGTGGATTCTGATTGGCTGTCAATGTTTTTATTGTTCATCAGCTGGGGGAAAAAACAATCATTATAGCTGTGGTTTGTACTTTACTATTCATAGAATTATAGAATTATACAGCATAGCAATTATAGTGACTCTATAATCATTTATAGTCACAGTAATCATTATAGTTATCATTCTTGGTGTAAACAGCCCTTTATTATAACCACATGTTGCTAGCTTAGCAACATGCTAATGTTAAACTGTATTAGAAACAATAATAAGTCTAGTTTCCCATGCACTTCTTGTGAGTTATAGTCTATACTGAGCGTTGCAATTCAGTCACCAAATGAGCTTCCATTCTAGTTACGATGCTGCCTTAGAATGACAGCAATGCAGCTCACTAGGTTTTGGAACAGAGCTCATGTGTGTGTATGTTGTTAGCTATGTTTCCCTCTCAGAGTGACTCATCCCTGGAGTTTTTTTTTGTTTTGTTTTTTTTTCTCGCCAACACCAGGATGCCGACTGATAAGCCTTGGATCCTTTCTAAATTACAGCCTCACAGAGCCAACATCCCCAGCTGAGTCTGAATGTTATCGCCCTGCCGCTCTACAAGTAGCTCTCCATTTTCGGTCCGTAGAGCGAAACTGTTTTAACAATTTCCTAAGGGGCTATAGCCCCCCTTCCTATAATCCTTCAGAATGTGAGACCAGAGAAAAGCAGTGTCCAAAAACCTCTGATGTCTTTACTATGCATAAATATGTGGTGTATTACACTCTGATACAAATCTAAACATCGATGTTAAATGTTGCTGGATCCAACTGCCCAAGGGTGGATGATAAAACCACATATGATACTCTGGCCTCTTGTCTAAACATTCAGTTTCTTGTTTGGGTGATCGTTTATGTGCTGTAAAACCCTGGTGGCATTGTAGTACATTGTTTTCTCTGGACATTATGAACTCAAGCATGAATACACAAGGATCCCTCAGGGAATATAACAAAGGAATAGGGCTTCCCGTTATCACATGCAGAGGTTGGCAGCTATACAGAGTGTAAGTATGTAAAAGCCTGTCTTTTTTATATTTATTTACTCCAGAACACACATTCATATTAACTGGACCAGTCTGAAAAATAGTCTGAGCAAAAGAAGCTAATTTTATAATAATACTGTCAGATGGTGTTGCTTATTTTCAATTTCAAATGTTATTGAAACATGATGTTTACAATGTTTTATGTTTTAGAGTTTGCAAGCTTTCAGTTTTATCTGTGGTGTTACCAAAATCACCATCTAATGAAGTGAACTACCTTAAAATCACCATGAAATCAAAATGGACAATTCTTACGTTTTCATGGAATATTGCAGTATTTTTTATTTATTTATTTTTTTATGTAAATGATTTACCTCCTCCCACTTGCAAGGACATCTCTTCTCAGACGTAACTTCTTACTCACATGAGATTACAGCAATAGCGAATGACAACAATCAAATGATTCAATAAATTCTTGATGAAAAAAAAGTCCCACCCTACAATTTTTTTTTTTTTTTTTTCCTCATTCAATAAGCTGTTTCACTCAGATATATGTCACAATAGTGAAAAAAAGGAGATTGCAACTTCTGTTTCATGCTGACTGGTTATTACCTTTAACTGAAACTAAAACTAAAACCATAGTTTTAGGCCACTAGTATTTTCACCTTCTAAAAAATGGTTTTAAGTCAGTTATTTCTACCTTTTGCTGTATTTTGTTAGTAGGAAATATTTTAAGTTTTAAGTTTACACTTCCAAACATTCATTTTGCCATTAAATGTAATAATCTAGTGAGATTTTTGTTTGCACATTGACAACAGCCAGTGTTCCACACAGAGATCTGGTCTCATCATCATCCAGTCTGTTAGGAATGACATGAAGAAACAGAACAATCTGAGACAGACTAAATTCAGAAGAACGGTGGCAACATCTCCAAGATGCTTCAAGAGACCTACCTGCAAAGCTACTTGAAACACTATGCACAAGTGCACCTAGGGCAAAAGCTGCTTTAAACGCAAAGGATGGTCTCACCAAATGTTGATTTAATTTAGTTAATATATGTTAATTGATAAAGAAAATCTATATATGACATTATTTTTTGACAGCATCCTCATTTTACAGCATTTTTACACAAGTGCCTAAAACTTTTAACAGTATTGTACTGTATTGTTTTGTTTCTTTATGTTATTCCAGACAGACTGGATGATGATGAGATCAATGTTGTGAGACTCCTTGTGCAAACAAAAATATCACTAGATTAGCACAATTAATGGCAAAGTGAATGTTTGGAAATGTAGTGAAAATGCTGGTGAAAATACTAGTGGCCTAAAACGTTTGCACAATACTGTATATATATATATATATATATATATATATATATATATATATATATACACACACACACACTTTATCTCTGAAAATGCTAAATTCTAGTGCATGCATATTATTTCCATACACTTGACACTAAATGCCCAACTCCAGTTTTAACGATGGAACATTTATTAATAATATTTACACTAAACAGCTCATTATAGTGCAATCTTAACATTAGTTATGCAAATAGCACATGCCTGAGGGCCCTTTTATATAGTGGGGATATGGAGAACTGAAGTTATAAACCCGACTCCATTTCATTCCTGAAACTGTGCACAAAGGCCTCATCTCTTTAGGAACCTCTGATCGTGGGTGGGAGTAATGATGTTCTTATATTTCACGGTGAGATGAGAACTGCTCCCTCGAGTCCCTGGAGGGGTCTCTAATTCAGTGTGTGGCTGCAGGCCATGGCCTAGCTCCTTTCCATTCACTGTCCCTGAGGTGGCATTGCTCCAGTTACTTTCTGCCTTTGTCAGAAATCAGCTCTTAAAAGCCGCTTCTTCCTCATCACCTTTATCATCAAATCTGACCTGAGATCAGTTCATTTCCCCAAAAGGAAAGTGATCACAATCTTTTTAATGGACAGCGAAAACCAGTAAATGGCTTATGCTGAGGGCCACCTCACTGGATCCAATTTGGCATCAGGATCTAGATCAAAGGTTTAAGTTCATGTGATATCCTGAAGACACTTATTTCTGTGGCATAACCAACAGAAAATGACCCTGTGCTTGTTTCTGGATGCATATGCCATATACAAACGTATATCAAACCATAAGATATTAAAATTCTCATAGTTAGTCTGCACACTTAAAAAATGTTCAGCAAGACAATTGTGATGATTTAAAATAAGTTACGGTTAGGCATACAAATAATAGGATAGAGTTCTAGCATTTATTATGCAGTGAAAGCAGTCTAAGCGGATGTTTTTGTTCTGTGTAATCAAGGAATGTCTGGGAGCATTTTCAAACACCAATCAATGAGTCCATTAAGTTATTTATTGCTGATCTTCAAGAAAACAAGTACACTCGCTCTTGCACATGCTTGCAAAATTCACACACTGTCTAAATATGGTGTTATCTTTTTTACATTATTTTTTCCCCCACAATTTCTCACAAACCAATAAAGGTGGATATACTCTATAAGTATGTCCAGCTTTATCCAGATGCATGCAATATACTATATAGCACATCTCAATGCTTGATTGCTTTATAATAATGAATGTTTATAATAAGATATTTTAAACATTACCATCATGATTTTCTGTAAAGCTGCTTTGAAACAATGTGTATTGTGAAAAATGCTGTATAAAAACATTTGACAACTTGAAATGTTGACTTGACCATGCACACATATACCTAAACTTGCACAAAAACACTGCTACACATTTATAAACACACTGCCTTTCGCTCTGTCACAATGGCTATAAAAAATGATTGTATCTTCCTCACTATCTGACCCTGTACACTACCCAGAAAATATTATCAGTTCTGATGGTCATGATCTTTTGCCACCAAAGGCAGTATTATTGATCATGACACATTAGTTTTATAATAAGGCAGTACATGATGACAAATATCTACAGAATGTCGCAAAGCTGTTTTAGATTGGCCCCTAAACAGCAGGTTTGTTCTCATTCAGATGTTGATGTATTAAACAGAATAGAAAATTGTTGAATTTGAATTTTAGGAAGAAAAATTCAGAAATTCTTGAGAAGAGTAATTATAAAGTAAACTGTAACACTTAAAGGTGACGTAGTTACACGCCACATGTACTATAGTAATAATATAGCACTATAGTTACTATAAAAAAAACAGTAGTTACAAGCTACTAAACCTAAACCAAACCCTAAGCTTAATCGTAACCCTATAGTAAGTACATATACTTAATAAATATTACTCAGTACTTATTTGTGTTATTACACTGTAACAACGTTACCTAAATTAAAGTCTAACCAAATAAACAGTATTTATTTTATAACCTTATTTGACAAGATATCTTCGAGCACTGGCGTAATGCTCACTCTAGACTGATGCATTTATATGCAGGGTCCAGGGTGCTTCAAAGAGGGCTCTGTAAATTGGGTCCAGTGGGTGAGAGGCTTTAACTGTAAGTTCATTAGGGAAATTTCCCTAATCCCCTGTGGGCTAAGGCAGTGTAAGTATTTTACTGCCAGTCACAGAGATTAGGTTGGCAGCACTTCTAACCCGCCGTTCCTCTGATTGAGTGGACGTCAGTTAAGAACCCAGAGGTCTCTGCAGCATTTTTATAGTAGACTTTAGTTGAATCTTCGTCTGGAGGGCCCTTTCAGAGTTTGCATAATCTCTGTCTTCTGAGAATTCAAATTATAATTGCCCGACAGACAGAGATTACACAGTCTTAGTCTAGATAATGTCAGCTCCTTAAGATGAGCAGTATAGCAAGGAGCAGATGAACTTAAATTTTCAGTCAGACATAGTAATCACATAGGCATGTCCTCACATATTACTGAACTACAGAATTAACTATTGAAATGGAAACCACCATTCGATACACCATTTACATCGCTTTCTGTAGAATAACTTCTTAACTCAGTATATTAGATATAGGGAAGACAAATGAGGCTGAGCAGTTGAGAGCACACTGGCATACAAATGATGGTGGCATCATGGGAAATTTGTATCAACAGTATTACACTTGCAGCTGAGGGAGGGGGGCGAACAAGTACATGAGCCCTGCTATGCTTGGGCAGCCCATGAAAAGATGGTAAACCATCTGTCCAGCCCACTGGAATGGTATGAGAGCCTTTTAAGTGGCTAAGTCTAAGCTAAGAAGGTGGATGTAAGGTTAATCAGAGGCCAATTGGAAGTAATTGTCTGAGAGGTGGAGTGGCTTTAAAAGTCGACCATTGGTTTGAGCTCTCATCACTTTCCTGACCCACTGGTTTCCATTTGATGGTATAATCTTGAGGCATTTCTTCTGGTTTGTGTGCATTAGCATATTCACATCAGAGGCAAATTAATATTTTTTTCAACATTTAGTTCAATATTATATTACTATTACTATAGATACAACACACTAATCAATACTCTAAAGGCTTGATTTGCTGTATTTATAATTCACTACTGCTGACAATTGCAGCCTTTGTTCTGTTATATTTGGAAAGGTTGGGAGCAGGTACACAAAGGGAGGGGACTTATTAGAGCTGCAGTGCACGTGAGTCCTAATCAAATTGGCTTTGTGCTAGAAGCTTGTTCATCTAATGAATCTGTTCCTCAGACATTGACACGCTGCATGAGCTGGCCCTCAAGGTGAATGCTCTTTGTGCCTTCCCAATCATCATTGATATCTGCCAGAGAATCCCATTATGGTCCCATAAAACAATTTTCTCATTCAAGTGGCATTTTTGTGATCTATTGGTAGATATCTGTGCAATGCAAATGGCAAGCAAGTGAAACTAGACTCAGGTGCTGTCCGTGGTGCTGAAATCTCCCAGTCTCTCCGATCCCCTGCACACTTGTGTGGTGTGTTTTGCAAAGACTATAATTATCTGAGTCAGTGTGAACTCGGGTGGTATTGTGCCACTTGATGGCCACCCTGTGCATGTGAATTATATGTTTTACAAGGTTATAATAGCATTCTAAGTATGCAGCCATGATCAGAAACTCAACTACCACTCCCATGAACACAGGTGAGTACAAACGATATCAGTTTGCATAAGCTTACAACACGGTGTAAATTATATATAGTCTGTTTGTGCAATGGAAATAACACAATGAAAAGCAGCAATTATTAATAAGCCTTCAGAAGGAGGCAGATTTTACCTCTCAAACAACATAAATCACATCAAACATTTATACCAACGGAATTACAGGCGTGAAACCTACTAGGTGGTCAGGAAATCATATAGAACTGTGAGTAATTTCAGCTGGGAATTAGGCTATGCTGGGAAGCAAATTGAAATTCCCGAATTGTCAACTAACGCTTAAAAAAACCGGACACCCAGCTAATAACAGACACCTTGTATATTTTTGGTAAACTCAACTTTCCTTATTACAAATATCTAAACATTTTTAGAAGTGCAAGAAACCCTTCTTCAGGATCGTTGGTGATGTGTAGTTAAAACGAACACATCAAATGCAGAGTTTCTGTACAACTGTGATCGACTGAACGCGTTAACTGGTGTAAAAACACTAAAAGCCGTGTTGATGTCTTCGTAATGGTTTTGAAATAATTTTGCAAACGACAGGTGCTCAATAATCAGCGTGACAAGCCCTTCACCTACCTTAAACATTGGAAACGTATCCATTCGCCTTGATTCCACTTAAACGGAGGTGCTTTAAAGCCTTTGCGGTTTCAATACATCTTCTTTTCTTGTTTCATGTAAAGGAAAGAGAAACGGAGCAAGGTGCATTTTTTTGCACACCGACCTGCGCTGAAATCCGAGTCCTAGCACACCATTCTTGTGTAGTTTCCACCAAGTTGAGCTGAAAACGGCCACACGCACTTCTAGATCAGACAATTATCCCAGATCTCTCGTTAAATTGTGTATTCCTTTCCCAACGCCACCCGTTTATTTCCGTATTTCAGTTGCTGTCTGTTTCTCCATTGTTTAGTAGTGAATCCATTAACGTACAGGCAATTCCGTTCGCAAACTAAACCGATATCCAGATACACCCCGAA
Organism: Spinibarbus caldwelli; assembly: GCA_039654775.1. Lineage (NCBI taxonomy): Eukaryota > Metazoa > Chordata > Actinopteri > Cypriniformes > Cyprinidae > Spinibarbus > Spinibarbus caldwelli. The sequence goes on from CM077251.1 coordinate 25,942,718, forward strand.
GAAAACGACTGAGCCTAGTTTTAAAAAGAATGGGTTGCGAGGAGCGCAGGTCAGTTGAAACATGTATCGGACGCGTGTAGACGGTGATCAAAAGCACTCCAGAGCTGTGCAAATCTGTAGATGGCACAAACGAGTCGGAACGGACATGGAGCGTTGCAGGGACAACTCCGAGAAGCTTATCGGGATCACAGTAATGCACAGACGGACGTATGGCGCATGCCAAGGCGTCCGGATTTACGCATTATCTGTACGCTCACCGAAGCTACATAATTAGTCTTTGCAGGGAATGGTCGATCTGGGTTGACTGCGCTTACATGCAGGATGTCCGATTGTGTCGGAACAACTTGAATTGAGAGTATACGGATTATCTTTGCCCTTACTTAACCTAGATGATTAGTCGTTGAGAGATTGAGAAGATTTATGTCAATTAACTTGCAATACATAGAAAGCATGTAAGGTATTTACACTAAGATAATAATAATAATAATACAATAAAGAATAATAAAGTAAATAAAATCTAAAATGAAATAAAATTAACGTTTGTAGCTATTCACTGAAATGCCATCCAATAGCAGGACTAGCCTATTACTGATTGTGAAAAAGTCTATTTCTATTGCGTTTCTAAGCATTTCATGACTGTCAATATTACAATTCTGATTATACAACAGTCAATTTCAGCCCTTAAATTTGATTGGTCAAGCGGTGTTCCAAGAGTAGTCTACTGATATTCAAAATCACTTTTTTTTTTCTTTTTTTTTTTTTTTGTGTGTGTGTGTGTGTGTGTGTGTGTGTGTTTTAAAAGAGTTCCACACTAGAGTATGTGAGTGGTGCAAAAATACAAGCAGACAAGATGTTTAATATGCTTTAAAGAAATAGTTCACCCAAAAATGAAAATTCTGTCATAATTTACTCACCCTCCACTTGTTCTAAACCTGAATGAGTTTATTTCTTCTGTTGAACACAAAAGAAGATATTTTGAAGAACCAAACAGTTGACAGTATCCATTGACTTCCATACTACAGTATTTTTGCCATAAGTCAATGGTTACGTCAACTGTTTGTTTCTCAACATTCTTCAAAATATCTTTGTTCTCAGCAGAAGAGGGAAACTCACACTGTTTGGAACAACCTGAGGGTGAGTAAATAACAAAATTGTGTTTTTTTTTTTTGTTTTTTTTTCTTAAATATATTTGAACATACAGAGACAAATGAATTAATTAATGTTGTAATTAAATATGAATCCAATTTGGCACTGTTAGACAAATTCAAGTACAGATGAAGATGAGATGAAGCTGTCATCTCACACAGTAATTAGGACATGGCGTGAACACAACATATGTTACAGCCATGAACCATGATTTGCTTCTTACTATTGCTACTCTGTGACAGGTGGTATTGAGGGGAAATAGTCATTCTAGTGCATATTTGATTGGACAAAAATACTCATCTGATTGCACGATGATTCAGAAATATCTGTTGACTGTATTCCTGCAAGTGAAAGACTGTATGCTTTACATGCCTGTGTATAATAAAGTTTATTTTATCAACTTTTAGCATGATACCAATATAGATGTTAACCTCAAAGCTAATAAAAAGGTAAAATAGGCAAAATTTCTTTTGATCAGGAATCTTCCAGGTTCCTCATTTTGTAAAACAAACAGAAATTGTGTCTCCTTTACAATGATAGTCTATAGGGGAAATTAATTAAAAAATCATAAATAATCAGAAATGTGCACTTTGCAGTCTTGTCATATGATCTGTACACTTCTCAGTACAAAAGACAGTTAAAGAAAGACAGCATCTATCAGTACACAGACAAAGCAAGTTATTTTATCACATTAGTCTTATGGTAACACATTTAATGTTTGAGTCATTGTTCACTTTAGCATTTATATCAGTCAGTGCCTTGTCTCACAGACTTCCATTGGAAGTGCTTTACTGGAAAGCGCTTGGCTGCATCCAAATAAGCACACCATACTTCTGTACTATATAGTGCACAAGTTATAAGTGTTACATATTATTGTAAACTGTTTTTTTTTTTTTTAATGATAATTAAATCACATTTAATTTAAATGTGACAGCATGCCACAGTTCATTAATTGGTATTGACCCAAAATCCCTTGTGCAGAGTTTCAGCAATATTTCAGCAACCTGTAAAGAGCCTACAGTTAGAATAATGAACTTTATTGCTTAATAAATCAATTGTTTACAATTATTTAACAAAGTTATTTTTCAGTTTTCAGGCTGTTTTTCCCCCCAGAAAGATTTAAAAGTTTATTCTCTTGACATGGAGTTACGATAAACATTTTATATGTCCATCCTGAGTGACACAATTGCAGCATGAGATTTAAATTATCCCTTTTCTGTCACTGATATGGAAGAAATATCCTCGTCACTTATATGGCATAACGTCTATCGCCTGTGAATGATTAGGTTGCAAAGAAATCTCTCGCTGACAGAAAAACCCAAAAACAGTTTTTCTATTCATTTTTAACTCATCAACGGTTCCCAAGAGGTTCCTTTTTCAGTGAATTCAAGAATGGTTATTTTCCAATAATGAAAAGTGGAAAGTACAGAGAAAGAAAGGCACTTCTCACGAGTCAAAACATAACAGTTCATATCTGGTCATAGAAATAGCTGCCATAAACTAGTTTTTTGTTGAAGATACTGTTGCTGAAAGCAGAATAGATTTGCAGTATGCAGAAGCATTGGCTCAGACTTAAACAAATGTCATAAAACTCATTCAATGCCCATCTGCCATGCAGTCGGACAGTGACCTCCAAAAACTGCTGAAGTGACCAAGGAGTTTTCAAGGCTAAAGAGCAGAACGATCACCACAGGGCAATATAATCACTCTACTTCAGATCGTTTGAGACTGAAAGCAAAAAGGTCCCGAAACAAATAGGAACTGTGAATGACTGCAGTACAGTCTTGACAGAGCATTACTCTTTAAGATAGGAGTCTTCAACAGGAGGTCTGCGGATGTACTACTACTGCAGTGTTTCATTTGTGTGTGTGTGTGTGTATGTGTGTGTGTGTTCTTAATAACTCATTTTCATCAGTTGGATTGCAGAATGGCCATGTATGAAATCAGTGCAGATCAGAGTCAGAAATCAACAGGGGATTGGGGCAAAACTGCCAATAAAATGTTTTCAAATTTAAAATTCTTTGCCGTTAAAAAAATAAATAAATAAAAATGGCATGTGCATGATTAAAAATTGTGTCAAGCATTGCAAAAAGGATCAGTTTAATTTCATAGATTGAAAACTGCTTTGAAATTATGAAAATTGGCAATAGAAAATCTTTTCAGATATATATTCTCATTAGTTATGCACTCATTAGTTTTAAACAAAATATTTGTTTATAATATCAGTGCTGCTTAGATAACTTTGAGCTTGAAGAATGGTAAGTTACTGTTTGTGCTTGCTGGAGGTTAACCCAGGCATGAATGTGTTTTTTGGCAGACAATCTCGATGAACACCCCCTTTGATTGGGTTCACTGAGAGGGCTCCCACAGCCTACCCTTGGAGAATGATCGATGTAGACCGCAGGAGACAGAATGAGGAACCCCCTCTCTCCCCTTCTCTCAGCTGCACTGACAGCTGTGTCCGAGCTCTATAAAGTACCAGAGCAACAGCTCAAAAAAAAAAAAAAAAATGCTTTAGGAGAATCTCCATTTAAGGTCTCATTACTGAAGTTAGAGTTGAAGTAGAAGATGGGAAGGATAACAGTGAGGAGACTGAGGGTATTTTAAGGTCTTTGTTGTAGCCCTGTGTTTCTTTAAAGGAATAGTTCACCCAAAAATAAAAACTGTGTCATCATTTACTCACCCTTGAGTTGTTCCAAACAACTCAATAAATTTCTTTCAGCTGTTGAACACAAAATAAAATATTTTGAAGAGTGTTGGTAACCAAACAGTTAACAGTAGCCATTCTGTCAAATGTTTGGTTACCAACATACTTCAAAATATCTTCTTTTGTGTTAAATGGAAGAAAGAAACTCATAACGGTTTGAAACAACTTGAGGGTGATTAAATGATGACAGAATTTTCAGTTTTGGGTGAACTATCCCTATACACATTGGCATGCGATAATTGCATCCAGCTGCTACTTGTCATAGCACAAGCATAAGTAGGCAGCAGGTGCAACGCATACTCAGGTTTTCGCTGAGCAGCCGAGCCAAGGACCCGGCTGCTCAGCGGTGGTACAGCGGCCGTGGCGAAAGGACGTGACGTCTCCATTCCCTTCTTAAGGGAACGAGAGTTACATATGTAACCAAGATGTTCCCTTTCAGTCAGTCACTCCGAGTCATGTCAGTGACCGACGAATGGGATTCCTATCAAAGCGCCATGACTGCTGCCCCTTCCAGTGCCCCTCGTAAGCCACCTGGTCCCCCCACAGCAACTGGGGCGGAAGATAGGACAGGGCTTACGTGGAGAGAGTCTATTACTGTTGTTCCATTAGACTCATATAGTAAGACTTATTGGATAACACTGGGAAAGTGTACCCTTTCCAGGGATGCTGCGGAACCCACATCCTGCCCGCAGGGAGGTATCATGTGGAGATTACACATATGGACTGGGTATTAAGGGCAGTACAACATATGGAATATCTCTGAGGTGGCTCCGGCCCAGTTAGGAGGGAGTCAACACCGGCATGGACGGCAGAGCGGAATCTGCCAAGGGAAAGACACGGGCTCACCGAAAGGGGAACCGTACCGTGGAAGAATACACACATGGGATCACCGTGGGGATCACAACATATCGCACCTAGCCTAGCACAGGGGTTAACCAACAGGCCACTTTACGAGTGTTAGGCCTGGCGCCACGTTCCGCCACGTTCAGCTACCGAGGGTGATGGAGGAACTCTACAGGGTTCGCCATATGGGGAACTGAACTGAAGAGCAGAATAACCACACGTATCTGGTCCATAGAGGGGAATGGCGCAGCAAGCGAGATACCGAGCATTTCCTCTGGCCTTACTGGCTATCTAAGGCGAGTACACGAGAGGACACTGGCTCTACACGAAGGCTATAAAACCTAGCAAACGTGTTGGGTGTTACCCAGCCCGCAGCTCTACATATATCTGTCTGCGAGGAGCCTTGCACCAGAGGACAGGAGGAAGCAACACTCCTTGTCAAGTGTGCTCTCAACCCGAGGGAGCAGGGCACTCCTTGGGTTTGATACGCCAAGACGATGGCATCCACTATCCAGTGGGCCAACCTCTGCTTGGAGACAGCCTTTCCCTTTTGCTGGCCTCCGTAACAGACGAAGAGCTGCTCTGAGGTCCTAAAGCTCTGCGTATGGTCCACATATATGTGCAAAGCACGAACGGGACAGAGCAAAGCCAGGGCTGGGTCTGCCTCCTCCGAGGGCAGCGCTTGCAGGTTCACCACCTGATGCCTGAAAGACGTGGTAGGAACCTTGGGCACATTTCCGTGAGGATAACGTGAGAGTCGGCCGGCCCGAATTCCAGGCATGATTCGTTGACTGAAAATGCATGCAGGTCTCCTACCCTCTTGATGGAAGCCAGCGCAGTTAAGAGCACTGTCTTCATTGACAGAGTTCTCAGCTCTGCAGACTGCAACGGCTCAAAGGGGGCCCTGTGCAATGCTGTAAGCACCAGAGGGAGATCCCAAGAGGGTACGGGGTTCGGGCGAGGAGGATTTAGTCTCCCCTTGTGCCCCTCAGGAACCTGATGATCAGGTTGTGCTTCCCCAAAGACTCACCGTCTACAGCAGGGGTCACCAAGTTCGGTCCTGGAGCGCCAGTGTCCTGCAGAGTTTAGCTCCAGCCCTAATCAAACACACCTGAAGCAGCTAATCAAGGTCTTACTAGGTATACTTGAAACTTCCAGGCAGGTGTGTTGAAGCAAGCTGGAGCTAAACTCTGCAGGACACCGGCCTTCCAGGATCAAGTTTGATGACCCCTGGTCTACAGGATCTTGATGTGCGGCAATTGTGGCAACATACACTTTTAGGGTGGAGGGAGACAGCCTTCGCTCCAACCCCTCCTGGAGGAAGGAAAGCACCGCTCTGATTGGGCATCACCGGGGGTCTTCCCGGTGAGAAGAGCACCATTCAATGAACAGGTTCCACTTCAAGGTATAGGCACGCCTCCTAGAGGGTGCTTTTGTCGAAAGTGATGGTGTCCACCACCACCTGGGGTAGATCACCTAGGACCTCCGCATCCCGTCTAGAGACCACACATGGAGGTTCCACAGATCTGAACGCGGGTGCCAGAGGGTGCCCTGTCTCTAAGAAAGTAGATCCTTCCTCAGAGGAATGTTCCAGGGAGGGTTTCGTCACTTGGTGCGTGTCGCGTTGCCACTCCCATCTCGGGATTCGGCCATGAAGCCAGTGCTGAAGTGGCCTCATATGAAGCAGGTGGCGTTACTGCGGCTGTGGCTGCAGATGCCATATACCCCAGGAACTTCTGAAATTGTTTCAGTGGGGCCGCTGTCCTGTGCTTGAAAAAATTCAAGTAGTTCAGCATTGACCGAACCAGTTCCTCTGTGAGGTTTGCTGTCAGGTTGACCGAATCCAACTCCATACCAAGAAAAGAGATCTTCTGCACTGGAGAGAATTTGCTCTTTTTCAAGTTCACCCGAAGTCCCAACTGGCTGAAGTGACTGAGCACCATGTCCCTGTGCTCGCACAACTGATCCCACGACTGAGCCAAAATGAGCCAGTCGTCCAGATAGTTGAGAATGCGAATGTCATGTTCTCTTATGGGAACATGAGCCACCTCCACAACTTTCGTAAAGACGCGGGGCGACAGGGGCAGCCCGAAGGGAAGGACTTTGTACTGATATATCCGCCCCTCGAATGTGAAGCGGAGAAACGGCCTGTGCCGAGGGAGGATCGAGACATGAAAGTACCCGTCCTTCAGGTCGATCGCTGCAAACCAATCTTGGGGACGGATGCATTCGAAAATGCGTTTCTGTGTCAACCTTTTGAACAGCAGCTTGTGAAGGACCTGGTTCAAAACTCGCAGGTACAAGATTGGTCGTAATCCACCGCTTTTCTTGGGTACAATGAAGTACGGGCTGTAAAACCCCAACCTCATATCGGCTGGAGGGACTGGCTCTATCGCGTCCTTCGCCAGCAGGACTACGATTTCTGCCCGTAAGACAGGAGCAACGCTGGTCAGCACGGAGGTGAACTGGATGCCCCTGAACTTGGGGGGACACCAGGCAAACTGATTCGCATAGCTGAGTCTGACGGTCAGAATGAGTCAGCGAGACGGACTGGGAAGTGCTAACCAGGCTCCCAGAAACTGTACAAGCGGGACCAGAGGGACCACGTATGTACCCACAGTGAGGCAGCATGGCGGAGGACAGGGACCTGGCTCGGAAGGGATCGCGTCCCGAAGCGGGGTCTGGGTGTGCGGTGCAACAACTACCTGGCTCCACGGTTGGGCAGGGGGCACAGACGAAGCCATAGCCTCCTTCAACCAGGCCCTGCTGCCTGTTGGCGATAGAAGAGGGGGATGAGACTGGCCAGGCATAGCGTGGCGCAATGTCATCCACGCCCTCTTGGGACCCAGAGATGGTGGAAACTGCTCTCTTTTTGATGGTTTGGGTACGGAACAAAAATAAAATAAAATAAAATAAAAAGATTCTCCACCCTGCCCTCCTCCGGGGGAGGGAGTGGTGCGGTCACCATCTCCTGAAGAGCTGTCCCTTCCACCTCTGGGTTGCCCGTCTCAGGGCCGCTTGCACTTCCACTTGCCACCTGGTTTGGCTGGGGCCTGGTGAGCAGGCGGAGCAGCTGCAGCCGGCGGCGAGGTGAAGGCAGCAGCCGGCCGCCGGGTCAGGATATGTTTAATTGCCTCCATCTGCTTCTGGGCAGCCGAGAACTGTTGGGCAAAGCTCTCGACTGCATTGCCAAAAAGACCGGCTTGGGAGATAGGGGAGTCAAGAAAACGATATTTGTCGGTCTCCGGCATATCCGCCAGGTTCAGCCAGAGATGGCATTCCTGGACCACCAACGTGGCAGTCGTCTGACCCAGGGAACGCACATTGACTTTCGTCGCTCTCAGGGTGAGGTCCAACGCTGTGTGCAGCTCCTGCATCAGCCCTGGGTCAGAACTATCCTCATGCAACTCCTTTAATGCCTTGTCCTGGTATACCTGCAGGAGTGCCATGGCATGCAGGGCCGAGGCAGCCTGTCCAGCGGCACTGTAAGCCTTAGCCGTAAACACGGACGAGAACTTACAGGCCCTGAATGGGAGATGAGGGTTACCCCTCCAGGTGGAAGCGCCCCTCGGACACAATTGCATCGCAACCGCACGCTCCACCAGGGGGATTGCCACATAACCCTTGGCTGCCCTACCATCGAGGGTAGTGAGGGAGGAGGAAGCACCAGACTGGTTTCGGGCAGAAAAAGATGCCTTCCATGACCTGGTCACCTCTCCATGCACTTCTGGGAAGAAAGGCACAGAACAGAAGAGAGACTAGATTGGAGCATAGGTAAGAGGACTCCACCTTTTTTGATGTACCGGAGTCTCAGCCGCAATTCCGCGATGTCCATGACGCTACAGTGACGGCATGACTCATCCACGAAAGGTGCCTCAGCGTGCTCAATGTCCAAACATGTGATGCAGCGATCGTGACTGTCATCCGGCGCCAGGTAACGGCCGCATCCAGAAACACACGGGTGGAATGCCCTCTTTACAAAGACGCAACGTCACACCCGTGTTTGATTTTTTAGGGAAATTTGCTCTTTCACAGTGCTGTAGCGCACAGAGGAACCACCGCTGCAGTGCCGTCACACCAACATGAGACGAAGAAGCCCCTTTACCCGAGGTCGCAGACTCGTGTAGAATCACACTCACGTCGAAAGGCAGAACAGAACAACCAGAACTGCTCGGCTCCTCAGCGAAAAGCTGAGTATGCGCTGCACCTGCTGCCTACTTTTGCTCGTGGTGTGATGAGCAGCGGCTGGATGCAATTATCACATGACAATGCGCATTGGCTCGTTTAGTTTACACTCGAAGTAGATTGGTCTCTCGAAGCAAGATCCCATTCGTCGGTCACCGACGTGACTCAGAGTGGCCGACTGAAAGGGAGCAATGTGTACTTACTATAGGGTTAGGGTTAGGATTATGTTTTGGTTTAGGGTTAGTTTGATTGTAATTATGCATAATTTACTGTTATTATTATAATAAATACATGTAAAAAAAAAGTGTTAGCTATTTATTAAATTAACATATTGTATTAGTCTACTTATTAGTCTATCTATGGATAAAAATGACCCTAACCTTGTTACAGTTTGATTTACTATTTTGATAGTGCCATTAATGCAAAACTCAAACAGAGGGTGGTAAAAAGAGCTATGTCACATTTTACTCAAGTTGTTCTCTAGGCAGGAGCAATGATCTGAACAAAAAATAATTAGAATTATGCTTGTATATTAAAATGTTTATAAATATTCAAAGAACATGCTGTAATAGGGCTTTAAAAAAATGTCACATCAAAAAGTCTAGTGACATCAAGGAATAAGTTGCATCATTTGAGAATACATGAACAACTTATATTTCCAAAAAAAAACATAAATGAGAAAACAAATTAAATGCACAATCCCATACCCACATCTTGAATCATATTTCCTGTGCTCATATTTTCATAAACTAGTAAGGAACAGGTTTAATATTCTGAACATTTAAATGCTGAGAAACGATTTTAAACCTTTTATAGTACTATATTATATATTTGTAGTAGTAACATTGTTTTTATTGTATTTCCTGTATTTGTGTCACGCCATGGACTATTCTGTGTGTTTTGATCTAGTGTTTTCCCATGCCCATATATGGTCTTCCTGTTCCTGTTCCCTGATTGTGTTCTATTTGATTCCAGGTCTTCCCCTTATTGAGTTGTGTATTTAAGGAGTGTTCTGTTCTGAGTTCTGAGTTTGCTGTTATGTGTCATTTTATGTGCTCTCTGTCTCTTACGTTCCCTGTGTCCCAGCTACTGTATCACTAAAAGACTGTTTGTTGAAGAATTTCTCGTTCCCTTGCTCCAGCATATCGTGACAATTTGGAAGCAAGGTTTAATAAACTATAAGGTTTAATAAACTATGAGCCACTGACACAAATTACTGTAAAGCATCTGATATGCTTGACACCACAGCTATTTTATACTTTGATTTTATAAACAATTCACTACTTTAGACTTGGATCAGTTTTCTTTCAAATAAAATTCACTTTACCTACCATGTAAAAAAAAAGTACTTTGTCTTGCTAAGCATAAATTTTTTTATTATTATTTTTCTCACAATCAGCCGTATCTGGAAACATTCTAAAAATATAGTCACATGAAAATGCCACACAGTAGATTAAAGAGTTGACACATTTTATCAACTGCTACTCTCTATCTTATCTAAAAGTTCATTTATTTATTTATTTGTTTGTTTATTTGTTTATTTTTGTGCTCAAATAAGCATCAAGAGAAAATGATTGTTTAACTTTTACCTTGAAACAACACCTGAAATGAAGGACGCTGGGAGATCAGGATAGCATTTCTCATGTGTCTTCATTGTTTCTAGGTAAGCCTGCTGGTAGGGCATTGATCCGTAAGGAAAAATGCTTGTGAAGAGCAGCACCTTTAGAGATGCTATCACATATTGTTTGTAATTTCACATATTGTGTGACTCTTGATATATTGTGACTTTTAACAGATTTAAAGTTAAAGGTGATTTAATTATTTAACATGCAGGTACTAGATCAAGCTACAACTCTGACAGAACGGCACCTTGTGGAATGAAAAGAAAAAAAAAAAGTGTGCTTACTAAGTAATCAGACAAACATTTCAAGGTTTAATATATTATTAGATATAGCTCTAATGATGTATTAGTGTTGTCATAATATGATTATTATTAAATTATGTCTCTCTAAAATCAAAACTATTAAATAACTAATAATTTGTATAACCGATTGTGTAATATGGTTCATCAAAGTGAAGTATTTGGGTTTTTATTAGATGTTAGAATAAAAAGATTGTTTTAATCTATTTAAATGAGTATCACAAACAATGACCATAATTTAAAAACAAGGTTAGGGTTAGAAATCTATGAAATTTACAGAGGCAGAAATACACACAAATATGAAAAACCGTCATTATGACACTACAACAATGTAATATGCAACACAAAACCATAATGTGGATAACTTCTTTTTTACTTTCATTTACAGTTTTTCAGAATAAGTGTTTAACATAACTAAGAAGTCTTTCTAAAGGTATATCTTCTTTGTCTCAGTGGTTTTGGACTTATGCTATTTTTTTTTTTTTTTTTTTTTGGAATGTAACATAAGTCAGACTTAAACTGGAGTCCTCATGAGCCAACAGCTTTTAAGTGTCTTCAGCATGTCAGCTATTGGTGTTAATGCTTATTAAATACTGCAGCTTCACTGCTAATATTTGTGTAAGCATTCATATATGTATATATACATACCGTATGTATGCATGCAATTACGCATGCAATCATATTTATGATTTTTCTTTCCATCTCATACAACACACATCAATAAAATTACCATTTTTTTGATAAAATCCCAAAAAATGTTCACTCTTGTCACATTTGTTTGTGAAGTTTATCCTTGAGCTGTGGCATGGCAGCTGCAAATCATCACTTTATTCATAATTTTAATCACATTTACCAAAGTAATATTTGTCTCTTTTGTGCAAGACCATTTTTTTTTTTTTTTTTATCAGTAAAAGGGTTATAAATTAGTCATTGCTCTGGGCAAAAATGAAATTGAAAGTGAAAAAATAAATAAATAAATAAAATAAAATTCTGAAAAAAAATCATTTTTATTTGGAACAAATTATGTATTTCATATAGTCCTAGCTTAGTCACATTTAATTATATTTAATTTGGTTAAAATGTTAAATCATTTTGCTGGGTCTTTTATAAATGCAGTATTCTGTTAGCTTGTATGCTCTACACCCAGAATTGTTGCTACATTGCCTTTTTCTCCTATCCTGGAAGACAAACGTCAACACAGGGGACATTGTGTCAGATGCACACTTGCTGATTATATGTGTGCAAGACACATACATGAAGGGCATGGCAAGTTGTTTCATTCAGGGTCGTACATCAGCCCAACTGCAGTGTGATTCTTTTCAAGGCATTCAGGGCACATAAGATTTGACCTGAAATCTTACAGACAAAACAGAACGATAGATTTATGTAAAGAAAAAAAGAATAAACAAACTTGACACATTCAGGTATTGCATTGTTTCATTTGAAGGCTGTGAAACATTCTCCAAGGTCACCGGCAAGGAGCTTCAATGCTGTCTTAAAGAGGCTCTTTTATACTACAATTAACAGTGCAGTAAACAGCTTGTTCATGGACTCCATTTCGCTGTGCCGCCAAGTGTTACTAGAGTAGCTATTTAGCCTCTGTTCAACACTGCTCACAGCATTTTTGACCTTGGTTAAGTGCTTCAGAGCTCTGAATGATTTATTAAAAATAACTGGATCTGCCTGAAGACTCAGTGAGATATGCTGAAAGAGGATGAGTGTAGTGCTGAGGAATAAAAACCTCTGCAGATAACTGAGAATCATACACAAACAGATTTCAACAAAAGAAGATTTTAGCTTTTTCTTCCTTTTTAATATGTTCACAAGTTGGAAACCTTTTTTCAGGCCTTCATCGTTTGGGATTTTTCAAGTACATCAGTAACACTTTACATTCGTTAACTACACGAGTTAACATGAACTAACAATTAACAATACTAACAATAAATCTGCAGCATTTATTAATCTTAGTGTTCTTTTTAACATCGACTAATATATTTTCAAAATCAAAAGTTGGATCTGCTAACATTAATTAATGCACTATGAAGTGACATCAAAAAAATTGAACAGCTGTATTTTTATTTAGCTGCATAGTTGCAAATAATAATAATAATAATAATAATAATACTGCTGTTAATTAACTAAAGCATCAAATAATGCCAACAAATAAGAAATTACTGCAATTTTTTTTTCTGTATACACTCTTGCTCCAAACCCAGACTTGAACTATGAAATCTATTGCTTTATTGCATGTGTATAACATAATCCCACTTTAATTACAGATTACAGTTATTTTACTGTGTATATATATATATATATATATATATATATATATATATATATATTTTATGTTGTATTTACATTGTTAAAAGTACAATGTAATATGTACAAAAGACACCTAGTAATATGTATGTACAAAACACCTAGTATGAAGTGGTTCTAAAATATAAGACGATGTAAACAACCAGTTCATTTCAGCAATTTGAATGTTTTTTTTTTTTTTTTTTTTTTTTTTTATGAGTGAAAGTTATTTATATCTTAATAATAATAATAATAATAATAATAATAATAATAATAATAATAATAATAATAATATCCAAAGTGCCCACACCTGAAAAAAAAAAAATACATTTTAAAAAAAAAATCCTTTGACGCTGTTTTAAAATTACCAGTGTTTGTGCTCTTTTATGCATTCACCAATATTCACTCAATTTCAAATGCCTTTTGCATTCGTATTTCCACATAAATAATCACACCTCTGATGTTATTGATTGTGCAGTCAGCACACTGATTAAATCTATTTGACAGTTAAATTGACTGTCTAAAATTGGCTGTGCGTTCTGATATATTTGTATTTTTCAACATTCTCTATGGCCACTTTAGGAGATGAGACAGAAATTATTAGATAGTGGAAGAGATATGAGAACAGATCCAGGACAACTCATAGGTCAGACTCAAACCTGCATCACTTGCGTGAGCAGAAAATTGCTGGTCTCAGTTAAAGAAGTACTAGAACAGTTCATGTGAGCAGGAGTTCTGTTGTAGTATCACTGTTCCTGTGATTTGGCAGCAGGTAATCACAGTCGTGCAATATTCAGTACAATAGTACAAATGCAGATATTATACTGCTTCAGTACCACAGTTTTAAAAACAAGTTAACTGAGGTTTTAAACAAAATTTGGGTCTCCCTGTAACAATTGCCCCCTTTTTCCACAGCATTAAAACATCACTTACTGTATCTGGGTGTGCAGTTACACATCTGTGTCAAGAGGATTTTTTTTTTTTTTTTTTGTAATTAAGAGGCAGGTAGTACATCAGAGATGAGGTCGATAAGCCAATTAGTATCCCAGAGGGAGATGAAGATCATGTTGTCCCCGTTTGTGAGTAGGTGAGTGATTGTGCCTTTGCCTGAAGCTGACCATTCCTGTTCTCCTGGGACATGTAGTGTTGGCTGGTAGCCTAAGGCTGCGTTCAATACTGGGGCCTGCTTATGCCAGTAAAGGAGAGCAGTAAAAGTTTCTTCAGTGTTTTACACATGGTATTAGCACAGAGTAAGGCGAGTTAATTCAATTCCTTTCTGGTTTATTTGTATAGCACTTTTAGCAATTGGAACTGTCACATAGCAGATTACTAAAATTGTGGCCTAGAGCCAGACAGAAGAGTAGTAGAACCAAAGAGTTCAACCAAAAATTGGGAGGAACCAGGGTTCAACATTCTTAATTTATCATTCTTAATTTATCGCTTTTCTCTCTCTCTCTCTCTCTCTCTCTTTCTCTCTATACATATATAGTATAACCTATATATATATATACAGTATATATATATATATATATATATATATATATATATATATATATATATATATATATAAATAGTAGCTAGATTATATTACTAGGTGTACAGGTATTACAAAAAGTAACAGATTGAAACCCCAGTTTAGTCCAGAAGGAGTGTCCCTGCAACGTGTGTGAGTGGTTGTGTTTTTCCCTACATTATGAGGAATGTGAGTACAGTAATACCAGTAAATACCGATAAATTTTTTTTTTTTTTTTTTTTTGGTCCCCGTGAGGAAACATGCTTAAAAATCAAACAGAATGAAGTTTTTTGAAAACTGAAAATTGCAGAAAGTTGTGTGAGGGGTTTAGGGGTAGAGTTAAGATAAGGGGATAGAAAATAAAGTTTTGTGTAGTATAAAAATCATTACGTCTATGGAATGTCTCCACAAAACATAGAATCCCAACGTGTGTGTGTGTGTGTGTGTGCGTGTGTGTGTGTGTGTGTGTGTGTGTGTGTGTGTGTGTGTGTGTGTGTACGTGTGTGTGTGTGTGTGTGTGTGTGTGTGTGTGTGTGTGTGTGTGTGTGTGTGTGTACAGTGTATTAAGAGCTGAAGAAAGCAAATTCACTATGGCCCTGGACTTATGGTGATAAAAAAAAAAAAATAAATATTCCATTAGGCAGCACCCTCTTTTCCTTTTTGTTCTACCATTAGCTGATTAGAGTGCCGAAAGAAATCAGAGCGGACTGCTGAATGAATACAATTTACAATTGCATATGCAATCCACTAAGGAGCTAGTACCTCTCGCCAGGTGACCAGACAAGGGAACTGGGAAAGTTGTGACTGACCACAAGGACAATTGAATCCTGGCTACTTGCCAAGTAGTAAATGCTATGATTCATTGAAAGCACTAGGGGGCAGCCACATGCGATACCTCCCCCTACTGATCTGAACTGCTTTAAAGTCTTTAATCCACTAAGAGGCATCTGCTCTGGCTAGTTGGCTGACCTTATGCCAAATGGTTAGTGTCTACTGCTGGGCAAATGTCACCAGATTGTCGGGTCATTGCTGGTGACAGTAGGGTGGCTTCAACCAATCGCTGGAGCTGACAGTCAACAAATTTTTCTCGTTATTTTTTATTTATTTTTGGATGTTTGCCATTTTATTGGATGAAGACAATGAAGATGCTCTTCCTTTTGTCACTGTTATTGAATAACACTGACAATGCTTCACTGTTGGAAATGCTCCCATGATAATCTGTTTTAAGTAACTTTTAAAAACTCATCTTTTGAAGATGGCTTACAATGCTTGACTTGTCTTATGCTTTTTAATTGGATGTTGAGCTAATTAATGTATCAGTTTATTATTTTATTGTATTTGTATTTTACTTGTATTCTTGTAGTGCTTTGGATATGAGCCAACCGTCTATTATAAATAAAATGTATTAATATTAAGTAAATACATCCCTAACCTGCTAAAATATGGCTCTGAAGGCACTTCCCAATTTAGTTTCCTATTCTTAGTTTTTGTCTAGTTACGGCAACATTTGCGCACACCGGAGATTCGGAATAAAATCTATAATTCATTCCTACAACAGTTCTAACGCCAAGCATGGTATACGTAGGCACAAAGCCAAAGCCACATAATGCATAATAGTTTTGTGTAAACCATTAGTTTTTCTCACAAACTACCATGGTCTAAAGCAAACTAACTGCTAAATGAATTTAATAATATAAACAGGAAGGATAATGCTACAGTAGCAGTCACGGTACTGCTACTGTGGAGGGGTGAGGAGACGAAGGAGCATGGAGACGAAGGAGATAAACTATCAAAAGTCTTTATTCATCCAAATAAATAATTACATGGAACAGGCAGGAAAACACACATAGCAGGAGGATAAGACATACAATACCGGACGCTAGAGACATGGAAACACAGGGCTTAAGAACACTCGATAATTAAACACAGCTGAAGACTAATGAACTAATAATCATGCTAAAAGAGGACAGGAAAACACAAATAAGGACATGGAGCACATGGGGAGCAAAAACAACAACAAAACACAAGACATAGGGACACAGTTCTGACATGACGCCCCCCTCCGGAAGGCGCGTCCTCGCGCCATACAACATCAAAGGGGTGGGAGGGAGGTTGGAGATCCTTCCGGACAGGCTTGGACGGGACGGGATGCCTCCAAGGCAGCCCCAGATCCGGGCACCATGGCGGAGCAGGCAACTCGGGGAGCCATGGCAGATCAGGGAACTCAGGAGGCGTAGGCAGATCAGGGGACTCAGGAGGCCATGGCGGCGCAGGGAACTCAGGAGGCCATGGCGGATCAGGGGACTCAGGAGGCCATGGCGGAGCAGGGGACTCAGGATGCTATGGCAAAGCAAGGGACTCAGGAGACCATGGCGGAGCAGGGGACTCAGGAGGCCATGGCGGAGCAGGGGACTCAGGAGGCCATAGCGGGCCAGCCTCCGTGGCCTTGGCCTCGACCCTCGGCCTGGCCACTCCAATCGGAGCCCTACTACCACCCCAAAAAAAATCCTTGGGGGAATTAAAGGACTCTGAGGCCCTCCGTGGGGCAAATGTGGAACCTGAAGTCTGGGGCCTGGACGCGGGAACAGGATGGCACTCTGGAGGAGCGGGCACTGGAGCCCTCTCTGGGCTGGATCCGGAGAATGGAGCACTCTCTGTACTGGACTCGGGAACTGGAGCCCTCTCGGGGCTGGAACCGGGGACTGGAGCCCTCCGTGGGCTAAACTCTGAAACAGGAACAGGAACCTTCCGTGGGCTAAACTCATGAACAGGAGCCCTCCTTGGGCTTAACGGGGAAACAGCAGCCCTCTTACGACTCTGGTCAGGGGCTAGAGCCATCTCTCAGCTCTAGTCAGGGGCTTCTTCTGGAGCGGGCTCCAGGTCTGGAGCCGATATGGGAGCGAACTCTGTAGCCGACACTGGAGCGAACTCAGGACGAGTGGGCACTGCAGGGTGCTTTCGAGGAGCGGGCACCGGAGGGTGCTTTCGAGGAGCAGGCACTGGAGGGCGCTCTGGAGGAGTTGGCTCTGGAAGGCGCTTTTGAGGAGCAGGCACCGGCTTAGGAGAGGCGACTGGCAAACTTAACTGATGAGTGGCCGGCAAACTTGTGTGAGCAGCGGCCGGTGGGCTGGAGAGAGCCGCGGCCGGCGGGCTTGGGAGTGCTACAGCCGGCGGACTTGACTTCAGAGCAGCTGGCGGGCTTGACTTCGGAGTGGCCGGCGGGCTTGATCACGGAACGGCTGGCGGGCTTGACTTGGGATTGGCCGGTGGGCTTGACTGATGAACGGCCAGCAGACTTGACTGATGAATGGCCAGCAGACTTGACTGATGAACAGCCGGCAGACTTGACTGATGAACGGCCGGCAGACTTGATTGATGAATGGCCGGCGGGCTTGAGAGAGCCGTGGCCTGTGGACTTGACTTCGGAGCGGCCGGCTGACTGGTTCTGGATTGGGGCCGGACGATCTCCAGACACCGGAGGAGGTCCACGGGGCGATGGTAATTGGCCCTGATCCAGAACAGAGAGTTTAGCATGGTGTCGTCCAACGCTGTATTCTCAGCGATCCTGCAGAACTCCCATGCATACTCCACGAATGGGAGATCTCTGCGGTCTAGGGTGGAGAAACGAGCAGCGACTTCCATGCCACAGGGAGAAAAACAGGAAAACAAAAGACTTTCAAAAATGAAACTAAAAACGGGGAGAAGGGGCGCCGCTTACTGTTTCGGTCCAGTATTCTGTCATGGTACTGCTACTGTGGAGGAGCGAAGAGACGAAGGAGCGCGGAGACGAAGGAGATAAACTATCAACAGTCTTTATTCATCCAAATAAATAATTACATGGAACAGGCAGGAACGGATGCTTTGGAGAAAGGAAAGGATGCTTTGGAGAAAGATTGATTCAGAGTACTTGTCAATATTTTGTGAATATCTGTTTTTAATTAGTATTCACTAAATCAGCTTATGAACTGATCCCCAAATGCATTTTTTTTATAAGAATACATGTGTTAAAAAAGAACTCGAGATAAAAGACATTGAAAACTGTATGCAACAAGAACCAGCAGATCTGCAGAAAGATACATAAATACATTTTTGTGTGCATTTAGTTGACAGAGGCCTCTCTCTGCTGCCATTGCAGATTTATTGATCTTCAAAGGATTATCTCCTAAAAATAATACAGGTCTATTGTACATGAATCTCCATATCAGCTCCATATCAGTATTCGTTTCTCAAATAGACGCACTGTCACTTAAGAGCTCCCAGGAGTAGATCTGATTGTCATTGATGTCATGCGCTGGATGTCAATACAGATTTGAATTATGGGGTCTGATTCTCTCATTTTCACAGGCCATTTTGTGCCACATAAAGAAAATATTGTTGCAGACATTTCAACTCCATTGGAAGATTAGACGTTGTTGTCGATTTTCAGGGGAAGAAAAAAAGGAAAGAAATAATGAAATAAATGAATAAATAACAAATCAATCTGCTTCAGCAACAATTGTATTTATTTTTGAATCCCCTTCAAAAAACAGAGCCTTCAATGGCTTCTTGTATATCCAGCTAAGAGTTTTGCTTAAATCTGTAAACTGTAAATTAAATGTAGCTGGAGCTGAAGACATGCACAACATGAAACAAGCACACTTGATAGGACAGATTTTCTTGGGCTGTTTTAAGTCATAGAAGCAAATGAATGCAGACAATCACCACTCAAGTCCAAAACACAAGGACCATGCACATAAATGTTTTTAGACAAAGAATTACAGTAGTTTTATTTTACAAATAAATATATCTCTACCACATTCTATACTTCTATACTATGGGTTAGAAAAATTTAATTACATTAATTTCACTACTTCTTATGTTAAAAAAGTGTTCAACGGCAGTAAAAATGTATGCTGGAGACAAAGGGGAACATGTGCATATTGCTACATCTAATGCCTTATTTTATGAAAACTGATTTGGAAAAAAAAAGTAGGTGTTAATGCATGGGAAAAATATGCATAGAAGCTTCTCAGATTAAATAGAGAGAAAGAGAAAGATAAAGAAGAAAGAAAAAAAAAACTGCAGAGGACATTATGCACCTATGCCAACATGGCCAGAAGCTAAATAGGGCAATTGTTGTTAGGAAGCACAAGTAAACTGTGATCAATGGAAAAATCTCTTATTTGTGCTGTACCAGCGTATATGCATAACATTACTTTTATACAGCATATATGATTTATTTATGCATGATTTATTTATGGAATCTAGGCAATATAACTGATATGAACCACAAAGTCATTAGCTTGATTCAGGTCAAGTTGTGCTGTATAGAACAGCCTAATATTATATCAATACCGCACTGAATTAAATCAAATCCATTCAATACCATCTGCAGTAGAGTTGCCTTTCACCATTTTTATGTTTCCCACTGGTAAATAGAATTTTTGCTTCAACATTTATCGTGTGTGTGTGTGTGTGTGTGTGTGTGTGTGTACAACTCATAATTATAATATTTACAGCTCCACTTGGAGGGTGCATTAAACATTATCGTTTGAAAAAAATAAAATTAATTAAATAAATAAATAAATAAATAAATAAATAAATAAATAATAATAATAACAACAACAACAACAACAACAACAACAACAACAACAACAACAACAACAATAATAATAATAATAATAATAATAATAAAACAGCAACTTTACAGACATTCATGTTGTCAGTGCTTATAATTAACACATACTATAGAAGCCAATGTCTCCTGCTTTTATGGTTCATGCAGGCCCTTCCGGTCAGTTTCACACTGTAAAAAAAAAATGATTTCCAAAGTTCTAGTTAAACAAAGATCATTGCAGATGCAAAATTGCTAGAAAATATTATTTCAGTCTTTCTGTGTCACAATTCCATGTTTAATTCAACGGTTACTCGATGTTTCTTTGTAATTATTTGTGAAAATCTCCAGGAATTTCTGAGTGAAAATTGATTTAAAATAAATCCTTCACCTACTCAACTAGACAGAACTTTTAAAACTCTAGATATTAAAAGTCATTACATTCCAGCCACTTGTTAGTTATAGATAAAACAAGCCATTTAAAACAAGTGTTTGGAAAAAAAAAAAAAAAAAAAATCTGTTAACAAGAGAGACAAATTAAATCATTTGCAGCAATTCAGGCATAAAGTATGTGCATGCCATTGAGCCATTTGACATTTTAACAAATACATAAATCATCAAATGTTACATAATACACAAAAGATAATAAAATAAATAAAAAAATTATATCATATTTCCATTTGTAAGGTTGAGTGCATATAGGGCCACGTCCTCCTTCATTGTTGGCAGGGTGGGAGGTGAGTAATGCAGTCTTATCAGCTATCCCAGAAGAGGCTGCATCTGCAGTAGCCAATTCTATTAGTATCACTGTGAAACTTAAAAGGCCACATAGCAAACACATGTAACACTATGTGACTACTCCATTACCTTACAGCATTCACAGGAAAAAAATATTTTTCTAACCCTTATAAGTATTTTAAGCCTCATTCTGATGTACATATGGAATTATGAGATTTTTAGATGGCAAGAGAGAGCAGGAACATGGAATAAAACATGGAGACACCACTCACTTTCTTGCATGATTGGTATTCAAATAATCCCCCATTGTATTTAAAAAAAAAAAAAAAAAAGTTTGTTTTATCAAGTTTATATTTCTATTGCAAACCTGTTCCCTCCCTTTCTCTTTTGTCCTCCTTCATGGAAGGAAAATCTTTGCTGCTAATTAACTGGCCAGTGAGGTTTGATCCCAACACACTTCGGTATCTGGCTGATAAAGATGCTGATTAATCAATATCTCCACCCAAGAGGTGCCATTACCGAGTCTGCACAAATCCTGCTTTCTTCAGGTCTGCTTCCTCACCATCTACAAGGTGGTGGAAAGAGATGCCTCCTTACTCTATTTATCCAACCCCTGTAATCAGACCATGGAGATTCTCAGAGAAGCTAGGTAATGAAAACAAAATCAGAAAGGTCATCACTAGGTTTCATCATGGCTTGGAGGAAATCCCAAAGCTGGAGGTGTAGTCTGTAGACAATCACTTCCTGCTCGCCCCCTTGACCACCCTCCACACCTGCCCCCACATCGGCATGGATTACACACCCGGCCTTTGACAAATGCCACAGCTTTCAATCAATATATAATTACTAGCCATTTAATTGCC
The DNA here is from genome assembly GCA_039654775.1 of Spinibarbus caldwelli. Taxonomy (NCBI): domain Eukaryota; kingdom Metazoa; phylum Chordata; class Actinopteri; order Cypriniformes; family Cyprinidae; genus Spinibarbus; species Spinibarbus caldwelli. Next base: position 25,964,525 of record CM077251.1, read on the forward strand.
CATTTTAAGTGCAGATCGGCTTCCCGTTAAGTAGTAATCGATAAGCTGCCTTTACGTGCATGTCGGCTTGAAAGGGCAATTTCAAAGGAAATTATAAGTGCATTAAATGTCATCAAGGATCTTATTCTTGGTGGGGGGAAATGAGTCTTTTGAAGCTGAATCATATGTCTCTAATTGCCAGGGATTACGGCATTACCCACACATCAGCAATGACAGCTTTGGTAACCACATGTTCACTCTAGTAAAAATAAATAAAGAAATAAAATAAAGAAATAAATAAATAAAACAAATGAAGAGGAGGCAGGAATAAGTCCTGAGCTGGGATTTTAGGAATAACATAACAGGAACTCACAGTTGATGAATGGTCACAGTGGCGTTGCTGTTCAGGATGGAGAGAGAAAGAGCTGTCAAACGAAACAACTGTGACTACAAATGTCCGGCTGAGCCATCTTGCCTTTGTGACACCCGCCACTTGTTGCGAATGCAAGACAGTCTTTTCTCATTTTTCCTTCCCTATCTGCTACTGTCTCCCTATTTTGTGTGAGCAACTTGTGCTTTGTATTCTTTCATTCTGCATAAATCCTCCAAGAATTACATTCCTCAATATGTTTGACAAAGAGCCTGAGCAGCTCAGAGCAACAGTGTGCTGGCGAGATTATGTTGACTTTTTTTTTTTTTTGTAGATCGAGACGTGAGTGACATTTATTTTCTGACCTACCTGCCTTCTGTCTTTCTACATTCAGAGACCAGGGACTGCTATTTGAATGATTTCGGGCTGCAGGTATATTGTTGGATGTTTTTCACAATGAGGCAAAATAAATCAACTAAAAACAGTGAAAATGGTGTTGTAGCAATTTTTTGCTTTCAAGAGACAAAAAGGCAAATACAGCACAGGAAAATAATAATCTGCAAACAGGGAACAAAATATTCTAAATTGGGGAGTTGCAGCAGTTCTGGTCTTAATACAGAAAAAAAGACTGAGCCAGGGAGAAGTGGGATTCATACTGGGGCTATATCTTGTGGATATGTAAAATATATTGTGACAGACTGTTTCGCTGGCTTTGATTTAATACTCAGCTTTCAGGCCAGAGGAAATCTGGCCACCAGACTGAGTCTTGTTTCTCCTAAGGTTTTTACTCCATTCCTGTCACCTGATGTCACCACTGTCGCCTTTGGCTTGCTTAGCTGAGGTTTAAAAGATAATTAATATTATCATTTGGACTGAAACTACTGGATGAGAACATACCTTGAACTGAATTGTGCTGGATCATAACACTTTTGTCTTCTGTACAGCTGATATTCTGATATTCAGAATTATTTACTTGAAGTGGCAGCTTCTTTACTGCTGCACAAGATAAGAACCGAGTTACAAATGGCACCAGGCAGGTATTATGCTATTATGGCAGATGAATGTAAAGATTTCTAGAAGAGAGAACTTGTTGCAGTTTGCAGTCGATACTTGCATGGAGGACTTGTGAAAGAAAGGGCCAGTGGATTTTTGGATACATGCGACATGATGGCTGATGCGAATTCAGAGAAAATACTTCAGGTGTTAGCGCCACTTGACGCCTCTGTGATGTCAAGTGCAAAAGGAGGAGTGCAGACTATCCTTAAACATACTTTTCCTCATGCGGTATATATACACTGTTGTTCTCACTGCCTTAATATCGTTTTAAGCAGCGTTGCAAAAGTATCTAGACAAGTCAATACATTCTTTGAAACACTGAATTCTGTTCATGGCTTCATGACTGGAAGTAGTCGTCATGCACGATTTATGAACATTCAAAAGGAGTTGAATCCAGCGTGGCAGTGCTTGGAGTTGGAGCGGTCAGTGAACACAAGGTGGGGCTCTAAGTCGGGCTCGGTCACCAAGATCCTGACACTACTTGATGTGATCTTAGAAACATTTGCTGAGTATTCTGAAACCAGCAGTGGTCTAACTTAACTAGAAACTGACTCTCTTTTGCAGCAGATGCAAACAAAAAAGTTCTTGTTTCTTCTAGTAACATTTGGAAAAAATTTTGAAATGAGCGATTTTGCAACAAAAGGACTACAGTCACCAGCTGTATCTGTCACAGACTGCATTCATTTAATTGAGGGACTTAAATCGAATTTAAAAGTGTTCAGAGACAACACAAATCAGGATTTTGAGAAAGTGCTTAAATTAACACATGACCTGATGGAAAAACATGACAAGCACAAAATGGACGTCGCTGCCTCCCAAGAAAGGAAACTTACTGCTGAATTGTCTGCCTCCGTAATCACAAGCTCTCTTTGAAAAAGTGGTAGCATTAAAAGTGATGAAGATCTGAGGCATCTGTGGAATGAGGTGTTGGATCGCCAAATCAGGGAGCTGAACAGCCGTTTCCATGACGACACCTATGGCTTCATGAGTGCTGCTGTTGCCTGTTTACCCGGTTCAAATACTTTTGGAGACAGAGACTCACTAACAGTTGCAAGTAAACACTATAACATAGACATTGGTGATGCTGAGCTCACAGTGTTCATGCAGCAGCTAACACGGAAGGCAGATGCTGGACAGGGCCTCCCATCACTCATGGAAGTGCTGGATAACAGTCCTGAGGACATCTTTCCAAATGTCAACAAAATGATACGAGCACTTACAGTGCCTTGTGAAAGTATTCATACCCCTTAATTTTTTTCACATTTTGTTATGTTGCTGCCTTATTTTAAACGGCTTTAAATTACTTTTTTTCCACACCAATCTACACTCCATACACCATATTGACAAAGCAAATACAGAATTGTCACAACTTCGTAAGTTGCGTGTTGAGTGTGTTTTCATGTATCTTCACTGAGGAGAGGATTGAGTTTGGCGACACCGCCATAAATCCGAGATCAGTGGAGTGTTGCAGTGATGTTTTTCCTTCTGTAGGTTTCTCCTGTCTCCACATATGATCATGGAGCTCAACTAGAGTAACCATCAGGTTCTTGGTCACCACACCAACCAAAGCCCTTCTCCATCAGTTGCTCAGTTTGGCCAGGAGGTCAGTTCTAGGAAGAGTCCTGGTCGTTTTAAACTTCTCCCATTAAGGGTAACAGAGACTACATGCTTCTGTGAGCCTTCAATGAAGCAGATTTTTTTACTGAACTCTTTCCCAGATGTGTGGCTTGACGCAGACATGTTTCTGAGCTCTACAGGCAGTTCTTTTGACCTCAGGGCTTGGTTTTTGCTCTGATATGCATTATCAGCTGTTAGACCTTTTATTAAGACGTGTGCCTTTCCAAATCATACCCGTTCAATTGAATTTGCCACAGGTTAACCTCACTCAAAGTGTAGTAACATCTACAAGCAATATTAATGCTTCTAAGCTAAATTTCAACTGTTCCAGATAAGGGTATGAATACTTATGCAATGGAATCATTTAAGTTTTTTTTTTATTATTATTTTTAATAAATTTGCAAAGATGTTAAAAAACATTTTTTTTTCTTTACCATTATGGTGTATGGAGTGTAGATTGATGTGGAAAAAAAGTAATATAAAGCAGTTTAACATAAGGCAGCAACATAACAAAACGTGAAAAAAATGAAGGGGTATGAATACTTTCTCAAGGCACTGTATTATTCTCCCGATGACATCATGCAGTGTCGAAAGATTGTTCTCCACAACAAACGGCATAAAAACATGTCTACGGTCCTCAATGCTTACTGTTCGCCTAAGCAATTTGTCTCTGCTCTCTTTTGAATGTGAGCTTGATTATGACGAGGTCATTTCTGTGTTTAACCAGAAGCCCCGTTGTCTCAGATTAATATTGTAGGAGGACATGTAAACATAAGTTAATTTTCTCAATGTTTATAGTTATTTTAAAAAATCGTCTAATGATTATAGTGTCATTATACTTAATAGAAAATAGGGGAAACATTTTATTGTGTTTCTCATAGTTAAGTTGTTGTGGTGTTTATTGTTTCGAAACGTTGTGCTGCCTTGTTTTTTTATTTATTTTTTTTATTTGTATTTATTTTCCGTAATTTGGTGTGCAGCTTTCATACAGTACTTTTCATTTTGCCCACCCTGTTTTATGAAGGCCCACCCACTTAAAAATTTCTAGCCTCGCCCCTGTGCTAAACTATTGACAATGGACCTATTTGCATGCAGAATTCTGCTACTGTGACCAAACATGTAATTTAACAATGCATAGTTAAAAGCTACGTATTTGATCAGCAGTATGGTCACACTATAGCAATACTCTCCAAATTCTGATCATAAAAATGTACTTTTCTCTCACTGAATCATCTACAGTACATTTTCAGTAATGGAATATCATGAAAACAGTATTTTTAGGTTTTACATTAGTTTTTTTTTTTTTTTTTCATCACTGCATCAGAGACCCTATGCAGTGAAAGCACCCTACAGTGTATGTATCTCACACTTCAGCATTTGCTACTCATCACTAATGTTGACCATTGGAACACTGGCAAAGCTCCCACAGCTTTTCTAATAAAACATTAGCTCAGGAAAGGGAGAACGTGCTGTGTGGCCACCTGGGTTGAGCATCAGAGATTCCCCACAGAAAACTGTGTCGTTTACTTACTTTCTGCCAAACTAGTGTACTGTGACAACAGTTAACACGTTGTTACAGTGCCCATTCAACCTCCTTTGTTTTAAAGCGTGTTTGCAAACAAATTAAATGGATCTCCCCAGTTTTTTTCTAGTGTTCTGACTACACAATGCCAGAGATGTCCTAAACCAAACTCACCTTGTTTGTGGAGGCATGTCTGTTTTCGAAAGATTTGAGGGCTTCATGCTTAAAATGCAGTGGCCTAATGAGCTGTTACCAGTAATAGTAGCAACATCTTGTGATTCTCCATCTGAATACCAAAGCTTCCACAATAAGGGCCTTGCTCTGTTTCCCTGTGCATCTCGAACTGGCAACAACATCATGGCTGCTTTTATCTAATTTTAACCTGTTGTGTTAATGTTAAAGACTGCACATTTTAAAAGAACTTCTGCCAGTAGGAGGACTTCAAAACACAATTCCTACGAGGATTTTTACAAACCAACGTTTTTCCAGGGCCACCCTGTGCTTGACAAGATCATTAGCATAGTCCCATTAAAAAGTCTTGAATGCATGTTTTACTTCGCTACAAAATACTTTTAACCTTTTAATCTTGTGGCAAACAGTAGAAAAGATGCAACTGCAAACAAGCTAGATAAATAGGCACACTGAAATAATGATGCGACGGACCACAAATACTCTCATTACAGCCAAATTTATTCGTTTTTCTTAAATTATATTTATGATTTAGTTCAAACTAAATTTCCCAAACTATTTTCCCAAGAACAGACTCAGATGTGAAAGTTTTTTTTTTTTTTTTTTCCTGTTCCTGATCAGAATGGCAGAAGAAATAATAAGGGCTCTTGGTTCATTATAGCACAGATTCTGTGAACTTTTGAAGTGGATAAATTTATAGGTGACCTCAAGTGGAAAAAGATGGAATGGACATGCCTATTAGGAAGGCTGTTGACAATTTTTGAAGCCATTCTTTGAGATATTTGATACATAAATATATATATGCTTTACAATGTTTTTGTAAAGCATTGTTATTATTTCATCAACCTAAAAAAATATATATCAGAGTCCCATTACTCTGGGAAATAGACTCCCAAAATAACCCTACAGCATCCTAGCAGGCTTCATAACAAGATGAGTTTCGACACCGACTCCCTTTGAATGTTCTGAGATGTTCTGCACCATCATCTCCTAATGTTGAGTTTAAAGGGAAAGGAAACATCTGTTTCTTTAATGTTTGTGTGTGAACAGCTTGCAAACTCTTCAAAGAAGCAACGTAACATGCAGTGTCTTCTGTCATTAATCTAATGCACACTTGTTTGCTTTCTCTCTGCCCTTGACAGCAGCATCAAACTACTGCACATTTTTCTGACTGCAGTATAACCAGGATGAAATGGCAGCTCAATTTTTCAGCCCTACATGTCACTTGTGACAAGTGCCACGGTTTGTATCTAAACTGCCTTGTAACACTGTAAATTCCAATTGGCCTACACTACATTAGGGATAGGTCTTTAGTGTCATTACAGACATTCAGTCTTTAAAGTAGTCTCAATGGTACTGATTTCTAACTATAAAAAGTGACAAATGTAGACCGTAAAAATGTGAATGTTTCCCGATCCTATGGCATTGCAATGCAGATGCTAAAGTTCTCTGAATAGTTGTTAGCACATTGCTATGTAGTTCATAGAGTGTTTTTGGTAGTTTCTAGGTGGTTGCTTAAGTCAAGACCCCATCTGCATTTTCCAAATCTGTATGATAATCTGGACTACGGGTGTACAATATTGATATTTCTGGGATTTTCTCAATAATGATAATTAGCCAATATTTTGTTGAGCTTGTCTTTGTGCTGGTACCTTGGCTAGTTTTGGACTGTCATGGACAGCTGACTTCTAAAGCTTGTCATGTTATTCATATTGTGTGTGGTGGTTAGTTCACAGTACTGACCAAAGTTAACCTGATTTACAAGTACAGGTATTTTCTAACCTTATTAAATTATGCATTATATTTTATCTCAAACTCTTACATTTAAATAACAATTTCAATTAGAAGAATAAGACACTATAGGCTGTTACCAATCAAATGAAATCAGTATTTCTAAAAAAAAAAAAAAAAAAAAACAATGCAGAAGTGTAAAAAATCATTTAGATGTATTTACACTATTACAGTTGCATAAATAATTCTATTAGAATCATCTTTTTCTGAGTGACATGCTTGTTAATGTCAGCTTCCACTTTGTTAAAACAACAATTATGATATTACCATAGACAAATCATATTGTACACTTCCTTCAGTGTAAGCCTATAGCATTTATTTGTCTGATTTTTATGTCCAGCTGGTAAATGTTTGATCATTCATGGAAGTATAGCACACCTCTCTTCGACAAACTACACAATCTCAGATATTACTAATCATATCATTTCACTGATTATATGCATGCTAATGAAACCTGGTAATCTCTGTGCGGTAGGTAGTAAAGTTTAGAATTATGACATTTATTGCCCTTGCACTCCTCCATAGAAGTGGAGGAATGTGTCTTAACCCTGGCAGGAAGAATGAATCACCAAGGCTGAATGCACAAGGTGTGACATGAACCGGGGAAGCTGAATGCATTTGCATGCAGGATCACATCCATCAAGGGAGCCACATTGGTGCGCTCCCTTTCATTCAGTCCTGGTCGCCTGGGTAATGGACAATAATTGTGTTGTGCCTTTTGTCACAATGCCATAAAGCTCTGCAGCCAGTCAGGCAGAGCAGCCTAACTGAGGTCCTATCAGCACAGGAAACCTGACAGCTGGGGAAGCAATGTTGTAGTCAAACTCAGTGGTAGAAAATGCTAATGTAACCTGAGCCTTCTGTTTCTTTGTCTTTCTCATTTCATTTCTATTGTTTTACATAAAACTATACTGCAAACCCTTGGGCAATCTGAACATCAGTCGTGTTCATTTAACCTTCTCTGATGAGGCAGTTCACATCAATTTGAATACACTGAATGTGGATCCACATGCTGTCAAAGCATTATTTCTCTAATTGCCCCCTCTCACGCTTAGCTCACCTATGGGTATTCATTCGGAATGCCATCCTGACATTTTTTTCTTAGATAGTCAGTAGCGTCCGGCGGTGGTAGTCCTTCTGAGTCTTCCAAAGATAAAGTTGTGTGCTCTGCCGTTGAAGAGAGCTGTCATTGTACCCAGCCACTGTACCATGAAATAGAACTTGTAGAGCAAAGAGAGAGCAGTGAAATTCAAGTGCAGCCAGAATGGCCCTGCGGAGGTTCAAAATAGTTGGGTAGTAGATCAGTCTAACTTTACCGAACGAGTGGGATAACAACTCTGAAAGCTATCATTATTCCCCAAAGTATATCATGAGCCAGAAAACACGCTCAGAATGAGGAATAAAACAACTCGTGGGACACTGAGTTTCAAAAGGTTTTTTTTCAATAGGCTGCCAACAAGCAATGGCTAACAGCTGCACTTTTTGAGAAAATAAAATTAAATAAATAAATAAATATGTATGTATGTATGTATGTGTTTGTCACATGTGTGTTCCCGTTGTGTTCCTGTTTGCCCTTATTTGGTTTTCCTGTTTCCTGTCCTTGTTATGTGTAATTAGTTCCAGGTGTTCCTCGTTTTCCCCTCGTTAGTTCTGTCTATTTATAGTGTGTTTTGCACCTTGGTTCCTGTCCGCTGTTAATCGTCATTTGGTGTTAGTCTGATCCCTGTGCGCCACGTTTCCTGGTATCTTCATTAAAAGTTATGGTAATTGTTCTCCTCGTCTGCTGCGTTCTCCTTGCTCCCAGCAAACCGTGACAAAATGTACATGTATGTATGTATGTATGTATGTATGTATATATACATATATATATATATATATATATATATATATATTTTTTTTTTTTTTTTTAAAGCTCTAAATTAAATTTTGTTGCTATGTTCACATACAGCAGCTGTCAAAAAAGAAAGAAAGAATTGTAATTACACAGGTGGTACAGAAAAATTAAGGATCAAAGTAAGTTATACTAAAATTTAGGTTCACAGTCTCATACACGCAAATACATAACACATGAATAATTCAATAACCAGTAATTAAACAACATAAGATAAAAACCCCAATGTGCGTAACTTATAACAAAAAAACTAATAAGAAACAGAATTATTTAAATAAAATATCACCAAATGTGAAGTGTCACACAGAGCATTCTGGGAGTATCAGTTTACATGTGTTCACTGTAAATTATAAGATGACTTTTATATGATGTTTTACAGACATAAAATAAATACACTAAATATCATCATAAATAAAAGTGTATTATAAACCAGTGGTTTTCAAACCTGTCCTGGAGGTACCCCTGCCCTGCACATTTTGTATGTCTCTCTGATCAGACACACCCAATTCAGGTCTTACAGTCTCTACTAACAAGCTGATGTGTTGAATCAGGTGTGTCTGATAAGGGAGACATACAAAATGTGCAGGGCAGGGGTGCCTCCAGGACAGATATAAAAACCACTGTTATAAACAGTTAATAAACATGCATAATAAACATGTAACATTCGCATAATTATTTTTGTAATGTCCTGCAACTCCATCTTCTCAAGACAATCTGTTATTAATAGAATAATAGCATTGGAAAATACATTATAATGGCTTTCATGACCACTCTGTGTGTGGAAGATTGGAATTTATTGCATTGAATGGTAGTTAACATTCTTGTGCGACATCTGCATACAGTTGTTCAATTTCAATTTTTGCATAATTCTTTCAGACCTCAAGTGTTACGCATGAGGAAAATTGAAAATGAATAATCCATTAAATGTATGTGTCTGCAGTAATTGGCTACAGTTGAGGTGGGTGAGGGGTGGGAGTTAGGGTTGGATTGTGGGGCATGCGCAGCTAATTTGCTGCCATTGGACACAAGCACTTATCTTGCTTCTCTTTGTGAGACGATAAGACATGAACAAGGAGTTTGAAATAGGCTTGTTCCCCTCGTTTTCTGTAATGCAGACATATGCTTATGGATGTATGCGTAATACTCTCACTCCTAATAATAAGCTAAGCGTTTAATATGCTATAACTTGCAGTATTAATGTTACATATTAATGGCAGACACATTGTGATACCAAACATCCTGCTTTCACATTGCCTTAACACACCTTTTAAAATGAACGACAATATAACACGAGCATAAAAGATGCAAGTCAGGGCAAAAGCTTTTTTAGATGCCAGAATTAACAACAGTGCTGACCAAGCGGTCAGGGCTTTGTTGCTTTAAATCAGCACTTAGACCCTGCTGGGTAGATACACTAGCTGTACCACTGTGCTGACAAAATGCCTGTTTCTCTATTGAAGATCTAGTCTAGTAAAATAAAACATTGGCAAGAAACATATAAACCACATTTATATCATTATATTACAATGCAGTGATACAGCCAGAGCCATGTGTGCAGAGTTTAAACACATAGCAGTTTTTAGTAGCACAGTGAACCAAGTTCGAATCCTGGCTTTCAGATCTTTTTCTGACTTTGCTTTCTGCCCACTCTGTGCTATTATATACTAGACAAACACCCAGAGTGGTTCCCAACCAGGAACGATTTTCATTTTTCTGTGTCTTCAGAGTAATTAGTCACATGATATTCATGGCTGAAGTCATTAGAACAAAAATAATGGTTCTGGAAGTGAGTGCTTTCCAGCAAAGATGGCAGTATGCAGGTTTTACATTTTCAGGGCTGCATGTATCACTTAGGCAACAGGCATTGAGATGAATTGAAATTGAATTCTAACAGTTTTCTCCATGTATTATAGACCTCCTTGGTGCTGACCAGTCTGAAAGTTCTGAAGAGAGTAGCAAAGATGTGATTTAACCAGGCGCAAGAAGCTGCTGACTTTATCTTTGATCACTCCCACTGCAATCATTACTCAACTGTGAGCTTGCTTGACTTCTTATTCTGAAGTCAATCTCAAATAAAAGCAAAAATAGCTGTCCCAATCTTGCCTGCTCCATTACCCAGTTCAACTTTCTTGGCTGAATTTTTGCAAAGTGGAAAATCCAAGGCAAAGATCCAAAGGGATTTTCAATGCAGAATCTTGAATCTCTTGATTCTCTTGATTCTCAGATTTAAATAATTGTCATTATTTAAATTTCGCTACTGTGCCAAGTTTTTCCATTTAAAGATAATGGCTTTCACTGTGGTTCCAAGAGCCTTTGAAATCACTTTGTAACCTTTTGCAGGCTGATTATAGTAGAATTTCAGTCACCTTCTTCCTCATGATTAAATTGTTGGAAACCACATATTAATCATGTAAAAACAAAAATGTACAAATCAATTGCAATATTAAATAGAATAAAACATATTTTGAATGAAAAACTTTATATATATATATATTGTATTGTGCGCTCGAGACGAAAGACGTGCGGATCCATGTGCGAGCTTTTATTTAAAGACATGGTCATGACAGGCGTGGTTCAAACAATGGCAAACAGGTATATCACAGGCAGGGCAAAGAGTCATCCAAAATGGGCATGAGTCAGTCAACAGCAAACAATATCCAAAGGGGCTTGACAAGAGAGGTAATCCGAAAACGTGAGCAATAATCCAGGCAAGGCGTGAACAGAGTCCGAAACGGCAAGACAAGGGTTAATCCAAACAGACAATAAATCCAGGGCAGGCTGCTGATGGACGAGACGAGATAAACCAGGCAAGGATCAGGAAACAGGAAAAATACAAGACAAGGCTAGACTAGACTCTGAACTAAGAACCAGAAACTAGAACTGGGAACTGGCTCCATAGAGTAGCTATCACTAGGTGAGCGATAAGTGCTAGACAATACTCGGCAGTGAGGGAGAGGAAGTCCATGGCTTAAGTAAGGGGTGTAATGGGAATCAGCTGTGTGATCAGTCTCAGGTGTGAGCGTGTGATTAGTGAAATGGCTGCTGGGAAATGTAGTCTGGGGGTGACGTGCAACAGTTAGTGTAGTGCAAGAGTCCATGTAGTGAGCGGGTGACCTCTGGTGGTGAGCGACCGGAAGTGCATGGACAGGATTCGTGACACATACACATTACTTATTGTGTGGAGGTGTGGGGTCATACATATAAAACCAAAATAAATTCAGTATATATGTTACAAAAGAAAGCTATTAGGATTGTTAAAAGGGTTGATTATTATGAACCAACAAACAAATTGTTTATTAATTCACGTTTTAAAATTTGTAGATTTAGTTGATTTATATACATCACAGATAATGTACAAAGTTTATAATAATTTACTTCCAAATTGCATTCAGAGGCTGTTCAAAATAAGAGAAAGTCAGTATAATCTAAGAGGAATGTATATGTTTAAAAACGTAAGGGCACTTTGCAAATTTAAGAAAATGTTTAAAAATAAGGTGATAAATAATTGTATGGCTCAGTATCAATACATTGTGTATTCATTAGTTAAAATATTGAAGTAATAGCTGGAATGTGTATTTTTGTTATTATGTTTGTTTTGAATTATGTATGTATATTTTGGGAAATGTTTATGTAATATTGTTTATCTTGTATTATTTAACTTAGTGAAAAATGTCGCTCATCTGTTAATTATGTATAAAGGGTAAGCATAGTAAGCAAGGCTAAGACCTTTTTCGGTAATTATATTTATTTATTATTTATTTTGTGAAAAGCTGTCTGTGAGGACCGAAATAAAATGATTGATTGATTGATTTAATTTGATTGATTGATTGATTGATTGATTTCTTTCTTTCTTTCTTTCTTTCTTTCTTTCTTTCTTTCTTTCTTTCTTTCTTTCTTTCACCTTTGACAAAGTTTGTTACTGGGTAAAAACTTTTAACTTCCTGCGGTTGAAAAAGTTTTGTGTGCTCATTTAATTGAACAGGGTTGGCAGTAGCCAGTCCTGGTTGCATATAGTCCAGCTGAAACCCATTATGAATGCAGTTCCATAGATTTGTGAATTAGTACCTACAGGGGGTGACAGAATGCACACTGTAACTCATTACATTTTTATCACCTGAACAAAAATCACAGGGCAGACAATCTATAAAAAACACTTTCCTTCATGTCCAATGGCATGATAACTTCTTTAATGTCTCTATCTGATAACACTGTGGCTCTAAATTGCTAAAGAAAGAGTTTAGACAACATAGTAATTGTCACAGGGACCCTTGATGACCTAACATCAGAGCTGTGTGCCATTCAGAATTAAACTGAGAAGCTTCAGGCTTTAAAATTGCAATTGAATTCCCCATTTTGAAATAAGATGGCAAACAGAGTGCAGACTTATGAGAATGTAATTTAAACGAAGTAGAACTAAAATCTACGACCATCTAGGACATTTATATCTCTGCTGAAAGTTGTTGTTGTTGTTGTTGTTGTTGTTGTTGTTGTTGTTTTATCAAAATATAATCCAACAATTTTAAGATTGAAGTTAAAAAAAAAAAAAAAAAAAAAAAAAAATTCTTCAAATTGTTCAGCTCTGCCTAATGCACACCTGACGTTATTACAGTGATACCGTGATTCTTTTTTGACACATTGAACTAAATCAGAAAGGATTTTCACCTCCTAATCTTGTGGGAATAAATTTCCAATAAACCCACAACAGTGAGGAAATTAAAATAATAATAATAATAATAATAATAATAATAATAATAATAAAATACTGGAAAGAAATAAAAGAACATCACCCTACTGTTTCCCTGCCAATTGCATTTGTAGATTAGAAATAATGGTATATCACCTGCTGCAGTATTTCAGTTAACTTTCTTATGACAACCTCCATCTATCTTGCTTTTTTTTTCTTTCTGTGTGTGTATATATATTTCACCATTTCAGCATATATGTTATTATCTTACTGATGCCTCTGGCAGGTCAGACAGCATTGTGTGAATGAACATTATGCAATTCACATTTACAGCAATATTTACAATATTTATGCTGGTTGTCATCAGGCTATGTGACACCAGTCAGTACGACATTCATTTTTTAAACATGTATCTTTCAGTGAATGGTGTGCAGCCACATTTTAATGTGTAATGACATGTTGGATAAATCCAACAAGCTTTAATTAAAAAATCTTGAACATGATGTTAGCAATGATATTTGAAAAATGTATGAAGATGGCAATGGAAGATAAAAAAACGGTTACATTTAAAACATTCTGCAATGTTTAGTCAGCTGCATTCTAGTTTATGACCCGATATTTCTTGTAATCAGTTTGTTTAGAGGAAAACAAACTTCTGCTGCTCTCACAGCATGATATAAGACAGCAGAAAAATATTATAATTTTCTTTGAGAAATGGCTCTGCTGGAACCTCAGGAAAATTACTGATTAGAATTTATTTGTGCCAGTTCATTGACAATTAATCTTGAGGATATTATTTAAGCAGCAGCTTTGGAGCACATGGCTTTGTTTTGCTATGGCAGCTTACAGCAAGAATTCACTGAGATTTTTAAACCAAGCAGAATGCAAGCAAGCAAAGGGGAAACAATTTTCTACACACCCAGACACTACATTAATAAATAAATGATTAGAACCAGAAACAATTAACCGGACAAAGGTTTTTGAGGGTGACTAAATGTATTGGTAACTAATACATGACACATGTCATGCAGAAAAATCTATGCATTGATTTCAAGAAGAAATGTTCACCTATTTTAAACAAACAAACAAAATAATTTAAATACAATTTTAGTTTTAATAATTTCTTAATATTGCTGTTGCTTTGAATGATTCATCATCATCATCATCATCAAAAAAAAAAAAAAAAAAACATCACCAATCCCTCTTATTTTTCAAACCCACCCCTTCAGAAATCTGTCATCAAGTTTTAATCAGTTTAAATCAAGGATTTCTCAGTAAAAATTCTGTTTTACTTGAAAATATGTCACATAACAGATTGATGCTGAGTTCAAAATTTTAAGATGAATTTGTTTCATTTTATAAACTATGGTAAAACAAAAACAAAAACAAAAAAAATTTGCTTTTATCACTGCAGACCAACTATATTGTCTGTATGTGTTTTAAAATTTATTTGAATATATAATTTCATAATTTAGGTCAATTTATAAATGTGTCAATATTATTTGTTTGTTTATTTATTAATTCACATTATTACTGTGATGAAATCCTATGTAATGAAAACAACAACAACAACAACAACATGAGGTCATTCTGAAAACAACTGCAGGTCTGCTTTTACTGTTGACCAATTAGGTGCTTTTGTTTTGTGTTTTGATGTCATGTGTGGTATGTAGACTGCAACTGACAGAGGATCCTCGGAAATCCATTCTGTAAGTCTGAAGTAAAATCGATATTAAAGTATGTGATGTATGAGGGGCTCGCACAGCTCTAGACAAGCCAAGAAATAATAGACACATTCATTAATCTCAAGACTGAGCTAATTGATTTTGTTGCGATCAAGAACGCTTACGACAATCCCATTTCCCAGGGGTCTAAATATTTGAACACTGTACTTCATTCAGTTCCTGTCGTCAACTCTGCAGCTGAATAAACAATATACATGTGGACGCATAAGTCCGTAGACCATACATTACATCTATATTTAAATTAAATCTCATAACCACAGTGAAACTAATGCATCAACCCCCAAGTGATTGCATTCACGATCATAAACTGTTAATACATATATGTATGTATGTATGTATGTAGGTATATATGTCAGCCATGATTACCTTTTAGTAAATTGCCTTCTATCGGAATGAATTGCTTTGTTGATATTTGTTGACATAATAGTTTCATTTAGATCTCTTATTTCTGACATTTAATCTATTCAAAAGAGCTGTGACATTTCATATATATATATATATATATATATATATATATATATATATATAGTATGTACAGAGTGAATTACCATATTTAATCAATCCATGGCAAAGCTTATTTTAGTGAAGGAAAACACATTGAATCTCATTACACAACAAAAACAAGGGGTACAGTCAATGTCATTCAGTGTTTTATGCAACAGAAAATGGTTTGTGTTTAACCGCCAGTTTTCATGTTGCATATCTTTCGGATTCCCTTTATTTTATCTGAGTTTGAAGAAATCTTGCCAAGGGCATTCTCTACACCAGGAGATCTAGAATCAGAAAACAAGATATGGCATCAAAAGATGCCTTTGAATTTTCTTTTCCTGACATTCTGCCAGGAAGGCTAGAGCAGTTTCCCTCCACTCATTACATACTCGTTTTATTGCTCATTAATACACTGTGCTGATAAGCAGACTAAATGCTGTGCCAAAAGCATAATTAATAAATGAGTATAATTCATGCGGGTGAGCCAGTTTAACCTTCATCCTGCAGAGCTGAAGTACGTTTAAAGACAAGATGAGGAAATATACTCTTCATATGGTGTCTAAGTGCTACATGACTTTGTCAGGGTCATCACTGCAGAAACAGGAATCAGCAGAGTGATCAAACAGTATGGGTCAATGCTGTATCTTCTTTCTTTCAAACGCTTGACCCACATTTCTGCTCTGTTATCTGTGAAGGCTTCTCAGTGGTCCTGAGGCTGATTACAATTTATTTATTTATTTTTTTTTTTTTTTGGCTTTCCTGCTGAGCTAGAGCTGATAAAGATGGTTTGGCCATTTGACTTTCAAATGGAATAGAGAAAACGTTGTTTCTGTTTGGAAGCCATGTACCGATGTATATTGCCTATACATTGCCCTACCTATGAAATATAACATAATAACGAATAAGGAAAGGACAAAAATTCATAGGTAGTATGGATTTTTTTATTTTTATTGGTTTTAAAATTTTTTTTACTAATTTTACGCATTTCTATTAGTAATGCGTACTAATAGAAAATTAATATAAACTAAAACCACTCATAAAATAGTTTAACCTGTGGTTAATAGTTTAAATGGAGGAAGGAGGTGCTTAAGGTTGAGGTTAAGTACCTCTCTTCCTCCATTTGTTGGAGAAAAAAAAAAAAAAAAAAAAAGAACTTCAAAGGTTCAGGCACTAACTGTACCTTATCCATACCAAAGCCATAGAAGTAAAATATATTTATATTTCTTCATTAATACTGTTTGTTTTCAGTTCCTGAAAGCTGTACAGCTCCAAACATATTCACATGCAAATCTCATGACACTTCTAAAATGTTCCAAATGCTTCATTAAGCTCCTGCTGTTATTATGCTATGTTATTTGAGTTAATTAGCTAGCACTGTGTCATTTTAGTTAATTAGTGAGCACTATGTTATTTTAGTTAATTAGCACTTGTATTAGGACCCAGTGCTTGTTTTAAATAAGGTAATGCATAAGCTGATGAACCAATAACAAATCACCAAAAGGGAATCACAAGGCATGATTTGTTTCTGCCATTTAACAGATTTG
This sequence comes from Spinibarbus caldwelli, assembly GCA_039654775.1. Taxonomy (NCBI): domain Eukaryota; kingdom Metazoa; phylum Chordata; class Actinopteri; order Cypriniformes; family Cyprinidae; genus Spinibarbus; species Spinibarbus caldwelli. Next base: position 25,981,402 of record CM077251.1, read on the forward strand.
AGCCATGGATTAATTGCTTTACCTATGTTCGTTATGTAGACTATTGCTGCTTTCACATGCTATCGGAAATTCCGAGCTTGTCATATTCAAGTGCTTTAATGTCGGAAAGAAAATGTAGCATCCTATTGGTTGACAATCATATAAACATTCACTGCGCTATTCATGCAGTTTGCTGACAATTCAGGAATTTTGGCCAAATGCATGCTTATTTTACTGCTTATAAAACATACAATATGCTTGTATATACAATATCTAGCCTATAAATACACTACTTTAGCAACAAGACAAAGGGATGTAGTTGTTGTGAGAACAGCACTGACAGCAGCAATAGTTGTCCCCTCCACCATATTTAAAATTTATGACCCACCCAACTTGGAAACTCTGGTATTAAAATTATTTCTGAATTTCCCAGAAGTAAATACGACTTGAGAGGCCATTCACGTCCAATTTCCAATAAGGAAACTTGTATTTACGATAATTCCGAAAGCACGTGAAGGTAGCATATATTTCAAGGTGGAATCAGTGTGGAATATGGCAGTCTATGAGATTATTTCAACTAAAAACTGTCCATCTTATTCCACCCACAATCCAGTTTAATAATAATTTCTGACAAACTTGCCAAATATATAAATTTGAACAAATTTTGCCCACTTTGTTATATGGAGATTAAAAAATTATCACTGCATTGTACATGACTGTACATGTACAAGTTTATCTTGTGAATTTTCAATACGTATATGAATGTGATTTCTAACTTTTAGTCATCAGCAAGTTTTGCTGAGGCACAAATTGACTAGAGGAAACGGGCTATTGGTTGGCAATATAGTAGTAAATGATTCCAATGAACAACAACAAAAAGTAATCAGACTAACTAGACAGAAGAAATTCGGCAGAATCCCCAGACCCTGTTCAAATGAGTAACTAATGCCTTTGCCCATTCTCCACTGATAGTATAAAAAATTAATTCACATTTGAAAGGATCCTTTGTACTTTCTAATAAGGTCTTCACTTATGTATGACTGCATTAATGACCATAAAACCCAACCTTTTCATTTTTATTTATTTTTTTTCATTGCATTATCAAAGTAAATCCCAATGAGATTCATAATGAGTTTTTTACTGGTGCAAAACTTTCCATATGTAGCCCTAATGGACACGAAAATGGGTTCTACTTAAGTTGAGCCAAGCTGTATTCCTGTGGCTTGCAAATCTCTTTTTTATCTAAAACAAAACAGCACTGAGAGGTCATATGTCAAGACTAAACAGAAAAACTTGCACAATGCAAACATCTAAATGTTTTAACAGAGGGGTCAGCAACCTTAGACACACAGGCCAAACATAAATCCTTGAATATCAAACTACCACTTGCAGTAACAATTTCTCCTTTCTCATAATCAGTCTGTTTTATTCAGTTATGAGGTGCATGTGAAGCTAAATGCTCCAGCTGAACCATGGCTGTAATGATTTGCATAATTTATTCATGTATTAGTGCATGCTGGGAAATAGAGTCCAGCTTCTAGCACCAGGTGGGCTGGGTGGATGTGCACAGTGATTAACAAGAAAAGTGAAAATGGCACTTCATGTCAAAAAGGTTTCCGACCCCTGTTCTAGAGTGTGTAAACACGGTCAAAGGTCCTCTTTTGGAGTTTAATGGCTATGCATTTCCCACAAGCGCTTTGCATTAATTGCTTGCAAAGTTTCAAATGAAAAAGAACAGACTGCCTGCAGACTACTATTTTTTTTTTTTTTATTATTTATATATATATATATATATATATATATATATATATATATATATATATATATGTACTTTGAAATTAAATGTTAAATTTGAAGTTGTGGGTGTATAAATGTCTACATGCTTTTTCATTTAAGACAAACTAACAGAAAGGTGGATGGCCTGTATCCCTTAAGAACAGTAGCAGAACACGATCTTTGCCAGAAGATTCTTCCATGTTTACAACACTCTCTGCATCACTAGCCAGAGAGTCAGTTAATGTTTCTTTACAAAATAAACCGCTCAAGGCCTAGGCTTAACTGCAGTGTCTGAAAAAGATGCCATAGAAGTCCAACAAATGTGCAGTCATGTTGGCTACAATAATAAAGAGTCCACAAAGGCAGTGAACTTGATTAAAAATAAAGTGCTTATGTTTCGTAAATGCTTTGAAATGGCATCCTGGTATGCACTTTTGCTGCATATGAATAAAATATGCATCATTATCAGTCTACGCTGGGTGTGTTAACCATGGCACACTTTCTTCTAGCTCATTAATGTACCAAGATCTTCTCAACTTCTGTGTGTTGTCACAATCCGTCGCCAAGGCAGTTACCACTTCTCAACAGCTGCAGAGATAGTTTGCTGTCTCAGTGATAATAAAGTTTCACCTTTGACAACCTAAATAAATGTGTTCTTTTTTTTTTTTTTTCATTTACTGTGCACTAAATAGGTTCATTTCAAGCTTAGTGACAAGTCTGTGTCAGACTTTGGGTTCTAATTATAATCTTCTAAAAGCTCATTTGCTTTAGAGTAATGGTATACTCGTAGACAAGCTATTGTTTTAATGCCTCAATGTTTAACAGTCACATATCAATTTATATTTCACAAAATTATGGACAACTTTTTGTTGTAATTAATTCTCCTCTGAATTAAGGAGTTTTGCATATAGCAGAACTTTAATTAAATGCAAAGGAAAACATTGAAGAATTGGGTCATGGTACTGTTCCTATTACTTACAAAGACTTGTGACTGTAAATTTGCAATTATTTTCAATTTGCAGATTCTGACTACCAAAGCATGCATTCAGGGTAGCCGATAGTCAAGGGTGCAATGGTTGGCATGGGTCCCCCTCAGTTAAAATCACTTCTGTTTGGTGCCCCTGGGGGCATACTCCACGTATAGTGAGCAGTAGTACTGCATACTTTAAATAATTAAATAACTTGGAAACTGTAAGTACTTGTAGTTGAACAGCTATGGGTTATTGCAAATGTGTGTAGGGATGTGCCCGAAGTTAAGGCACAACTTAAAAATGAATAATGAATTCTACTGAATGACAGAAAAAAAAAAAAAAAAAAAAAAACATTTGTTAGATTAAATTGTTAGACTGGCAGACATGCACAGGGACATGAAGCAATATTTTAATCAACATATGTAAAATTACAGGGCAGTGACGAGTCTGTAGTGTCATATAAACTTCATATAAACTTTTCCTTCTTTCTGAAATGTCTATGTTAATGTTAATGTTTTAAAGCTTCAGATCAAAATAAACGATAACATGTTTCTGTGTCAGTAGTAGTAGCAGCAGCAGCGGCGGCATTTCGCTCATTAATAAATCAATGTTTAAGAATAAATCTTTTATGTAAAGGAATTGTGAAAGAAAACATTAGACCTGCTTTATTGTCAGTTGCAGAAGACTTACAACACTTATTGTTTTAGCATGAATCTACTGCTCTGGAGGCCTCTAGGGGCAGAGTTCGGGGACAGAAGGCCTCCAGGGCGGCGCCCATTCCGGGACCCATGGCAGAGCAGGGAGCTTGGGAGGCCATGGCGGATCAGGCAACTCAGGTGGCCATGGCAGAGCAGGCAACTCAGGCGGCCATGGCTGATTAGCCTCCGAGGCTGCTGTGCAAGGAGACGAGGAGTACAATACGAGAGTCTTTAATTAAACAAAAGGTAAACACCGATCACAGGCAGGGAAGACATTCAGGGGAACACAGAATGACAATTAACAACCGACAGGAAACATGGGGCAGAGAACTCTATAAATACACAGACCTAATGAAGGGAAAAGGAGACACACCTGGAGCTAAATAAAAAACAATCAGGGACAGGAACAGGAAAACCAAATAAGGACATGTGGGTAACATGAGGGAGGAAACACAGGACACAAGTCTGACAATAGTGGCATGTAGTAGATTGTGTACCACAGATTTTTCAGCAAACTTTTCATATTATTGATAATTTAGAGGCCTTAGAAATGTATATATGACATACAGTAGTAGGCTTTACAGGGTTATACCGGGTTGGAAGAAAATGTTTTAAATTAGAAATGATTGCACACTTCACCTTTAAAAAAATAAAGAAATGTTCTGCAGAATAAATATTATGCGCAGCATGCAACAAAAGAGCTGTAATTTGTAGCATACTATATTTGACCACAAACTGCCACATGCCCAGATGGCCACAATTTTTTTAAGAGTTGAAGCAGACATTTGGAGATGGATGCACTGCATTATAGGAAACAACTAGCAAGTTCTGGCTCTGTCAATGAGCAGGTGTCCCCATATTTTTAGCCATGAACTTAATGTATTCCTCAGCTCAATGGTACACAGCTTAATGCAAAGCTTCATTTTGGATGTGGTTTCTTCCATACTTTCCTTTTACAGAGGAGGAATTTGTTTGATATTTCCTATCATCTGTCTGTTTTCTTCCGATGTGCAGTGGTCAACCAGTCCCACATCATGCTTGCAGCTGAGGCTAGTGCTGAATCTCCACATGAGTGAGGTCTGCTGTTTTCATCCCTTTCCCTGCCTTAAGCGACATGGAAGAAACCTTTAAATGAGGCCTGCTTTCAAGTCGTCCCAGGGTGCACACGTCTAATATCAGCATTTTCTAACAGCCTGACAGCCGCTTCGCACAATACATTGCTCAGGCTGGGAGTCCAGCTTCGGAGCAGAGCACCTGTCTGGATGTCTGGCACTCTGTGCCCGGAGCTAACCACCTGGCATATGAGTATTTACTTTGGGGCAATTCAGAAGTGCTCAAGGCCTGATCATACCTGTGTTCTCGGGGGAAATCACTGGCAAGGATGAATAGGAATCCAGGTGCTGTTAAATAATTAGCAGCAAAGAAGCTAACAACAATAGAAGCACTTATGCTCTCTTCAAGGTTTCTCCAAAAAATGCTAATCATCCATCAGCTACTTTTTCAGGCTAGCCTTGAAGAAAGCAATATCAAATAAATCAAAAAGATCATAAGATGTAACTGAGTAGCAGTTATAGGAGAAGCGGTTATTACAGCCAATAGACATGGTCTGAAATTATGGGGCACATGATAATTTGATATCATGAATAAATCAAATAATCATCAGCATACAGTAATTCTTTTTCCTGATCCTTTGAACAGTGCTAACAATCTCATGAGAAATAGTTTAGATAAGACTTCAGAGAGTCATGCATTTTTTTTCAGAGGAGCTGGTGCATGACATTGTGAAACCTTTCATTTTAAGCAGAAGTAGTATTTTCTTATAAAACACAATATGAGATTTATTAATTTCCATTTATTAAGGAAATCATTATTTATCATGATTAGTTTTTTTTTTAGTTTTTATTAGTTTGTTTTCATTTTGTTTTACTTTTTTTACTGAATGAATAAATAAATAGGGTACAATGGTCTAATATATATATATATATATATATATATATATATATGTATAGATAGATAGATAGATAGCTTAATATTGTTGGGTTTTTTTTTTCTTTTGAAACAAATTACTATTTTTATTCAGTGAGGTGAATGTGTGAAACTGATAAAAAGTAATAGTAAAGACATAATGTTAGAACATAATTCTATTTTGAATAAATGCTGTTCTTTTTATCTTTATATTCATTTATCCATTATTAAGAATCTTGTTTTTTTTGTTTTGTTTTGTTTTTTTTTTCCTCTCTGTATTTTCGATCCAATAAATGCAGCCTTGGTGAGCATGAGAGACTTCTTTAAAAATATCGAAAATCGTATCGATCCCAAACTTTTGAATGGCAAAAGTTTGTGTGTGTGTGTGTGTGTGTATTAATTCAGACACATTCAAAATTATGAGTAGTAATAATTAGCCATAATGTTGGTAATAAACTATATGGATAACTGACCTTGATAAAATGTAGCTAATAAGCTTGTGGTAATAAAAGCTTCTCCCCTGTCTAGCCTATCCCTGCCCCATGATAGCCCATTCCAGGTGCAGGGTTTGGAAAGAAGCCAATGCATCTATTCTCAGCTCTCTAACGACTGGCAGCACAGCATGCAATAACATTCCTCCACCAGGAACATGTGCTCCAGTGATGTGCTGTTTGGCAGCCAGGGCACATCCCTTATCGCCTGTGAAATTCATACTATTGCGTCTCTGAGCATATTTACCCAGCATTTATTCTTTTTAGTACTGTGTAGTAAGCTATTGTAGGTTTACATGTAATATTAAACTAATGGGAAAATCATCTAATTGAACACACAATTTTTAAAATCCAAATTAACTGTTTAATTAATGTTTATATAATGCAATATAATGCATGGGATTAAAAGAAGTATTCACTTAAAAATTTACTAATTCCTACATTGTTCCAAACCCGTACACTGTATTTCTGTAAAATACAAAGCAGCATTTTTGAATAATCACACAGCTCTTTTCCACACGATAGTTGAATAGGGACTATATATTTTTGAGGTTTATTTATTTATTTGGGGAATGATATGAGGGTACAGAAAAAGATTAATTTCATTTTTACGTAAACTGTTCCTTTAATATGAATCTGGGTCTGGGGCTGATGAAGCCATATTCCATTATAATGTAGAAATTGTTTATACCATTTTCTCTTCAAAGGTCAGCAAGGCCCCTGCAGAAGATGTGCAGAGAAGTTCATTTGTGATTGAAGCCTTCCAATTACCCAGATGATTGTGCCAGGACACAGGCAGTGAAAAAGCCAGAGGTGCCAATAGTTATAGCAGTACGTGATGAATACTGCAGGGGCACCAACTGGGCTGGCATGTTCTTGCACCACCTCGGCATGACCCATAGTTCCCAACTCTTAATTGAGTCGGTGATAAGTTTTCTCTCATTTTGCCACTGAGGGCCAGCTGGGACAGAGTCAATTAAACCTACTGTGGTGTGGGAGTCACAGACTCCACAAGCCCATGATTATCTTCATCTACTCCTGAAAGAATCATTACATTTACAGATGAGGAGGAAGCAGATCCAACTGTACTCTTCTTTTGGAAATGGTATGTCACATTTTCAAATGTTAAAATACTGTATATACATGGCTCCACTGAAGATTCAAACTCAGTTGTTAAATTGGCTGTCTGCATATCTGATAAAAAATAAATAAATTAAAAAAATTTAAAAAAACAGTCACAGGAAAAGAAATTGTATCTTTTCCGCTGGAAGCACAAATTTAATTAAAGAGAACATGACTCATGTAAACAAACTTTTACATGTTCAAATTATAAATAATTAAACATAAGCAACTGAAGGCAACATTTTACTAACAATTAAAGAGGTCGTATGATACATTTTTCATGATTTTGTTTTCTTCCCTGAAGTCTACTTCTAATGATTAAAGTGTTTTGTGCCAAAAACAGTACAAAACTTTTTGTGACCATTTCCACCCACTTTCTGACCCACAGAATTAGAGAAATAAAAGGGCCATTTTTTAACTGCTATGGAGTTAATGAACACAACTTTTGTGCTTTTTGAAGTCTAAACGCAATCGCCAGAGGTAAATAGCTAAATTCAGGCTATAAACAAACTACAACACAGTGATATAAACTCAATGAGACTGTAAAAGCGGACTAGTGAGTAGATGAGTTTACCGGTAACACTTTAGTATAGGGACCAATTCTCACAAATAACTAGTTGCTTATTAGCATGCCTATTATTAACATATTGGCTGTTTATTAGTACATAAAGCCCATATTCTGCATGACCATATTCTAAATCCCTAATCCTACCTAATACCTAAACTGAACAACTACTTTACTATTAATAAGCAGAAGATTAGGAGTTTACTGAGGCAAAAGTCATAGTTAATGGTTTGATAATAGTGAGAATTGAACCTTAAAATAAAGAGTGACCAGTTTACCCGTTCAGCTTATTACTTTAGGTTACCACCTTTTTCAAGACAAGTGAAAAGTTAAAAAAAATAAAAAATAAATCACAAGAGGGTAATACTGATGTACTTTATGTCATAGAATTATGCATTAAAAAGAATTAAGCATAAAAATATATTGAGCTTGTGTTAACCAAAAACCTTACTTCAGGCATTAAACCAAAGATCCATTCAATAAACCTATTGACTTCATGATGACCAGAAGTGCTAAAATGCTAACTCATTTCCAGGTTTTGGCCTACAAAAGCGCTCTGTATCAGCAAATCTGGAAAGAGTTTTGCAGAACAACATGTATGTACACAACAATATGCTGTATCAAATGTCTAATTTTATAATGTAAGTTCGTGGTAGTTAAAGACACCTAATATAAAGTGAAACTCTAAAATTAAATGTGATTAATATTCAGAAAATAGTATCAGATAATGGTTAGTTCTTAAATGCCGTACAGGTTTGAAACATGAAAATAAGAATCAGGATTCCTACTGTCATTTCTGGACTAGATCACCAATAAGGTCTCTCACCTTTTCTAGCCAGTCCTGACAATCCAGTTAATAGGCTTTGTCCACCTGTCGTCGTTTCCTTTACGTCAGTGGCAATATTATTCACTGGCTCTGTGTGCTTCTCCTTCACTCTGCCAGGCTGCCACATGGAAAACAGCTCCTGTGTATCTGCAGCTCAGGATGTTCTGAAGAATTGACCTTTCTTTTTGAGGAGGACTGCCACTGGCCACACTCCTCTGGAGAAGGCCCATCAGGAATAAAAGGCTCTTGGAAATCACATTTGAAAAGGTCAGGGCACACCCAGAATGAACTGGACCTGCTAGTATGACAAACAACATGCTATTTTTTATACCTCCATCTCGTCTGACAGGGGAAAAAAATGACAAGCTCTGTTGAAACCGGAGTGTGAAAAATACTTCAATGCACAATGTCTCCGCATTTTTTTCTTCCCTTTAGCTTATCAAGGCTTGCATGCTTTAGCTTGCATGCTGATGTATTTTAAGGCCTCATCCTGAGATGAATGATGAATAATGTTTGATATTGAATGATATTTCTGACTAAACCTAAAAAAAACAAAAAAAACAAAAAAAAAAAACTGCACTTTTAAAAAACAAGTATTTTGCAGCATGTGTTAATGATGCAATGGATCTGCATAATGCAGTTATATTAATGTAACTCCACAAAAATAGCGCAAGGTCACAACTCTCATCAGCAAAATCAAAGCAATCCCAGGTTAAGCAAGATCAAACTGCTAAAGCTATGAGCAAAATACAACTTCAGTGGTTTTAAGGTAGATATGAAGTTTTACTGTATATATGCTACTGCTTGGAAATCTGATGTTCAATTGTGTATATATTTAAGTGTATTTTTGGTTTGAAGGTTGAGGGTCATTTACACATACACACATATCCACACAAAGAAAAAAATCAAAGAGCTCTTTATGACAACAGTATCACACATGCATGAATATTATTCTTAATGTATAACTATGACGTTACTACATGGATGTGCTGGAGATAACCAGATAGTGCCCTTTTATATTGACAATCCTTTCAATCCAAACTGATGCTCCTTGATAAATCTTTCTTGATGCCTGATTCCATGGTGAGCTCTTTTTTGGTGGTATACTAAAAGGAATATAATATCGCTACAATGAGACAATTTATCATGCATTTGTATGACTTTAAATGGTGTATGACCAAAAGATACAAAACCTTCAATAGATGTTTCATGGTATTCTGCAAACATACATATGGATAGTTGGAGCAATCAATTGTTAAGTTTTTGTTTTTAATTGATACATAGTTTGGCAATGCCTTTGACCAGCCCAGTTTGTGAAACATTGTGCTTTTTGTTTACTACTGCAAAAATAACCCACACAATTGTCTACAATTATGTTTCCGTTTATTATTATTGTGCATCATTTTAGTGTTTTAAACAGTTGTTTTAATGGATTTTTTTGGAGTTGTTTCAGTATATTATTTCTATAACAGAATGTGTCACATTCTTATTATCTGGTTTACTGTACACACTGCCAAAGTACTGTATAAGCAATCAATGCTTATTTCTTGCAATACCATTTGTAAGGTATTTGATATTTTTTACAGAACATAATATTTGGTGCTCTGAGCAAGCATTGAATTGCAGTCTTTCAATAATACAATCAAACATTCTTTTGGCAGAAACGTTAAACTAGAGAACAATTTCATGCTTTAAACTTCATTCTGCACAGAGACCCAAACCTGTTTATCCTTTTCCTCATTTCTCATTATAGACTTAATGAAGATGTGAACTTGTGAAATGAAGTTACAAACTTCTGCGGTTGTATAAGCGAGACCAGGACAAATTGTCACACTTTTTACCCCAGTAAATGTTTCTCAAGGTACATTTATTTCTGAAAGTAACTTTCTGTATATACACAAATAAACTCTTGAAAACAACAACAACAACAAAAAAAAAACTTTTCACAGCTATAGCCCACAACAACAACAAAAAGGTACATTTCCTTTAATGCACAATGTTGTGAAAGTATAGTCATTCATAAGTTAATTCACCTGAAAAAGTGTTTCTGTCACACCATCAAAGTATTGCTTTGTTTGTGTCATGACTACTGCTACTGTGAGGAGCGAAGGAGCAAGGAATGCGGAGACGCAGGAGAATTATCACAATCAACAGACTTTAATAATCCAAATCACGGGGAATACAGGGCATGCAGGAGACATACATAGCAGCCTGACATTTACATTCATGGACATGAAGACATTCAATACCGGACGCTGGACATGGAAAGACACAGGGCTTAAGTAATCTGAACTAAACAAGATAATTAATCAACACAAAAATTAATCATGGAACTAAACGAGAACAGGAAAAGGAAAACCAAATAAGGGCATAAACACGGGAGAAACAAATTCATGGGGAGCATGTGGAGACAGAAAACACACAGACAGTCCAACGGGTGTGACATTACTCCCGTTGGGGGGGTGGGTGCCCTGGAGGCTGGTCCAGGACTGGGAAACGGGGAATACCTCCAGGGCGGATCAGGCAGTACAGGGAGCCACGGCGGAGCAGGGGACTCGGGAGGCCATGGCGGGACGGCCTCTGTGGCCTTGGCCTCGCCACTCGACCCGGCCACTAGAGCCGGGACCATATAGCCCCCCCCAAAAAAATTATTTGGGGGAAATCACAGTCTCTGAGGCCCTCCGTGGGCCAGACGTGGGAACAGGGGGAGCCCTCTTGGGGATAAACTTAGGAACTGGAGCCCTCTTAGGGCTAAACTCAGGAACTGGAGCCCTCTCTGGGCTAAACTCAGGAACTGGAACCCTTTCTGGGCTAAACTCGTGAATTGGAGCCCTCTCTGGGCTATACTCAAGAACTGGAGCCCTCTCTGGGCTGGATTCGGGAACTGGAGCCCTCTCTGGGCTGGATTCGGGAACTGGAGCCCTCTCTGGGCTGGATTCGAGGACTGGAGCCCACTATGGGCTGGATTTGGGGACTGGAGCCCTCCTTGGGCTGAATTCGGGTACCGAAGCCCTCTCTAGGCTGGATTCGGGGACCGGAGCCGACACTGGAGTGGGCTCAGGGGCTGGAGCCGACACTGGAGCGGACTCAGGGGCTGGAGTCGACACTGATGCTAGAGCCGATAGTCTTTTTCTCCTAATATTCCTCCTTTGATTAGTGGTTAAGGAGCGGACTGCAGTCATAATCTCCAGACACTGGAGGATCCCTTCCCTCCAGCGTAGCCCTGTGGTGTCTGGGAGGTCCACGGGGCGATAGTAATTGGCCCTGATCCAGAACAGAGAGTTGATAGCAGTGTCGTCCAACGCCGTCACCGCGGCGAGCCCGCAGAATTCCCAGGCGAACTCGATGAATGGGAGATCTCTGCAGGCTAGGGCGAAGAACTTTGCGGTGACCTCTATGGTTTCAGGGAGAAACAGGGGGAAAAAAAGACTTTCAAAAATGAAAACAAAAATGGGGAGAAGGAGCACCGCTTACTGTTATGGTCCGATATTCTGTCACGACTACTGCTACTGTGAGGAGCGAAGGAGCAAGTAACACAGGAGAATTATCACAATCAACAGACTTTAATAATCCAAATCACAGGGAATACAGGGCATGCAGGAGACACACATAACAGGTTGACGTTTAGATTCATGGACATGAAGACATTCAATACCAGACGCTGGACATGGAAAGACACAGTGCTTAAGTAATCTGAACTAAACAAGATAATTAATCAACACAGGTGGGACTCATGGAACTAAACGAGAACAGGAACAGGAAAACCAAATAAGCATAAACACGGGAGAAACAAAGTCATGGGGAGCACGTGGAGACAGAAAACACACACAGACAGTCCAACGGGTTTGACAGTTTGTGGCAAGACTGGCTATGCCAGTTCAGTGGTGTCAGCCAGAGAAAGGACAGTCTTTTCAAATGTTCAATGGAAGACGGGGAAATTGTTCGACAAACATTTCTGTAATTTGACTTTTGATCCAAAACCTTATAGGTACTGAGATATTGTGACAACTATCAAAGGTCTCCCTTATAAAATTCTGCTGATCACATTTCTTAAATTATACAAATTGCTACATGCCTCCTTCTCTTTAAAATTCTTGAGGCATCCAGACTCTTCTCCTGTAGTTTCATAATTAGGTTCAGTAGGGTATCTTTGAGTTGCATGGAGTTGAGTGTCACACTTGAGTTCCTAAGTTGCAGACGGCAAGCCAAAACTCTTTAGCCTTTTCCACATCCCTCATATATATTATATGAACATGAGAACTGAGACAGCTCCAGGTTATGACACGTATTGTAAACCACAAAGCCCTGGTGGAGCAGGATGCTGAACTTGACACCGTGCCAGCACCACTTCAGTGACAAATTGTTAGGTGCCTCGTTACGTGCCTTGAGTGGACAAAAACACATGTACACACTGTCTGTTCCATTATGGGAACTTTGACCAATACAAGGCTCTGCAGTCAGGCTGTATAATCAGTTTCCAGAGATCAGGCTTTGCAGTTATTTAAAAGCTGATTGCAAAATACAATTTTATTTTATTTTTTTTTATTTTTAATCTCGACTTGTAACTTTACTTGACATCTGAAAACCTTGCTGTATGTATTACCTCAGAACTAAACACTTCAAAATGTTCTGGCTATAGCTCTTTACTCTATGGTTTTATATATGGTCAATTATATAAATGTTTCCAGAGGGCGTGCAGCTGGTTGCATCAAATTAAGAAAGTCCTTTGTGAACATTTCCTTACAGCAATAACTAGCATTTTAACAGCATTTTATTTTCCTCACGATTACCCATGGCTTGTATGTGACACTGGTGATAATATATATGGTGGAAAACACTGTTAGTGGCTATTTTTATTTTTATTGAATGAATGAATATATCATTTTTTGAGACAGCTGGGGGAGCTATGACTGGAATGGGGGTTCCCATAATTCAAAGCATAGGTATGGCCACAATGACACAAACATATCAGTCAATGTCTTTGGGTTTTGAAAGTAAACTAATGCTAAGAGCTGCCCTAGTGGCATTTAATTGTTTGTTCTGATATGCTTTCAGAACATGAGTGTGCAAGATTGTTGTTCTGGCTCAAAAAACCAGAACAAGCAGAGTAATGAGGCAAATGGCAAGCAAGAGAGAAAATATTAAATGAGGTTTGAGACCTGAAGAATAGGTAATGTTTGCTTTCTACTTTTGATGTGCTCTTGGTAAAATTACTAGCATTTCCATAATTTCATCTGCCATATGTTACATGACAGCCTAAGGTCAAATAATATTATTGACTGACCGACCGACCGACCATGACATCAGTAACGTGCAAAACAAAGTTTTCATTCTTATGGTCTCCTAAGGACTGGTCCCAGTTTTCTCGAGACAGTAAACAGATACATATAATAGGTTGTCTGCAATTTGTATATTTGTATAATAAATCAAATTAGCTAATAATTTGTAGTTATTTGCTTGTATTTTTAATGCACAGCATAATTGGGATGATTACAGGTGCTTTTACAGGACAGTGGCAAAAGCTTTAGCAAAAATTTTATTCATACAGGGTCATTTGTTTATATTATGTACATAGTACCGAATTCACTACAAAATTTTCCTTTAATTTCCAGCAAATCTCTGCAACGGCAGACATTTCATGCAGATGGCCAGTTTAATTGTTGGAAACAAGATGTGAATCCATTTGCATTGAGACAACATGTAGCTAAGTCTATTTACACTGAGCAATGCAGACCCTCTCTCACAGAAATCATAAAACCAGATCTGGGCCACAAAGCATGGTATGAATATACTGGTGGTCATTTTGCCTGAGTGACTGATGGGCAATAGCTTTTTTTTTGTTGTTGTTGTTGTTTTTTTTTTGTTTTGTTTTTTGTTTTTTTTTTATTTTTGTTTTTTTATTTTTTGGTCACTAAAGGCTGAAAGACTTGTACACTATGAAGATTCAACATGGTTATAAAACAACTTTCTTTTATCCACTCTAAGACATGCACAGCATAGCAGACAATTGTCTCAGTTCTCATTTCCTCACTTCCTGCATGAACATCTTAAAATCATTTAACATTCATTTCAATAAAACACTCGCTCCCATCACTGTGTCTCCACTGAAAATTAATATATCTTCAGGAGCCTTAGTAAATATGTTTTATTTATTTGTTTGTTTCAGATAGAATTGGGCATGAAAATGACTGAATAATAATAATAATAATAATAATAATAATAATAATAATAATGTAGATTCTTTAATACTTTTCTGAAAAGAGAATGTGAAAATCTTTTGTGAGAATCTTTATCTTACAGGAAGAGAAAGTATGTCTTATAGTTTTGGTTTTATCTTTCTCTGCATCTCTCTTCTCTGGTGCTCAATGTCTTATTCTTGTAGCCAAGTGTAGCTTTATGCATGCTCTATATTAATTAATTAAACTGCACAGACTTCCTTTTTAGCTTATGTAACAACATAGGCAACATGCTCTAACAGGAAAGGTTGCAAAATAATAAGTGTGCTGAGTGTCATATATCCAGACGATCTTACTATGATTTGAATGTCTGAGAATGTTGACTCAACAGGCCCACCCAATCAGAAGCTTGGCCCACCCTGGCCCCACACTACATAACAGCCAATCACAAAATTATTGTGATATTCAGTTGAGGTTCATATATTTTTTTCTTTTTTGCTTTCTTACCGCCCACACCCGCAACGCATGTGTCCACTCCTACAACTACAAACGTTCTAATACTGTATTTTCGCGCATCAGGGAGCCGCTATCAATATGCACGGAATTGAAATCCTTTTGAATAAGCGCTCGCGCTGTTCACTTTCACTTTCGATTTGGCGATCGCGCGTACAGTGCTCTGTATAAAGGGAGAACATCTTACAAGAACCTCTTACAAGATATTTGTCAATGAGCTCAGAATCTGTTGATGCATGTTGGTGCATGGTCTTGTCAGTCTCAGTGGTGTAGTGCAGGGTATATTCAGGTGGCGTATAGGCTACACTTCTTTATCAGTCGGCTTTGCGTATACCCACTTCTAAATCCCCTCTGATGCGCATAATGTAGAGTCCTGCATTAGCCAAAATCATGACAGACCACCACACGAGTAGCTAATCAAATCGTATGTGAATAAATGCAAATATTCCCTAAAAACACCCAGTAAAGACAGTGATGCGGTAAGGACGCGCCGGCTTCCCTTTAAATATGATTGATGATTGCGCCCGCGCCTGCTTTGTCCCGAGAGTGACAGAGATGCTGCCTCTTCAACTACAACTTCAAATGAAGACGTTAGCCAAAGTGAGCACTCTTTAATAACAGGACCAGTGCTCGAAATGTGCCGGACACTCTCGTACGCATTACGGGCACTTTTATATTTTAATCTTTATCGCTCAGAGTCAGAGCGTCAGTATCTGGGTAATTAGAAATGACACTATAAAAATCAGACTACCCACTACCCACCGTGAATTACCTCTCATCTCGACAAATCACGTGAATGCAAGCAGAGTCGGTCTGGGGCGTGAGAGCATGTCACAGGAGGCGCGCAAAGTGGCAAAATAATTAATTATTGATTTCTAATTTGAATCAGTACATTATAAAATGAAAAGAAAAAAAATGAAAAGAAGCAGGTTTTTGCAATCAGATATTTTCAAACTTGTAAACTCCTGTAAACTTTTCAGTCCAAGAGTAAACGAATGACTTAAAACAATGGTCAGTCAAGTCAAACAGTCAGTCAAACAGGAATATGCACAATTCTGGATAAATTGATCACATTTTTTTTTTTTCAAATAGAGATAATGATTCTGAACAGACAAATAAACAAATAGCTTGTAATTTACTAGAGGTTCTGACAAAATGTTAATTGCCGCAGTCTATTTAATTTTTAAAATTTTATTTTTTTATTGCAAAATTTGCACCTATTGTGGCTAATATTAATTTCATAATGATCCTTAATACTCCGTGAAGTAGCAGAAGTTAAGTGAAAATGTGCAAATGGCCCATTTTGTGGTTAACTAAATGCAAGTCTTAAATGTCACTGTTTATAACATAAGGCGTTCATCCTTTCGCTTTAAAAAAAAATGTTGGCATAAATTAAGAGCCTATACCCACTTCACCAGGCAGCACTACACCACTGCTCCTTACTCTTCACCCGTGATCAGTCAAATCGGACTGCAGCGAAGACACGTGTTGGATGCAGGGTTGTCAAGACTCAAGTTTTTTAGACTTTCAAGTTTTATTTTTTTTTATTTTTTTCTACTTAATTGGGCAACTTTTTTAACTGCTGCCATGAGTTGATTTTTCCCCCATGAGTTAAAGGCTTGTATTGAAATATTTTGCATTCTACCATTCTACCGTAAAACTGTGCTGGATGTTGTGAAGGAGGGCCACTGGTAGGAAGCTTTTGAGTGTTTAAGAAGCATAACAGCATAACAGTGACTGTAAAATATGTATTTTAGGTATGGAAATGAATTTTGATATTTGGGACTACTTTGTGCTGCTTTTCACTGGCCATTGGGCTAGTTTTGTCACCTGGCAACCCTGTTGTAGAGCAGATGCTTTCAGTTTAGAATTGTAGTGTACATTTTCCAACTGAACTAAATTATTTTTATATTTATAAAAATATACCTCACTTGGCCCACCCTTCATCTCGTATCTGGAGCCGGGCCTGTGACTCAATATTAAAGGATTATTTTCCCAAAATGAATAATCTGCCATTATTTACTTGTTCTCATTCTGTTGCCAATCTAGGGACTAAAACTTTAAAGTTTTCTAACGAACTTTTTACAAAGTGCTTTCAACATACTTATCTCCAACCCAGGAAATGCTTTACTTTATGTCCAATAGCCTCAACTTAAGCTATAGATTGTATTTATTTGTTGGACTGTCACACACAAACACACAAATACATAAAAATAGTTTGTAGCAGTGACTTTCTGAGTTGTGCAGATTGCAGTTGATTCTTTAATATTCGTCAGATAAGAACAAAATGTGAAAAAGTGTATCTTATATCAAAGTAAGTCATATTTCTCTTCCTGCCTCTTTCACCTAACTCTCTCTGGTGCTCAGTTACCCTTGTAGCCAAATCTAGCTTTATATATATTGTATATTCATTTATCAAACGTCATAAATCATACACCAGTCAACATTTTATAAATACGTTAATTTTGCAGTATTACTATCTGTCTTAGGTAACATCATACACAATGTTCTATACCAAGCGAGCTTGCTAAATAATAATCTAATTATTTATTTATCAAATTCTGAAATTCAGTATGTTTGGCAGGGCTGAGCCAGTTGCCTCTTATATATGACTTAACATCTAGATGCTTTGAGAAATATTCTTCCTTGCCTTATTTAATGATCAAACCAATTAGTATGCGTATTAAATGTACTATGCATAACTCCACGCCATTTTTATAATGATGGAATGAAAATTACACGTAAGATAATTATGTAGTAATCAGAGAAGAAAAATGTGGTGGGTATTTTATAATTGGTGACATTTTTAGGGTCCTTCAAACGACCTTATACTGCACTAAAACATATGAACAGTGCTCTGAGATATTGAAAAATGGTCACACCTATGGGATCTTTCTGTCTTTCTTCTTTGCTTTCCTTTGAGTGTGTGATAGAAATAACAAGCATGGCTGCAGCCTTGGTCCAGAGTCTCAGTGTGTGCGCACCTGCTCAGATATACAGAGGTAGGCCACAGAGAATTTTATCCACAGAATTACTAATAGATGTGACAAAAATAGCAGGTTGAAGTTTTGGGTGTCTGTACTCATGATGCTGAACATAATTATTTTTTTTCTAAACTACTACATGAATGAACAGTCAATTATTTGAAGTGTACCTTTTGAGAAATCGTGATTCATCACACCAGGCAACCTTGAGGTTGACTATATCCCACCCCTTGACAGGTGCCACTGGAACAATATAAATGTTATTCACTTCACCTGTCAGTGGATTTAATATTGTATTTTAATGTATATATTTAATTCCATATGATTGAACATCAGCCCTTGGTGGAAGGTGGATAGAATTTACAAAAAGGTCAGATATGCATTAGTTGTACTAAATTCACGTTAATTTGACAGCCCTAATAACATCACTAAAGCATTATTGTTTCAGGCGTGATTTAATCACATTGTTAAAGTGACTTATTAAACCATATAATTGTCAACAAATAATTACACTCCATTAAGAGATATCTATATCTGATTCCACCATTGCACAATGTGCAGACGTAATCTCCCATTAATTTAAGATACATTGAGCCATTTAAAATAATGACTCATGAAGTCATTTTTGGGATTTCCCATGCCAAATTTACAAATGGGAATAATGTATCAACCTTACTCAACTGGGAGCCGTGAAATAGAACTGAGTATCCAAGAATTCCTTAGATGCATATTAATGTTTTTCCAGCCTCATAAATGTATTATTCAGTTAGGATTATGGGTAGAGTAATGAAAATTCTCTGCCTAGTATAAATCTAGTTAAAACATTCCCTAGAGACGTTTCCCTGCCTAATGAATTAATAACAGTAACACTTGGTGAACTTGAGTTTCTTAATTACCTTGAAATATGCTAGACGTACAATCCCTTTTAGTTGGTTTTCTCTCAATCACGTTCACATGTATATTTTATTGTGTTTTTATGTCACCAACATTAATTGCCATTTCTAATGGAAAATTTAGTTGTTTATTCATTCCATGTATCATTTACCAAATACCTGAAATGTGTAGTGTTTTGCTACATGAGGCTGCGGTCAATTTCACTGGATGATAGAGCAGAAAAAAAAAAGCTAATAAAAAAATATTCAATAAGCTCTTCATTTCTTTGAACTCATTATATTGGCTGTTCCTGTCAGTCCATATAGTCCTTGGGTTGAAATCAAAGCGATTTCAGAAAATGTCATCAAATGGAATGTCTGAGAAGCAAAGGAAGATCATTATGCTCAAGAGACTAATGAAGGAGAGGTTCAGTGTCTTTTTAAAATGCTTTTCTGTTTCTCAAACATTGCATCACTCATCAGTCTAAATCATCATCACAGAGTTACATGAGGTGATTACATAAGGGAGGTTCTGGGAAAAGACAAAAGTCATCTGATATTCTACATCACTTAACACACATCTCTGTCTTTTTCTTTTCAGTGGGAAAAAAAAAAAAACCTTCCCTTGCCCTGCAAACATTGTGATTTACATGGCAGAGCAGTGTTTTTTATTTTATATGTCTGAAGATTTTTCAGCAGCTAAGCAATTTGCATAAATACATTTGATTGAATAAGATGCAATCAAAAATGTGTGCCTAAACTGTGCTCTTTCATGCTTGGGAAACTAGTGAAGTTGCATGGCCAGAAAAAGCTTAAACATGTCTGCTCTGATTCGATTGGACTGTGTTCTGCAAATATAGATCATCGTCAACAAAATCTGTAAGAGAGCTGGAAAAAAAATGACGGATGACTGGATTTGGCCTTCAGGCCACTATGGAGTAAGTCTGACTACATTATCCTTACCTGTAAATATTAGTTACAGAAATGTTTTGTAATTAATGCCAGAAATATACTGTGTAAAGCCACACTTTATTTGGTGCATTGATGAATGCAGACATCAACCTCATTCAAAAAATGTTTAAAACAAAATGTGCCTTTTGTTTCTCACATTTTTTGTTTGTTACTAATTTTTCAAAGTTTTAAAAGTTAGAAATGTTTTTGTTTTATAACACAAAGGCACAAGCCACGTCTTCATTAAACATATAGGACCGTGTTATCAGGTTTTCAGAATTTCACAGAAAGGAGGCAATGTGCTGATAGGAATGCGGTAGATTAGCCAGACTTCTCCCATTTTGCTCGAGATTAGCTTTGCGATTCCAATCATCTTGTGGATAATATACGTAAATTATAAATGAGCAAACTTCAGCCCTCACTTGTCACGGTGCACACACACACGAGGAAAGCAAAGAGACGAGGATGAACTCAAAATACAGTCTTTAATAAATCCAAAACAGACAGGGCAAGACAAAGCAGGGCTGAGACAGACAGGAACACAGGAGGTGTAACGAGTAGACCAGAGCACAACTAACAGAACAGGCAGGAACTAAATACACAAGATAATTAAACACACACACACACACCTGAATGAAATCATAAACAATCAAACTTGACGAGGACAGGAACAGGAAGGACCAAATAAGGGCATGGAGGGGGAAACACACAAGACACAACAGACATGACTGTGACATCGCTAAGTCAGATTAACTATATTTCAATGAAACGTTCACCTTCAGCTCTGCCCATGACCTGCGGCACAATGCAGATCATTTTTATGTAAATATTGATCCAAGCCATCACAATTCCAGCTGTGGTTGTTGATTAAATTTATTGAGTGATTTTAGCTTCAGATCATTTTTAGTTGTCGTCTGAGCTCATGGGAGTTATATTAAACACCTATTTGTAATTATCCATTATAAGAAAAAATAATGATACTTTCCCATAACATGCTTCTTCATTTTCTGAATAAGACAGAATGTGCTTATCTGTTTGTTACTGTCATTATTTTTCTTGTTTTATGCTTTATGCTTAATGATCCTTGGATTGGGATCTTAAATGAATGTTGCCTAATAACAAAATCATTACACATGATGCACTCAAAATAATATAGGAAATTACTTGCAAGGTATTTTTAGTGCAACACTGAAAAGTATGATTTTGTCTCTTTAAATATAGATTTATTTTAAACTGTGGTTATTTTATTTATATTTAGCTGTGAAAGTTACACTAATTGCCCTTCTTTGTTACACTGCATTTAAATGGCCCGGATGCTGGGCTGAAAATCTGGCACGAAATGTCCGTGAATTGGCAGTCACTGTCAGTCCCAGTGAAGGATGCGAATGAAGAATTCTCAGCCTGACTACACAGCATGGCTTTTGCAGTTGTCTGAAGCCAGGGTAACCTAGTGTTGCCAAGCAAAACACGATTAGTTGTGCTTGATGGTGCCTGTAAACTAGGCCTTCATTTCGCCTCCTCATTATGCAGGGTGTAAACCCTACAGAATACACTGGCTTGGGCTCACAGTCAGTTTTGAGGTAAACTTCAGCTCAGGTGTCCAACTGGGTTCTGCTGATTTAGTAGGACTCTATTAGAAGGTCCATCACACAGGTGTTAGATGTAAATCACCTTGCAGTGTGGGATGGAAAGAGGGTGATTTCCAGATTTCGAAAAACAGACAGAGACATAAGAGTGAGAGAGAAACAGATTAAAGAGAGCAAGAAGGAGATAAAAAACAGGAAAGGAAAAGAGTGCAATATCAGGAGAGAGAAGTGAGGGCTAAACCAGGGCCAAGACCATTTTTCTCTGTCTCTCTGCCTTTCTTTGCACACTGGAGCAGAATGCTTTATGAGGTCCACAGTTGTGTAAAATTACATTTTATGAACTGTTTAAGAGAAATTTCTACAGGTCTGTATGCCCACAGAACCAATAGTTTTGAAGGGACATACTTAAGTCTAGTAATAGAACAATAAATCAACATTTGCCATTAATTTACTAGCATTTTAAATAAATTATTATAGTATGAACTAGTTTATTGTGTCAAGCCCACTAGTCTCTCTTCAATTCCATGGTTGATCAGAGTTCATTGTTTTTATTTCTCATATACACACTTGTACAATGGCATTGAAATTGTTTGTCTACCAGATCACGAGTATGAAATCAACCAATCGACAGATAGATGGACGGACGGACAGACAGATGGATAGATAGATAGATAGATAGATAGATAGATAGATAGATAGATAGATAGATAGAAATAACTTTACTGTAAAGTGTTAAAAAAAAAAAAAACATACAATACAGTTTAGTTAGTACTCTTGGGGCCAGTTTTACTAAACAGGGCAAATTAGTGCGAGAGCGCACTAGTACGTGACTCCTAGTTGAGGGTTCCAAGTCGTCTTTTATTTCCTGAAGCAAATTAAAAATTTGCCTCTTTGGCGACACTGTAGAAGACGTTGCCTAGCAGTTCTCAGCAGACGCAGACATAGGCCATTAAGCACCATTGTAAAGCACTGCTTGGCGGTACCCACATTCTCAACACTTCTGCATTTGTGTATTTGTGAGTTAATAAAAATCTAGATGTTTTATTTTTGTTGTTTTTTTTTTTTAAAATAGGTATATAATATTATAATATCGATAAATCGTATCGTAATCACTTCATAGAATGTTTGAGGTATGGGCAAATATCGTATCACTGGGTATGAGAATCGATGTGTGTGTGTGTGTGTGTGTGTGTGTGTGTGTGTGTGTGTGTGTGCGTGCATGCGTGTGTGTGTGTGTGTGTGTGTGTGTGTACTTGTTTATGCTACATTGTGGGGACCAAATGTCCCCACAATGATAGTAAAACCTGAATTTTTTGGGGACCTCAGGCCGCAGGGAAAAAAATGATTAAAAATAGTAAATGATGTTTATCTGAAAGTGCAACAATGCAAACAGGTTTTCTGTAAGGGGTAGGTTTAGGGTTAGGGGTTAGGGATAGAAAATGGTGTTTGGTCAGTATAAAAACAATAGAAGTCTATGGAAAGTCCCCACAATTCACAGAAACAAACGTGTGTGTGTGTTTGCATGCGTGCGTGTGTGTGTATGTGACTAAATGACTATTTTTTTAGTCTAGGACCCACTGGCAGATGGGGGTTCTTATGACCTGGTGGGAATTATTGTAAATGCTGAACTGTAATGAAAAACAAACAAACAAACAAAAAATATCCTTTCCTTGTTTTCCAGAGAGAGATGAGAAGTGGATGTAGTGTTTGACTAGCCTCTCAAATCATTGTTGACCATAGGGGTGAATGGTACAGGGCAGAAATCGTTCAGGTTGGCTGATTTTGTTGTCTTGGGGATCGATATAATAGTGTATATCTTAAAGCATGAAGGCAACACTGTCCATCTCAGGATTAGTCCTGTTTATACCACATATATAAGTACAGTGTACAGGTGCATCTCAATAAATTAGAATGGCGTGGAAAAGTTCATTTCAGTAATTCAACTCAAATTGTGAAACTCGTGTATTAAATAAATTCAGTGCACACTGTAGCAAATTAGCTCAAAAAGGGAATTGTATATAAATAATTACAATTAATTATGATTAATTACAATTATTTCTATCGGCTGACAGTAATAACTGTCGCAGAGTTAAATTTCCATAAGCTGATCTGTTCGTCCAGCGAACATTCAGTGTAAATTCATATCAACTCTAAGAAAGAATATTTCCGTGGCCATAGAAAATATCTTCCTATTAATGCATTAGAGCATGTACCAAGTGTCAAAATCGTAAAGGGACATTAATATGCAAGGCAGAATCAGAAACTCATGTAATTTGTGCACAAGAGTTTTATTAACTAAACGCTAACACACATATCTAATCTAAACAAACAACGAATAACAAACACACAAACATACAATCGCTCATACATGGGGAAAGGGCTAATGAGAGTTGATGGATGAAACCATCAGGAAAACCAGAGAATGCAGTTATGGAGAAAGTCATTTAACCACCTGAGTAAAACCATCAGCGCCGTTTATAACGGGGTCTATAACTTATACTAAACTTCTGTTTCGTTTAGTTAAATGTACTATACTTGCACTTCCTTTGTCGTGACGGAATGCGGTCTCGGATGAAAAGTCTTCAAGGTTTTTGGACTCGCGATCACGTTCTTCCGGGTTGAAGAGTGATGAATTCCAAAGATGTTCTGAGGTAGAAATGTTCTTCCACGTAGGGAGTGGAAAAAGAGTTAAGAAAGAGATCTGCTGAGGTCCGAGGAGCTTTGATTGAATGGAAAGACAAGGCCATAAGGCCTGGCACAAAAACTTAATGGTCCAGAAAAGTTCTAGCTCACATCTTACTCATCCTCTTAGGATCTAACAGAACCGCAGACTGGGTCTTTGTGGTCAAGAGTCATCTCCCAGGCTGGGGGAGATCACCCACGGCTCTATGTTGGGCCGACCGGGCGCACCCGCGCCGGTTCGGGCTCTCCGTCAGAAGATAGCAGAAGAGCTTTTCCTTGCAGCAGAAGTTTTTGCAGAAGAGGTTTCTTTAGAAGAAGAGGGCTAGACCTGTGAATGAGACCTTTATCTGGTATAGAGGTCACACCTCTGGGGAGTCAAAGAGCCAATGGGCTCCCCTCTTTGGAGGGAAGGTTTTACGACTCTTTGTCTCTGAGCATGGCAATTTGCATGGGGTTGCTATTAAAGAACTATTAAAGATTCTTAGAACACTAATATGTTGCATAGGTATCAACATGTAATATACACTGTCATTTAGATCATCCGAAGACGAATTGATAGAGATCAAACATGATATATGTGAGGTAATATTAACTAGTGATCTGTCATAAACATGCATAAAACAGGATACAGTACAAAAAGACAATATACACGAACAGTAACAAAATACACAATGACCTGAGGATATGTGTGTTCATTCAAAGAAAGGTTTTTCAATTAATTAATTAGAGAAGAGTCCATTTTTATGTGCATTACATGTCTCTTTCCTAAGGGAAAATGAGGTCTGCCCGCATTCCCTTGACCAATAAAACTAGTGTTATCAGATAGGTTGCCATGGCACCGGGGGGGCCTGGGGTCATCACAGACATACTGGCACTCAGAATTTGTGTTGGGTGAGGGGTCTGTGGTTAGTTGTTAATCTAATAAATAATTTGATTTGTTAAATCTGATGAACAAATGTGTGTCTGATTGCTCCAAATGCTACAACACAGACTGAAGTAGTTTAAGTCTTTGGTTCTTTTAATCGTGATGATTTTGGCTCACATTTAACAAAAACCCACCAATTCACTATCTCAACAAATTAGAATACTTCATAAGACCAATAAAAAAAAAAAATAATAATAATAAAAAAAATAAAAAAAAATTTTTAGTGAATTGTTGGCCTTCTGGAAAGCACGTTAATTTACTGTATATGTACTCAATACTTGGTAGGGGCTCCTTTTGCTTTAATTACTGCCTCAGTTCGGCGTGGCATGGAGGTGATCAGTTTGTGGCACTGCTGAGGTGGTATGGAAGCCCAGGTTTCTTTGACAGTGGCCTTCAGCTCGTCTGCATTTTTTGGTCTCTTGTTTCTCATTTTCCTCTTGACAACACCCCATAGATTCTCTATGGGGTTCAGGTCTGGTGAGTTTGCTGGCCAGTCAAGCACACCAACACCATGGTCATTTAACCAACTTTTGATGCTTTTGGCAGTGTGGGCAGGTGCCAAATCCTGCTGGAAAATGAAATCAGCATCTTTAAAAAGCTGGTCAGCAGAAGGAAGCATGAAGTGCTCCAAAATTTCTTTGTAAACGGGTGCAGATGACATTGCACCCCAAATAATCACAGACTGTGGAAACTTAACACTGGACTTCAAGCAACTTGGGCTATGAGCTTCTCCACCCTTCCTCCAGACTCTAGGACCTTGGTTTCCAAATGAAATACAAAACTTGCTCTCATCTGAAAAGAGGACTTTGGACCACTGGGCAACAGTCCAGTTCTTCTTCTCCTTAGCCCAGGTAAGACGCCTCTGACGTTGTCTGTGGTTCAGGAGTGGCTTAACAAGAGGAATACGACAACTGTAGCCAAATTCCTTGACACGTCTCTGTATGGTGGCTCTTGATGCCTTGACCCCAGCCTCAGTCCATTCCTTGTGACGTTCACCCAAATTCTTGAATCGATTTTGCTTGACAATCCTCATAAGGCTGCGGTTCTCTTGGTTGGTTGTGCATCTTTTTCTTCCACACTTTTTCCTTTCACTCAACTTTCTGTTAACATGCTTGGATACAGCACTCTGTGAACAGCCAGCTTCTTTGGCAATGAATGTTTGTGGCTTACCCTCCTTGTGAAGGGTGTCAATGATTGTCTTCTGGACAACTGTCAGATCAGCAGTCTTCCCCATGATTGTGTAGCCTAGTGAACCAAACTGAGAGACCATTTTGAAGGCTCAGGAAACCTTTGCAGGTGTTTTGAGTTGATTAGCTGATTGGCATGTCACCATATTCTAATTTGTTGAGATAGTGAATTGGTGGGTTTTTTGTTAAATGTGAGCCAAAATCATCATAAGTAAAAGAACCAAATACTTAAACTACTTCAGTCTGTGTGCAATGAATTTATTTAATACACAAGTTTCACAATTTGAGTTGAATTACTGAAATAAATGAACTTTTCCACGACATTCTAATTTATTGAGATGCACCTGTATATGTCAGGTTGCAGGTTTGATCTGTCACTTCTCCTGCACGTGTTTTTTTTGTTTTTTGTTTTCCCATTTCAATGTATTGGCCACAAGCAGCGGATTGTCTTTTGCAATCAGCGCGGCCGTGCATGCTCTCACAGCTGATTTTCATTCTTTCATTTTCTTTGCTCCTATTTCTACTTCTTCTTTTTGTCTTTTCATTGCCAGAGTGTTTTGTCGCTTTGACTTTACGTTTTTTCAGTTGTCCCAATCAGTTGCTATGTTTTGTTTTTTTTCTGTTTGCCCAGTTACTCCTTTTGATGCCTGATTTCTCCGCAATCTTTGACCAGAAGCTTATGGACTGTGAGCTTGTCTCGATTCTGTGAGTGAGAGCTACTATAACCTGTGTGGAGAGACTGTTTGCCTGGAATCTTGCTTTTGCCTGTTCAGGAGAACTGTCCTAAGTGTGAATCGACTACTGACCTGAATTTTGACATCTGTCTGTTCCTGTCTGTACAAGCTGCTTCTGCGTGGTGTGGTCACCTGTCTGGGCTTTGATCCCTGCCGGGACTCTGATCTTCTAATATTTCTTAATAAATCAGTTTGAGTCACATTTCTGCATTTGAGTCCTTCATCCCAGAGAATCCTGACAGTATAAGCATAAAAGTAGCATTATAGCTCACGTTGTGTTTTCAGTGTTACAGTGTTTCAAATGTATAGTAGAATGCTAAGCTATTTATATAACCCGAGTTTTCTGATAACAGAAGCGAGATGTCTAACTATGGGAAATGCCTCAAGCAACTGATCACGGAAGCACTAATAGCGTCGCCAGTTTAGAGGAGCACTGTCTCCCTGATATATATTTCGTCTCAAACTGTTGCTACCAAATTCTCAGCAAATCTTATTTCCGTGCTGACTGCAAGAAGGGAAATGGAATGAGATACCTTATTCTAGTTAAAGAACAGGGTTACGTAACTAACATATTTTCAAACATTTGTTCGGTATCTCACTGTGGGATGCTGTGAAATCATGAATGGCAGATATGCTGTCTGAGCATCAGACAGGGGAATATAAACTACTTAAATACTCTTGATTCAGTCATATTAGCTCAACAGAAAGTGCAGTTTGTGTTTCTGAAACAATAAGTAAATAAATTCTCTTTATTTAGCGTTTTCCATGTTGTTTCACAAAAGTCTAGCATATATTGAAAAAGATTGCGCTGATAATTATTGCATTTTCAACAGTGTCACGTAATGTGCTTCCTGCAGAAAAAAATAGCCTCAGCACCAAAACTCTACTTTTAAATTATGCTACAGCTACATACACCACCACATTATAGTTCTATATAACAGCAGTGACTCAGGGCTTTATTTTTATTTTTTTATTATTATTTTTTCCACAGTTAACAAAAAAATTAAATTGTTTAAATAATAAAAATTGAAACACCTTAAATAACTTGCATACACAAGAACCCCGAGCCGTGATTTTTGCTCCACACATGTGTATTAGTGTTCTCTTTGATCGTGGGAAATTTGAAATTTGTGCATCTTTCCACTCCTAAGATATCAGCAAAAGTTTTTTTCCAAGGTGAGATTTTCATTTCACCATGTCCCTTCCACAATGAATAACTTATTATTCTTTTATGATTGTTAAACTTAAAATCCATCATTGCAAACATTACTCTGTGCTCTAAAAATAGATATATTTTATGACATTGTGCCATGCAAGGTCTTTTCATAATCTAGAGAAATGTGTGAGTATGTCAGTGGGGTACGGTTGAGACACAGTGTATCAACTGAACCCGGATTGGTCTCCTATTGCTTCACATGCTGTTTAGTTGTACAGTGTTATGATAATAGGATAAAAGTCACATTTACACACATGCTACGCAAATTCTGTTAAAAATTATATTTGTGATATTCCAACTGTCTATTATTAATGGACATATTTTCTAACATGAATGTTAAAAGGATTACATAGCATTTTAAGAAATATACAAGGTGGTAAAGTGGGTACACTGTAAAAAATGTCCGTGATTTTAACGGTAAAAAACTGTGAAAATGCCACGGTAAAAACCTGTTAAATGGTTAACGGTAAGTTCCTGTAAAATGTACAGGGAAAAAAAACATAAACTGACATTCCCAGAATTCCCTGCGCTGCATTTCAAATTTTGTTTGAACGATGTTTTTTCTTTGAAATAACTATGTTTCTTCTTAGTTTTTTCTTATCAGTTATGTTTATTAGGGTTGTATGTTACGTCTAATGTTGTTAAATTAATGTTTATTGCATATTTCAGTTTAATGAGTCTCACCATGATGGTGTGTAGTGTTTGTGTGAATGACGCTGTGCACCTTCTATATGTGTTATTATTTAAAAACTGCCTGTGATGGGTTTTGGCTCATTATGTGGCTCTCATCACCACCTGCATTTGGTGGTTATCAGTGTATTTCAAAGGTACAAAACAGATTTCAGTATTTCAATAGGTTGGTATATTAACATTATATCAGTTAAAGAAATTACTGTATTTAACTGTAAATTTAAGTTAAAACCGTAAAACCTAAAATGTTCTTAGCTTATTTTTTACGGTAGAATTCCGGCAACCACAGCTGCTGGTTTTTTACCGTAAATTTTACGGAATTTCTTTTACAGTGTACAGTTGAGACATCCTTTATAGGTTGCTATGTACTGTATTCAGTAGCAGTTTAATCGTAGAAAATAAAATGCAAACAGAGGCTGTGTGTGTTTGTGTACTGCTATTACCTACATTATGGGGACCAAATGTCCCCACGAGTATAGTAATACCAGTAAATTCTAACCTTATGGGAATATTTTTAGGTCCCCATGATGAAACAAGCTTATAAATCATACAGAATGATTGAAAATGTAAAAATGCAGAAAGATTCGAGTGATGCGTAGGTTTAGGGTATAGGGTTATAGAATATACAGGTATGTATATTGTTATTTTTACTGTTATGTTTACATTTGTACTGTTTGCCATATATTTTTGTAGTGCTAAATATTTGTTCCTGTTTTGTTTAACTGAATATGAATTAAATGAAGCAAATAAATAAATAAATTTATTTTTAAACTGTAATTATTTAAAACTGTAATTTTGTAATTTATTACATTTGCTATAAATGGTTAGCCAGCTTTAAAGCATTAAGAACGGGCATCTCATCTGTACCATGTTTCAATTGTACACCATATGGGTACAGTTGAGACAAAAATGCACCTCATGTTTATGAGCTAATTGTGGAAAATATGAACTATTTATGGCTATTACCAATTTATGGTATTTTAGTACACAAGCAAAAGAAATATCATGTGAAAAATC
Organism: Spinibarbus caldwelli; assembly: GCA_039654775.1. Lineage (NCBI taxonomy): Eukaryota > Metazoa > Chordata > Actinopteri > Cypriniformes > Cyprinidae > Spinibarbus > Spinibarbus caldwelli. The sequence continues at coordinate 26,011,328 of CM077251.1, forward strand.
ACTTAATTTCAGCATCTAGTTTTTGTGAAGTGATGAAAAAAAGCAGAGTGTCTCTACTGTACTCAGTCTACCCTAGGTAATAGATTACACTATTAGTCTACTTTGCCCATCACCATTTATTGATCAAATAACAATCTATGAAGGTGCAAAACGCATTTATTTACATATATCGTGTGCTATCGTGGCTGCTGTGTCACATGCTGTGGCACATTTTGTATGTCTCCCTAATTAGACACACCCAATTTAGTTCTTGCAGTTTCTACTAACGAGCTGATGAGTGGAATCAGGTGTGCTAGATAAGGGAGACATACAAAAGATGTAGGGCAGGGGGGCCTCCAGGACAGGTTTGGGAACCACTGTATTAGGGCATTCGCCATGTGGAATGGATTTGACCGACGGCGCTCTGAAAAGTGCACAGACATATTCACTGAATTAGAGACGGTAAAAGTGGGTGGGTCCAATATCATTGGTCTTCAAAAGTGGGTGGGTCCTGTCCTACCCTCATACAATGGTTCCTACGCCCATGTTATCAGCCTACTATTATACCTACCCACTGTCAGAAAATACATCTCATGCTATGGTGTTATCTATCCATGGTTTCTAGCTTGAATATTTCCTGACTATAAAAATGAATCTTTCTGTTTTCTGCAATGAAAGGAAATTATGGCGCTAACAGCTCGGCTTGAAGCTACGTAGGCACATTATTGTATTGGAAAACACTTAATGATATCGATTGGCAGACTTGCGGTTATCTCAGACTCTCATTTCGAGAGTATTCTGCACATATTCTGTACTGTTGCTTTCTTTTGTGTTAACTGATTCACTAGCCTGTATAGTTCTGTGTTATGCAAGGATTTGTGATTTACCTATAGGTGCCCACAGTGTTCGAACTATACCTTGGACTTTGGGGGAGCCCACTTTTTTTTTTTTTTTTTTTTTTTATAAGGGGGGGTAATGCATAACAGCTAACAGAAAGATACATACATAAAGATACAGGATTTACCCTATTATACTTTATCGACACGAATTGATAGGTGAAACAACAAACAGCCACCCACAAATAGTCTATAAACAAAGCATCAGGCTGTCTTTGAGTTCACACGAACAACGGTTAAAGTTACTCGTAAGGCTACAGAAGAATACCATAATTCCTCTGTTCAATTAGACCAAAGACATCGAGAGTCACGCAGACCTATAACAACCCAGCCACAACACATAATTGCGAATAACATGCCTTACCTTAACACAGAATCGACCACAGACGCCTGAATGAATTTCAAGGACTCCGCGCAAAGATCAATGGCCTCCAACGTTTATACTTTTTCTACGAATCTTTTGAGTTAACGTACTAAAGATGAGTGGAATTTGCACCGCAGCGCCCCACACCTTGATGCTCATGACAAGAATAACATGTATAGTTATCTTTATTGAAGCGAATTAGGTTTAAATCGCCGTCATGCATGAATGAATATTTTTGCAATTTTACACATGATGATCACATTAGACAAAACTGAAATCGCACGTCAAAATAACACATTGTCAATATTTTTTGAGACCCCCCAAAATTTCACAAATCACGTTTTCAGGGGAGCCCATGTCTTATTAAGGGGAGCCGAGCTCCCCCTAGCTCCCCCGTAGTTCGCACCCTGGGTGCCCATTTCAACAGCTGGCTCAGACACAACAGCTTTCACCCTTCTAGGAATATATGTTTTTAAACTTTGACTGACACAACTGATGCAATGTGTTATCTACTATTTATCTGCAATGTATGTGTACTTTCTACTTTCCAAGTAATTTGTTTCTAGGAAAATAACAGTAGTTAATGGCGGACGTTAAGTACTATGCTACTAATCCTGTGAACAGCATCCACCAGTTGCAACAAGCATTGATTCATCCATTAGCTTTCCTAAGCTATCTGATGAATATATAACAATCTGAGCCCTTAATCCTTTTATAAAGGACAAACTAATTAGACTGAAAGGTCTCCTTTGCTTTGATGTACTTAAGAAGAGCCTCACTTCCTTTCATACTAACATGCACATTTACGTCTTGCAATTTTAATGTCATCTTATGACAATTCCTCGGATCTCGATATGAGATCATTGATCCTGATATTTTGGTGCTAAAGTCCTTTTTTTGACATTTATTATATGATATATCCATTATGTGTAAATGTGCCTCCATTATAGCTGTTAGCTTGACAAAGAATGGCCTGTATTACTGACGCTGAGTCCTTGTAATGTAGGCTTTCATCAGAGATGAATGAATAGAGGTTACAAAGACCTTGTGAGAAAAAGATGCCGAACAGCACTGCCGCAAGTGAGGATTTTTGATTGCGTGTGAGAGTAAAATGCAGGCGCAAAGTGGGGTGCAGTCCTCTCTGTTATGATTAATCTGTTTAGGGGTCAAACAGATACTCATCTGTGTCACAGCAGCAAGTGACCCTGTCATGACCTTGTCCATCTCTGGTCAAAATCGTCAGCACTTTCTCACGAGCTTGCATCTCTCTGCTTAAAAGAGACATGTAAAAGTAGGTTTTATTAATGAACACCCCCTTAAATTATTTATGTAATTCTGTGCCTATTTACCATATCAGACACTTCTCTTAGACAACTCTCCATGGGCCTGCTTAGAAATAGGATCAAAATTTCTCCCTGCAGAAATCCCTGCAGTGCGCCAGGGCAAACATAGCAACTGCAAAGACTGGAGACATTCACCAGGATGTGTAGCAAAATGTACCGATACATCAAAAATTAATGAAAAAAAAAATAATAATATTATATATATATATATATATATATATATATATATATATATAAATTATTTTTATTTCTGTAAAGTTCAGTATTTAATGAAAACACCTGGATGGTTCAACAAGTTGGTTTAACCAACAAGCCTGTATCTCATGAATAGTAGCATGCTGTCAATTAGCTCTGTTTTGCACATTTACATTTGCAATGATTCAAGTCTTTTCATTCAAGAATGTCCTTCAGCAATGTTTTACACTGGAAACCTAGTAGTTGATGAGCTGGCACTTTTTAACATATTAAATATATCCAATCAGCCAACATCAGTTACTTCAAATGCCATTTAGAAAACTATTGCAATCAAATAATGATTTAGTTTTTTTTTTTTTTTTTTAGTTCTTGTGCATTTGTCCAAAATACAAAAAAAAAAAAAAAAAAAAAAAAAAAAAATCTGATGTGATGTCTGTGTTCAGGAATACATAAAAGAAACTTTCACAGTCCTTCTTTAGCCAAGAAATTATCACATTTCTCCTGCTCTAGCACAGGTAATTTTAGTCCACTGTAAAACACTGAGCTTGTGAGTAAATCCTCACCTTGGAGTTTGTATCCATATAAGATGACTTTGTGTGAAACCTAACTTTGCTGAACCCCCCAGAAAAAAAAAACAAATAAATAAACTAAATCATTATTTGATTGCATTATTTTTCTAAATGGCATTTAATGTGACTTTCACCAAAATGTATGCATAGTCACATTTCTCTTACGAAATCAGGTTGCAAGGTTTAACTCTGTTAATTAGCCCATGATGAAGATGCTTTAACTACACTACTGACCATGCAATAAAATACATAAAGATTTCCCAGAGAATGTTAGAGTTAGTCGAGATTGTAAGAGAAAAAGATTTTGATAGTGATTATTGTCACACTCGTAGAAGCAGGGAGAACGCAGGAGGCATCCAATAGCTTCAACTATTCTTTAATGACCAAACGCAGGGAATAATCCAACATAGGCGATGTTCCAAACTCACAAACACAACAAGTGACAAAGTAGACCGGACAGAGAACCAAGCAACAGACAGAAACTAAAATACACAGGATAATTAACAAACACAGGTGCCAGGAATCATATTAACTAAACGAGGAATCATAAGGCAATCAAACTAAACAAGAACAGGAAAAAGACCATATAAGGAAAACCAGGAACAAAGACAGGGGTAAAACAAGGAAAAATAAGTCTAAAACCCTGACAATAATAGTATTAACATAACAATGTATGCTGAGTGAAACATAAATTTACCTAACCTCTTCATGGAAAACCAGTTTTGTCTAAATGTGGCTTTAAACAAGAAACTTTTCAGATGACTCAGATATATATACAGTGGTGTGAAAAATTGTTTGCCCCCTTCCTGATTTTTTATTTTTTTGCATGTTTGTCACACTTTAATATTTCAGATCATCAAACAAATTTAAATATTAATCAAAGATAACACAGGTAAACACAACATGCAGTTTTTAAATTAAGTTTTTTTTTTTTTTTTTTTTTTTTTTTATTATGAAGGGAAAACAAAATCCAAACCCACATGGCCCTGTGTGAAAAAGTGCTTGCCCCCTAAACCTAATAACTGGTTGGGCCACCCTTAGCAGCAACAACTGCAATCAAGCGTTTGCGATAACTTGCAATGAGTCTGTTACAGCGCTGTGGAGGAATTTTGGCCCACTCATCTTTGCAGAATTGTTGTAATTTAGCCACATTGGAGGGTTTTCGAGCATGAAACGCCTTTTTAAGGTTATGCCACAGCATCTCAATAGGATTCAGGTCAGGACTTTGACTAGGCCACTCCAAAGTCTTCATTTTGTTTTTCTTCAGCCATTCAGAGGTGGACTTGCTGGTGTGTTTTGGATCATTGTCCTAGTGCAGAACCCAAGTTCGCTTCAGCTTGAGGTCACGAACAGATGGCCGGACATTGTCCTTCAGGATTTTTTTGGCAGACAGCAGAATTCATGGTTCCATTTGGGAAAATACGTTTCGAGATCAGCCGGAGCAGTTTCTCCAGAGCGACTGCAGGAGCGCTGATGACGACACAGCTGTTTCACGATTGGCCAGATTCACTGCATGACAACGATCACGTGTGTTTCGGGTTTATTCTAACCTTTTCAATTCCGCCCCGACTGCAAGCGGCTACTCTCGCTGACCGCCGTCTGTAGCCGTGCTTCAAGTTGAACGCACCTATTGTGTTATGTTCTGAATGGTTCCTAGTTTGCATGTGTCATGTTCTGATTGGTTCCCTGGTTGCATGTGTCTTGTTCTCATTGGTTGGTTTTGTCATGTGTTCCCCTTAGTCTAGAGGTGTGTTCGACTTCATGCAGAACTGCGCAGACTGATCTGCGGCTGACTTGAAGCAGTGCATGCCGGTTAGAAATTTTGTCCGACTTGAACCGGCGCCGATGCCACGTCACTGTCACATGTGGCATCAAAGTGCCGCTAGAGCGTTTCGAGAGCAGCCGGCTCACTCAGCCGCCGCAGTTTCTCCAGAGCGACTGCAGGAGCGCTGATGACGACGCAGCTGTTTCACGATTGGCCAGATTCACTGCATGACAACGATCACGTGTGTTTCGGGTTTATTCTAACCTTTTCAACTCCGCCCCGACTGCAAGCGGCTGCTCTTGCCAGCCGGTGGCAGGCTAGTGTAGTGCATATAAGGTGCGTTCGACTTCATGCGATGCCGCAAAAATCGGCTGCCGCCTGACAAAAGCAATGCATTCTGGTTAGAATATTTGTCCGACTTTGATTGGTGCTGCAGCCGCCTTACGATCACATGTGCCATCAAAGTACCACGAGAGCAGCCACCTAGGTCCCAATAGGGGGTGTTTCTCCTACCGAGGCAGCGTCCTTCCTAGTTCAGTCCTTCAGAGTCTTGTAGGCTAGAGTCCTCGTCAGCATATAAATGCTAGAATAAGACGCTCTAGTAAGTGCGCGTGGCTACGTCACATATGTTCCCGCCCTCACCGTCACAATAGTGTCTGGCTGCAGACTTGCACTTGCATTTTCAGACTTGCACTCTCAGACACCTGCACTTCTGCAAGTGACGTCACTTGCAGTCTTTTTTATGTTTTATTTTATTGTATTTATTAATTATTTTTTTAATTGAATCTCTCAACGTTTTACACAAGCAGCCAGGTGGTGAAGACAAGAAAAAAGAAACTAAATTACAATGTCAATCGCCGCTTGCACGTTTTGCTACCTGTGACGTCACTTGCAATCCACACATACCGTGCATGTTGCCAATGGAGACAAGAGGCTGTGGTGGTTAAACGATTAAAACTAATTTAATATCATAACATACAGGGTCCTGCAAGTCATCTGTAAGAGAAAAAGACAAGACCCGCAAATCCACGGCCACAGAACAGCAGAATATGAACGCAATGTGCAAAGTCTCTCGTTAAGCGCTTTTAAACCTCCAGTAGAAAACCATAAACACTTAATAGCGCTGATAGTGCTATTAAAAGATCAAATTCAATATATAGTTTATTAATTTAATGTACTACAAGGCAAGCATATGTCCATGAACACAATGAGCAAACTTTCACTTTTCCTCCCATACAGCAAAACGCTTCATGTGGCATAATAACGGACTAAGATGATAAAGACCAAATTCAGTAGGCTATTTCTTATTGTTGATGCAAACTATACAGACCATATGAACGCGCATTAAGAAATGCATTCAATGATATTAAAGGACCAACTCCAAGCAGGCAAGCAGACGAGCCCAGAACGCAATGCGTTAAGGTGCACATTAAACATTTTCCTCCCGTAGAAATTCATTATAAATAAAACACGTAATGTAGCTTAATGGACAAAGACAATGATACAAAAGACATTTTATTCTAAATGGGAAACTTTGCGTGTTGCGTTTATTCTGGGCTCACTTGCTTATCTGTACATATTAATTATGTTTTAATAATGAAGAGGAGCATATTGAGTTTGGTCTTTATAATCTTAGTCCGTTATGCCACATTATGCCACGTTTTGCGGTATCGGAGGAAAACATATACATTATATTAATAAACTGTATATTGAATTTGATCTTTTAATAGCACTATCTTAACACATTAAGCCATATTAAGTGTTTATGATTTTCTATGGATGGTTTAAAAGTGCTTAATGAGAGCACTGCGTTCATATTCGGCTGTTCTGTTGCTTGCCACGGATTTGCGGGTCTTGTCTTTTTCTCTTACAGATGACTTGCAGGACCCTGTATGTTATGATATTAAATTAGTTTTAATCGTTTAACCACCACAGCGTCTCGTCTCCACTGGCAACATGCACGGTTTGTGTGGATTGCAAGTGACGTCACAGGTAGCAAAAAGTGCAAGCGTCGATTGCAAGTGACATTGTAATTTAGTTTATTTTTTCTTATCTTCACCACCTGGCTACTTGTGTAAAATGTTGAGAGATTCAATTAAAAAAAATAATTAATAAATACAATGAAATAAAAAATTAAAAAGACTGCAAGTGTCTGAGAGTGCAAGTCTGAGAATGCAAGTCTGAAAATGCAAGTGCAAGTCTGCAGCCAGACCCTTCTCCCTAGGTCAGGCACTGCAGTTGCTCAAAATCGGCTGCGAGAGCCTTAATGACGACACTTTATTCTCATTGGTTAGATTCTGTGATGACAAGCACGAGGTGTGTTGCGTGTTTATTCTAACAATTCAATTCCAATAATGCTCACAAATCTGTTTTTTTTTTTTTTAATTGTTTATTTTTAACAGTAAAAGCTTTTTTAGTGTAGTTGCAGTTATCTTGAGTCATTTTTATCAAAAACACTGATAAAATCACATATACGCCCACTTTTCCCAAGCTCAACTCAACTCAACTTTATTGGTATTTAAATAGTATGTTTATGATTTATGATTTATTGACTTTTCAGCATTGTTACAGGTACCCCAAAGACGTTTGTCATTAGGGGACACTGAATTATTTTGCTGTTACAATAAAATGTCAATACCAATTTACTTCATATTAAAATACAAAAATAAAAAAAAGAAAGAAATGTTGAACTTGAACTTTATTCATGAACAGATGGCGCTGTATTAAGCAGTATATAAAGTGTTTCTGTTGCACATAAAAACATTTTGAATTTGACAAATATTGCATTTAATTAACTTTATCTGTGATAAGAGTATGGAAACACCGTGCAAGCGTCACTACCGGGAGCAGAAAGTGTCCGACTTGACGACTCCGCTTTTAATTCCGCCTCGACTGCAAGCGGCTGCTCTCACCAGCCAGTGGCAGGCTAGTGTAGTGCATCTCGAACGCACCTTATAAGATGCTCTCACCCACTCTTGGGGGCTGATTATTGTATAGCCTATTCCTAGTTCCTAGTTCCTGTGTTTTCCTTTCTGTGTTTCCTTGTTTTCCTGTGTTTTGATCCCTGAAATGTTTCCTAGTTTCTTGATTGATTGCCGCCTGCCCTGACCATCACCTGTTTATTGGAATACTCTTTTGCCTCTGCCTGGATTGTACTGTTTGCTGGTGTTTGACCCTGCCTGTTTTGATCACATGTATAAATAAAGCCTTGCCTTTGGATCCTCCAATTCCATTGTCATGCTCCCCACGTTACAGAATATATGCAAATGTACACCATACTAATAATGTGCTTCAAGTCTCTGTGGGAAAAAAAAATAAAAAATAAATAAAAAAATAAATAAATAAAAAAAACTCTGCTTTATGTAAGATAGTAGATAGATCACATTTTTGGCTTACACGCAAACAGCATACACAAGTAGGGGAGAGCAGAGGACAACCTAACATGGGGCTAGTTGTAATTCACATTGTTTAAAAGTTTCCACACATGCTATGATGATAAAACTATATTATTCGTTGGTGTGAGCAATGTATTTCACATATACCATGAGAAACAGGTGAATAAAGACTGAGACTTTTTTTCTTGATTAGGTCAGATAATATTTTAAGCTGTTAGATGGCCATGTTACAACATGCCCCTCAAATTACAACATGGCCCACTTCTATGGGGCATGCTGTCACATTTTACTTCTATTCTTTCAGGGTAAATAATGAAAAAGTACACATATTCCTACTAGACGTTTGAAGTTAATGTGTAAAAAAATATAAAAATACTCAGAACATCAAGTTACACCACCAGATAAAGTAAAAAAGTGTTAAGAGTGTGCCCTGCTCTCCCCCACACATGTAAACTTTAATTGCTGGTGCAATATTACAAACTCAAGAAAGAAGATCTGTGCCTCAGTTTAGAAACTATAAACCTCTGTTTCAAACTATAGACAAACAGTTATTGTAGTTCTCCATGTGGAACGTTTTTATTCTTCTTCCATGGTCTTTCAATCACAACAATAACAAATCATTCTTGTTGATTTGGCTTTGAAATTGGTCAATTCAGACAAGTCTACAACTGCAATTTGTTCTCTGAAATAACTGAAAACTCAACAGCTGATTTCATAGATTTACTTATTTCTCAGATGTCACAGTAACATGCAAGCATAGAAAAATAAATAGAGAAAGGAATTATTTTACTATTTTATTTATTTATTTATTTTTCAGTAAACGCATAACCAGTTTCACAATGATCAATAGTGCAGAATGCAGCAGTTATTTTGGTATCATTTATTCTATATTGCAAGAAACACAGCAGGACAGATCATTTAAAGGGAAGATAATTCAACGTAATATCAGTGCACAAAAACATCAGCATAAAAAAAAAAAGAATAAATAAAAATAAAAAAACCCGTTGCTCTGTCAAGAATGTGCTGAACATCAACAGGGTTTACAATCATTTCAGCATTTTGTATTTGTAAACTGCAATCGGTTCACAGCAAATTGAAATGTCATTTTTTTCTTCCTGTGCTTCTCAGTTTCTTCTCAGCATTTTGATTTTGTAATCAAAACAATAATTGGTAAACAATCATTGTATTCTGAGGCTTTAAAGGCAATGTATGTACGGTGGCATGCGGAAGTTTGGGAACCCCTTGCAGAATCTGTGAAAATGTGAGTATTTTAACAACATAAGAGAGATCATGCAAAGTGCATGCTATTTTTTTATTTAGTACTGCCCTGAGTAAGATATTTTGCATAAAAGATGTTTACATGTAGTCTACAAGACAAAAAAATAACTGAAATTATTTAAAATAACCCCCTTCAAAAGTTTGGGAACCCCTGGTTCTTAATACTGTGTGTGGTTACTTGGATGATCTATGACTATTTTTTTTTGTTTTGCTTTGTGATGGTTGTTCATGAGTCCCTTCTTTGTTCTGAACAGTTAAACTGAGCACTGTTCTTCAGAAAAATCCTCCATGTCCTGCAGATTCTTCAGTTTTCCCCCATATAAATGATCACACACCGCAGCATGGGTATAAGAGGCAGCAGGTGCACCGCATCAATTCATGCTTTTGCTGAGGAGCCGAGCCGGTGACCCGGCAGCTCAGCAGTGGTACAGCAACTGTGGCGATGGGACGTGACGTCTCCGTTCCCTCCCTCAGGGAACGAGGGTTACATACGTAACCGAGAAGTTCCCCTTCAGTCGGTCACTACGAGTCACGTCGGTGACCAACGAATGGGATCCCTACCAAAGCGCCACAGGAGCTGTCCCCTCCAGTGCCCTGTGTAGGCCTCCACATCCTTCCTAGAAGGCAGACGATAGGACCGGGCTCTACAGAGAGAAGGTCGACTACTGCTGTTCCTCAAGCAACCCAAACAGTAGGACTTGGATAACACTGGGAAAGTGTGCCCTTCCATTTGGAAGAGGCACATTGAGGAGTCACCTCCTCCCAGAGGGAGTTAAGTGACATTTATTCATGCGAAGTAACCCCATAGGGCCCTATCGCAGATGGAAGTCTCTGAGATGGCTCAGGCTGCATCATTTAGAGACGGCAGAACGCGGTCTGCCGGAGGAAACACGGGTCTAGTAGCTGCACCGTGGAAATACACATATGGGAACCCAACAGGGTCACTCATATGGGTACTAGCCTTACACCAGATTTCAGGAATTCATTGGCTGAAAGGCCTGGTACCGGATGCTCCGCCACATCCGGCTGCCGGAGTGCTGGAGGACTCGACAGGGTTTGCCTGGTTAAGGAACTCTCTGGAGAATTAGGCGTTAAGGACGCCTCAAGCCGACTCTGAACTGGGCCTCTCAGTGCCACTACCCGTTTGAGGTGAGAACACAGAAGGAAACCGGTTCGACACGTAGGCTGTAGAACTTAGCGAACGTGTTAGGAGTCGCCCAGCCCGCAGCTCTACAAATGTCTGCTAGAGAGGCACCACGAGCCAGTGCCCAGGATGATGCGACACCCCTAGTGGAGTGAGCATGCAGCCTGAGCGGGCAGAGCACACCTTGTGCTTCATAGGCCAAGGTGATGGCATCCACTATCCAGTGGGCCATCCTCTGCTTGGAGACAGCCTTCCCCTTCTGCTGTCCTCTGTAACAGACAAAGAGCTGTTCTGAGGTCTTAAAGCTCTGAGTTCTATCCACGTACTGTCGCAGTGCGCGTACAGGACAGAGCAAAGCTAGGGCTGGGTCTGCCTCCTCCAAGAGCAGCGCTTGCAGTTTCACCACCTGGTCCCTGAAGGGAATGGTAGAAACCTTAAGCACGTAGCCGGGCCGGGGTCTCAGTGTTGCACTGGAGTCAGCCGGCCCGAACTCAAGGCAAGATTCATCGACCGAAAATGCCTGCAGGTCCCCCACCCTCTTAATCGAGGCCAATGCAGTCAGGAGTAGGGTTTTCATAGAAAGAAGCTTCAACTCGACTGACTGCAAAGGCTCGAAGGGGGCAGTTTAAAGGGCTCTTAGAACCAATACCAAATCCCAAGAGGGTAGGGAGGGAGGTCTAAGAGGATTTAACCTCCTGGCCCCCCTAAGGAAAATGACGACCAGATCATGCTTCCCCACCGACCTCCCCTCTACGGGGTCGTGGTGGGCAGAAATAGCAGCAACGTAAACCTTAAGGGTGGAGGGGGACAGCCTATGCTCCAACCCTTGCTGCAGGAAGGAAAGCACGGCTCTGATCGAACATCCCCGGGGGTCCTCATGGTGAGAGGAACACCATTTGACGAACAGGTTCCACTTCAGAGCATAGGCCCGTCTAGTGGATGGTGCTCGAACTGAAGCGATAGTGAGCGCTACCTCCTGGGATAGGTCACCTAGAACCTCCGGGACCCATCCAGGGACCACACGTGGAGTTTCCACAGGTCTGGATGTGGGTGCCAGAGTGTGCCCCGTCTCTGAGAAAGCAGATCCTTTCTCAGAGGAATCGGCCAGGGAGGGGCTATCACAAGGAGCATGAGTTCTGGGAACCAGGTCCTGTTGGGCCAATATGGAGCCACTAACAGGACCTGCTCCTCGTCCTCCCTGATCTTGCACAGTGTCTGTGCTAGTAGGCTCACTGGGGTAAACGCATATTTGCGCAGAAGTGCCGAGTGTTGCCTCGGCTAGGGAGTAGAACCACTGGCAGTGGGTGGTCTCTGGAGATGCAAACAGGTCTACCTGAGCAACTCCGAACCGCCTGAGGATGGAGTCTCCACTCCCCTGGAAGTGCTCCTCGAGACAGCCTGTCGGCTGCCCAATTGAACACTTCTGGGATGTGGATGGCACGAAGGGACCTCAGATGCTTCTGACTCCAAAGGAGGAGGTGGCGGGCGAGTTGCGACATGTGACGGGAGCGTAAATCGCCTTACTGTTTGATATACACAATGGTCGCAGTGTTGTACGTACGCACCAGAACGTCCCTGCCCTGAAGGCGCCCTCTGAGGCAGCTCAGGGCAAGGCGTACTGCCAGCAACTAGATTTTGCGATTTTACTCGTTTTGAGGCAGGCCGGTGTAATCTGAACCCGGTGAGTACCACGTCGCCACTCCCACCTCGGGACTCGCCATGGAGCCAGTGCTGAAGCGGTCTAATATGGAGCAGACCGAGCAAAACTATCGCCGCAGCTGCAGCCATATGCCCCAGGAGCCTCTGAAAGAGTTTCAGTGGGACCGCCGTCCTGCCTGATAAAGTCTTGAGGCAGTTCAGCACTGACTGAGCACGTTCCTGGGTGAGGTGTGCTGTCTGGTTGACCGAGTCCAACTCCATGCCGAGAAAAGAGATCCTCTGCATTGGCACGAGTTTGCTCTTTTCCCAGTTGACCCAAAGACCCAACTGGCCGAGGTGCCTGAGCACCAGGTCCCTGTGTGCGCACAACTGCTCGCGAGACTGTGCGAGTACAAGCCAGTCGACGAGATAGTTGAGGATGCGCACACCCTGTATTCTCAAGGGAACAAGGGATAGGATAGTTGCTCCGCAACTTTGGTGAAGACGCGAGGCGATAGGGACAGCCCGAAGGGCAGGACCTTGCACTGATATGCCCGACTCTCGAATGCAAACCACAGGAATGGCCTGTGCCACGGGAGGATCGAGACATGAAAGTACACGTCTATCAGGCCGATCGCTGCAAAACAAATCTTGGGGATGGACGCACCCGGAAATGCGTTTCTGCGTCAACATCTTGAACGGCAGCTTGTGAAGCGCACGGTTCAAAACTCGCAGATCCAAGATCGGTCGTATCCCACCACTTTTCTTGGGCACAATGAAGTAAGGGCTGTAAAACCCTGACCTCATATCGGCTGGAGGGACCGGCTCTATCGCATCCTTCGCCAGTAGGACTGCGATCTCCGCACGCAAAACAGGGGCATCGACAGCCTTGACTGAAGTGAACCGGATGCCCCTGAACTTGGGGGCACGCCGTGCGAACTGAATCGCGTAGCCGAGTCTGATGGTCTGCAGGAGCCACCGGGATGGACTGGGGAGCGTTAGCCAGGCTCTGAGAGACCGTGCCAGCGGAACCAACGGGGCCACCGACGTACCCGCGGTGGGGCAGCGTGGTGGAACAGCGTGGTGGGGGCCTGTGACGGCCTGACCGGTGATGGCAGAGGGTGGGGTCTGGGTGTGAAGTGTGACACTCACCTGATTCCTCCTCGTGCAGGAGAAAACGCAGGAGCCCGACTTGAGGCCTGTGACAGCCTGACGTGTGACGCCATGAAGTGGGGACTCGAGTTCAACAGCCCTTACTTGGTTCCACGAATGGGCAGGGGGGGATGCTCTTGAGCAACCCACTGCTGCCTGCTGGCGAGAGAAGAGGGAAGTGATCCCGTGATGCACGGTTCACCACGCTCCTCCTCTTGAAACCCAGAGACTGAGGAAACTGCTCTTTTATTGAAGTTTTGGGTACCGCTGGCTGCTGGGCCAGCATTGGAACAAAAACTAAATGAGACAAACCCGGCCCTCCTCCAGGGGAGGGAGTGGTGCGGTCACCATCTCCCGATGAGCAGTCTCCACCATCTCTGGGTTGCCTGTCTCAGGGCCTCTTGCACTTGCGGTTCCCACCAGGCTTGGCGGGGGCCTGGACGGGCTGGGCATCCCAGCAGGGGGGCGCCCACAGCGACAACCAGGCTGAGGGGCTGCAACCAGGGTGGAAGCAGCAGATTTCCTCCGGCGCATGATGTGTTTGATCGCCTCAGTCTGCTTCTGTGCTGCCGAGAACTGCTGGGCAAAGCTCTCGACAGCGTGGCCGAAAAGGCCGGTCTGCGACACAGGAGCATTCAGGAACTGTACCTTCTCCTGCTCCTTCATGTCAGTTAGACACAGCCAGAGATGGCGCTCCTGGACCACTAGTGTGGACATCGCACGACCCAGAGACTGTGCAGTCACCTTCGTTGCTCGAAGCGCGAGGTCTGTCGCAGCACGCAGTTCATGTAGAACCGCCAGGTCATGGCCACTCTCGTGCAGGTCTTTCAGGGCTTTGGCCTGGTGGACCTGCAGTAACGCCATGGCGTGGAGGGCAGAAGCTGCTTCCCCACAAGCTCTGTAAACACTGCCAGTTAGGCCTGACGAATACTTACAGGCCTGTGAGGGGAGACACGGGTCACCCCGCAGAGTGGTTGTGGCTGTTGGACACAGTTGCATGGCCACAGACCGCTCCACCGAGGGGATGCCCGCGTACCCCAAAGCGGCCCCACCATCGAGGGTGGTGAGGGCGGAAGAGCCACAAGATTTGTTTTGGGCAGCGAAAGTTGCCTTCCACAATCTAGTGAGCTCCTCATGCACCTCCGGGAAGAATGGCACCGGAGGGGAGCGCTGAGGACCAGCGAGACCCCCACCGGTGGAGGATTCCACACGAGCCTGACATTCTCGGTGGCCAGGGAAAGCATAGCCGTCATCTCTGGGTCTGGCTCGGACAACGCTACCACACTCGAAGGGGGCAACGCAGCCAAGTCGACATCCCCGGAGAGAGAGGGCTCGCTCTCTGATGCAGCGATCAACATCTGGTCGTCAGAGGGGGCACCGAAAGAAACGAGTGGTTCCCTCTGTCCTGCAGAGAGCCAGTCTGCTCCAACGGCAGCTCCACCAGCTGCAGAGTGCTTGAGGGGTGAGGAATTCCACTTGGGGAAGCCCTCACCATGATCCTCAAATCACCTCTGACTCCACCGGACGCAGCGACGCCCCGGCAGCCGGGACGAATGCTGGATCGCGGCAGAGGCAGAGGGATTCCACCACGTTTGACATAGCGGAATCTTTTATGCAACTCTGAGATGGTCATGTCCCCACAAGAAGAACATGCACCATCCACGAAAGCTTCCTCAGCATGCTTAATGCCCAGACACGTGAGGCAGCGATTGTGACCGTCCTGAGGCGCCAGGAAACGACCACACCCAGAAACGCATTGGATGATAAGACATCTTTAAAAAGATGCGATCACCCGTGTTGCTCTATTAGAGAAATTGCTCTTTTAGTCCTGAAGCACGCAGGGGAGCTGGCCACCGCACACTCCTGGTGTGGCTGTCTTCACGATCTTTGTTGAAGCCGTGAGACCGTGACCACCGCTGCTGTCGCCGTAATGCCCGCACTCACTCGTTCTCTCTGCAACACCGAAGTAGAGAGCAGTAGTGATGCACCACCACTCGGCTCCAAAGTGAAAGGATGAATTAATGTGGTGCACCTGCTGCCTCTTATACCCACGCTGCGGGGTGTGGCAGCTGGATGCGGAATCTGCATGCCAATGTCCATTGGCTTGTTTAGTTACACTCGAAGTGGATTGGTCTCTCTGGCGAGATCCCATTCGTCGATCACCGACGTGACTCGTAGTGACTGACTGAAGGGGAACCAAGGTTTCTCAAACTTTTGAAGGGGGTTATTTTAATAATTTCAGCTATTTTTTTTTTTTTTGTCTCATGGACTATATGTAAACCTCTTTTATGTAAAATATCTTACTCAGGACAATACTAAATAAAAAAATAACATGCATTTTGTATGATCTCTCTTATTTTGTTAAAATTATTCACATTTTCACAGATTCTGCAAGGGGTTTCCAAACTTTCGCATACCACTGCAGTTTATGTGTAACTATACAGTAGCTAAAAAAAATGACCATTATAAACCAGTATCCTTTTGTGTATGTGTTTTGTGTGTGTGTGTGTGTGTGTGTGGTCAGCTGTTTGTAGTGACCACCCCAAACCCAAAAGTGTCAGGGTCCCCCCCCGGTGTAAATCCATTTACAGTTTTAATGCAGTCCATTTATATGCCATCTAATATACAATTCTCACCAGCCTCAGTGGGTTGGATCAGTATCATTCAATCAAAACCATTTTATCTGGCTCTCCCTAGTCGCTCCTGTGATATTTGCATTCCACATAGATGACTGCTGGACCAACTGAGTTGAGACAACCTGTATCATGTGCTCTGATGACTCAGATTACGAGTACATCTGAGGAAATGCTCTGATCTCTTAACCAGGTCAGGAAAGGTATATTGTGTAACGATGTAAGAGCTGAATGCAGACAGAAGAAATGACCATGAACTGCAGGCACAGTTTGTCCCCCTGAGGTTTTTTAACATCAATCAGAACCATGGCAACAGGAGCAACAGAGAAATAAACACATATGACCAAAGCTAAGCTGAGGAATATGCATACCGAATGTCAAACCACACTGCTCTTTATCCACAAAATGTGGAGATTGATCATTAGCATTTCAACATGCTTCACCGTGTCCACCTAATAGCTTCATTCATCTCTGAAACTCTGTTCAGATCCTCAGCATGTAGCAAGTAAGGGTTATGAACGTCATACCACTAAGATGTCATTCCATATCATTCCATACAGACATCAAATCAAATTTATGTCACTAAAAATGAACATTCCAGTGGGGAAAAAAAAGGCTGTATATAAATTATACAAATGCATAATGCATGATGAAAGATGAAAGAGAATCAGCGCATGTTTTTTGCTGTTGTGGCTGTTCTTTATCGGTAATGAAATAAATGGCAGGTTTTCTGGTTTCACACTTACACTTACACACACAATTAATTTTCATGCACATTACCATTACCGTATATCAGTGGCGTGCGGTGGTATTTTAAAATGAGGAGGCAGTTATATATATATATATATATATATATATATATATATATATATATATATATGTATATGTATATGTATATATGTATGTATGTATATGTATATGTATATATGTATGTGTATATATATATATATATATATATATATATATATATATATATATATATATTCATGTTTACACTAAGTGCAAATAGCTATGGATTCTATTTACACCTAACGTTAGCAGGAATTTCTGCTATTCATACTAGGGCTGCACGATATATCGTTTCAGCATCGATATCGCGATGTGCGCATCCGCGATAGTCACATCGCAGGATGTGCGATGTTTAGTAGGCCTGATCGTTATATTTATACTGATCGTTTTCTTTGCTCACACACAGACACCGTGTCTACTCCGGACGCGACAGCTGTACAGAGATACCCATTTTTAAATGAATTTAGTAGCAGAGCTACTGCAAGCGATTTTCAGTGCTGGAAATCCATTTATCCTTTGTTGAAACTTCCGCGTCGTCGAGGAGAACACATCACGGATGTTTAGCAACGGCAGGCGCCAGGAAAGCGCAAGCTCCCGAGCGCTTTGGAAAGGAGGAGGAAGTGGCGCGGCGGGAGTTTTCCACGCGTTTGCAGATGCACCATGTGAACGGCCCCAAAGTCTTTCTACACTGGATGCGACAAAGCGACCGTTGCCAATCGTGTCAACTTTGTGTCAGTACGTCATAGATAGAGCGAGGCATATCAGTTTACTGGCGGGGATTCGTCGTGTCGTGCCGCATCCAGTGTAGTACGACACATATGCGCGAAACCGTGTCAAAATGCATGTCTCCAAGTATCCTTGTAAAAAAAAAACCAGTTGCTTATGTCTTAGGTGAACAATTGAGAAAGAAAGAGGATAACAATAACAGCAGTTTAATGTCTC
Source organism: Spinibarbus caldwelli (assembly GCA_039654775.1). Taxonomy (NCBI): domain Eukaryota; kingdom Metazoa; phylum Chordata; class Actinopteri; order Cypriniformes; family Cyprinidae; genus Spinibarbus; species Spinibarbus caldwelli. The sequence goes on from CM077251.1 coordinate 26,029,410, forward strand.
TGTTGCTTTCTGTGTCATAATCAAACAACAAAACAGAGAAAAATCACTTTTGTAGCTTTAACACAGATTTATTAGATTTAATTTATACAATGAAGACTGTATTATGCAGTGTTATTTTACATTTTATTATTCAATTTCTGCACCTGAATACTGTTGGACTTGCCTTAAAAATACAAAGCACTGTTTATTTCATTTGTATCTTTGTTCTATTATATTTATCTATGCTTGTAAATTGTTTATTTCCTATGCTGATTTACTCACCTACAAAATCAATATTTTTTCTCTCTCCAAATAGAGCTATTCAAGTCATTTGGTGATTTTTTTTTTTTTTTTTTTTTTTTTTTTCATATCGCAATATATATCGCAGAAAAACAAAATATCGCAATGTGAGTTTTTTCCAATATCGTGCAGCCCTAATTCATACTACTTATTGCAAATAGTGGCAATTATCTGCACCTCAGTATTGTAGTACATTATAAACCAGTATGCATTAATAACATATTGAGTGTAAATTATAATTTTAATTCAAATTATTAAATGGATGTCACCTTATGGGACAATAAATCCCTCCCTACACCTACCCTAACCCTACCCGATACTTTAAGTTAATCTTTTAGATTATTTCCTTCATTATTATTGAAAATGCATGCCTTTCCAACGTGATATCTGATTTGAAAATGTAGGGGAAAAAGTTTGGCGAAATGCGGATTCGAACCCCAGTCGATCACGTCAAAAACGACTTAATACATACTTCACCATCTGGTCCACTAAAGCAGTTATTGAAAGACAGTCTTCTGTAATGCTTTGTAATCACATGCTGGTGGGTGGAGTTAGTGTAAATAACCTCTGCCAACAAGGCGGCCTATTTGCACTTGTAAATAGACACTCTGTTTTTTTATTTGTGATGTTAAGCTGTTCTTTTTAATAGTCAACTTATTTTTGGGTCATCGTCATAAAAGCCCTGTCACAAACATTGTCACAGACACAAAGATAGGCTACATTTTCATTTCATCAAGCTGAATGCTCACTAAAAACTGACAGTCATCACGTTTTCAAGCCATTTCATGTTTCATTTTGACGTGACACAAAGCAGTGGTATCTAAGCAGGAGAGTTGTTTACTTACTTTAGTCAATAACGCCATCATTTTCTTCATTCAGGCCGAGAGCTCGCTTGAAAACAAGAGGCGTGATTTATCACACGAACCAATCACATTCATTCATAACCGATCATATCCAGTTAGCGCAATGGAGACATTGCCTCCTCTCACGTGACTTTCCCCCATTCATTTCAATGAGCCTCCAGAAAAGTCAAGGCACGCTTTAGGGCAGGGGTGAGCAAACTCGGCCCTTCCAGCCCACTTTCCTTCAGAGTTTAGCTCCAACCCTAATCAAACACACCTGAACCAGCTAATTATTGTCTTCAAGACTACTAGAAGGCTACAGACAGGTGAGTTTTATCAGGGTTGGATCAAATTTCTGCAGGAAAGTGGCCTGAAAGGGCCAAGTTTGCCCATCACTGCTTTAGGGTCTCTGTAGAAAGTCAATGGATCGAATGGAGGCAAGCCTCCGCTGTAACTTTACCTGCGGGTATCAATGTTGGACAGTGTTACTTTATAAAAACGAGTGACTTTTAGACTTTTAATATCATATTTAGTTATATTTGCGCTGTTTTACTTTTGCAATATCGATTATTTTCTCATCCAATTTTGAGGAGAGGAGACACTGCCTCCCTTGCCTCCTCAGAGGAAACACCCCTGTCGTGTATATATATATATATATATATATATATATATATATATATATATATACACACACACACATATGTGTATATATGTATATGTATATATATTAGGGATGTGCATCTTCATAACTGAGGCCAATGCGATACGCATTTCGATGCATAGCCAACGATATGATATACTGAAGATACATATGAAGCAGCTACCGATGCGATGCGATACTATTCACCCCTATTACGATGCAGTGCGATTTGATTTCGATTCGATTCAACACAATGCGATTCGATGCAATTGAAAAAATATGATCGCTTTTATTTCTTTGGTTCAGAGAGACAGCAAATCATAAATTAACTTATGTGTCTTCTAACGCCTCGAGGCCTGTTTCATAAAACAAGTTTACCAAATAGGCAAGGCTTATTACAGTTAGTCTGACTCACTGTCAAATGATTTGGTTCCATAAAGCAAATTTAACAAAGATCAACCTCAGTCACTGTGGCTACCTATGCTGGAAAGCTAACGTGGTTCAGGGCAGGCAAACTGTCAGGCTAAGTTGAGCTCACTGACCAATAGGAACGCAATGATATTACCACTGACTCTCTCACATACTAGCCTTTCTCTCTGGTTTTATAACAGCTGTACCTTTTATAGTTAGAACAGATAGCATTAGAACATTACAATCTAACATTGCTCTTTGAAGCATTAACAATCACTAAACTAAAAGTTAAAATCACTAAAATAAAACTACATTTTAACTGCTATAAGAAACACACATTAACTCATCTGATCTTAGTAATTATGACTGTATTAGCTTACATTTTATTTACCCATTACAATAGTCCCTTTACAGTTACTGCTATCATAAAATGCATATTTGACAGAATTATTGCGCGCCGTCTGTTTAGCGCGCAGCAGCGCTCGTCCATTCGCTTAAGCTCACTCCTGACAACAAAATGGATAATATTTGCATGACATTCAAACTGACGTCTACGGAAGTTCTAAGAGGCCATGCATTATGCATTATTTTTCTATCTTGTTTTCTCGTTATCACGACTTAATTTTCTCGTGATCTCGACATAACAAAAGTTGTTTTGTCGTGATCACGACTTAATTTTCTCGTGATCTCGACATAACGAAAGTGTATTTTATTTATTTATTTATTTATTTTTTACAATGATTGATTTTTAAAACACAATGCAGTCGTGAGTCTACTCTTGCTATAGTAATGAACGTAACTCTGAAGCGCATCTGATCGACAGATAACCGTGCGCTCTTTTATACTGTAGCCTATGTTATGGATAGTCCTTCGCTTCGCGTAGTACTAATAAAATCTACAATAAACAAATATAGGCTAATCAATCACTGTTGATTTTTTTCCAGAGTATGCTAAACATTTTGTTTGTGTAATTAACATGTTTAAATGGTCTAACATCAGAGCATTGAACACCGAAAGCGCAGGTGCGCCTTCAGAAGAATGCAGAGAAATGTTCTAAAGCTGCTCGGATTCAACTCACTTTGTTTTCCTCATTCGTTTTGAAATAAAATGATATATAATTTGTTTGTGATTTTTATTAGTCATGTAGGATGTGTTGTGATTGATATGTGCCTTACAAGCTTGGGATGCTGTTTGAAAAGTGTGTTTATTTGTGTGTGTGTGTGTGTGGTTTCCTACAAAGAAATGTAGAAAATATTACAACACTGTATAACATCGCTTAACTAAATTAGCTTATACACATTTTTATATATATATAAATCACATTTCTTATCAATATATATTTATTAACAATAAAGATTAAAAATAAGGACAAAGATGCACATTACAAATTGTAGCGCGTTCTACATAAACACAACATTATCCCTGTTTAACTAACAATCGTGTACTTCAAAGATGCACAAATAAAGATAGCCTATAGGTTGCAAACAGAATACTATACAGTGACCTCAACATTGGTTTTAATAAACAATACGTTTCACTGAATGTTATTGTGGTAGTGAAACGAGTCGTGCAGCAGTAAGAACGTAACGATAACAGATACACTTTCAAGCATTTAACATTTATAAGTCAATTAAATGTCAATAATGACCTGCACAAATTATAGCAATCACGGAGAGGTGCTTACTCTGTCCCGAACATGTACAGTAAGGTGGATATACAGTATACAGGTCCCAATCAGTTATTTTTAGTTCTACCCTGCCACCTGTTGGCACAGTTGTGTAACTTAGAGAACAACTTCTGTTATGTCGTGATCACGACAAAACAACTTTTGTTATGTCGAGATAACGAGAAAATTAAGTCGTGATCAGTGTTCGAACTATACAGTGTTCGGGGGGGGGGTATGCATAACAGCTAACAGAAAGATACATACATAAAGATACAGGATTTACCCTATTATACTTTATCGACACGAATTGATAGGTGAAACAACAAACAGCCACCCACAAATAGTCTATAAACAAAGCATTAGGCTGTCTTTGAGTTCACACAAACAACGGTTAAAGTTACTAGTCAGGCTACAGAAGAATACCATAATTCCTCTGTTCAATTAGACCAAAGACATCGAGAGTCACGCAGACCTATAACAACCCAGCCACAACACATAATTGCGAATAACATGCCTTACCTTAACACAGAATCGACCACAGACGCCTGAATGAATTTCAAGGACTCCGCGCAAAGATCAATGGCCTCCAACGTTTATACTTTTTCTACGAATCTTTTGAGTTAACGTACTAAACATGAGTGGAATTTGCACCGCAGCGCCCCACACCTTGATGCTCATAACAAGAATAACATGTATAGTTATCTTTATTGAAGCGAATTAGGTTTAAATCGCCGTCATGCATGAATGAATATTTTTGCAATTTTACACATGATGATCACATTAGACAAAACTGAAATTGCACGTCAAAATAACACATTGTCAATATTTTTTGAGACCCCCCAAAATTTCACAAATCACGTTTTCAGGGGAGCCCATGTCTTATTAAGGGGAGCCGAGCTCCCCCTAGCTCCCCCGTAGTTCGCACCCTGGTCGTGATCACGAGAAAACAACTCGTTATGTCGAGATCACGAGAAAATTAAGTCGTGATCACGACAAAACAAATAGTTATGTCGAGATCACGAGAAAATTAAGTCGTGATCACGAGAAAACAAGGAAAAAAAATAATAATGCATGGCCGCTTAGAACTTCCGTACATGTCAGTTATGCATGAGGAAAACAAAACGTCTCAAATGCATTAAACACATATATATTTGCTGTTTGCCATGGTTGATCGATTTGATCCATGATCGACATTAAGGGCTGCTTAAGAATAAGCGTGCAAAAATTAGTTAGATTGTGTGAACTTACATTGTCGTTTATAACCGCTTTAGCCCCGATTGATTTGTTAGGTTATTTCAAGTCGGGTTTTGGACTTTAATCCCCGCTTTTCCTCAGGTCTCCGTAGTGTTGTTGTGATTCGTGATATTCATGCGCAGCGGTGATGAGAGAACGCGATTGAGAAACAGTTTCGAGAGGAGAAATCAATCTACTAGTAATTATATATAAATAAATCGGTTTTTACCTAATGGATAGAGAGTCGGACTTGCAACCCGAAGGTCGCGGGTTCGAGTCTCAGGTCCGGCAGGGATTGTCGGTGGGGGGAGTGAACAGCACTCTCTCTGCCTTCGATACCTTGACTGAGGTGCCATTGAGCAAGGCACCGAATTGCTGGAGCAATGGCTGCCCACTGTTCACGATGTGCGTGTGTATGTTCACCAATTTTGAGTATGGGTCACCATACTTGACAATACGTCACGACTGTAACTTTTTTTGCCGATGCACCAACCGAATCGGGGAATCTTCCCATCACTAATATACAGGTGCATCTCAATAAATTAGAAAAGTTCATTTATTTCAGTAATTCAACTCAATTGTGAAACTCGTGTATTAAATAAATTCAGTGCACACAGACTGAAGTAGTTTAAGTCTTTGGTTCTTTTAATTTTGATGATTTTGACTCACATTTAACAAAAACCCACCAATTCACTATCTCACTGCTGAGGTGGTATGGAAGCCCAGGTTTCTTTAACAGTGGCCTTCAGCTCATCTGCATTTTTTGGTCTCTTGTTTCTCATTTTCCTCTCCTTGTTCAGGTCTGGTGAGTTTGCTGGCCAGTCAAGCACACCAACACCATGGTCATTTAATCAACTTTTGGTGCTTTTGGCAGTGTGGGCAGGTGCCAAATCCTGCTGGAAAATGAAATCAGCATCTTTAAAAAGCTGGTCAGCAGAAGGAAGCATGAAGTGCTCCAAAATTTATTGGTAAACGGCTGCAGTGACTTTGGTTTTCAAAAAACACAATGGACCAACACCAGCAGATGACATTGCACCCCAAATCATCACAGACTGTGGAAACTTAACACTGGACTTCCAGCAACATGGGCTATGAGCTTCTCCACCCTTCCTCCAGACTCTAGGACCTTGGTTTCCAAATGAAATACAAAACTTGCTCTCATCTGAAAAGAGGACTTTGGACCACTGGGCAACAGTCCAGTTCTTCTTCTCCTTTGCCCAGGTAAGACGCCTCTGACGTTGTCTGTGGTTCAGGAGTGGCTTAACAAGAGGAATACGACAACTGTAGCCAAATTCCTTGACACGTCTGTGTGTGGTGGCTCTTGATGCCTTGACCTCAGCCTCAGTCCATTCCTTGTGAAGTTCACCCAAATTCTTGAATCGATTTTGCTTGACAATCCTTATAAGGCTGCAGTTCTCTCGGTTGGTTGTGCATCTTTTTCTTCCACACTTTTTCCTTCCACTCAACTTTCTGTTAACATGCTTGGATACAGCACTCTGTGAACAGCCAGCTTCTTTGGCAATGAATGTTTGTGGCTTACCCTCCTTGTGAAGGGTGTCAATGATTGTCTTCTGGACAACTGTCAGATCAGCAGTCTTCCCCATGATTGTGTAGCCTTGTGAACCAAACTGAGAGACCATTTTGAAGGCTCAGGAAACCTTTGCAGGTGTTTTGAGTTGATTAGCTGATTGGCATGTGACAATATTCTAATTTGTTGAGATAGTGAATCGGTGGGTTTTTGTTAAATGTGAGCCAAAATCATCACAATTAAAAGAACCAAAGACTTAAACTTCTTCAGTCTGTGTGCATTGAATTTATTTAATACACGAGTTTCACAATTTGAGTTAAATTACTGAAATAAATGAACTTTTCCATGACATTCTAATTTATTGAGATGCACCTGTATATAATATGTTTAACTGGCCCTGCATATGTTCAGAGATAAATCCAGCCAAAGCCCAAAATCGAACTCACCTTTATAATAACTGAGTAGAGACAGATCACATTATCTACTCTCCCTTTGTTCACATTTGTAGTTGCTGCATCAAGTCATAATACAATATGCAGCTTTTTTGAATGATTGGTCACATCCACATCATGTTGTTTCAATGGTTGTTCTTTTTGCTGGAAATTACCAGCTCTGAGGGCAGGAGTTGGGTAATTTTCTCACTGAAGGTGGGAACAGATAAGTATAACAGAAAATAAGATCTCCTCAAGAAATATGCTTGAACACATCGGGAGTCTTCAGTGTTTCCTACTGTATTAACTCCAACAGCAAGAGCTTGAACTTAACATACCCATAACTATGACTTAAAGGCCCTGTGCCCGGGTTGCATAAAGCACCTTAAGTTTTTCCCTTAAGTATGACACTTAAGGCGTGATTTCCCCTTACCTAAGGGAATGACTTAAGGATGTTGTATACAATCCCTTAAACCATTCCCTTAAGCCGGGCTCACACTGTGCGATTTTTTAAAAGTCCTTTAGGATTGTACTTGTCGGACTGTACGAACATGATGATCATGTCACACTATGGGATCTCAGTTGTCATTAATGTCAGACTGTACGACAGTCGAGACGAGTTAAAAACGGGTGCGCGCAAGACAACTTGTCCGGAGTTTTACATTATCAACCCATACACGTCCAGTGACTGCGAACTGAACTGCACGCGGGACCGGAATGTTGACTATCATGAAAAGTATATGAACGGCGGCAATACCGGCGTCTTTAAGAAGAATAATGTATGCAGCTCTACACACCCACATAAAAACAGCAGCGCAACCAGTGTTTATATATAAAAGGCAACATATCAGATGAATTCCGTGAGCGGAGGACGGGAGCGCTGGAGTTTATGGCGGATAGAATAATTCTCTAGCATTAATTCTGCTCATAGTTTGTCTTGAAAAACGGAGACAGTTTGACATTCATCATAGGGGTAGTCACACTGCAGGACTGTGCGCCAAATCTTCTGACACTGCCAGAATTTCGTCGCAGGTGAAATTTGATCGCAACAGCCATTAATCGGCTGAACATGTCAAACCAGCGATCAAAGATTTTAGCCTAGGATTATAGGAATCGTTTAGGATTTTCAAAATTTGTCCCAGACGACCAAATCGTGGCCAAAATTGCACAGTGTGAGCCGGACTTTAGTTAAGGGAAACCGTTAAGTATTTCACGACAGCAACCCAGGTTTTGCCGTTAAAAAAATCTACTGTTGCCATGGACACGTTATTTGTTAATGCTGATAAAGCGTGTAAGTTTTCACAGAAACATAACATTTTCAGGGACTAATGTGAATAAATCTATATTTAAATGCAAAGAGACAAGATAGTAATTTTATTTGTATCCAAAACGAGGCGATGTAAACATTATGAAGCGCTAAACACCCCAGTGTATGTTCATTCATACTCGAAGCCAGAGGGCGCTGTCGCGCTGAAAGTCCAATCTGGACCCATAGAATATTTTATGAAGGAATGCAGCAGCAATAGCTGCAGCTAAGATGAATAAAAGGCATAAATGTAAACACACACTATTGCCACAATGTATGGTTTATGCTTGTTTTTTCAAGTCATCTCCAGGTAATATCTAGGAAAATACAGGAATAAAATATTATCGAATATAAATGTGTTCTCGCATGACGCACTCACGTTTGAGCTATTAGCTGTATGTAATTTGATTATTGTGAATAAATGCCTAAATTAAAATCTGTTATAAAGCGGCCGATTGTGTCTTGAAGACTTTAGCTTTGAATCTGCTCGCTGTGTAACACTTAAGGTGACATTTTCCATACCTTATGTTATACTTAGGAAAATGACAGTTAAGGGGCTTTATGCAACACTTAATGGGCTTTAAGGGATACTTAAGAGAAATTCTAAGGCTTTATGACATTTCACCTAAAGAAACCCTTAAGTGTCATTTAAGGGATATTTTGTGCAACGCCCTTAATTGTAAGGGAAACTTAAGGGCGATCTTAAGGGAAAATTACACTTAAGGTGCTTTATGCAACCGGGCACTGATATACTTCAAACGAAATCGAAGAATGTACTGATATGATGCCATTTCGAACAAAATCAGGCCAAAACGAAGTTCGTTTTGAGTTAGTTTCGGCAGTTCGAAACAGCTCACCAAAGCGAACTTTCTGGGGGAGTGAGATGGTCCTCACTGCAGAACACAAGATCCAGGGGGCATGGTTGGTTCTAGATCCAACTCCTCCCACCTTACATATACCTAAACCTACCCGTCTCCACCCCCTGATCCCTAAACCCACCCATCCCCACCCCTAATCTTACTCATCTCCACCCCTAAACCTCCCATCTCCACGCCCTAGATGTGGATCCAACCCCGCCCCCTGGATCTTTGTTCTGCAGTGATGGGCTACTGGGGGGAGTTCGTTTTGGCTCCTAAACACCTTTGAGCTTCCATTGGTCCGTGGCGATTATGCAATCGGTGGGTGTTTTCTGTTCTGAAACTCCACCTTCTTTGACACGTGATTTTTTTTCCCGGTTCATTTCGGAGGCCAGACAGGAGAACAACAGCTCCAATCACAAGCAACATAAATACACTGTGTCAAATAGTTGAGCTGCCACTAATATATCCGCATCTGTACGATCGCTCGCGGAGAGACTTTAAAGATTCAGAGAAAGCATTTAATTCCTAAAAAGAAATTGCAACGAAGCTTGGTGTCGACGACCCGGAGTTTTGCAAAAAGCGACGTAGAGAAACATCAGATGTAAGTTTTCCAAAGCCATGGAAAGAATGAAAGGAAAAAGTAAAGATATAAGGTAGCAATAATTTATCCAGTTTAATAAAATAAATGAACACTAATAAAATAAACAGGTTTGTTATTGAGATGACTCCAATATTTGTTTTCACGTCATGCTAAAGTTTTCAGACTATGAGACATTGACACTTATAGGACTGATTATGGAAATGGAATGGTTCTTTTGTATTGCAAACGTGATTCTTGACTCTGAACTGCTGCTAATCATTATTCTTTTGTCTATAATATTCTGACCATCAGTGCCTGTCTCACACACCTAGATACACCATCGTTGTTGTGTTTAGGGCATACCTCCGAGCGTCGCGACACGGTTATTTAATCTCCACCCCGCCTCCAGCAGGGCGGGGGTGTCAGAATGTTCGAAAACAGTATACCGACGCTCAGCCTTTTCAAACTTATTTTTGCCTCTAAACAAAGAACGAAAACGAACTTCGTTTGAAGTATATCGGGACCTTAAGTAGTAAGTAGGACAGCTCTGATAGCATGATGGTAGTATAAGCATCTTCCCCTCCAGATAAGGGAAGCGTCCAACATTTTTATGCCAACTCTTGATGCAAGTTGAAGTGGTTCTTGTCCATGCAAAACTCACCAACACAGTGTGGTAGATGGTTGCTACTGTATGTCTTGGCTAGGGTGTTCTGGGTGGTTACTAGGTGATTGGTTGCTTAATATAATAGTACATTTATAGCAGTAAACTTAGTAGTATGTATTTAATATAAATACTGTATATTTCTAGCCATTTTTATCATCCTCCAAACAGAAGTTATGAATCTGTGCAAGGTCTGTTTTGGGGTTCTGTTTTCATGTCTCTTATTTTGTAATTGTTTCATGCTGTTAGTGTCACGCTTCCCTCGCCCTCTTGTATTCTTGCTATTGGTTCCTCTGTTCAATGTGTCATGTTCTGATTGGTTGTCCAAGTCATGTGTCTTGTTCCTCATTGGTTGGTTCTTGTCATGTGACCCTGAGTGTTTCCATTGTTTTTTGTTGTGTATTGATGTTGAAACTTGCTGTTGGTGAATCAAGTCTGTTCTTGTCAAGCCATAGTCAAGTCTTTGTTTGTATTTTTGGATTACACTTTGTTTAGTAAACTGCACTTGGGTTCTCACTATGCTTGCCTCCAGTGGACTATATTGTTACAATCTGATTGCTTAAAAAAAAAAAAAACAAACAAAAAAAAAACTGAACACCTGTGCAGAGAATTCATTATCTGAATATATATCTGCAACTGCTGCATTGACAAAATTATCTGTTTGTGAATCAATATTCAGCCCAAGGTTTCAGCATCCCTATGATTCTACATAGGATATATAGTGTAAGTTGTAAAAAAAATAAAATAAAAAAAATAAGTAAATAAAAATTCAAAAAAATACAATAAATATAGATAGATAGATCTCTTTAGAGGTACAATAGCTTATTACTTGGGCAGTACCATTCAAAAGGACAACTTTGTACATTATGTCCAAAAGTAGTAATATGTACCCTTAAGGTACTACTATGAACCTTTTTGAGGTAAATCATGTATAAAGTTGTCTCTTTGAGGTTACTGTCTGAGTTCCAAGCGGTTATACCCCTAAAATATTATACTTTTTTTTTTTTTGGTAGTTTTTTTTTTTCTTTTTTTCTCTCTCTGAGATTAGTTTGATGGATGGATCCATCAGAGTTCACCAAAAAGGAACGTATGTGTTTGAGGTCAAATATGGATGCAATGATTATTTATATATATATATATATATATATATATATATATATATATATATATATATATATATATATATATATTTTCTGAGAGCTGTTTGATTGGAAACAGCTGACAATCACTTTCATTGATTCAATATGGTCTCCCATTGTAACGACACAGAGGCACAAGTGTGTATGGCATTCTGACGAATACAAAATACTCAGGGTCTGCAGCAGTGTCTCAGTCTCCACCAGGCTACAGTAAAAATAACACGTTTACAAGTTGTATGCATTTCAAACCACTTTATTAAATAACTTGTAACCAATCGTCATTAACCTGATTTTTAGTCTGCATACATGTGACTTTCCTTCCACTCTCTTCTGAACTGTCTTCCTCATTAATACTCTCTTCCTCATTAAAGCTCCAAGTGAGGGGATTGCCAAATATCACAAAGTAACCTGGTGTAATATATTTTGAATGGTCTAACTTAAAAGTCTAATAAATGTTTTCCAATTATTCTGCAGAATTCATTTCTCATTCATTATCTGTGCCTTTCCAAATAAGGTATTTGGCTTCACCTTTGCTCAAGCTGCACAATTTGAGGTATCATTCTTTTATAAGGTAATATGATACAGGTAGAGTGTTTGAAGATTAATCTAAATGTTTTGACAAGACAAACCCATCTATTGACATAATTGCTGCATCTAAACTGCTGGAAAGTTTTAGTTTATATAAATTGTATACAATAAGTGTGCAAGAAATTAAAAAAAGAAAAAAAATCAAAACATAAAAGTAAATATTACAAGAAGTGTGAAAATGGACCCCAAAACCCAACAAAAGGCATGGAAATGTAGAATTCTAAAGATGTTTTTTTTTTCTGCCTTCTCTGCTGTCAAAGAACTTTGTGGTGCTTTTTCAAGAACGGTTCCCATGAATCTCTTATAAACAGGGCAGAAAATTGAAGGGGACATTTCAGTAAAAGACAGCCTCTCATCAGAATATTCATTAAAAAACAGAGGCAAGGAAGAGGATCTCTTCTGTATGATGAATGCGACCACATCTCCTGAAATAGAAATTACAAATCATCCACTCCTTGACAATACGACTGTCTTTGAACTAAAATTGCATGACTGAGATGGTGGACTTTGAGATAAAATTCAGAGATGTTATCCAGAATATGAGAGAAAGAGGCAGCAAATTATTTTCTGCCTGCTCACTCTGAAGACATCATATTTTTCATAAACACGGAACAAAGGGTTTCAAAAAAAAAAAAAAAAAAAATCCAAAGGCATGCCTTCAAACAGCACACAATTTGCATGCTGGCGTATGGTAATTTAAAGTACTTTTAAAGTATTTAAACATTGATTTCTGCCTTTTGAATATGTGATGTTTTTTTTTTTTTAAATGGTTACATTAGCATATTCTAGACACTATTTACTAAACAGGGCAAATTAGTGTGAGACTGCAATCCCATAAAAGCACTGATAGGAGTGGAAAGTTTTGCTGGTGATCTACTGACAATGGGCAAATTAAAGACCACAGAAGCAGCCAGCTCATTTATATAATGACCAACACAATCTACCAACAGCAGCGCAAATTAGCGAGGGTCAACAAATAAACAGAGACAATGATAATCAGGTGTGGGTAATCTACTAACAACAGTCACCCAAAATGGGTTAAAGTTGGCCTCACACTAGACGATTTTCAAATCTTAAACGATTTTAAAACCATAGGAGACCACAGACATGAAGACACTTCAACCGATTTTTAGCCTTATAATCCTCTGAACGCACAAACTAGACGATTCGACCAGATCGCGAGACCACACACTTGTCAATTGTAGGAACGATTTCACAGTGACACGTGATCTCACGGAGACTCGCGAGATCAAACATGACTAGAGAAGAAAAACAAATAGAGGACAATCAACATTGTCAGCTACCTGTCCTGGTGCACGTTCGGTTTCACAGTGAAAAACAAAGTATAGAAAAGAATATGGGTGATGTTCGCTGCTTTCATGGCGTGTTTGTGGCTGCTAAGTTTCAGCTGTAGAAGCACGCAACATCCGGTAGGTGACGCTAGCTCGCTCTCATTGGCTATCGCGGGTGTCACATCAGAGGCCCGATCTAGTCGTAAATATCAAACATGTTTGATATTTACGATTTGAGGTCGGCGACGCTCCGTCTCGTGCTTGCCACAAGCCGCGAATTGGGCCACACCCCCGATCGTTCAGGGTTGCAAATCGGCCTTAAAATCGTCTAGTGTGTGGCAAGCCTTAGATGTCACAAATACCAGTAATCTGATTAACACAAAACTTAGTAAATCTCCTTGCATAACTTATTCAAATACTCTCCTCCCATAATTGTTGTATCTGAAAGGGAAAAGTTGTCCATGCCTTTTCATTGCTAATGTTTCTCTATGTGTCTTAGGCTGGCCGCAAACTAGACGATTTTAAGGCCGATTTTTAAACCCGATTTGCACCCCGGAACGATCGGGGGGTGTGGCCCGATTCAAGGCTTGTCGCAAACTAAATTTTGTGCAAAAATCCTCTATTGTGTAGTGACATTACGATTATTTATCTGCTCCCGATCAAGACGGAGCGTCCCCGAACTCAAATCGTAAATATCAAACATGTTTGATATTTACAAGCGTTGATCGGGCTGCCTCTGACATGATACCCGTAATAGCCAATGAGTGCAAGTGAAAGTCGTGACGTATTGTCAAGTATGGTGACCCATACTCGAAATTGGAGCCATTGCTCCAGCGCCCGGGGAGCAATTGGGGGTTCGGTGCCTTGCTCAAGAGCACCTCAGTCATGGTATTGAAGGCAGAGAGAGTGCTGTTCATTCACAATCCCCACCGGTGTGAGAACCGGCAACCTTCAGGTTACTAGCCCAACTCTCTAGCCACGACTTCCCCCTATGATTATTTAGTGAGAGCGAGCAAGCGTCACCTACCAGATGTTGCGTGCTTCTACAGCTGAAACTTTGCAGCCGCAAACACCCATATTCTTTTTTTTATACTTTGTTTTTCACTGTGAAACAGAACACGTGCCGGGATAGCCAGCTGACAACATCTATTATTGTCCATTTGTTTTTCTTCTCTAGTCACGTATGATCTCACAAGTCTCCGTGAGATCACGTGTCACTAGGCTTGTTTGAGATGAGCAAAATCTGCACAGAACTGATCACCGCGAGATGCATGCCGGTTAGAAGTGTGTCTGAGTTACGTCCGCCTTGCTCTGATGTCATGCTGATGTGTGCCAAAAAACTCTCGCGATGGCGAGGCAGCTGTGTCAGATTGCGCAGTCGAACGCAGTTGCTCTCCACCGACTGCGCTGACCAAAAGCATGATGGGAAACGACTGACTGACGACACAGCTTAATGCTCATTGGTTCAGACAACCGTGATTGCGTTCTAGTCTTTTTTTTTTCTTTTTTTTTTAATCTGATTTCATGTGATTATGTATTTAAATTCAGCATGAATATTCCCAAACACTATGAAAGTGCTATCTCTGAGTGAGATATGTGATTTTTGACATATTTCTATAAAAATATAAAATAGATGTTTGTATTAAAGTAAAATACGTATTTCCAATGAGCCTGGAGGATTTTCCAGTTGAAATCAACACTAGAGGCAGTAAAATTCCGACAACTTTTATACCTTTTCACACAAAGTATGATTTACAGGTACAGAGTTTTGATTAATAAAGGCTAATTTTCACACAATTACTTGCAGAATGTTATTGTCATGAATCTGGTCCATGGACCTCCATTTGTTCGCCACCAGAGGTCACCCTTCCATCGCATTGACTCTCACACCACACACTACCCCGGACTTCATTTCCCAGCAGCCATTTCCCTAATCACATACTCACACCTGATACCCATCTCGCAATCACACACACTACTTAAGCCATGGACTTCCTCAGTCAGATCGCCGAGTATTGTACGCAAATATCCTAGTGCTAGCTACCCTACGAAGCTCTCTGAGTTGTCTTAGTCTTGCCTTGCCTTGCCTTGCCTTGCCTTGCCTTGCCTTGCCTGTTTTCTCGGGTTTCGATTTCTGCCCGTGTTTCCTGGATTAACCCTTGCCTTGCCGTTCGGACTCTGTTTGCTGTGTACCTGGATTTACTCTCTCTGCCTTGCCCTGTTGGATATTGTTCACCGATCATCGACCCACACTTGTTCTAGGATTACTCTTTGTCTTGTCCCTGCCATACCTGTTTGCTGTTGTTTGACCCTGCCTGTGATTTGACTATGTTTCTAAATAAAAGCTTGCATATGGATCCGCACGTCTCACGTCTCATCAGCCCCGTAACAGTTATGTTATGACTTCAAAACAATGAGTACGTTTACATGGACAACGATACTGCAATTTTAATACGATTAAGACAATACTCTAATTAAGACTGTACCATGTAAACAGAGCTTTTTGATTAACTTAATCCAGCTAAAGTCATAATCGAAGTAAACACAAATCGAATTAAGGCATGTGGAGTATTCCTATTTTAGTCGCATTACTGAAGTGCAGTACAGACATGTAAACACCTTAATCAAACTATTACCGTCGTGTAGGACGTTTGGCCGCATTTTGCGACAGGATACACACACGGCAGTGATCTACCGTTAAACAGCAAATAAAATAGCTTCAACACAGCCGTCGTCTGTATGCACGTACAAATATTTAACTGCACTTGAAGCTTTCATAAAATTAAAAATGAAACACCCAAAACTGTATATGGCATCATCACGAAGACAAACTATGTTTACACGTGAAATTCTGGAGGGGACGTCGGATGGCGTCACGTGGTGACATAATGACGTGTGCCATTACTCGATCTATGTACTATAACATGTAAATGGGAACATGAAAGGATTATTCTAAAAGCAACTCATGTAAACACCTTAATCATAATATTGTCTTATTCAGAATAAGGCAAATAATCAGAATACTGATGTCCATGTAAACGTAGTCAATTTTAACATCCTGCACGATTTGAAAATTGATACTTTTGACCGTTGTCGTCACATATACTGCATCTTATGCATGAGTTTTCTAACCCAGTAGGTTTATTCGATAGCTCACGTGATACGGTGTTGTACTTAGGTGTTGAAGAGCTCCGGTACAAAACCCCGTGAAACTACAGTTCGACAAAACAGCTCAAATCTGCATAAGGAAGTTAAAATAGCATGGTTGCATCAGCAAATGCGTTTGTATATTACTTTGCATTTGTTAACACTATGGGGTAGGTTTGGGTTTGGTGTAGGGGATATTTCCAACATGATAGGGCATTAATCTTTAGTGACACTCACCGGATATTTGAATTCTAAAGGGCCGCAATACTTACCTCAAGCAGCATAATAAAAATGTTGCAATACGTGCCTGTACCAACAAACGTGCCACGGTCACGTATTAAATGTGTATTTTAGCGCCACTCTCTGGACATTTCACTTTGAAACTGCTGGCGAAATGTGCAGTAAGGTACATAATTACGCTGGTGCAGAAATGTATGTAGAGGCACGTATTTCCAATGAACCTGGTTGCTCAAGCCCCTGCACCCTTTAATCGCCATGGTAAAGTGCCCTTTCGGTCCGGTCTATGTGTCCCCTGACCGCGTTTTGTACCGAGGGGTGGACCATGTGGTTTCCCATGGTTTTAAAATCTTTTAAGATTTGAAAATCGTCTAATGTTCAGCCAGCCTTAAGTAAGAGGGTTTGCACTGGCTCAAGCTGCTAGTAAATCTGGCCCTAAATTTATTGTCTATTGAAAATATATCTATGCCCTTCCCTGCAGTTCTGTGTTATCACAGGGAATACACTTCATGTTAACTAAATCATTAGCAAACATTATGCAATACACTACAGAATGTTAGATCGTGTTCATTCATTTTAATTGCATGTACTGTGATATTGTAAGCATAAGCATTTTATAATGCAGTGAAGGGCCTTTCAGGTAAACACTTTACACATCAAACACAACTGCTGTTAGACTAAAATGCCCCTTCACATGCAAGTCAATCACACTGCCGCTTAGATGGTTCAGTGAAATGGTTTTCAAAACCCTGTATGGACTGCATGTGTGCTTATTAACCCATTAACAATTTCTGTAACATGCAATGTATTGCAGTGAAAAAAAAGTACTAGAGAACATCCTTACAGCTCACTCGGTGAGGGGCACCTTTAATTTGCACCTTTTGACATGTCTTTTCATTCCGTCAAACAGTCATGGATATCCCAGCTGTTCAGCAGGGCTTGACGGTAGTCAGTGTGGAGCATATTTTTCACAGATTTGTCATCGTTTTATTCTAGTGCTTCATTGACGTCTGAGTCTTTCCTGCTCGATAGAGGTTATATGAGCAATCAAACCAGCAACACCACTCAAGATGAAGATGTGCTTGATTTAATCATGTCATTAGCATGCTGTCATTTAGTTCAGCTTCCATAAGCATGGTGTTTTTTAAATACAGTCTCCTTTTAAATGCACAGTGACACTAAAATCTATTTAGAATATTTCATTGCATTATAAATATAATATTAAACTCTTTAAAATAAAATAAAATAATAATAATAAAAATAATAATAATAAAGTAACTTACAAATGTGCTTGAAGTGGTAACATCTAAATTAGCTGGACCAAATATAATTTAATATGACTAAATCAAAAATTTTAACAGGTTATGCCAACAAAATTAATTAAGGAACAAACAAAAAATAACTGCAAAGTTTTGTTCTTAATAGTGCAAGTGGCATTTATCAGTACACTTACAGCGTAAACTTTTTTTTTTTTTTTTTTTTTTTTTTTTTTTTTTTTTTTAAGTAAAACATTTCACAGAAAGTGTGTTTCTTCCAAAAGAAAAAAAAGTGAATATTATAAACAATATTTCAATATAAATACATTTTTATTTTAAATTAGTAGTAGTAAGTTTTGCGGGTCAGATTGACCCAGAACATATAAGGATTAAATAACTATGAGGTTTTAAATGAAATACAATAGAGGTACTTCTCAAAAATAATAAAAAAAAAAGATTTTTGGACACATTTTGGTTGTCAGACAGTGCAACATGTAGTAAATGTGATGAACTACACCAACTACACTGTCTCTCATATACACAGAAACACACACACACTATAGTCTGTTATGCAGCAAGTTTTTGGCCTAGAAATGGCTATTAGAAGATAGCTAAATGCAAGCAAGAGAGCTGATGATTGCCCACCATGTTCTCTGCGTTCTCCAGCCAATCTATTAACATCATCTTGGCTGCTCACAGGTCCAAACGTCACCTGTGGAGGACCACAGGTGGTAACAAGCGCCTGTCTGTCCTGTCTAAAAAGAATATAGACATGCTCAACAGCTGTGCAATTGAAAAGCCAGGGTAGGGTTGTGTAACAAAATTTTCCACCCACATACAGTATAACAGGATTACTCATTACTAGGACATATTGTGCCACCTGAACAAGGAACACAGAGCACTGAATGTTTACAAAGGTAAATGCAGTTTTCTGCCTGCCTTGCGTGAAATTTTATTATTCTGCCGAGACTCTAGTGCATACTGGATACACTCAACAGCAATTAGCTATAGACAGTAATAAGATGCCTGCTACGCAAGCATCCTGCATTGGACATTAGTGCATGCTTTTGTGAAATGAGATACATTCCTCTCTTAAAAGGAAATGAGGTTTGTAACATTGCAGATCCTTGTCAGCAGTTTCTTGCATCAAATAAAGTTCCTTCAAGGAGCACTTTGGATGTAATCAGGGCAAGATATCTGAGGGGATAAGCACTTTTGTGATCAGTTATTCACAAAAAAAAGACTGAGGACTTTGTGATCTAACACTATCCCAACTGAGGCTGGCTAATCTTCATACTTTTATGTATGTGCATAATAACAGAGAAGAAATCTAGGAGCTTGTGGTTTATTCTTAAACTAGGTTAAACAAAAAACATAATGATTTAGAAATTATGTGTCATTACAGTATATGCTGTTCTAATGACAGCTATACACATAGAAATGAAATGTTCTGTCTGTGTCATACCCATTCAAACTGATAACACATGCCCACTCAGAGCCCAGTACATTTTGAATGCATGATGCACTTGTGTACAATAAAACGGCTTCAGACTACCAGCTTTCTCCTCATTAAATGTGCATTCTCAACAAGCTATTCAGGTTATAACTTGCCTAATCGTATCTCATATATCAACATACCAGTTGGCCTTTGTCTTCCAAAATGTCAAATTCTTATCTTCAGCAATTTGGCTGTGCATTAACCTATTTAGGATCATTATCATGCTGCATGAATTCAGTATTTCCTTAATGACTGCAAGGCATCTGAGCCCCAGAGCTGCAAAACAACCCAAAAACACACAAATTATTGTTTTATTGGGATGTATTTTTTTCTGGTGTGTTTCTCATTTGATATATTATACTGCCTCAGATGTTTGCAATACTTTCTTTCATAAGCTATCTGGCTCATTTACATTACATTTGACATGGATGTTTTTCCATGCTGCTTAAAAATAGGCAAATATGTGTCTGATTTACAGTAACGGGTCCTTAATTTAACATCTCTCATTATAAAATCTAATTAGCTAATCTTACCTACAAAAACCTACTAAACTAATAGCCTTAAAAACATACATATTTGGTTCTAAAGTTTGGTTAGGTATTCAGCACTTTCCAGATAATTTTTAATTTACATTAATGCATTTGGCAGATGCATTCAATGAATACTTTTTTTTTTTTTTTTTTTTTTTTTTAAATCTACCATTTTGTGTAAGTTTGTACATTCCCTGGGTTGCACATGAACACATGACCTTGCACCATACCCTACTGTTTGGCTTGAGTGGATGTGCTAAGATGCATGTCATGTTCCATGCATGGAAAATTGTGACATGGTATAATCTGTACAATTCGTATTTTGACTCTCATAAGACTAGCACTAGGCCTTGCAATTCAGCAAATCTTCATGCTTGCATTTGCAACTTTATATTTATGAGGTTAGACAATCATTGACTGCAGATTTTTGAAATTAACACATTAGGTTATCAGTTTACAGAAAGCTATTGTCACGATTAACACAACGGAAGCGAGGAGACTAAGAGTAACTAAAAATAACCACTCTTTAATCAAATCCAAAAAGGGTAACACAAGGCAGGGAACACAGGGCAGGCAGAGAAACACAAGAAACAGGACATCAACGTTAATACTGGACAGGAAACAAGGGGCAGAACACACTATAAATACACAAGTAATCGAGGGAATTAAACAAACACAGGTGGGACTGAATTAACTAATAATGAACCAATAAAGACAGGAACTGGAACATAACTAAATATGGGCATACAAGAGGTAAAACGTCAAGGGGAGCACGAGACAGAAAACCATAAGACACCACAAACACAAGCCTGACATTACCTCACCCTCCCGGAAGGCACGTCCACGCGCCTCATAACATCTACCGAGGAGGGGGGGGGGGGGGTGCTCTCAAGGCCCCTCAGGACAGGATACACGGGGATGGCTGGGCTCCAGAGCAGGACCCATTCCGGGAGGCCATGGTGGAGCAGGAAGTTCAAGACGCCATGGCGGATAGACAGTCTGGGGAGCCATAGCGGAGCTGGGAGCTCGGGGGGCCATGGCGGAGCAGGGAGCTCAGGAAGCCATGGCGGAGAAGGGAGCTCAGGAGGCAATGACGGATTGGCCTCTGTGGCCTTGGACCGACAAGACAGGACCGACAAGACTGATTAAAATGTTCCTGTGGACAATACTTCAGGGGACATTACTTGACTCTGGTCAGGGGCTGGAGCCTGCACTGGACTCTGGTCAGGGGCTGGAGCCTGCACTGGACTCTTGGTCAGGGGCTGGAGCCTGCACTGGATTCTTGGTCAGGGGCTGGAGCCTGCACTGGACTGTTGGTCAGGACACTGGAGCGAACTTTGAAGCTGATGTGAGCCGCAGCCGGCGGGCTTGACGTCGGAGCGGCCGGCGGGCTTGAGGGAGCCACAGCCGACGGCTTGACTTCAGAACGGCCGGCGGGCTTGAGGGAGCCACAACCGGCGAGCTGGACAGATGAACGACCGGCAGACTTGACTGAGAATCGACCGGCAGGTTTGACTTCGTAGCGGCCAGCGAACTTGACTGGTGAGAGGCCGGCGAACTTGACTGACGAGCGGCCGGCGGGCTTGGGTTAGCCGCAGCCGGCAGGCTGGACAGATGAACGGCCGGCAGACTTGACCGAGGATCGGCCGGCAGGCTTGAGTGAGCCGCAGCTGGTGGGCTGGAGAGAGCCACAGTCGGTGGGCTTGACTTCGTAGCAGCTGGCGAACTTGACTGATGAGCGGCCGGCGGACTCGCAATACTCACGGCGATCCCGCCAAACTCCCCACACTTACCCGCTGCGGGCTATGGCGGAATAGCGAGTGGTGACTTCCAAGCCGCGGGGGAAAAATGGGGAAAACAAAAACGAGGAGAATGGGCACCGCTTACTGTTTAGGTCCGGTATTCTGTCACAATTAACACAAGGGAAGCGAGGAGATGAGAAATAACTCAAAATAACCAGTCTTTAATCAAATCCAAAAAGGGTAACACAAGGCAGGGAACACAGGGCAGGCAGAGAAACACAAGAAACAGGACATCGACGTTAATACCGGACAGGAAACAAGAGGTAGAACACACTATAAATACACAACTAAACGAGGGAATTAAACAAACACAGGTAGGACTGAGTGAACTAATAATGAACCAATAAAGACAGGAACAGGAACAGGAACATAACAGGAACAGGAACATAACAGGAACAGGAGCACGAGACAGAAAACCACAAGACACCACAAACACAAGCCTGACAGCTATGAGGTATGATGTAAATTCTATGAAACTTACATGATTGTAATTCCTTCCTGTCTTTTTTTTTTCTGTGGGAAGAACAGAACACAGAGAAAAAGAGTCAAAGCAGCTTACACAGCAACCAGCTAAGCCAAAGACAGCAGGAACAAATGCATTTTAGTGTATCAGCTTCAGCTACTAAAATACAGGTTAAAGCTGGACAGCATGGAAATCAACTTGATATGGAATATAGGTAAAGGGGAACGCTATGCATTTTGAGTTGCATTTGTTTGTTTACCTTGCTTGGAAGCTCAATATTCTATTTATACTGCAAGACAGGTTAAAAGAAACCAGCTTAAAATTGACTCCTTAAAATATCTCTCCTCATTTTATAGAAAAAAAAGGTCATTTTAGTAAAGAATTTAGGCACTGATTATCCTCCAGGGTTTGTGTGCCCCAGGAAGTACAGGAAAGTCCAGGCAGGTTTTATAGGGAACATGAACTGCATTTTTTTTTTTTTTTTTTTTTTTTTTTTTTTTTATCATTTTATAATGTTCTCTGAAGTTCACTTATAGTCTACATTTATATCACATTTTTATATCAAAAGCAGTCATAATTTGGAAGTAAATGAACATTGTCTGCCCTGTTTTTGACTCTCTGTTTTGAAAAGGTTATGTCTCTTTTAAGACTACAATGTAAACACCTACTGCTATGTTTGGGTAAAATCTTTGCATATAAAATAAGTATCAGGAATATGATTGTAGTTTCTGTCATTAACTAATCATGGAAATTGTGGATTACAGTCTCATGTTCACAGTACATCTACTCCATGAAAGGTCCCTTTTAACAAGGCGTATATATATATATATATATATATATAAACACGAGATATAATTCGTGTTGGGTAAATAAAATCTAACGGCCAGTCTTTGGTCTCATTAAACTATTATTTGTTCCAGAGCAAATAGTTTTGGCAAAATCTTATCATGTTTACTTAAATGCAATGCTGTATATGGCGCTGTCTTTGTACGGCTGACTGAACTGCCTAGCAGCTTTTAAGATGGCTGTTGTTGTTGTTTATTAAATATGATTATTCAGTAAATAGTATTTTATATAAATAATAACAGTATTTAATAGTGTTTAGTACTGAGACATGGTGTGTGAGTGAGTGTGTGTGTGTGTGTGTGTGTGTGTGTGTGTTCGTGATGGTGATTTTAGTTACATTGTTCCACCATTAGATGGCGACAAGAGACTGTTTTTATGAGTCAGCGCTGCAGTAAAGACTTTTACACTGAAAAATAAACGCTTTTGTAAACGGAAGTTATTTTTACTTTCAACAACAGCTTGATGCAGCTAACAAATGCACTGAGCAGGCTGTCATCAGATATCACCCTTAACAGATGAAAGGATATTGACATTATGACAAAGATAACACTTTCCCCAGTGGACATTCAAACTTATGTTTTATTTTGAGTAGGAGACTGAGATGCTGTATCAGACGCAGGTAATCACAGTCGCTCAGTACAGCTCTCTCTCTCATAATACTTTACATACTACAGCAAGCTTTTACTACAGTAATACAATAAGCTTTCAATGAAGCAACTCAAAGTTCCTTCGTTACTATTGCTAAAGTGACGTTTTGTAATTATTAACGGAGGCTTGGGCTCAGCTGTTAATCTGTCAACTTTAGATTTTAATCCGTGGTGGAAGGAAGTAGTTCTGCACAAAAGAGGGCTTTTAAAGACACTTCGTTGTTGTTTCATTTATTTACACACTCGTGCCGTTGAACTGTTGTATAAAAGCAATATCACACTCGTAGATGTGCGATATGGCTATATATCGGCACGCTGTGATTACCTACGGCCGAATCACAGCCATGTCTACTCGTGTGATATTGCTCATATATATATATATATATATATATATATATATATATATATATATATATATATATTTACACAGCAAGCATTGTACCCAGTGTTGAACACATGAATGAATTGGCCAGAATTTTGTTCAGCATGAGCTCATATACTCTCATGAATGCTGTCATCACAGCCAATGAAGTCACACAATGTAAATATGAGATTCATTATGCAGTGTATAGTTTCAATGATTATAATGGGAGCACTGGTGAGGAAACTCATGCTGAACTGATTGACAGCTCCTGCGATTATAATGTGATCGTTGTTTGATCACTTTATATAATTTAATCACAATTTAAATATCAGCTGTTCCCCTTCTAGGGAACTCAACGCTGCGTCCTGGTGGACACTTTGGGGAATGCTGCCAGCATGACCGGTGTCTGAAGTATGTGTAAAACAACTCCAATCCTATTGGTTCACGTGGCCCGTGATGTCATAGGCGGGTACCCGAAAGTATAAAAGGGCACCTGCTGAATACGTCACGAACTTTTGTTGTCTTCTGAGCCATCTGTCTGTTGAACGTGTGTGAAACATCATCCTGGTGAGTCGAACAGCGCTTTGAGGAATATGTGCCTCCGTGTTGAGATTCTAACACTTGAGGGCATATTCTAACCTTTTCTTCTTTGTCTCGGCAACCACGCACTTTGTGTTGAGTCACTTAATGTGCTCTGCTTACGTTTGTTCCTATTCCAGAGGGATGCGGGGCAAAGCGTTCGCGTCTCGGGCCGTTGCCGCGGCTCGGTTTATCTCAGCTCGTGGCAATTGCTTTGATCTGCGGTGTCCGCATACCCTTTACTATCGGGTTGCCTGATAGTAAAGTGTGAAGTGTGAGCACCGAGTCGTTTTTAGCAGGGCGTGCGAGATCGCGGGCGGAGCTACATTCAGCTCAGCTGTGCCTCTCTATTATGCATGTTATTGTGTGTGGAGAGCCTCGCTGGGCATGGATATACTGAATGCTCTGTGGAATGAAGCTGTTAGCTTTCTCTCCCAGGGTGCTTCAGTAGTCTAGAGTGGTTACGGGAATGTTCCTTCCTATATTTAGCCGGGTGATAAATGAACAGTCTCTGCTCAGAGTAAAACCATCAGCGGATGATTATGCTCCAGCTCGGGCTGTTTTGCTTTGGAATATAGCAGTCTGAGGACAGCTATGTTCTAGCCAGGCGTTTATGACTGGGATTGGTTCCCCTTGGGCACAAGCTCTCTCAGGTAAGCGCTGAAGTCTTGTTTGGAATCTGCTGTCTGAGGATAGCTGTGTTCCAGCTCGGAGACTGCTCCCCCTTATGGGGTCTTTAAGTAGTGGTCTCCTTGAGCCCTTACCTAGACTGTGCTGTCTCCCCTGTAGAAGTATATGGCCCACTTCATAGCCTGGGCAAACTTCAGCCTTATCTGAGGGAAAGGCTATTTGAGGATAGCTGTGTCCAGCCACCTAGTGTTATGGCCGTTGCTTGCATCAGGCTTTGATTTGGACTAATGGGTTTTATGTGTTTGCTCCTTAGCGAATCATTACTATGGTCTGGATCTTCCTATCGTGAGCCTCTGGTCAATATACCGGTGACTCGCTAGCCTACTGTGGGACTGACACGGACTGGGGACCTCCTTAGTATAGCCACCTAAGGGTGGTTATATTTCAGCCATTGCCATGGCAGGACAGGCTTACTTGGATACAGCTTTCTGAGGCTAGCTGTGTGTGTTAACTTGCCCTTTCCTAGAGCCTAGCTATCTGAGGATAGCTATGTGCTAGCTCGGTGATTGCTCCTCTGCTTAGGGTTTTTAAGTAGTGGTCTCCTTGAGCCCTTACCTAGACAGTGCTGTCTCCCCTCTCTGGGTCGTAAGTAGACAGCCCACTCTCCGTGGTCTGGGTAGTTTCAGTCGGGTTCACCTCTGGTAGCCCTTCCTACACACATAGCTATCTGAGGATATCTATGTGCTAGCTCAGTGACTGCTCCCCTTCCTAGGGTCTTAAGTAGCGGTCTCCCTGAGCCCTCGCCTATATAGCGCTATCTCCCCTGCTAGGGTTGTAAGTAGATAGCCCATTCGTGTGGTCTGGGCAGCCCCATAGGAGGGCTTACGGGGTTTTTCAGGCTATCTGTGTGGGACCAGCTGTTGATAGTTCGGTGATTGCTCCCCTTCTTAGGGTTTTAAATAGTGGTCTCCTTGAGCCCTACCTAGACAGTGTAGTCTCCCCTGCTAGGGTTGCAAGTAGACAGCCCACTCTTTGTGGTCTGGGTAGTCTCAGTCGGTCCCCTCCTGTTCTACTATTCCTAAAATCCATGTTTATGGTAAGCGTACACGGTAGCTTCTGTGCGCTTTCTAAAATCCACATTGTGGTAAGTGTGCACGCTAGGCACCCTGTGCACTTTTCTAAAATCCTGTAAGGTATGGGTTACGCGCTCGAATTCGTTCCCATTCTCTGAGTTGGTTCTGGCCCCAGTTCACCTTGGGCCACACTCCACTTATGTATTTCTGGCGATACTTCTGAACAGGGCTTCCTCTCATTTAAGAGAGTCATTCTGCTGAAGCCTCCGCTCTCCAGAGCTCCACATAGGCAGTACTATTAGTTTGTAGGCTCTATTGTGTCTCTAGCGCTGAGTGTAGTCAGGTCTCCTCTCATTCTAGAGAGTCGTTATGCTGAGACCTCCACTCTAAGAGTTCCCCTACCAAGATTGAAGCCTTCCTAGGTACATGGCTATCTGAGGATATTTATGTGCTAGATTAGGGACTGCTCCCCTTCTTGGGTTTTTAAGTAGCGGTCTCCCTGAGCCCTTGCCTAGACAGCGCTATCTCCCCTGCTAGGGTCATAAGTAGATAGCCTACTCTCTGTGGTCTGGACAGCTTCACAGGAAGGTTTACCAGGGGTTTTTAGTTTTTGGTCCTGTAGCCCCTTCCTAGAGATATAGCTATCTGAGGATAACTATATGACTGCTCCCCTTCTTGGGGTTTTTAAGTAGTGGTCTCCCTGAGCCATGGCTTAGACAGTGCTATCTCCCCTGTGGGGTTTTAAGTAGATAGCCATTCCCTTGGTCTGGGCAGCTCTTTAGGAAGGTCCTTTTTCATAAGACTCTTTGGATACAGCTATCTGCGGATAGCTGTGTCCTAGCTGGGATTGTTGGTAGCAATCTTGAGAATTCCTCTAGGCTTCCAGCCTCTCAGTGGTCTTATGTATCTGGCTACTATTGCTCACATAGCATAGCTATCTGAGGATGGCTGTGTTCTTAGCTTGGTTAGGGTGTTCAACCTTATCTGGTAATGGGCTCCCTCATTTTACCAAGTTATGTGAGCGGCCCGAGGCGTCAGTGGCTTGGGCCCTTTCTGAGGAAAGGTTTGGTGTATGTCTGTCACCTCCTTGGTGCTCTCTCACCAGGTGGACAGGCATGCGCCTCGGCATGGCGTGATTGGATATCGTTCCCCAAAGTGTCCACCAGGATGCAGCATTGAGTTCCCTAGAAGGGGAACATCTCGGGTTACTCATGTAACCATGGTTCCCCGAGAAAGAACGAGATGCTGCATCCCTTGCCATGCCTTCGGCCTGCCTGTTTACATCTCCTCAGACAACTGAGTTGGTGACGTATTCTATGACGTCATGGGCCACGTGGACCAATAAGATTGGAGTTATTTTACACATGCTTCAAACACCGGTCATGCTGGCAGCATTCCCAAAAGTGTCCACCAGGATGCAGCGTCTCGTTCCCTCTCGGGGAACCATGGTTACATGAGTAATGGTGCTGCAACATTTCACTGAAAGTGTGTTTGCAAAGCTTGTGTCCAATTGTGACATAAATAATTATGCCCTGCTGGCATGATCATACACTTTTTTTTTTTTGAATAAACAGTGATTACCGAATGTTAGTTCCTCATAGTTAACTGGCCAATACTCCTGCTGATTTACAAGACTGTCAGAAAACATCCAACCTTAGTCCAGAAACAATAGCAACTAAATTATCCAAAGCTTTTGCCTAACACTTACACTTCTTTATTTTATATCGCAGATATTTATTAGCTTAGGTTTAAAATTTAGGTAACACTTTATTTTAAGGTCTCTTAACTAGTTGCTTATTAGTATGCATATTACTAGAATATTAGCCATTTATTAGTAGTAATTAAGCACATATTAATGCCTTATTCTACATGACCTTATTCTACATCCCTAATTCTACCCAATACCTAAATTTAACAACTACCTTACTAACTATTAATAAGCAGAAAATTAGGAATTTATTGAGGGAAATGTCATAGTTAATAGTGAATAAGTGTTCCATATTCTAAAGTGTTACCAAAATTTAAGTTTAAAGAAAAAGGCAAAGATAGGCCATATATTAATGCAATACTAGCAAACAAACAACTAAATAAATATACATGGTCACACTTTATTTTAAGGTCCAATTCTCGCTATTAAACTACAAACCAATAACTACAACTTTTGACTCAATAAACTCCTAATTTGCTGCTTAGTAATAGTTAGTAAGGTAGTTGTTATGTTTAGGTATTGGGTAGGATTAGGGATATAGAATATGTTCATGCAGAATATGTGCCTTATAAGTACTAATAAACAGCCAATATGTTAATAGGCATGCTAATAAGCAACTTTTTAATTAAGTTAATAGTGGAAATTGGTCTCTATACTGAAGTGTTAAAGACATTATAATATACAAAATAGAAATTATAATATACTAAATAAAAACAAAATAATTATTAATTCCAAAAAGCTATGGATTCCTTTTGCCAATACTGGGATAGGACAGAGGGCTACAGAACTGTCCTGTAAACCAAGGTTCAGGTCACACAAGGGTAATTTGCAGAGTGCTAAATATTTGATAAAATACACATACTGTATAGGGAAATCAATGCAGGTTGCTGTGTCTTGTAACACAATAAACTATAAAAATATATGTAAATTTCCATGCTTTGTAAGATCCTACAGTGGGTGAATATAGCTTTAACACTTTAAAGTATGCATGTGCAAGCATGTAGATTTATGCAGGTACAGTTTTGAATAGTGTGTTTATATATCTCAACAAGCAACAGTTGTGAACAGCAAATTCCAGGGCCCAGTTTATGCTGGGGCCCCTCTCTGACCACAACCGTGGACAAAGGTTTGCTACATTTTGCTTGGATCTTGGTGGACTAAAATAAGCAAACTGTCCAATGGCATCAGATAAAGATACTAGGACAACAGTCAGACACCTCTTAGAGGGCAAAAAGAAGATCTCTGGTATCAAGCCCAGGAAGGATAGGACTTCTTATTGGTCAAAATGCAGTTTCTGTCCTTCACCCACCTAGAGACCTAAGGTTTGGCCTGTGACCGCCATAAAAATTTCTTAGGCCCTCTGGATGCAACAGCAGTGGGTGAAACAAAGAGAGATCACAGAGATGCATCCAAATCCATTCATAACTATGTTTTCAAACCTTAAAACTGATGCAAACTACAACACACTCATTTTATACTTGTTCAGAGATTAGAAGTATTCTCATTGAGAAGTATTGTCAGTGACAGTGATGTGTAGTGCAACATCTTATACAAACTCAGCTGTTATAGGACAAATGAATGCATGCATGACAGTTCAATCTTTTTCCATCATGTTTGGACTTAACATTGCCAAAGGTATTCTGGTTGTGGTTCAGTACGTGAATAATGTTAATTAAGGTTTAGCTCTATTTAATGTTGTTTCAGCTTAAATAATTATTTAGTTTGAATTCCCCATTAATTTGATTTGTGTCCCAACTGGTTAGTAACTTGGGACTTGCATAATTATAATTAAGCCTATTTCAGCTATTGTTTTTCAAGTGAACACATATTGACTGACACCTAGCCAGTCAGTTACAATGCTGTTTTAGCAGCACATTAAAGCAAGAATACCGTTTTTATATTTCTTTCCTTATGGATACATAATATCATCACCTCAAAATATCATGAATTAAATCAAATACTATGACTTTATTCTCAAGTACTGGAAAGCTCCTAGCATTTCTGTCGAACTGCTGATGTTTGTGCATAATCTTGTTAAATAATTTCACAGATTTCATTTATTTAGGATGCCAGATTTGTTTTACTTATTTTGTTTTTCACAGTTGGAATTTTGTTCCATTTACATTGCAGTACCATATTCAGTGTGTCTACATTGTCAAGGTGATTCTCATTTTACTTATTACAAGTTGCTTTCCATTTTACTTGCATTTTTACTTACATGCTACAGTACAAAGTCAGTATGAGCTCATAAAATAGAAAGAATTATCTTGGGATAATGCTGTCTTGAGTCAAACATGGACAAGGCCACCTGAGCCAAAAATCTCAATTATCAAAGAAATATAGTTATTAATGGTTGGCAGATAGTAATATAGACTTCGGTGAGCAAAAAAGTACAAATTTACTAACACCCGCCGGTCTCAGCCATCATGCCTGGAGAGGCTTCACCATCATCCTGCTCACTAAACTTTGTCAGTAGGTGAAGGGTGCTCTGTCTTATATCTGGTTACTGGGCTCCAGGAGTTGAATGAGCTCTGAAGCTTTGATAGACAGTTCCAAACTGTGTCTTTGACTATGTTTAGAATTTAGTGGGCATTCTAATCTGTAAATGAATTGCACATGGCTAATACTTTTTAGGTTGTTTATGCTATCGTAAAATTTAATATTTTGACTTGTCACATAGCATCAGCTGTATTTAATTGTATTTTTCTTTTCTTTTTTCTAGTGCACTTTGTATTGTTTCCCTGTTTAATAGTGGTAACAGTTCTAGGATTTCAATTTTCGAACATCAGCTGATGTAACTCTTGTATTTCTTGTCATAAGTGGCTGTCTTTTTTAAGTTAAAAAAGAAAATCTACAATTAATAATGTATAATCTGTTTGACAGATGTGATCATTACAAATCATTAGAATTGTCATATTGTTTGCATTTTATTTTGTGTTTTCACTTAAAGGAAAGCATTCAGATGAAGATATGAAGCATATGTCAGTGGCAGCTATGTACATCAAAGAACTCTGTGTCGAACATTACCACGCTTTGTTGCCTCCATATGGCAGGGACTGCCATTTACTTGAGAGAACAATACTACTTAATGTAATTAACTATAAATCCTTTTAATGACTGGTAAGGGGAGCATTCAGGGTGAACTACTCTTAGACTTCAACTTTAGTTTAGTTTAGTTCAGTTTACTTCGACTGCTGTTTAAAGTAAATGTAAAGAGTTCACATAACTTATGATGCCCTCATTGCAATACAGTGGGGCAAATAAGTATTTGATACACTGCCAATTTTTCAAGTTTTCCCACTTACAAAGAATGGAGATATCTGTAATTTTCATCATAGGTACACCTTCAACTGTGAGAGACAGAATCTAAAAAAAAAAAAAAAAAAAAAAAAAAAAATCCAGAAAATCACATTGTATGATTTTTAAATAATTAACTTCCATTTTATTGCATGAAATAAGTATTTGATCACCTACCAACCAGCAAGAATTCTGGCTCTCACAGACCTGTTAGTTTGTCTTTAAGAAGCCCTCCTATCCTCCACTCATTACCTGTATTAATTGCACCTGTTTGAACTCATTACCTGTATAAAATACACCTGTTCACACACTCAATCAATCAGACTCCAACTTCTCCACTATGGGCAAGACCAAACAGCTGTCTAAGGACACTAGGGACAAAATTGTAGACCTGCACAAGGCTGGGATGGGCTACAGGACAATAGGCAAACAGCTTGGTGAGAAGGCAACAACTGTTGGCGCAATTATTAGAAAATGGAAGAAATTCAAGATGACTGTCAATCTCCCTCGGACTGGGGCTCCATGCAAGATCTCGCCTCGTGGAGTATCAATGATCCTGAGAAAGGTGAGGGATCAGCCTAGAACTACACGGGAGGACCTGGTCAATGACCTGAAGAGAGCTGGGACCACAGTCTCAACGGTTACCATTAGTAACAAACTACATTGTCATGGATTAAAATCCTGCAGCGCGCGCAAGGTCCCTCTGCTCAAGCCAGCACATGTCCAGGCCCGTCTGAAGTTTGCCAAAGACCATCTGGATGATCCAGAGGAGGCATGGGAGAAGGTCATGTGGTCAGATGAGACCAAAATAGAACTTTTTGGTATAAACTCCACTCGCCGTGTTTGGAGGAAGAAGAAGGATGAGTACAATCCCAAGAACACCATCCCAATCGTGAAGCATGGGGGTGGAAACATCATGTTTTGGGGGTGCTTTTCTGCAAAGGGGACAGGACAACTACACCGTATTGAGGGGAGGATGGATGGGGCCATGTATTGCAAGATTTTGGGCAACAACCTCCTTCCCTCAGTAAGAGCATTGAAGATGGGTCATGGCTGGGTCTTCCAGCATGACAATGACCCCAAACACACAGCAAGGGCAACTAAGGAGTGGCTCCGTAAGAAGCATTTCAAGGTCCTGGAGTGGCCTAGCCAGTCTCCAGACCTGAACCCAATAGAAAATCTATGGAGGGAGCTGAAACTCCGTGTTGCCCAGCGACAGCCCGAAAACCTGAAAGATCTGGATGGACCTGTATGGAGGAGTGGGCCAAAATCCCTGCTGCAGTGTGTGCAAACCTGGTCAAGAACTACAGGAAACGTCTGACCTCTGTAATTGTAAACAACGGTTTCTGTACCAAATATTAAGTTCTATTTTTCTATTGTATCAAATACTTATTTCATGCAATAAAATGGAAATTAATTATTTAAAAATCATACAATGTGATTTTCTGGATTTTGATTTTTTTTTTTTTTTTTTTTTTTTTTTTTTTTTTTTTTTTTTTTAGATTCTGTCTCTCACAGTTGAGGTGTACCTACGATGAAAATTACAGATCTCTCCATTCTTTGTAAGTGGGAAAACTTGAAAAATCGGCAGTGTATCAAATACTTACTTGCCCCACTGTATGTATAACAGGATGTAGAAACTAAGCAGTGAAAAGTGTTTTTTTTTTTTTTTTTTTTTTTTTTTTTTTTTTTTTTTTGGTTTTTCAATTAACCAGTGTCCAGCAGGTTAATAGGAAAGAAACCTACAGGATATCAGACTTTGTTTAGATGGGTTTCTAAATGAAAAGTTTGGGAATAGATGATGGCCAGCGTGGGAAGAATCAGAATAGCCCCATTCAGAGTTCTATAGGTTTGCATTGTGCAGTGAGAGATGGAAGATGATATCTAAACACTTTTTGGCACACTTGTTAATGCACAGTAAAAAAAAAAAAAAAAAAAGTTTATGCACTGAGTGGTGCTGGTGCATAAAATTATTGAAGGTGTGATCACACTTTCAATTCTTTGTAGATGGCAGCTTACCATAGTGACATAAAAAAGTATACTTAAATTACATTAACTTACACACTGCATTCTAAGCAATGCCTCAATAGCCAAAGTAACAGTATGTGGTGCTATTAATATAAGTAGCAAACTAGATAAACAGCACATATAGCTTTCCAGTAACTAACAATGAATGTGTGGACCATTAATATTATTGCATGAATGGTGCACTGAAGAAAAAGCAAGTACTGTGATGTCATCTTTGCATGCATGGACATGCACTTAAATTCACACTGAGTTTAGTGGATCAATAGGTACATCCAGTTCTATTAATGCTGTTAGACACTTCTTTTTAAGCCAGCAGAGAGCTCCAGATGAGTCCAAAGAGCTCAAACAAAAGAATGACTTTCTGAAGAAAGTAGCACATGGATATTTAATTTTTCCACTTCGAGGTTGCTGAGAGAGAAGAACTGCTGTGTCATTCTCATCAAAACCTTTTTGTTGTGTTTCTTACAGTACCTTCTATAAAACAAAAATGTTTATGTTACTGAAATATACTTTCTGTCTGTTTTTCTGCTTAGGTAGCATTTAATTGCCAACCAAAACTGGAAAATTAAAACCTTTATTGGCACATTGGAATTTCTTGGTATGTTTATATTAGACAAAGATGCCATGAAATGGGTAAAAACAAAGCTATTGCATTAATTTCAGTTTGTCTAAATTCTAAAAACTATTTTAATACACACAGTAGCAGCAAATTAGAGAAAAGGGGCTTTGTTACTCTCGAATCTACTGTATATACTTTAGTTTTAATTCTCAGATTAATACAATATATTTGTTGTATATATATATAATGTGTTTTCTTTTCTTTAAAAGATGAACCAAACACAAACTGCAACAATGAAGTAGAGAAGGATAGGCCGGTAGTTTACGAACTTGACATTTACCATAGGTATATGACATTTACCAATTAATATGAGTAAATTGAAAACATATTCAAATACACTATATGGTCAAACATTTTCTAATTAAGGATTTGACTATTCCAGTAATTCCTGTGAAAACAAAACTTAATGGTATGAAATAACATTCAAGAGAAATGTGTGCTTCTAATTTTGTTGCAGAAGTTTGAGGAAAGTCCTTTTCTTTTCCAGCATGACAGTGCCCCTGGGCGCAAAGCAAGGTCCACAAAGAAATGGTTTACTAAGCCTGTTGTGGATGGACTTGACTGGTCTGCACAATCCCCAGAGCAAAACCCAACACCTTTGATATGAACTGGAACAGTGAGCCCGGCCCCATCACTCAGTGTCAATGCCTGACCTCACTGATGCTCTGGTGTTGAACATTTAATTTCAAAAGCATGGCAAAAAGCATGAATCCCTCCTTTTGCTACAACAACTGCCACTCCTTTGCAAAGCTTTTCACTACATTTCAGAACATGGATGCAGAGATTTGCATCAGTGGGGTCAGAAACTGACAGTGGTCAATGGGACCTGGCTCTCAGTCAACTTTCTCAAATTCTAAAGGTGTCTGATGGGGTTCATATCTGGCGTTTGTGCAGGCCAGTCAATTTCTTCCCCACCAGACTCAGAAATGGTAAACCTTTTCATGTGAACCTCACTGTGCGCACAAACAAAAAGTGCCAAGCTATAGAAGCATTCTCTAGAATGTCATTGTATAGGGCAAAGATTTGTCCTAACATAAATTATATGAATAACCAAAGCCAAGTCTTGGACTCTTGGCTATATAATGTATGTTACTACAATAACAATGACGATGTTGATGATGATGATGATGATGATTATTATTATTATTATTATTATTATTGGCATATACTTATTAATTACATTATTACCTAAGTTTATAATTCTTAGCTTATAAGATGAGAGCACAAATCAGGCCAAAACTTCTGGGGTATTTCAGCTTGTGTTATTTTGTTATCTTCACATTCATGTTGACTAGATGATATCAACATCCACATATTTGAAGACAGTAAGGTTCACATGACATATCTTAAGCAATATTGTAATACTGACTTTTTTATGGACTTTTTTTTTTTATGGACGTTTTTACTACAAGCTGTCCCATAAAATTTACCTCTATGAAATTTATGTTATGTTATGTTATATGTTATGTTATGTTATGTTATATGTTATGCTATGTTATGTTATGTTATGTTATGTTATGTTATGTTATGTTATGTTATGTTGTGTTGTCTTGTGTTGTGTTGTGTTATTTATTTATTTATTTATTTATTTTAGCGCACTATTACATTACATTTTTACATTATA
This sequence comes from Spinibarbus caldwelli, assembly GCA_039654775.1. Classification (NCBI taxonomy): domain Eukaryota; kingdom Metazoa; phylum Chordata; class Actinopteri; order Cypriniformes; family Cyprinidae; genus Spinibarbus; species Spinibarbus caldwelli. The sequence continues at coordinate 26,065,214 of CM077251.1, forward strand.
TGAATGTTTGTTACAATACTTCGTTTATCAAATGCATTAATCCCATTTAAGAGTAAATCAGACTCCATGTCACCTCACCAAACATTAAAGGCCAGTTTTACTGACAGCTTGCGCCAGCGCAAACCGTCTTTTGGCGTTAAAATAGTACTGTCAGGATTTACTAAAGATGCACAGTGATGAATTAGAGCTGAAAAGGCATGGACACAGTTATTTTTGCGCCTGACCTTATTGAATATGCATTTGTAGGAGTTTCCCTTTCAGACGCAAAATTTATGGGAGGAGAGTATTCAAATGAATCACGCAACGAGATTTACTAAGGTTTGCGCTCATCAAATTACTGATATTTGCACCATTATTTAACACCCAAAAACAGCAAGTCTTAAACTAGTTTGTGCTTGAAATGGCTGCAATTGTTGTTGCTAGGAGGAGGTACCGCAGAGAACAGAGAGCGTGTGGTAAAAGAGAGAGGATTTTTTCCACGTATTAATTTATTTGGAATGCCAGAAGAACACATTATCCAAACATATAGTTTGCCAAGCCATGTTATTTTAAAGGATTACTTGAAACCCTCAACTAGGAGTCATGCAATACCAGGTCTATCAAAACTTCTCGCAACCCTTCATTTTTTGGCCTCCGGTTCTTTTCAACGTATTGTGGCTTCTTTATTTCTTTATTCTTTATTTGTGACTACGCTAAATTGTGCTGTGCATGGTATATTGCGTTGGTTGATATGTAAATGAGATGTTGCGTCTGTACTCTTTAATTTGCGCGTTGTTAGTAAATCACCTGCAGAAATTTCCACTCCCATCGGCACTGTCTTGGAATTGTGCGCTTGCGCTAATTTGCCCTGTTTAGTAAAACTGGCCCTGTGTCTCTTAAAGGTGCTGTATGTAATTTTTTGACTGTACTAAAGCTTAAAAACACAAAATTATATTTGCAGATATTTAGGAAACATGCTAAGTTCCCATACTTATTTCTCCAAAAAAAACAATGCTACTGCCAGTTATTCTACTTTGTAAATGTGTGTTCTGTGTCAGAAGGTCTGTTCTTGTTTTGGTCTGTGTGATTCCGCCCACTACCCAATAAAACTTCAACAGCCTGGGTTGCAAGTTGGCGGAAAACAGAGCATATTGCAGCCATGGAAGCAAGCAAACAAACTAAATCTACCATCTAAAAAGCTCTATGACCAGTGGCATATTAAAACACAAATAAATCAACTCATCAGTTTACAGCATAAGGTTCGTCGCCCTCCATTGTCTGTTGTGCTTGTGCCAATTGTGTGTCCTCAATCTGACAACCTGCATGACAATATGCTGAATTTGGACTGCAGTACCCATTTCAACTGCTAGCTATGTTGCAATATGTATGCAATATTACATACAGCACCTTTATAAAAACCCCAGTAGATATGGTTATGAGCAGAGTGTTGTACTATTTAAACCCAAACTACAAATTACTTACGAGTCAGGTGTTCTTAGTTTACGGCCAATTGAACAGTTGCAACAAATAAAAGTGTTTTTAAAACCACAAATTATGCAGTTATTGGTCAAGTTATGCAGTTACTGAAGCATGGACAGAACTTTTCAGAGTTGAGGAACTCATCTCACCCTCCTACCTTGCACACTGCTCTGCATGTTGTGCATGGACAAGCAAAATAAAGTAGCTGGAGTAGCTGCAGAGTGCCAAAAGTAGAAACAGACTGTCTGTCAACTGAAAGGTCCTCATAGCAATAGGCCTTTATCATAGTCCACGTGTTTTCACGTCTGGCATTGATTAGTAGCATAAGCAAATTTTTTGATTGTATTATCATCAACGGATGGTTGCCAGTTTTGACAAGAAAATTAAACTAACCTGGTGGAATTTGACAAAAAAAAATCAGCATTTCAAAGGGTTTATTTAGCCTTACACATTACCGTGCCACGTGTGTAACCTTCCATTTTAATGTGCAACATTATGCAATTATCCAGAGCCATAAGATAAATAGGACCTGCACACTGCTCAAGTTACTGCTGGAAGAATAATCTGAATACTCACTTTTAATTTTATTTTTAATGTTATTACTTTTACTGTTGCAGCATATTTATTATGATTAATCTCCAATCTGTCTACAATATAATGCTATACAATCACTGCACTCAAACCCAGAAGATATGACATGTTTAAGAGGACCAAACCAGTTACTATTGAATAATATATTGAATAAATAATATTTGAATAAAATATTTTCTCAATTTGACTTCAAATTTAAAGGATGACATTTACATTCTCTTTAAATTACAAAAGGACTTACTTTGGATTTACAGCCTAGTCTCAATGTGGTTGGAAACATATGCTCACTGATCAAAAATACAACGGAATCAACCAAATAATTATATGAATTCAGTATTCAAAAATTAAATATGGACCTGTAAAAATTCTGAGTTGTTGTTTCAGATGTTATGTCAATATTGTTTGCTTTAGTGTCTACATAATGGAAAGTAAATATACATAGAACTACACTTTGCTTTAAATACATCAGAATTCTCATGAGATCACATTGCAGTGAATAATTCTGTAAGAGTGCCTTGTTATTGATAAAATGGATGAAGAAAAAATCCTTGAAAGTAAGATTTGCTGAAACATAAGTCTTTTTAGACATTAATTAAACATTAGATGACTACTTACAATAAAAAAAAAAAAAATTATAAAAGAAATAACTGAGATCAGAAAATAAGATTAAGGATTTGTGTGACACTTTTTCTAAGTTGATTCTTTTTCAAAGGTTCCAAGGAAGATAAGTGCCCACTGTCTATAAAATGCTCCCATATGGAATGCGTCTCAAATAGCCTCTGACAACCAAGTCCAGCTCCTGGCCTGCTCGTGTGGCTTAGTTTCTAAGCCCCGGCGGAACTGCTATTACTGACAGGAGAAGGGGCGAAGGTGGGTCTCTGGCGCCTTTAAACCAGCTGCTTTGGGTAGAGGGGACTTGTCAGCCTGGGAAGGCAGCCCATCTAGGCGAAAGTAAACCCTGATTCCAAACCTCCGCTGCCTTGCAGAGACCCGGTTACGGGAAAGGCTTCGGGAGTAAACCCTGAGGAAAAATCCGGAGTGGAGTCCCTAAGGCGGTTGAATCGTTGACATTGACATCTTTCTGGCAGCTCCTGCAGCCAAAACTGGCTCCAAACGTAATGCTTTGCATTCCTTTGGATCAAGTCGGTGCGGCCGAGAGGGGGGCCCTGTTGAACGGGCAGCACTAGGTCTCCATGCATCTTGCCTAGGTTTGAACCCTGGAGAGGACACTCCGGTCTCGCCGTCTGGTGAGAGCACAACACGGAGGACAGCAGTTTATGAGTTATAAGTCCATGCTCAATTGGCGTAGAGTCGGACGCTACACGTTGTCCTCGACAGTGGGAGGGACCATCACAGTCCCACTGGTCAGCTATCACCTGCCTCAAGCTGGGCAGCCCCCAGCCAGTAAGGTGCTGACCCGCCACGGTCTGCCTGCTTCAGAGGGTGCCTGGAGCTTAGAGTCCTATGACTCAAGAAGTAGATTGTCAACCACGCACCAGGCAAGCAACAAAAGAAGAAAACCAAGTCACCAGCCCTCCGGATTGGAAGCTGGAACGTACGAACCATGCAGCCCGGACTGACCAACGATCTTCAAGAAATTGACGAGGCTCGCAAGACTGCAGCCATTGAGCGTGAGCTGCACAGACTTAATGTGGATATTGCAGCCCTGCAAGAGACATGACTCCCAGACAATGGATCCCTAAAGGAGGAACATTACACCTTTTTTTGGCAAGGGAAAAGTGCAGATGAACCCAGATAACATGGGGTAGGCTTTGCTGTAAGGAACACACTGCTAAAGATGACAGAACCACCACCAGATGGCACAGAGAGAATCCTCAAGTTGCACCTCTCAACAGAGGAGGGACCAGCCAACATCATCTGCGTTTACGCTCCAACGCTTCAGGCTACAGTAGAAATAAAAGACCAATTCTACGAGGTACTAGATGCAACCATTAGCAATTTTCCATCGTCAGAGCATGCCTACATTCTGGGTGACTTTAATGCAAGGGTGGGCGCAGACTGAGAGGCATGGCCAAATGTTCTAGGTCATCATGGTGTAAGAAAATGAACGACAACGGTCAAAGACTCCTTGAACTCTGCTGTCTATGCAATTTATGTGTGACCAACAACTTTTTCCAGAATAAGGCATGCCATAAAGTATCCTGGAGACACCCCAGGTCAAAACAATGGCATCAGTTGGACCTGGTCATCACCAGGTGTGACTCTCTGAACAGTGTCTGCAACACCAGAGCCTACCACAGTGCTGACTGCAATACCGATCACTCACTGATCGCCTCCAGAGTAAACCAAGAAAGATCTACCATTCCAAGCAAAAGGGTCAGCCTCGCATTAATGCCAGCAAGACTGCCTACCCAGACAAGAACAGCGAGTTCATTATGAGACTTGAAGAAACCCTGACTAACTGCCAGGAACAGAATGCTGAGGACAGATGGAACTTTGTCCACAGTACCATCTACAGCGTGGCCATGCTGACCTATGCCAAGAAGGAGTGCAAAAACGTCAACTGGTATGAGGCTAACATCACTGAAATGGAGCCTGTCATCAACGGCAAACGCAGCGCACTGACCGAGTGCAAACGTGATCCAAGTCAGAGGAATCTGCAAGCATTGAAGGCTGCATGATGCAAGGCTCCGCAAACAGCACAACGCTGTGCAAACAACTACTGACTTCAGCTGTCAGGCAACATCCAACAAGCCTCAGACACCGGTAACATCAGACGCATGTACGAGGGCACCAAGCAAGCAACAGGAAAACCGGTGAAGAAGAGCACGCCGCTGAAATCCAAGACAGGAGAGACCATCACAGACCAGGACAAGCAGCTTGTGAGATGGGTTGAACACTATCTCGACCTGTACTCCAGAGAAAATTCTGTCTCCCAGGAAGCACTTGACGCAATCGAGGACCTGCCTGTTCTAAAGGAATTGGATGCAGAGCCCACCCTGGAGGAACAATAAAAACCATCAATGCCTTATCATATGGCAAAGCTCCAGGTGAAGATGGAATACCCCCTGAAATCATCAAGTGTGGAAAGCCAGCCCTGCTTGAGCCACTTCACGAACTCCTGTGTCAGTGTTGGAGAGAAGGTAAGGTCCCCCAGGACATGCGCGATGCCAAGATTGTCACACTGTACAAGAACAAGGGTGACCGAAGCGACTAATAATTACCGCGGCATCTCTCTTCTGAGCACTATGGGCAAAGTCTTCACACGCGTGGTCCTTGCTCGACTGCAGGTCGTCGCTGACCGCGTATATCCAGAGTCCCAGTGCGGGTTCAGGACAGAGAGATCCACTGTGGACAATGATTTTCTCAGCACGTCAGCTCCAGGAGAAATGCCGAGAGCAACGAATTCCACTTTACACCGCCTTCATAAACCTTACCAAGGCGTTTGACCTTGTAAGCAGAAGAGGCCTGTTCCAGTTGCTGAAGAAGATTGGCTGCCCCCCCACAGTTGCTCAGCATCACTGCCTCCTTTCACGACAATATGAAGGGCACTGTCAACTTCGATGGCACATCATCTGAACCCTTCACCATCAAGAGCGGCGTAAAACAAGGCTGTGTCCTTGCATCAACATTGTTCGGCATCGCCTTCAAGGACTCGGAAGAAGGTGTTCACCTGCACACCAGAAGAGACGGGAAGCTGTTTAACCTGTCCCGCATGAAGGCCAAGACCAAGGTCCGCACAGTGCTCATCAGGGAGATGCTGTTCGCAGATGATGCCGATCCGACCTCGCACACCAAAGAAGATCTTCAAAGTTTGATGGACCAGTTAGCTCATGCCTGCAGGGAGTTCGGTCTGACTATCAGCACCAAAAAGACCAACGTCATGGACCAGGATGTCCTCGGACCATCGATCTGTATCGACAATGAGAAGCTCAAGATCACCAACCAGTTTGCCTACCTGGGTTCAACAGTTACCAGCAATCTTTTACTCGACGCCAAGATCTCCAAACGCATCACCAAAGCCGCCGCCGTCATGGCAAAGCTGAACAAGAGAGTGTGGGGCAACAACCAGCTGACAGTGAACACTAAGCTCAAGGTGTACAAGCCATAGGTCCTCAGTACCTTACTGTACGGCAGTGAGGCCTGATCCACATACACCAGAGGGTAGAATCGCCTGGAGAGCTTCTACCTTTGCCGTCTTTGCTGGATCCTTAACATCACATGGCGGGACAAGGTCACCAATACTGAAGTGCTGGAGAAAGTAGGCTCCCTCAGCATGCGTCTTATGCTCTGTCAACGTCGACTGTGATGGCTTGGGCATGTGCGCCGTATGGATTATGGACGCATCCCCAAGGACCTCCTGTATGGTGAGTGGGCCATGGGGCATCGTCCAACGGGTCGCCCAATGCTGCGCTTCAAGTCTGCAAACACGACATGAAGCTGACTGACATCAAGCCAAACAGCTGGGAACTGATAGCCACCGACCACGGACACTGGCATCATGTAGTTTGTGAGGGAGTCAAAAGGGAGGAGAAGAGGAACCTGCAGCTGGAGGACAAACGACAATGGAGAAAACAGAGGCAGCAGAACCAGACCTCCTACCAGCCGTCCAATTTTGTGTGCAACACCTGTGGCAGAGACTGTCAGGCTAGAATCGGACTGCTGAGCCACATCAGACGCTGCTCTCAAGAAGACCGAACAGACCAGACAAGGCGTTACCATTGTCTTCCGAGACAGATGGATACCTACTACTATTTTTCAAACATGTTTATAATATCCTGAAATTCGCAAATTTTGAGAGCACCTTCTTTTCATTGTATGGGGGTTATTTATTTATTTAAATGTTTATTTATTTATTTTTCAAATGAAGTGTAAAAAGTATATTAATTCCTCAACAGTACAGTCCTTAACAAACCGGACAAAACAAAACCGTTTTTCAGCTTGTGAGAGCCCTGATATAAGTTTCTTTGTAGCCACAGAAGAAAGATTTGAGCGTTCTTTATTACTCTGCCAGAATAATTGATGTATAGCTGCTATTTTGTTATGTAAATACCCAGGCATTTTACAGTGTTCTTCACAGGAATGCATACTATTAAGGAATCATCACATTCAAGTCGTTATTATTATTTGTATAGCACTTTTAACAATGCAAATTGTGTCAAAGCAGCTTTACATCAGCTTGATATAAAGCTGGGTGGCTTTACATCAGTTTTACAGTATTTAGACGGGGAAATAGTATGTCTAGATAGTGTCATTCTCCTCTGGCCAGACAAAATCAGCAGTTTAAATCTAGGCTGCAGCAGAGTCAGATTGTGCAAAGGACTCATCTGGTTCCTGTGGTCTTGTCCTGATGGCCATCTAGGAGACAGGGTCTTCACTGGGGATCAGTCTCTGGGGCTCATCTAGTTGCCCTTGTCTCCACAGACGTTCAGGGCTGTAGAGGTCATCTCTAGGTCCTGGTCCACCATCTGATCCGGATACGGACTGGATCCTGTGGCTGCAGTGACCATCTGATCTGGATACAATCTGGATCTGGGTGGCTACGCTGACCTCGGAATAAGAAAGAAACAGACTAATATTAGCTTAGATGCCATTCTTCTAACGATGTAACAAGTACATTGGGTGTTTTGGGAAGTGTTCCCGGTTCCGGTTGACCTAATTAATGTTAAATAAATGTAATTAACTAAATAACTGTTTTTTAAATTAAAACTGACAGAGTGTGTCTGCTTCCCGAACAGTGTTAGGTAGATTGTTCCAGAGTTTGGGCACTAAATAGGAAAACGATCTCCCGCCCGCAGTTGATTTTGATATTCTAGGTATTATCAAATGGCCAGAGTTTTGAGATCGCAGCGGATGTGAAGGACTATAATGTGATTAGAGCTCACTCAAATATTGAGGTGCCAAACCATTCAGGGCCTTATAGGTAATTAGCAAGATCTTAAAATGTATACAATGTTTAATAGGGAGCCAGTGCAGTGTTGACAGAACCGGGCTAATGTGGTCATACTTCCTGGTTCTAGTAAGAACTCTAGCTGCTGCATTTTGAACCAGCTGAAGTTTGTTTATTAAAAGCGCAGAGCACGTATGAACTTTATGAACACCCAATAAAGCATTACAATAATCTAGCCTCGAGGTCATGAACACATGAATTAATGTTTCTGCATTTGACATTGAGAGCATAGGTCATAATTTAGATATATTTTTAAGATGAAAAATGCAGTTTTACAAATGCTAGAAACATGTTTTTCGAAGGAAAGATTGCTATCAAAAAGTACTATACATTCCGTTAGTTTTGCAAATTGATATGTTTCATCGGGTCGCGAAGAAATATAGAGCTGAGTATCATCAGCACAACAGTGAAAGCTAACACCATGATTCCTAATGATATCTCCCAAGGGTAACATGTAAAGCGTGAAAAGTAAGGCGCGTAGTACTGAGCCTTGAGGTACTCCATACTGCACTCACAAAGAGACATTCATTGTCTTACAGGTTAAATATTTGATTAACTTTTGAGTGTGCCTCCTGCATAACCATGTAAAGGGGGAAAAAAGTAAAGGATAAAGAAAAAGATGTTAAGAATTTCAAAATGTATCAACAATGTATGAACTGTCAAATCACTCTTACAGGAATGAGTTGGTACACTTACAGTCTCTAGTGTTGAACACACTATTTTTTAAAAAAAATTGTAGGCAGTCTACATAGCCTGTGTCAAAACAGCCTGCGTGACTCTCTGTATGTTTGTACATACCCAATACTGTATCTCCTTTCAGAGGAGAAAAGGCTACTAGAAAGAAGACAGGAGAGCTACTGCCAGCAGAAAATGAAAGTTGAATGAGGTCTAACCAGTTTAGTTTAATGTAATTTCTCAGGTTTTCCCTGTGGCAATAACCTGGTGGCCCTATAGGAAATGAAGAACAGGGTCTTTTTACTAAAAGAACTAAGAGGCTTAGAATCACTTCAATGATCACTGGCCGTAGATTACCTCATTAATTCTGTGTCAGTAACAGAGCATTACCTGAATTCATTGAACAGCTGATTCACAAAAAGAATTATGCAAATTAAGTGATCTTGCAATTAGGCCAAATATGGTAGTAATTAGCATTAATTGTAGCATGTAAATCATTCTACTCAACAGCAAGGCAAGCTAAAGCATGTAAAAATAAATAAATAAAAAAGTACATTCAACATAGCTCAGGATAATTGGTGGTGGGAGTGGGGATAATAAGCAAACATTTTATTTATTTTTTTTCTCCAGGTATAACAGGACTCCACACCTAAACTCTATAAACTTCTGTACCTTTTAGATACTAATATGTACACTTTAGATATTATTATGTACGTTTATGGTACCAGTATAGACCCCTTAAGTACAAAGGTGTATTTTTTAAAAAAAGATACTGCCCCAGTGACAGCTTTTGAACCCAACCCACCCCAGGACAGAGGTTGCCTGTAAAACATGGAACGAACCAAGAAAAGCTTGAAATTGTATGGAACTGAGAAGCAAATCCAAGGAAAACAATAGCAGCAGAATAAAGCCTGCAATCAACAACAACAAAAAAACAAACAAACAAAAATGTTACTGAATAAGAGAAAACTTTTTTAAAGCCAGCGAAGTAAACTGCACAGATCAGGTGTTGAATAATAAAAAAGATTAATGCCTAGGAATCTCTTTGTAATGAATTATTGCATAAATTATTGCAATCAGCTGTTGTTTTGTAACATTATTATTATTATTATTATTATACATAAAGCTTTTTAAGAGAGAGTCATGGTCAGAATTATATTGGCACCCTAAAAATTTGATCAAAGAGGATTGTGAAAATAAATCTGTATTGTTTATTCCTCTGATCTTTCATTTAAAAAAAAAGTAAATAAAAATAAAATAAATTTTAAAAATCACAAAAATATAACTTTTCAAAAAATCACATTATGATTTTTTTTCCCTCTAATACACATTGACCACAATTATTTGTAGTCCTAGAAATTATTATGAGTAAAATCTCTGAAGATCTGTATTCCCATTCATATTTACATTTACATTTTTTAGAACACCAGGGTGGCTAGGAACATAAAATTATCCAGCCATGACCTCCAGTTTCACAGGAATATAAATATGAGGAGGCTAATATTCTTTGTCATCCATCACAATGAAAAAAAAAAAGGAAAATACTTCTAAAGTGAAAGTCGTGACGTATTGTCAAGTATGGTGACCCATACTTGAAATTGGTGCTCTGCATTTAACTCATCCAAGTGCACACACACAGCAGTGAATAGTGAACAAACGCGCGCACACACACACACACACACACCGTGAACACACACCCAGAGCAGTGTGCAGCCATTGCTCCAGCGCCCGGGGAGCAACTGGGGGTTCGGTGCCTTGCTCAAGGGCACCTCAGTCATGGTATCGAAGGCAGAGAGAGTGCTGTTCATTCACAATCCCCATCTTCAATTCCTGCCGGTGCGAGAATCGAACCGGCAACCTTCAGGTTACAAGCCCAACTCCCTAACCATTAGGCCACGACTTCCCCCATCTGAAGCAACAGAGCTTTACAAAATATGAATTCAAGAAAATAGCACATAAAAATGCATTAAAACTAAAGCATTGAACATTTCCATTTCCACCATTAGGACAATAATTAAGGAGTTTCAATCAACAGGAAATGTTACAAATCTGCCTACAGTATATTGTCTGTGACAATATTGTCTTAATGCAACATGAGGAGGATAGTTTGAGTGGCCAAAGTCTCTCCAAGGATCACAGCTGGATAATTGCAGAAAATAGTTGAGTCTTTGGGTCAGAAAGCCTTATAATGGGCCATGGCTGGATCTTCCAAAAAAACAATGATCCAAAAGGACCATCAAAATCAACACAAAAATGGGTCACTGAGCACAAAACGAACGTTCTGCCATCCCATTTCCCTGACCTGAACCCTAGAAATCTGAAAAGGTGAAAATATCAACATGGAGCTGTGAATCTGAATGGTCTCTGATCTCTTTTCAGGTGTTCTCCAAACTCTTCAGGCATTTTAGGAGAAAACTCAGAGCTGTTAAATTGGCAAAAGAAGCTTGCAAAAAGTATTGAATAAAAGGGTGCCATTCATTGTGGTCAGTGTGTATTGGAGAAAAACATTTCTTTTATAATGGGATTTCCCTTCCTTTCCATTTTACTTCAATGAAAGTTTTTTTTTTTTTTTTAATAAAAGATCAAAATGATTAACAGTGCAGATTTATTTTCACAGGCTTCTTTGTTCATATCTACAAAGAGTACCAATAATTTTGATGGATAAAGACTGCAAACACAACGTTAATCTGAAGTTAAACCTGCCTCCTGGTAGGTTTAATTTAAGCCCCAATTTAGTCCTGAAGTAGCTCTAGTCTTCCTCCAGGAAATCAGCCTATTAAAATCTGGACTACACTAAGTCTGAGACTATTTAAAACTATGAGAGAGAAAGCAGATTTCTTTTAATCTGGTTTAAATTACCATTTTAGTCTAGGTCTAGGTTTAAACTCTGTCCGGGAAACCGCACCATAGTGTATATAGTGTATGTACTGTACATAGTTTTATGAGTACAATAGCCAACATGGGCCTATTGGAAATATATAACTCTGCCTGTATTTCTGCAAAACCTGAAATATGTTGCTAACATTTTTCACTTCTCAGGTGACGTCCACATTCAGGCACTATAAATGATATATATATATATATATATATATATATATATATATATATATAGGCCCGTAGCCAGCTATGAGGCCACCGAGGTCCATACCTCGGTAAATGTTTCATGTTCAAATATAAAATTTGTTCTCTGAATGAATAATTTACTGTTAAACTCCTCATATGAATGTCTGCATGACATGTATAATTCAGTTTAGACAGTTTGCAAGAATTTTAGCATCCGTGGCAGGCACGTGCACACATAGACATAAATGGGGGCTTGAGCACCTGCCCTTTTTCTTCCTCGAGAGAAAGTGCCCTTTTTTCCGTTATTTTTATTTATTTATTTTTTATTATTTTTTTTGAATGAATATATGTATATATGTGCGCGTGTGTGTGTTTCTGTTTGCGCACAGCTTTCCCTGTCACACAAATAAAAAATCTAAATATCAGGTCAGGTCAGGAAACGTTGAGACTTTCTCCCCTCCGCGTCTTTGCAGCACAGTAGTGTAGCGCACATTGATCTGCACATGCACATTGCACATCACAGGCAGACAGAGGAGACAGAAAAAAAAAAAAAAAAAAAAAGGGACTTGAGACAGAGAACCTCCCTCCCTCTCCAGTTGTGTTTGTCTTGGTGTGGAGGTGAGTGGTGATGAACAACAGACTAAGCTACCTGTGCCTTGAATTTACAGCTAATTATCCAAAAGACAAAAGGCAATTATAGTTAATTTGTCTTGCTAACATCCATGATTCATGAGAGAGCTACCATGTAAGTTAGCTAAAGTTTAGTTAAGGCAATAGGAAATCTAGTAGGTTAGACCGGTGGGTGTTCTTTCACAGCATGATTCAGTTTACTAAAATGCATTTAGAATGATCACACAATTCAAGATATGGGGGCAGAAATGTATATATTTATATCATTTCACATAGTTAATCAGTATCACAAGACTGACGTTTTTTCCACCAAAAAGCAGCATGATTACAAATGTGATATTGATTTTATAAAGCAGTTCAATAAACAAGAATTTGATATTAAGACACTTATGTTTTAGACACAATATTGACTGTTTTTGATCTATTTCGCCAACAAATATAATTCCAATTTGCGTCTCTGAGCAACACGATGCTGTTTTGTTCCTGAATGAATCAACCGTTTAAATGATTCGGTTCAATCTCAATAACTCACTTATTAACAGGGACTTGCTGCCACCTACTGACAGTTTTAATTTCACATTTAAAGTATCTTTTCATTTTTTTTTTTTTTTTTAATAATTTCAAATATCAGTATTCAACGTTTTATGTTTAAAATATCAAAACAGTATTAATACATTTGTAACTGCAGGTTAAATACATTCATGTCCTACATTAAACAGTGTGTAAATGCATCTAAATGCCACTTCTAATGCAGCTTCTGTGTTTTTTCTGCATTGCAAAGATTAATTTTGTCAATACTGATTTAATTTACTTGGTAACAGCCCAAATGACTTATTCTAACTGACTGATTCAATTTAAGAATTTAACTGAAAAGATGATGCACACCTTTAGAAAAAAATGGCTTTATAAAGGTAAAAAATGCCCATAAAATCAGTTTAAACTTATTGGAAATGATTAATTTCTATTACTGCTGTGAACTGATCACCACACAGAATATGAAGAATATCAAAAACTTTAGGAGTCAGCTGTCCAAGGTAGTGCTTAAGATATCAGCACAATAACACACTCAGCAAAATGTCATCTAATTATCGTTATCAATAAAATCCCATAAAATATTGAGATATATTTTTTGTCAATATAGCACACTCCTAACATATTTAACGTTTTGTTTAGAAAAAAAAAATTAAATAAATATGAGAAGTGCCCTTTTTTCCACTTGAGCCCCTGCCCCTCAAAATGTTTGTGCACATCCCTGATCCGTGGTATGAATATGATCGCTGCGAGACGCTGGCGGAGTGAACTTGAGAGAGCAGTGATAAGTGAGGACGCGGGCGTAGCCTCTGTGTTGCCAGATCCAGATATTATAAGCGGTTTTAGGCTTGTTTTTTCCACTTAATTTGACACTTTAGAAAATTAATAAAGTAGGAAGTTGTAGTTTTGGGTTAGGGTCAGCAATATCTTTATATTATCTTATTTACAAAAGATTTGAAATAATTTCGGTTTATTTTTATTATTTATTTATTTATTTTTTCATTTTTAATAGCAACATCTGGCAACATTGCATCGCCGCCCGGCACTCAAACTGACAGTAATCAAAAAAGCCCATGGACAGGTTATTGCTGACAGGATACGACATTCGTTAAGGAAAACGCAAAACTATCATGATATCATCTGTCAGAAACGTTATCAACGTTGTCAAAAACAGTATTTAATACTAGTACACAGATCTGTAGAACAAGTAGGTTACACAATGAAATGAAATGAAATTAAATTAAATACGCAAACACTAGCCATGAAGAAGCTATGTCATTCAGTATAGTAGTTAAATTTTCTCAAACCATATTATAAACATTCATAAAAGCACCAGACAAAATTATCAGCTATAGGCTATAGCAATGGTTATTAATAAAAACTACAACAGTAATATATTGTTGCATGAATAATAAACAACAGATAAAATTATCCACCCCTAACTATTAAGTATTAACACATTTTGATGCAATATAGGGTATGATTTAAAAATTATCATCCCTCCAAAACAGAGAAAACATCTTTCACAAACATCTATATGTCTGTCTCTTTTAAAATGTTTATAGTGTATTTAAAGAGTTTTTTTTTTTTTTTTTTTTTTTTGTATTTGTATGTTATTATAGCACAATTTATTCAATATATTTCATTTTGTGAAATAAAAATGTGTATGCAATTTTAGCTTTCTTCTACGACGTTTTGTGGACTGTTGAGATTTCACCAGATTCTTATCCGAGCACTTAGCATCACAAGTTCAACGCTGTACCAGGTGAACTGCAAGTTTGCTCTATCAGCCATATATATGAAGCAGATTATGTAATGCAAACATTGGAGTCTATTAGTTTACACATCATGCACTATGGTAAAAGTATACTGAGGGCATTGTATTTTCCAGTGAGCCTGAACTGAAGATAGCATATGTATATGTTCTCAAAGCTTATATACATCGAGTAAAAATCACAAAACTCCAGTTTCATGGGGTCTTTACCAAAATCTCATACATTTCTGTTACAACTATTATATACAATACCCGGATCTTAGACAATACTTCGCCTTAGCTCACCCCAAAGAGTGCTTCAGAAAATGGAGAGGATCACACGTCCTCTAAAAGTGATTTAAATGTTGATGAAAGTTGAAAAGGGTACGTACTGCAAGTCATTACAATCCATTTAGGTCTTCAAACCGAACAATCAGGATATTGCTCCAAATGACGATGGCCTACTTAAACAGGCTCTAGAGAAATGAACAATAAAGAGGCTCTTCAAAGAAACAGCTGAAGGTGAAAGTGTGCAAGAGATTTAAAGCATGTGCAAGATTAAATGAAAATCATATTAACTCTCCTCTAAAGTCTTGGAAAATTAATTGATGATTTGAAGTGTGAAATTGCAACATTCTGGGGGAGAGATATACTGTAATGTGAGGATACCTCTTACTTTATTTCTAACTGTCCGCTACTGACTTTAGGACCCCAGAATATGGAATGCGATCAACAAATATCAGGTTACTATCTGCTATAAATCTGTAACATTGACATCTTTGATTTTAAAGCTCATTTATTGCATTCAATAAAATAAATAAATAGATAAATAAATAATAATAATAATAAAATAAAATAAAAATAAAATAAAAGCGGTTGCTTTTTAAGGTAGGTAGCTCCACTGGAACTACCTACCTTAACTGAAGGTTGTCTGTAATTCTTATTGTCAACCCTATTTTAATGAAGATTTTATCTTATACATATACACATATATATATATATATATATATATATACATATATATATATATATATATATATATATATATATATATATATATATATATATATACACACACACATTACATTTACATTTACTCATTTAGCAGACGCTTTTATCCAAAGTGACTTACAAATGAGGACAATGGAAGCAATCAAAATCAGCAAACGATCAATGATATACAAGTGCTATAACGAGTCTCAGTTAGCTTAAGGCAGTACACATAGCAAGGTTTTTTTTTTTTTAATTATATAACAAATAAAAAGAAAACAAATAGAATAGAAAAAGAATAGAGCAAGCTAGTCTTAGATGCCTTTTTTGGTTTTGTTAAATGTATAATAAATAAAAAGAAAACAGAATATAAAAATATTAGAAAAGCTAGTGTTAGTTTATATGTGTGTGTGTGTGTGTGTGTGTGTGTGTGTGTGTGTGTATATATATATATATATATATATATATATATATATATATACAGTAGTCAACATTTGAAGTGGATCAAAAAAGTTCATCAAAGATGTCCTAAGACCAGAACGGGTCTTGTTTTGGTTTTAGGACAACTTTGATGAAAGATTTTGATCCACTTCACATGTTGACTACTGTATATATTGGGGCTGTCAGTTTAACGCGTTAACTTAATTTATAAAAAAAAATAACGCAATTAAAATATATTAATGCAGTTAACGCACTGGCCCCGCCCCCAGACTTGCACATCATCTTACATTTCATACAGTTGACTATTGACAAATACAGTTGACAACAGCTCCATAAATGCAGTTATGCCCTAAAATTCAAGATATTGGTGCAAAAATGCCCATGTAAGTGTTTTTGTCTCATATTTATATAATCGATATCACAGGAGCAGGAGAACAATATCACTCGAGTGCTGATTGTCCCGAATATCACGAGTTTAAATGTGATTTTATACAACAGTTCAGTAAATAAGAAGTTGATACAGTATTGTGTTGTATTTTAAACACAATATTGTCTGTTTTTGCTCAGTTTTGCAGAATTGTCCATCTCCAAGCAGCACAGCGGTGTTTAGTTTCTGAATGAATTTGCGTTTTGAAGGAATCGTGTGAATCAATGATTCAAAAAGTTTACTTCATTCCTGAATGAATCAGCCGTTTGAACGTACCGAATTAAGACATTTACCGCCACCTGCTGGCAGATTTAGTTTCTTATTTAGAGTATCATTTAATTATTAAAAATAAGCATATGAATAATAATAACAACAACAGCAATAATAATAATAATAATAATAATAACAATAATAATAATAAAAATATTAAAGGTTTAGTTCACCCCAAAAAATTTAATTCTGTCATCATTTACTCACCCTCATGTCGTTTCAAACTTTTCTTTTGTGGAACATACAGTGCCTTGCGAAAGTATTCCATATACATATTCAGTATTCTTTTTTTTTTTTTTTTTTCACGTTTTGTTTTGTTGCTGCCTTATGTTAAACTGCTTTAAATTACTTTTTTCCCCACATCAATCTACACTCCATATACCATAACTGTAAAGCAAAAAAAACAAAAAAAAAACAGGTTTTTAACATCTTTACAAATTTATTAAAAATAAAAAACTAAAATGATTCCATTGCATAAGCATTCATACTAGAGGTCTGCATTCCCGCGGCTCTCCCGTGGGAACTGCGGAACCCGACCAGGTTTCTTGCGCCACGGGATTAAATTCCCGAATAAAACGCGGTAGCGGTCGGTAACTCTGGTGTCATTTGAGCACGAGCGGGAGCGGGCTGTCTAATAATATCGACGTCCATTCAGAACAGCATATCTGCGCTTTATTCTTATTGACCACCTGTACAGCCTGCACTCAGGACTGTGCATGCGCTGCACGCATGCTTTCTGCGTCACGCGTTTTATTTGCGGGGTCTGCATGTGCATAACGGTCCTCAGAGCAGACTGTACCAGTGGTAAATACGGCCTTCAGACAGAACAGGCAGGCTGTCGATGAGTGACAGAGCAGAATAAGGATGGAGCAAAGTGTGGATGCGCTGTCCTTGAAGGACATTCAACTCGGTTTTGTTTATATTTTGCTTAGCCTATAATTTTAAATGACAGATGTCAATGTCGTATTTATTTATTTTTCTCTTTGACACTTTTCCTACAGTGTTAACAGAAAAATGTCAAACAAATTTATTTTGACAAGACGAATAATAATAGCTAATAGGCTATTTTTGTACAACCTACATTTTTTTTTTTTCTCTGCGACACTTTTTCCTATTGTGTTGTAAATGTTAAACGAATTGCATCCTGGCAAGATGAATAAAAATAAGAAATACAATTTTTGTACAACATTTTTATTTTCGCTGTGACACCTTTTTCTTTCCTACTGTGTTGCATAAAATGTTAAATGAATTTTGTGTCTCAACATAATTCATATAAATTCAAAGTCAATAAATTCAAGACTCTTGACAAGACGAATAAAATACAATTTTGTGCAGAGTAGCCTAAACTTTTATTTGTTAGCCTATTTCTCTTTCTTTCAGTAGCGGAAATTTAAATGTGAGATTCTGGAAACGAGATCTAAATTTAGCGGGGACAGCAGGTGAACAAAGATTGAATATATAGCAGGAGCGGGTGGGTGCGGACTAAAAAAACAGTCCCGTGCAGACCTCTAATTCATACCCTTATCTGGGATGGTTGAAATTTAGCTCAGGAGCATTCATATTGCTTGTATATGTTACTACACTTCAAGTGAAGTTAACCTGTGGCAAATTCAATTGAATGGGTTTGATTTGGAAAGGCACACACGTCTTAATAAAAGGTCTAACAGCTGATAATGCATATCAGAGCAAAAACCAAGGCCTGAAGTCCAAAGAACTGCCTGTAGAGCTCAGAAACAGGTTTGCGTCAAGCCACAGATCTGAGGAAAAGTTCAGAAAAAAATCTGCTTCATTGAAGTTTCACAGTCTCTGTTACCCTTAATGGAAGAAGTTTGAAACAGCCAGGACCCTTCCTAGAGCTGGACTCCTGGCCAAACTGATCAACTGATGGAGAAGGGCCTTGTCTAGACTGGTGACAGAGAACCTGATGGTCACTCTAGTTGAGCTCGATGATCATATATGCTGATGAGAGAAACCTACAGAAGGACAAACATCACTGCAACACTCCAACGATCTGGGCTTTATGGCGGTGTTGCCAAACTCAATCGTCTCTTCAGTTAAGACACATGAAAACACACTTGCTATTTACAAAAAAAGCAACTAAAGGATCCTCAGACTCTGAGAAACAAGATTCTCTTGTCTGATGAATCTCAATTCCAAACATCATGTTTGAAGAAAACCAGCTCTGCTCATCACCTGCAGAGTACCATCCCAAAAGTAAAGTGTGCTGGTATCAGCCTCATGCTGTGAGGCTGTTTTTCAGCGGCATGGACTGAGGGACCCGTTAGAGTGGAAGAAAAGCTCAGTGCACCAAAATATTGAGATAGCCTTAATGAAAACCCAGTCCAGAGCATTCAGAACCTCAGACTGCGCAAAAGGTTCACCTTCCAACAGGACAATGTTTCTAAGCACAGCAAGAGTGGCTTATAGACAACTCTGTGAATGTCCTTGAGTGGCCCAGCCACAGCCTGGGCTTGAACCCAATCAAATATTTCTGGAGAAACCTGAAAATGTGCATCTGCCCCCATCCAACCTGACAAATGAGAGGTGAAGAGGCGAGGAGAAGAATGGTAGATAATTGCCAAATGATGATGTGCAAAGCTTGTCGCATTAAACAAAAAAGACTTAAGATTGTAAAGGTGCTTCAGCTAAATATTTAGTTGAGGGTATGAATACTTATGCAATGTACTTATTTCAGTTTAAAAAATAAAAAATTACGAAGTTGTGACAATTCTGTTTTTGCTTTGTCAGTATGGTGTATGGAGTGTAGATTGATGTGGGGAAAAAAGTAATTTAAAACAGTTTAACATAAGGCAGCAACATAACAAAATGTGAAAAAAATGAAGGGGTATGAATACTTTCGCAAGGCCCTGTAAAAGAAGGTATTTTGAAAACTGTTGGTAACAAAGCTGTTTTGGTTACTAATGACTTCCATTGCATGAACAAACAATACTGAGATTTTTCTCAAATTATCTTCTTTTGTGTTCCATAGTTTATGTTAAGCTGTTGTAGCTTAAATGCTTGTGTAATTTTTTTTTTTTTTTTAATCAAATAAAATATCTCTAAAGCTACAATTTGTAATGTCTACTTGATACTTTCTCATTTGACACAAAAAAAAAATAGCTTTAAATAATCTTTTGTGGGTATTTTCGCAGTCAAATTTATTTCGCTATTAATTTTGATTAATTAGATTAATCGAAACATCATGTAATTAATTAGATTAAAAAAATAATCGACTGACATCCCTAGTATACACACACACATATATCTGTTATTACATTGTCTTTATTTATTAGGCATTTTGATGGTGTACCTAACATTGTTTGCTTTCCTTTACTTGCTGTAAAATATGGTAACACTAAGCTGCTGCTGTCACGCTACGGTGAGATAAGCGTACGAAGAAGACGGTGAAGAATTTCCAATAACGCTTTACCCACAGAAGGGTAATTCACGACAGGCAGGCAGGTCACACACGTAGGGAACATTCACAATATCGGACAAAGGAGGATGAAGAGACTAGACTATAGGTAGGGGTGCTAATGAGGGACTGACAGGTGAGGAGGATGAACTAATAACAACACAACGAGAACAGGGATATAACCAAATATGGGCACAAGAGGGAGAAAACAGAACAAACAGTCAATGAGGTGTGACAGCTGCATTGTTGGGAAGCATTAAGTAATGCATTACAATATTGCATTACTCCTGAAAATGTAACTGATTACTTTGTTACTTTTTATTTAAAGTAGTGTTACATCATTTGCATTGCTTTTTTTCACCTCAGCTCACACCTTTTAGACCTTTATTAGAAGTTCTAATTTTTTCAAATGTTTAACATAATGCATCAAAGAGTAAAGTCTTTAAACTCAATTGTGTCAAAAAACATACAAAATGCAAAACAAAACAAACCACTGATGCAAGGTCCTTTACCACCAAAAGGGAACAAATAAGTTTTAGGTTGAAGAAACTGCCCATACAGTAGAGGGAACAACACAAACACATGTACCTTACAGGACAGCAGAGGAATAGGATGCAGGAGAAGCAAGTTTAATAGTCATTTCTGCAATTATTTTACTGAAAAAAGTGAAACAAGCAAACAAATAAATAAATAAAGTGAAACACAGATGTCATTTTTGGTTATTGTACACCTTTGGCAGACATATTCTACACACAATTCTAGATTAAAGACATATTTTTAACCTAGCAGACATGTAACACATTACATGTCTATAATTCAAACGTGTTGAAGAATTGTTAGGCTGCATTAATTAGGTCAACCAAAACTGGGAACACTTCCCAATGTACTTGTTACATCTTTAAGAAGAATGGCATCTACGCTAATTTTGGTCTGGCTCATACTTATTCCAAGGTCACCAAATAATTTCTGGCAATATTATTGACTTGACTGCACAGACACTATTGGAAGAGAACTGAATTGAGCTAGACAATGTCATCACTGAATCAATGATGAACAATGACTTTAACTGAAAAAATTGACTGTTTACTAGAGATGCACCGATTGACCGGCCAGTGATCAGAATCGGCCGATTTTTCGCATGACCGGCCCAGATCGGTGACCGGCCGGTCAGTCTCACGTCTTGCCGATTCCGAGCCGATCCTTTTATTGCCAGCGGGGCAGGACATGACGTCACAGCCACGCACACACTCACGTCATTTCGCGTGAGAATGATTCTAATTTTAATTGCATTCAGTGTAAACGGTGACTGATAATGTATTTATGTCGTGCACAGCCTGAGTGAGTGTGTGAGAGAGACAGCACACACAAAGTAACTCAAAGAAATGTATAGATGCATGCTGCGGGAGGAAAAAATAAAAAAAGAAGATATTTACAAAATATGATTTAGATAAGCAACATTATACGGCCATGATGTTTCCCCGAATATTAATATCAACACGATTGCAATGTGACAATTATTTTATACAATAGTATTTCAATAAACAAGAAGTTAAAATTAAGTGACTTAGATTTTGGACAATATATTGACTGTTTTTGCTCAATTTCGCTGACGAAAATAGTTCCAATCAAACACATTTTTGAACGAATCGAGTGAGTCAATGATTCAGTGGCTCATTCATAAGGACAGTCACTTGCCTCGTTTCTGAATGAATCAGACGTTTGAATGAATCGGTTGAATGAATAAATGGCTCACTCATTAAAACAGACACTTGCCGCCACCTACTGGTGGTTTAGTCATATTTAAAAGTATCATTGCATTTTTTCAACATTTATTTGTATGTTTAAAAAAAATATGTGAAACATTAATCTTATACAATTATTTATGCATTTGAAATTTTGCAGTGTAAATGCATTTATGGCACCTCAGCTTCATCAAACTGTCTGTGCAAATGCATCTAATGCCACTTCAGATGCAGCTTCTGTTTCCTCAGCAGTGGAAAGATAGTTTGTTAATACTAATTTCATTTGAATGGTAACAACTCTACAGTTTCTTATTATGCTAACTGAATTAATTGAAACAAAGTAAGAATGTGAAAGATGATGTGAAAGATGACATTTAATAAGGTTAGGGGGAAAAATGACCATTTATAAACATAGTGGGAAATGACATCTGTTTTGTTACATACAGCAACTCATTTTAAGTTAACCATTTCTTCCTCTTTCCAGTCACAGAGCACTTTATTTTGAAAATTGTTTAAGTGAGAGAAAATCTGTAACTTAGTCCAGATTGGGGGAATTGTAATGTTTAATAATTTCTTTTATTATGTAAATAATTTTTGCATTGAAATTTGCATAGATTTTTGTTTGTATATGTTGTCAATTATAGTTCTTAGAAAGAAAATCGGAATCGGCAAAAATCGGTATCGGCAGGTCACACTTCCTAAAAATCGGAAATCAGAATCGGCCAAGAAAATTGCAATCGGTGCATCTCTACTGTTTACTATTGTCCTCTAGCATTATCGGCACTATTTTCCTGCTTAACACTGTAAAGCTGCTTTTACACAATCTGTGTTGTATAAAGAGCTATATAAATAAAGGTGACTTGACGTGACTTATTAGTATGGCTGAGTCATCAAAAATCAGCAGCTAAGACATTGGTTAATAAACTGAGATTAAATATATAGCGGACAGTTGAATTATTTTATATATTTTGTTGTTTCAGGTTGACATAATATTCAGTGTTTGTATTTCACTGCACATTATTATTATTATCAAGGAATATGGAATGTGTTTTTGTTCAAGAGATATGAGTAAAGATTTTTATTGCAGAAATCAACACCTGTCTCGTGTCTATATTTATGAAGAACATAGAGCATACACATATTTTGTGAATGTAATTCAAACGGGGGAAAAAATAAAATAATCATTCCAAAGTTCTGCAAAGTTTTGGTGATCTGCAAATATGTATTACGTGATGAAGTTGTGTGAACATTGATGCATTGCATAAATATAGCCACTATGTTAAGACTGTGTTTAATAGTTAAGTAAGTAGTTACTAGTTTGACCAACTAGCAGTTAGGCAAGGGGTAATCAGTATAACTTTTCAGATTCAAATTTTCGGATTTGTAACTTTAAAAGTTACGACCAATCTTGAAGAAAAAATAAATAAATAAATAAAAAATACATGACTAACTTTTTAAGACTAGTCTAAACAGTTTATGCAACCAGCCACCTGGTGTAACTGTGGCATGTGCATTAATTACATTAAAATTAAACTTGAAAATTAATCACTATTATTTTACCCTTTTCACAACCTTTGGCTGTATTGAATAAAAAAGAATAAAAATTAATGACAAATGAATGCAAAGAGAATAAGATGTAAATGTAAAAAACTGTAGTTTAAACAGTAGAGTAAGGCTCTAATGATGGAGGGATATGGATTCCCAGGGAATGAACATCCTAAAATGTACCTTCAACCTTGAATACAATTTAATGTGCTTTGGAAAAATGTCTGTCAAATGCATTACTGAAATGTAAAGGTAACAACATTTTAGACTCTGTGGGCTTTTTTTCTTTTTTTTCTTTTGTCATGACAACAGAAGAAAAGTTTATGGAAGCTGCACTGAGAGGGCAGAACAAATCCACCGCTGCAAATGAGTACAACTGGACTCCAAGGAAGCATTCTGCTTTATTTTCTTTACCCAGGTTTTGCTTTTTTTAAATATAAAAATGTGTGTTGGGCTGAAAGGAATCACGCTCTGTATATCACTGATATGCCTGACACACTCTAGAACTATGAAGATCTCACATGCTCACACTCTAGAATTACAATACCCATCATGCTTAAACAACTCCCACGCCTGAATACTCCCATCTCAATTTCTGTCATCATGGGTACTGGCCTAGTCAATAAATGGAAAATAAGAGTCATTTCATTTACTTATTTGAAAAAGTAACTCAGATATTTTGTTGTAAAATTGAAAAGTTATTTATTGCTTGTTAGTTGAAAATGAAATTAACGTTACTTGTAACATGCTACCCCCAACACTGGTTGCTAATTTTTTATTTGTATTTTTTTATTTAATTTTTTTTTAGACTCTTGGAATTTCAACACACAGGAACCTGCAATCCTCCTGCAGTTTGTCAGCAGGAAAGGCTAACTGTCAGCCAGCAATGGATTTATCTGTTTTGCATGGAGACTCTAGTGACTGTAGTGGTTAGTGTTCAACGGAGTGTGGGATGAACATTGTCTAGGAACAGGAAAAAACTGTTTCATGTCAGGTTCCGGTGCATTTCTCTGGGACACAGATTCAACAGACACATGCACATACCCACTGAAAAGAAAAGAAGTCTTTAATATCTAAATTGAAGATAACAGTTATATTAAATTGAGAGCACATTGGTACAATGCTTAGGTTTCCTTTTTTCTCTCTTTTTAGGTTTCTTTTTTAAAGGCCACAGTAATCTTAAATTCGATATGAATTCAGACATCTCTCAGCAAATTCTTCCGAAACCCAATTAAATGTGCTATGCACATACATTTAATAGGATTAAACTCTAAAACATATTATGTTCGTCAACAATCACCTTTTTTCCTATTGTACTTTTTAGAAGAAACACCTCAGACAAAGTTCATACTTAAAAAGATAACAGACTCTATTAAGTCTCCTAAGCTATGAAATAGCAATTTCTCAGCTATAAAATTTAACTCTCAGGCTCGGCAGCTACTGGCTATATTCCCTTGAGTGTGTCTCTAACACTTTTACCCAAAGGAACTAAGCAATGTATCCACTGTTTAGTTCCCATGGAATGCAAATACACTTCGCTGAAGCAATTTAAGGCCCACAGAGGAAATATTCAAGGTTACAGTCAAGTAGAGAACCTCTACGTTCACATTCTGCATTCATTTGATGGTTGCATTGTGCTCCCTTGCGATAAGCACCCAAGTGGTCAAGATGCTAATGCTTAAAGTAAGGATCTCCCATAGTAATACACCTCCCACTGACCGCATCCAGACAGCCATTAGCAGGTCATTCACTCACAGACAATGTCCCACAGTTTATGAAGCACAGAGAATTGTGTGTGGTGTGATTGCACCTGAATGTGGTGGAGTTAAAGCGTCTGGCAGCACATTTGCATGCAGTGTTGAGCTTTTCCAGGTCATTCTTCCTGTTCAAACACATTTACTCTTAAATAATTCAGCTACATTTTCACATTTTAAAACATGACCAGTCATATAGAAATGAGGCAGCAATACGTTAGAATAGATTAGCCAGAGAAAGATTACTTAAATTGCCCATCCATCTACATTCTGGTTTGGCATGAAACAATGATGTTTTGCCATATTAAAAGATCCGTTCGGTATTTCTGAAGCGGAATATTTTTGAACAGGGATAAATGATCTGCTGTCAAACAGAGAACTGTACTGCATTGTGGGTGTAATTAAGAGAGGCCCATCTCTCATCCTGCCCTAAAAAAAAAAAACAGCTCAGTTTGAAATGAAAGATTATAAGTACCAACTGAGTGTAATCATCATAATCCTCAATTATATGCAAAATTGTGTTTATAGAATTGTTGCGTAACATTTGTTAATTTGTACTGTGATGTCATCCTGGAGAAGCAGAGTTTTACTGCAATACAATTTCTGATTACTAATGGACTTTAGTCAGCTCATTACTGTATAAACAATTCTGTTCATAACTGAAACTACTCAGTCTGACAAATGATACAGTAGCAAGCTACAGAGAATAACTAAGTAGTTGAGTGTGCTTGAAGACTGATAGATGTGAAATATACGAATGGATTGTGAAATATACGAACAAGTGTAAAATACTGTTTTTGTCTCTGTTTAAGACAAACAAGCAACTCGTCACCTGTGGAACAAAGCACATGCTCCTTTTGTTCTCCATGACACTTTCAACCTCATTTAGAGCTCTATTATATAGCCTCTGTTTTAAATTAATGCTCATCACATTAAACTAATATGTGGCCCCCAAGGGGGTGGGGGACCAGTCTACCAGCACAGCTGTCTTACCTGAGCTTAACATCCAGGAAAATTTCCACCGAATAAGAAGAACAGTATGACATTTAAAAATGAAAGCACCGTTAACCTCACTTTACTGAGATGGTGCAGATGGTTCTCTAACGTACCAACCATTTGGAACATGTGGTATGTCAGTCAGTCAGTCTCTCTTTAGAATGGAATCTTACAGAAATTCAAGGGTCTGGTAAAGGGTTTCATGAGAATTGTATAGCTCTATGCAGCTTCAACACACTGAAGTTAAAAAATGCAAGGAAATACAAGGAAATTATATATTTTTAACATCTCATTATCAGACTCTCCAAACTATTTTTATTTCCAAGATGATAACTGATTATATCTGGCATGTAATGTCAATAAGTCATGTGACAACAATGTAGTAGAAGAAAAATCATGCATGACAATAATCATTCAATTGATCCAAGTGGAGGAGTGCTTATCTTATCTTATCTTATCTTATCTTATCTTATCTTTGTTCTATTCTATGGCATATGGTAAATGCAATATCTGTCAATCTAAGCAATCAATCCAATCCAAACGCACGCCCACTGTAAAACAGTCCCCAACTGGTCTATACTATGTTTTTTTTTTTTTTTTTTGACTCATCATTTCTAATCACTATATCCACCCACCATATCTGAGATACAGGGTGCTTCTCAATTGGAAGACTACATTCTAGTAAAGCTACATATCTCGGCTGCCATCCTGACTTCCGGCAACGACCATATGCGCGTTCGCGAGAGTCGAGTTCCGGCTTCTTGGCTGACTTCTGACTCGACGTATGACGTACGACGTAAGCCGCATTCGTAGCGTAAGCTCAGATCAGAATAAACAAACAAGGATAGCGCAATACTACACGCCGGTAATGAGTTAAAAGTCAAAAACGAGAAGTTAAAAAAAAAAGGTCAGAGGATTTCACTATAAGAAAGAATATGGCCGTTGCCAGAAGTCAGGGATTTGAGTTTATAATTTTAAAAATAGAAATATTTTTTGTTCCAAAAACCCATAGATCTGCTTCAGAAGACTTGTGTTAACCCCCCGGAGGCAGAGGGTTAACACAAGTCAGCCAAATAACACAAGTTTTTTCAGTCAAAACCAGATAATGTCATTTTTAGCTGTCAAAATCTGCATCCCTATTTTTGTCTCATGTATTGTAAAATTATGTACTTTAGCTTGAGAGTAGGCACTCCACCCTATTTCACAAAGTCCACTCACGTTAAAATTTCTGGCCTCACCACTGTTACATGCAGTATCATAATTACTATTTGAAATTCATTTGCCTGCCACAGGTTTGTATAAGCAATTTTCATATATAAAAATGAACTAAAAAAGACTGAAGTATGTACGTTCCATAACTTTTCAAACTGTTTCAGTGCTGTGTAATGTTGTTTCAAGCACAGTATATGAACTGCAAGCTTATTGTTCATTGTATGAGCTAAAGAGTTTTTCAGATAAATGCTGCAGATAGTAAAATAGACATTGATTGAAGTGCACAGTTTAAGTGCAAAAGCCGTGTATCAACACTTCTGTGGAGTGTAAATAAAACAATCATGATGAAAAGATCAATGTAATTAAAACTGTTGCCTTTTTAATTTGTACCGTGATTTCAATGAGAAGAGAAACTATTCCATTATCTAGCCATTAGGTTTTTTTTTTATGCATATTAATAGCTGAAATAGGCATCATCCATATTTATGGAAAATACGGATTCACTGTGAAAAGATACATTCACTTACTTACATTTATTAACTGAACACTCATTTTCTTATTAACATGTTTTGTCAAATTCATGATGTAGTCCTGCTGCCACATAGAAAGTTGTTTTTCTTCAGAGCCCTGGGTTTTTTTCTCACTCCTTTCCAACCTTTCTCAGCCGCCCCTATTAGACCACACAGTTGCCATGGAGATGGCACAGTCTGCCCACTTTCACTTTGCGTCTTGGATGGCTTGCTGCTTCAGTAATCCAGTTACAGCACATGACAGCATTCTGTCTGAACCAAGCCAAAGACATTCAGTAAAGTGTCATTGCACTAATGAATAGCTCATGGCTCGGATCAGGATGTAAGGAATGCTCAAAACTTGCACAAAACAGCTGCTGTCATCCCTTAATTTCCTTCTTGCTGTCCCTCAGGCCCATATGGCTTGGATCACAATAGGGACATCCGAGGTAGTGTACCAAATCTAAACAGACATTGCATTGTACAGGGTCATTCATTTCGATGGGGTTTTATACATTTTTGATGGACAAAACAGGGACACAGGAATACAAGGATACAGGTATCTGGAGGACATCAATGTTTTCTACTGAAAATGGAGTGATGGTTGTACATAGAAAATGGTAATAAGTGACAAAAGACTGCTTTAAAGTTGTCCAAGGTTTTCTGGATTACAGTCAAAAGACAGTGGAAGAACATACAATGAAGTCAACCGAAATCCATTATTTGTAATTTGTAATGGAAGACAGATGCTCAAAAATGAGCATCTGTCTAGCTTTTTACATTATTTGTCTTCATGTGTATATGCTTACTAGGCCATTGCACCGGCCTGATAGTACTTTTACTCAGTAAATAATTGGTTTGTGTTGTTGTAAAATGTCTGGTAGAATAAAATTTAAAGTTAACTGCACTTTTTTGGTATATTCTATGTGTTTTATCCCTCATCCTAGTCGCTTCATCAGTTCTCTGATGGTGGGGAACCTCTAATCCCCAATGTTCTATGTCAAGGGACATGATTGCCCAATGTAGGAAAAGTTCAGCACTGACTAAAGCATCTTAATTAATCTCTTAAGACAGCCCTTGGAAGGGTAAATATGTAGCCAATGCCATTTTACACTCTGACTGACCTAAGAACTGCTGATTAATGCTGTTGAGCCATAGAGGTCAATTCTGCTGCTTGAATTTCTAAGGTAATAGATGCTAAACCTGTCTCACTAATCCTCTGCTATTACAGAGAATATTGAATATGGATCTGCATAATGAAATTACTTTGCCTTCTTTTTTTTATTTTAAAAAACCTTGGGCTGCAGCAGCTATTGTTAGAAACACTTAAAATGCAGGAGATATTCCCTCAAGTGCCAAAGGACACTAATGAACGTTAAGCCTCTCAAATTGTTTTTCCTCCCCATACTGCAGAATTGATAAGCTGGTCACTGGATAATAGGGGCCTTTAGGTAAGAATTGTGAAGAAACCATCAAGGGAGCTCTCACCTACATCCCAAAGCCTCTTATTTTTGTTTTGAGGGCGATCAATTATGTCACATATTCTAAAATCTTAAAGCTAAAATCTCAATAAGGATAGTACTCTTAAACTCTAGCAAGTGGTTCAGTAAGTTCAGTCACTGTAGGGTTGTTTAACCTGCACCGCAAAAACATGCAACCATGCTGATATGCTGAAGCAACAACACTCCTGCTTGTGTGGTGTTGGTTAAATTAAACATTTTAATTTATATGTATATAATTATTATTTATTCAATCTAAAAAAAAATAATAATAATAATGGTAATGTATATAATTATTTACAGTTAATTACATCAATTATAATAATTTATATCAACTAAGACATTTTATTTTCCTGGCCACAGAAAACGTCTCCAGGTTACGTATGTAACCAAGGTTCCCCGAGGCAACGAGATGCTGCGTCGAAGACACTATGATAACGCCTTCAGCGTGACCACGCTCTGAACAACATGTGTAATCAGTCCAATGGATGGGCGAGACATCACAGGCGGGGTGACGTAACGACCAGGAAGCTTAAAAGCATGTGCGGTGGAACCTGCATCAGCTTCTAGGAATGAAGCAAGTGCTCACAGGGATGCCGGAAGTATGGCCCTGAGACGCTGCATCTCGTTCCCTCAGGGGACCATGGTTACATACGCAACCTGGAGACGTTTCCCTTCAGGAACTCGAGCTGTGTCGAAAACGCTATGGGAACAAGATGCCCACGCTGCCAGACTTTCAAATCCCTGCCTAGTGTGTAAGAGTACAACTAAGGCAAGAGAACAGAGGAGCCGGGAGTAGCTAAAGTGGGCAGGGCCTCTGTCCCGAAGGCCAACTTCTGGAGTAGTGAGCCTTGACCCCCAAGGAGAGGGGAGATCAGAGGACGCGAGGCTATGGAATAGCATCCTGATCCACCACTTAGCATAAGCTTCTCTGGCCGGAGGCCTCAGCCTCAGTGCACCGCGGAAGAAACGTGTAACTAGGGGGTGTGGTAGGCCGCTATAGCCGCCACGTAGACCTTCAGGGTGGAGTGGGTCAACCCTGCGGAGAATCGGGCCTGCAGGAACTCCAGCACTGTACCAAACGGGCAGTTAACTGGGTCGAACTGGCGGTCTCCGCACCAAGAAGTTAAAAGCCTCCACTTCAAGGCGTACAATTTCCTCGTTGAGGGAGCTCTGGATTGGGGGATGGTCTCAACAACCTCGGGTTGATAGACCGGATGCTATGAGCTGCTATCAGCAGTTTAAATCTAGGCTGCAGCAGAGTCAGATTGTGCAAAGGACTCATCTGGTTCCTGTGGTCTTCTCCTGATGGCCGTCTAGGAGACAGGGTCTTCACTGGGGATCAGTCTCTGGGGCTCATCTAGTTGTCCTGGTCTCCGCTGACGTTCAGGACTGTAGAGGTCATCTCTAAGTACTGATCCACCATCTGATCTGGATACGGACTGGATCTGGGTGGCTGCAGTGACCATCTGATCTGGATACAATCTGGATCTAGGTGGCTACGGTGACCTCGGAATAAGAAAATAAACAGACTAATATTAGCGTAGATACCATTCTTCTAATGATGTAACAAGTACATCGGGTGTTTTGGGAAGTGTTCCCGGTTCCGGTTGACCTAATTAATGCAGCTTAACAATCCTTTAACGGATTTGAATTATAAAAATGCAATGGTGTATTATGTGTAAGCCAGGATAAAGAGATGGGTCTTTAATCTAGATTTAAACTGACAGAGTGTGTCTGCTTCCCGAACAGTGTTAGGTAGATTGTTCCAGAGTTTGGGTGCTAAAAAGGAAAACGATCTGCCGCCCACAGTTGATTTTGATATTCTAGGTATTATCAAATGGCCAGAGTTTTGAGATCGCAGCGGATGTGAAGGACTATAATGTGATAAGAACTCAGTCAAATACTGAGGTGCCAAACCATTCAGTGCCTTATAGGTAATTAGCAAGATCTTAAAATGTATACAATGTTTAATAGGGAGCCAGTGCAGTGTTGACAGAACAGAGCTTGTACCATGGCATCCAGCCCCAGTGGAGCTGGATGACTCAGAGAGAACCAGAGGGGACAGTGTGATGTCTCTCGAGTTGCAAACAGGTCCATCTGAGCCTAGCCAAAAACTCTCCATATCTGCTTCACCACCTCGGGGTGAAGCCTCCATTCCCCAGGCCTCGGCCCCTGCCTTGACAGGATGTCTGCTCCCACATTGATATGCCTAGGAATGTGAACTGCTCTCAACAAGAGGAGTTTGTCCTGGGACCACACAAGGATCTGGTGCGCCAGCAAGGGGCGCGAACGCAGACCTCCCTGGTGGCTGATGTAAGAGACCACCGCTGTGTTGTCGGTGTGCACCAACACATAGCGACCTCTTAGGTCTGTGAGAAAGTGTTTCAGTGCTCGAAACACGGCCAGCATCTCCAGGCAGTTGATGTGCCACATGAGATGGTGACCGCTCAACAGACCGCCAGCCGAGCAGCCACTCATGACTGCTCCCCAACCCGTGAGGGACGCGTCTGTTGCTAGCGTTACGTGGCGACAAGGAGCTCCCAGCACCGGGCCCTGAGACAAGAATCAAGGTTTCCTCCACATGTCTAAGGCACGTAGGTATCGCCGCGTGACCTTGAGCATGCGGAGCGGGTTTCCCCTCGGGGAAAACCCCTTGGTCTTGGGCCACCACTGTGGGGGTCTCATGTACAGCAGGCTAAAAGATATCACATTGGACGCAGCTGCCATCAGACCCAGCAGTTTCTGAAACTGCTTGACAGTGAGTGACCGGCCTTCTCTCACTCTCGCGACTGCAATAAGGATCGACTTGATCCGAGCAGGAGACAGACGTGCCTGCATCATTATCGAATCCCACACCACACCCAGATAAGTGTTTCTCTGTACTGGAGAAAGCACACTTTTCTGGAGTTAAGTCTTAACCCCAGCTCTTTTGTGTGAGCGAGAACGACATCTCGATGCCGAACCGCCATCCACTCTGATTGAGCTAACATCATCAATGTGGTTGAGTATGCGGATACCCTGGAGTCACAGAGGAGCCAGAGCAGAATCCACACACTTGGTGAAAGTGCGGGGTGAGAGTGCAAGGCCGAAAGGAAGAATCCGGTATAAGTAAACTTTGCCCCCAAAGCAAACCTCAGGAACTCCCTGTGATGGGGAAGGATGGAGATGTGGAAGTATGCGTCTTTTAGATAGATCGTGATAAACCAGTCCTCAGACCTGGTCTGAGACATGACCTGCTCGATAGACAGCATCCTGAACTTCAGTCGCATGACTGAGTGGTTCAATTGACGCAGATCTAAAATAGGACGCAACCCTTCATCCTTCTTGAGAACGATGAAGTACTGGCTGTAGAACCCGGACTCTCTGTCGAGAGGAGGGACCACCTCGATGGCCTCCTTCCTCAAGAGAGTATTACTTCTTGTTCCATTACCAATGCATGCTCGGGACCCACCAGTGTGGGAATGACCCAGTTGAAAGGCAGTGGCGGAGCATTGAACTGAATGCGATAGCTTTTTCTACAGTGTGCAGGACCCATCGAGACACATGTGGCAGTAGTTTCCACGCTGCTAAATAGTCTACTAAGGGAACCAGTCTCTCAAGACTGGCCTCTGGTGCGCTTAGAGCTGCTAGCTCGGTGCCCTGAAGTGGAGGACTGGCAAGGGACAGCCACTCTAGCTGCTCTAGAGACACCCAAAGGGGTGGCGAGCCTCTCAGTTCAGCTACATTTCCGGGTGGAAGAGACTGAGAGAAGCGCTCGCTGGAGACCGCTGCGCTCTGAAGCACCATCAGAGGCAGGGTTGGCAGACCGATCTCCCGAGGGCACTGAGGAGAGACGGGTACCATGTGATGCGGTGTACACCACTCTTCCTCAGAGGGGGCCGGCACTCAAAAGTCCTGGGCCACAGGCATCAGGAAGTTTTAGCCGAAGATTATCTAGCGAGAATGATGGCAGATCCAACTTCTGCTAGAAGCCTTCGGCCCGGGAGCGCCACTCTGACTCCAAAATTCTGGGGAGTACGAGAAATGACGCTCCCTGAATGAGGAGCTGGAACACGTTTGAGGCTGCTCCCACCCAGCAGCCCCTGCTGACCACCTCAACCTCCTTGGAGGAAGAGAGATAAACATCGTGCTCTCACTCGATGAAATTTATCCCAAGAGGCTCCTGTACACCATATATATCTAACTTCTCATAGTCAGATGAAATACATCATTTAATTCCTCAGAATTAAATGCAGCCAAACAACCAGACAAGTAACACAATCTGACGTGAAAAGCGTGAGCCACTTTGGTTATACAAACAATATCAATCTCCTTGGAGAAAGACAGAAAGGAAGAAGATAGGGGCTCGCCCATCTCCATTCCCCCCACCTGATCCATCTGCGACTCCCAGAGGCGCAGCCGCCACTCCGCTCCACTCCCTCGAGAGCTGACTCTGCGTGCTCTGCTCTCAAGCAGACAACACACAAACTGTATATATCCCCACCTGTAATGTAGCGCGAGCAGGGAAGAACACACAGTCTGAGATACTGGCCGTCCTTGCCCTATGCTTGTCTTCACTCGTATAACTTTCTTTTTGAAAATAAGGAGTGATAATGGACAGACAACACCAAATAAGACTGACACACACAGAGCGCTTGCTGAATGACAGAAAGCTGACGCTGGTTCCACCGCACGTGCTTTTAAGCTTAATGGTCATTACATCACCCCACCCGTGACGTCTCGCCCATCCATTGGACTGATTATACATGTGGTTCAGAGCGTGGTCGCGTTCCCATATCGTTTTCGACGCAGCTCAAGTTCCTGAAGGGGAACTACTTTCTTACAGTTCTAATGCATGACAGCATGTAGCAAGATCAGCTCATTAAAGGGACTTGTTTTGAAAGCAGTGACCACAGAATCAATACTCAGGTGCACAATGTTTTATTCAACTAAATCACCATCACACATTAGTCTAAATGAACATATGCATACAGTCATGCATTCATATAAAACAAAGTGAATGAATAAAACCGATATAGAAAAAGGAGTCAGTTAACCACCTGAGCAGAACCATCAGCACCTTCATAACAAAGGAGCCTACAGCTTATACTATACCTCTGTTTAGTTTAATTAAATGTAGGATACTTACATTAGCCTTAGCCATCAATGGCCACCTGTATGCAGTCTCAGATGAAAGTCCTGATGGTTTTGACAGTTTGATGGTGGTTGTGATCTGGTTCTTCTGGGTTGATTGTCCCACTTCTCTCTACCTTTTTCTTCACTTGGGATTTTATCTTCTGCAGAAGTCACAACTCAGAGATACTCTGACCCAGTCATCTTGCAATAAAATTTTGGCCATTGTCACAAGTCGCTCAGACACACTGATTACAAGAACTGATTGGTTGCTTACCATCTAATCTGTTCAGGCCTTAATATGTGTTAGGAGATGATCAACAATATTCTCTTCACCTGTGATTGGTCATAATATTTTTGGCATATCAGTGTTTGTAAAAAATATTTATTGATGTCTTTCTTGCTCTAGAGCAGGGGTGTCCAAATCTGTCCTGCAGAGTTTAGCTCCAACCCCAATTTAACACACCTGATTCAGCTAATCAAGGTCTCAATGGACATAGAAACATTATTTGGATGGTTAGTTGGAGCTAAATTCTTCAGGACAGTGGCCCCCCAGGACCAAGTTTGGACACTCCTGCTCTAGAGCAGGGTAGGCAATGTCGGTCCTGGAGTGGCGCTGTCCTGTAGAGTTTAGCTCCAACCCTAATCAAACACACCTGAACAAGCTAATCAAGGTCTTCAGAATTACTAGCCCTGCGTTCCATTCGGAAGGGCTCATCCCTATGCCCTAATCCCTTCAAAGGGGTTTACCCTCCGGAGTGAGAGCTTCGAAGGGTTGAAGGATGTAGGGGACCAAACAACTGTTTCTTGAAGTGCCCTTCTGCGTCATCATACAGAAGCGCCGTCATCATGCAAAGAATCTGTGCAAAGGATCATGGGGGCCCAAAGTGTCCATCAGTTGCACCCTTCTAAATCCTTCATTCCGAAGGGCCCTTTGAAGTGACTAGTTTTGAGCACTTTGGTTTGGAACGACCCTTCAATATGGCGGCCATGATTGTTTTCACTCTGAAGTGCCCTTCGGAGGGCGATATATCCCGTTTGGAACGCACCGTAGGACTACAGGCAGGTGAGTTTTTTTTTTTTTTTTTTTTTTCAAGGTTGGAGCTAAACTCTGCAGGACATCAGCACTCCAGGACCGACGTTGCTTACCCCTGCTCTAGAGGAAGTCATATGCAAATGTATTTGTGAAATCACAAATCCTACAGCTTGTATTGAAGAGAATGCTTTATTTTTATCTGTTATATGCCAAAAGATCAAGGAAAATCTGAGCCCTTTAAACCACTTGAAGTGGCTTGTCAGACACCTAACAGGGCATATTTCTCCAATGCACAAATATTTAAAGCTGCAGTACTGTATGAATTGCATATAGTATGTTAGTCTGATCACTGCATGCTAGGCACATAAGAATATAGTATGCATTACATAATGCATCAGCATTATACATGTTTAAATACGTAAACCATCCCAGAACACTATTAAAAAAATGGCAGGCAGATTAATATACAATCACAACAATGTAATCCACAAATTATAGAGTGACATTCATTTATGAGAGCACCATTGGTTTTGTTGTGGTTTGAATGACAGACACTGTGAATCCAGTCTCAAAATATTTTTTGAGACCTCACTCAGGAGCAGATACGAGGTGTGACGGGCATCCAAATTACTGCTTACATCTGTGAAGGCTAAGCATGTGATTCAATCTAAAAGGTACGCCTGAGGCTCTGTCACAGGTTTTGGCTTTGGTTTAGGACAGTGATGCTACCGAATGACTCTATCAAATGACCTCAGCCAGGTCATTATACCAGACAGAGCTGCAATTCATTCGAAATCACACCAAAATCAGATTTTTGAACCCTGATAGTCACACAACATGTATAGTTTTTCTGTCAATCTTTTGTTCAAAATCCTTTTGTTCAAGTACAAATGCATAAATCCTTATCAAGCACAAATAAATAAATAAGACTATCTACATTTTAAGTTACCTCATAGGCACAATGCTCTTTAACCCTATTGAGCTAAGACTTGGCAACAGCCTTCACAAGTGTCTCTTGGGATTACAATTCAAGAATTGCCCCCACGGTTCTGTTGAGTGATTACACGATGAAAGAGATTGACCAAGAAGAAGTAAATAGGGTCAGTTGTTGGCTCTTTTGAGATCAAATGGTGGGATATGCTTTTGGTGTTAAAGGGTGACTCCCTCACATGGCTCAGACCTTCTAATGCTGCTATAAGCCCTCAAAGCACAGTCTTAATCTCCTTAGCTCTTCATGTGAGACGCTCAAACACAGAGCCAGCCAGGGTGTTGAGAAGATACAGTACAAGCACAGAGAAATGACAGCCAGAAGCTAACACATTCTCAATGAGAGCCAAGCAAAGAACTTAGAGCAGTTACCTAAAAAAAAATTTAATAAATGAAAAAAAAAACAAAAAAAAAAAAACCTTCTTCTATCTCTCATTTAACATCCTTCAAACTTTATCTCTGCTAGTAGGAGACACTCATTTTGTCTTTATTTTGCCTTAACTTGCCATTCAACAAGTGTTGTGTGTTGTATAGTGATGCACAGCAGGTCTTCAGGTAATCTTTGATTAATTTTGTTCATTCATTCCATATTTAAGTTTATTTATTTATTTTTTTTAATAAGGTTGTTTGTGTCAAACTGTTCTTACTCTCAAGCCATCAAAAACTGAAGCATGATCAAGCACCTTTAGCATCACTATTAAAACGCTAATGGTGTCACTATATCAGTGAACTAGGAACTATCAATGAAATAGGTACGATTTGAATAGCCACAATAACTGTATTTACTTTATTTACTATTTAGTTATTTTTGAGCACCAAACCCTGACCTTACCCCTAAATCTAACCATTTGTCAGCATAAAACAACATAAAAAATGATATAACAGTCACAATTCAAATAATACAAATATTTCAAGTCTTCTGAGGTTAAACAATTGCTTTGTGTGAATCCATGTGAATCAAGCAGTTTATTTCAAGTCTTGTGAAAAGATACGATTGCTTTATATGATGAACAGATTTAATTCAGACTTTTATTCACATATATAGCAAATCACATATGGTAAACACAGGAGCTTATACATGCATCACATAGGGTACCATTAGTGTCTTAATAGTGGTTCAGTTTTTTGATGCCTTGGGAGTAAGAATGGATTGTTTATATTCCACAGCATGTGTAGTGTTGTACATTTTTGATATACCATGCATATAACGCCTTGGCTTGGCATGGTTCCTCAGTCATTCCACTGAGGACCCTTTTGAATTGGAAAGTTCTGAATGTGCCTGTATGCCTGCGTACAGAAACTTTAAGAGCATGCAAGTAACCTTGAAGAGCTCTCACAGTCTGAAAACTATAAATATAAACCTTGGATAAAAAGCGACCAGGAATGGGGGCACACAAGGCTGATATTTTGGGGGTGGGGGTATCCCTGTCTTTTCACCAGCTTCATCAGGTTTCACTTCTTGCAGTGATTCAAAACTTCTCAGGAAAACACTGCTCACCATTTTCCTCTTGTATAGGTAAACACTGTTTCATAACAATAACAGTCTGCAATGGCTCAGGCCAAAAAAAAACATGATTTTTCTCCAATACATCATATGCCACATCATCCTTGTGCTCGGCATGACAAGTGTTATGGGACTGCATGTCATTTGCATAAAAGTTTTATTACTTTTCCGTCTCTTTTGAGTATGCATATGAGACTGTTTCATATGGAACTCCTTAAATAAATGCTCCATTCAACAAAGGATAGAAGTGACTTTGACGTCCCATTTCTTTTTAAGTATGCTTCCACATAACATAACTCACAGTGCCACACTTGCCACTTTTCTGGGAGAAATGCTGTTTTAGGCATCCAAGTGTAAAGAAACAAGAAAAGAATGAGGAAGGCGACTCGCCCTCCTTTTTAGAATAGGAATGATATGGGCGCCTTTGTTCAACATTCCACAGAAGCACTTTTTCAAATCTCATTTTGGACTGCAGTGATAGATGAGAGCAGTCAAGCAAAAACACCTTCTCCCCTGGGATACTGGATCGCTATCAAAAACGTCAAAGCCACTATCATGTCAATCTAGTTTTAAGCATGTGCATACGCCTAATTTCTTTGTCAATGACTGACAACAGCGATTTCTTGTTGTTGAAGATATAGGGGCGCATTCACTAAACAGTTTGTCAAGTTAGTCACTCTTATTGTTGCGTCTATGCAAAAAAAAAAAAAAAAAAAAAGGATATAGTATGCGTTTATTCACAAAAGTGAGTATTACTTGACTGACACAAGAAAGCAGATGATAAACAGAATATTATGTACATTTTTTAATCTATCAAATGATAATCAAATAATCATTACAACCATGGCCGTAACCAGGGTTTGAAAATGAGTGAGGTCTGGAGTGGGGTGTTAAGAATTGTGCTATAATAACACCTACAAATGCAGGCTAGGGGTGGATGATTTTATTAATTGTTTATTATTCATGCAACAACACTTAATAATTTTCATTAGTAAGTATTGCTAAGTGACAGAAACTTTGTCTAGTGCTCTTGTGAATGTTTTAGCATGACTTTGTAAAAGGATAAATACTAAAACTGAATAAAATAGCACTGCCTTCTTCATGGACGGTGTCTGCATATTTGGCATATTTCATTCTGTAACCTACTTATTCTACAGATCTCTGTTCTAGTGTTATTGTACTATTGTCTTTGATAGCATTGATACTGTTTCTTACAGATAATATCATAATAATCATTGTGTTTGTCTTATAGAATATGGTGTCCTGTCAGCAATAATTTGCCTGTGCTCTCTATGGGTTTTTTTTAAATGATTGTCTGTTTAAGTGTTGCCAGGTATTGCTATGATTACAAACAAAAACAATAAAATAAAATTCAAAAGTTTATAAGCACATATAAAGTACTTTATATGTAAATATAAGTTCAAACCTTTTGGTTTTGGGAATAAGGAAAATATATCCTAAACTGTAACTTCCTACTTTATTAACATCCTAAAGTATCACATAAAGTGGAAAAAGTGATACAAAGATGCTTATAATAACTGGATCTGGCAACATGCCGGAGGCTGTGCCTGCATCCTCACTCTCTCTAAAGGCCTGTTCACATGAATCCCTCTCCATCATTTTCACACCAAGGACATTGAACAATTCTAGGCAAACCATCTAAATTTAATTATACTGTACATGCAGACACTCATAGGGGGAGTTTTAAAGTGCCAATTAGTCATTCAGAGAACGTGAAATTTTATTTTTGCATATGAAAAATTTACCAAAAATTTAGGTGACCTCATAGCTGGATACAGCCATGATTATAACCCAAACAAAGTGTAGTCAAAATCATTTATTGATTTTGAAAGAACTGAGCTGCAATGGTAGAGTGATGCTGTATGTTTCCAATAAAGTACGCCACATCATAGTCTGCTGAAACTTCCGTAATCTAGAACTCTAAAGCCATGCAGTGGAACTGAGCTGTGAAAATTGTGTTCAGCACAGATTTTTTGTTTGTTTGTTTGTTTTTGCCATTATGTGACTAGTATTATTCCTGTACATAACTGGTTACTAAAACAATGCAGACAGCTCATTTAAGTGACCCTATCAGAGGGCACAATTTATTCTTAGTGAATTCCCCTCTAGTCTTTTACTTGTTTGTTTACTAGTCTCTAAAAAAGGGGGGGAAAGGAATAAAAGGCTGCTCATGACAAAGAAAATATATGTGAGATGAAGATAATCACACAAACACAGACCGGGAAAGAATGATAGCGGAGATTGAAGATAATACTATTTTCACCTATTGCAGCCTTGCCTTAATATTGTAGGGGGGTTATGGCTGACACGCATAGTGGAAAATAAATTGAGACTGGAGAAATGCTGTGAAAGCCAGCGATAGCAGTGTTAGCGAAGACTCCAAATATTAGCCACCTGTTCAAATAATGGCTTTCCAAGTTGTCTTTCCACATCTGTTTTCTGAGACTCATCAGAATCTGAAATAAGGAAGTTACTCATTGAATCCAAAGCACATTTGGAACCAAGCAAGCCGGCAGAAGCCAGTAGAAGTTTTGTTCAAGGTTATATTTTTGCCCTTTCTTGCCAATTTATAAACAGGAACAGTCAGAAAAGAGACTAGAAACAGTGTGGCCTTGGAGCACAAACCAAATTCAAACACACACGCACACAGTCCACCAGACAATGTTTCCAACTAAGAATGTTTTTATTTAACACCTGTATATGACATAATAAGATTTTTATTGTATAGAAAAATTAATAGAGAAGTGCAGTGTGGGGTTTTCTGAAACATTATAAACACTTATTTCTTTCTAGTTAACTTTTTTGTTTAATGTTTGAAAGTGCAAAAGTTTTGATGGGCCAAGTGAAGAAACAGGTGACACTATGTATCTGCACTGTAACAAAGGAAACAATGAGACAATGGTGCCGGAGGATCTCTGCTGTCTTCTGCTTGATATCACCTTGGAGAAATCATTATTCACGTCCCAATTCTGTCTCCTTATGTAGTTGTGGTTGTGCTTTTAAATTTGCAAAGCTTCA
This sequence comes from Spinibarbus caldwelli, assembly GCA_039654775.1. NCBI lineage: Eukaryota > Metazoa > Chordata > Actinopteri > Cypriniformes > Cyprinidae > Spinibarbus > Spinibarbus caldwelli. The sequence goes on from CM077251.1 coordinate 26,106,307, forward strand.
AGGCACCAATATTTTCACTTGTGCTCATATGACAACAGCCACCACTAAGAAACTTCTGCAATAGGAACAGAACTGTGTTGAATAATTGATTGCCTATGAAAGGATACTGCAATAACTATGCATTATTGAAAGTGAGGGTTAATAGTTTTCTGGTATTTTGCAAGGGCAAAAACATGCCAGTGTTAGACAAACAGCAAAATTACATGGTCTAAATCACATGGCCCATTAATTTTTGAAGGAAAGTCATATCAACATGTTGCTAATTGTTGCCACATCTCGGTTGTGTTTTCAGCCATGAGATACTTCAAAGTACTTCCACTGATTTTCTGCAGACAAAAAAATGCACCATGTTTCTTACAACAGCAAACCAATGAGAGAGTTAAAAAATGGAAATTAGATTTCCTCTGATTTTACAGATTATAAAACACAGATGAAAATGTATGAATATCCAGTTAACTGTGGTGAGCTAAATCATGAATGAGGAAATAAGCTTAAATCAACCGAATATTGCAAGCTGCCATCTTGAGAAAGTCAGAGGTCAGTCATTCAGTAATCCTGGTCTATAATAATGTCTGGTGACCTCAGCAGATGATATTTCTTTGAGAGCCTTCACAATACATCAAGAACATAAAACTAACATTAATCATCTTCTCTGATGGCCTTCCTGGCCTTTAACCCATTATGTCAAGACCTACAGATGGGGATGCTGTGACCTGGATTTTACAATTGATTAAATTACATATTCATGACCCATGAGAAGATGGATCACCCAATTGTTTGTTTATTTATTTAATATTGTCTCACAAGTCCCACATAAATGCAGATTAGTGGGTTGAGCCATGTAAACACATTAGCAATGTAAATGCACTCATTTGCTTTGTTTTTTGCACTTTTGCAGGAGGATTTCAAATTAAAGTGACTGAATATTTATTGTGTAAGGACTTCTAAGGTTCTAGTGTGTTTTTAAAGACAAGAAAAGAACATAACAGGATGTTTGGTGTCCAGAGAAGAGTTTATGCAAAGTATCACGTTATTATTTTAAAGGAAGAGCATATGCTTGGCCCCCTTATGTGTTGTTGGACTAACATCAAAGCTTGGCCCATGGCCCAGCCTAAAATGTGTTTAGAATTCATTCCATTCCTTCATACTAGCAAACAACCCTTCTAGGCTCCTACAGGGGAACTGACCCTGCAATTAAAGGGAGTTCTTTTGGATGAAAATTGTGTGCCAAAATAACAAGTACATCAACAGCTCAGGGGTCAGATATATTTAAGTGTGTTAGTAAGTAACCAGTGCTGTAAATGTGAGTGTATGTGATTAGATCAGATCTGTTTGAGGTTACAGTGCATCTGCCCCAGCTGCGGTTCAGCTGCGAAGACAGCTCTGCGAGATAATTCCATCTTCACAGTTTTCTGCTTCAACAGATCTGTCAAAATGACAGAACGACCCAGCCAGTGCTGACAAAATGAAATAGCAGTCTGATGGCAATCAAGCCAATAAAATTGCAATGATTTCTTTAATGGCACATTCATTCATATTTTGCAAGGTATTTATCTGTAAAATCCCAAAATAACCACTAATTTTATACCTGAAGAATATTATTATGAAACTATTTCTTTGACAATTTATTTAATATTATCCCCAAGCCATTATTTCAAAGGAATGCAGGGAAAAGAGAAAGCGTATATCTTGACCCTCTGAAAGCACCGTCTGCATAGAACCAAATATGAGACAGCAACAAAGACAAATTGGTTAGATTTACGTCTCTCAGTGCCAGTGGAATAGAAGTCTTTACAAAAAAGACGTACACAAAATTGAAAAAAAAAAAAAAAAAAAAAACAAGAATAAGAATATAGGTGATGTGCTTTCAACAGACCAACTCCACAACTACTTGAGTTCTTTCTAATGGTCGAATGTTTTAGGAAGATAATGGTTAAGAATTGTATGAGTGATCCTCCACAAGGTCATGGTTTTACATCATCAAGTCCTCAAAATAGTTTCTGGCAGTATCACAAAGGATGTCTATATTAAATATTTTAACTATAGTTTACTCATGCACATTTGGAGCTTCAATGGATGGACAAAAGAATATTAGAAATATCTTCAATGTAATGGGTTTGGAACGGAATGAGGGTGAGTAAATGATAACATTTTCATTTTTCAATGAAATAACCTCATTGAAAGCATCTCTCAATTGGAACAGTAATTTCGATCATAGGAGCCAATGATGAGGGTACTCTGGGGCTTGAGCACCAACAGAAAAGCACAAGATATTCCCAATTAATTTGAACCCAAAAATCATTTGGGAACCTCTCTGATTTGGATAGTGGTTTCCGATCAGAGAGGTGTCCAATCAATGATAAGGCTATTGTGCTAGAGTATTTGAAAATCTATATAATTAGCAATATAACATTGCATAGACAAGTTTAATGATTTAATCACAGTAAGTCTTATGGTTATATTTTCAAAACAGAATGTATTTTCATGTATAATTAAGTCCTATGTCTTGCCTCATAGACTTCCATCGTAAGTGCATTACTGTAGCCTAAGCGTGATTTAACCCTATACAACTTACTGTATCATATTTGATATGCAAGTTTCTAAGGTTGTCCACACACTTGAAGATTTTAAGGTCAATTTTAAGCCTGATTTGCACCCCTGAATGATCAGGGTTGCATTGCCCGATTCAAGGCTTGTTGCAAGTGATTTTCTTTTTTTTTTTCTGTCCTGGATTGTGTGGTGTCATTAAGATTATTTAAAAGCTCCCAATCAAGATGGAACGTCCCCAAACTCAGATTGTAAATATCACACATCCTCATTTGCAATACGTCTATAGGACGTTTCCTATCAGATGTCAAATAGACATTTAGAAAATGTCTTTAAGATGTCAGTTTTACATACATTCTAAATAATAAACATCTTAAAGACATCTATCAGATGTTTATACACAGCAGATGCTTTCCAGATGAAGCAATCTTTAACAGACATCTTGTAGACATACGTGGTCTCCCATGGTTTTAAATTTCCACCTATTTCCAGAGGTGGGTAGTAACTTCGTTACATTTACTTCTTTACATTTACTTGAGTACATTTTTTGGGTAACTAATACTTTTAGAGTATATTTAAAGATGGGTACTTTTACTCTTACTCAAGTACATTTTTAGTGAAAAAACGTTACTTTTACTTCGTTACTGTGGGCGACGCTCCTCTCGTTACTTTATCTTAATGCAATACAAGTTAAATATGCTTAAATTTATTCCAAACGCGCCGTCTACTTTTGACAAGCGATGAGCGATGCCCATTCACGAATAATTCATTCTTTTGCGTCAGTTCTTGTAATGGAGTTGAGGCGGAAGCCTAAGTAAAATCCATATGCAGGGTTTAATAAACAGTTCCACAAATCCAAACTCAGTGTCAGTAAAGGCAAGCGGTGAGGTCAGTACACAAGAAGGCAGTCCAAACAGGCAAACAGGCAAAAGTGCAATCCAAAAGTGAAGTCAAGAGAAACAGGAAAACAGGTCATACACAGGAGAACTACACAGTGATACAAACGCTTGGTAAGGCAGGGTAAACTGGCAATACTTCGCAAAGATGCAATGTGGTGGCCAGGTTAATATGGCCGCCAAACAGGAAGTAGCTGCAGAGGAAGAGCTCGCAGTCAAAACTCAGGTGAGAGATCCCTCTGCTGGCGTGGTGTTACAGTTCTTTTCAAAGGCTTGATCAAAACATAGACTGTAAAAAAGCATGGATGTAGTGTCCGTGACGTCACCCGTAGGTTTCTGAAAAGCATTTTTGAAGCCCAAAGTAGGCGAAGTCAGCCGTTGCCATCTTGGCAAGCGTGTCACCACACATCACTCCTGGATAATAGAAAATAGGCAAAGAGACGGGATGTGGCCGAGCTGGTTGCTGAAACCACGCCCGCCTAGCTCGCCAGTGGTGACAGCAGCGGCAATCCGCCTGTCACTCAACTGGCCACGCTCTCAATTATGCAGAAATTTAAGGCTCAATATAATTTAAACGGATGAGTTATAAAAAAATTCACCCCCCTCACAGTTGTTATGAAGGGCAAAATTAGCTATATAGACCAAAATAATTTTTTGAACCAGGCTGTAAATATGTTTTTTTTCTGCTGTAAAGTTGAACATTTTAACATGGGGAGTCTATGGGATTGACTCCCTTTTGCAGCCACCCTCTAGCGGCCAGGTGACGAATTACAGTTTGTCACTTTCGTGTTGGTTTCACGAGAGAGAGCGGAAGGCTGCCGCTTGGATCAAACCAGTTTGCAAACCAGTGAATTGGTTCGCGAATCAGATTGAATGATTCGTTCAGTTCCCTGCCGCATGCGCCGAGTCGTCTGAAGCGGTTCTCACTCAGTAACAGAAAGTTTAAGAGCATCAAGAGCGTTGAAGACGTAGCTTTGGATCTACAGTCAATTGAAAGCAAATCTGCAAAGGCGATTGTTTGCTACACTGTAAACTCGGATAAGTTCTACTAACTCAAAAAAAACTGAGGCAACTGATTGCCGCTATTTTTTTTTTAAGTTTGCAAACTTAAATATCATCAGTAAGCATATAGCTAGTTATTTTGAGTAACTGTAAATTATAAATATTAATTTAATTATATAATATAAATTATAAATATTAATTTAAATCAAAAATATATATTTAGTGTTTTGTTCATCTTTACTTTAGTGCAACTCAAAGTTTTGAGTACTGACAACTTTAATTACTTCACTTAATTAAAAAATATCCCTCTTATATATATCAACATTTTTAATTTATCTAAACTTAGTTTAAAGTCGGCATGAAACGGAAGTAGCGATTGTCTTTTTTTCTCTACTGTGACGTCTATCCGAGTGAAACGGCATCTGAAATGAGAGGGCGGGGCTTGATTTCATCCTTCGAGAATTGATTGGATCATTGGAATTTGGGGCGTTGTTAACAAAGTGGAGGCAGATCTGAATGCCAGTTTGCAGTTAGTTGTGGGGGGATTTCTCTCCACTGGATTCACCGCCGACACCCTAGCATGAAGAATTATTTTTTTTTTTTTATTTATTAAGGATGACGGTGACGAGGACGATCAACGGCACAAAACATACCTAACAACGTGCGAGACAGAGAGAGAGAGAGACTGCCTGAATGACTGAGCGCGTCCTCCATCAGGTTAAGTCATATTCCTAAAAAAAATAGTTCCCTGTCGATATGTTCACTCGTACTGTGTCGTAAGACGCTTGTATGGGAAAAACTCTTTTTTCCTCTTCAACTGAAGCCTTTTCAATCTCGCAGTGAAACTGCACGTCCATTGGTATTGCTATAAAATCGAACCAATGGCTCGGCGGCAGCGCTGAGCGAGTCTATGGCTATGCAGCCCACCATAGCCTGCCGAAATGGGCAGGGTCTCTGGCTATATCAGCGGCTGCTTCGCCGCTTCCTCCCAGGGACCTGTGAGGAAAAGACAGCGGGGCAAAGGATTCGAGCGGCCAGAGACGAGCGAGCTCACGTCGGCTCAGTGCCCGCGTGCCTCGCCGTCACTGCAGAGAGAGGATTCGCCGGTCATCTTCACTCAACCTGATCAATGTCCCTCCGCGGCTGCGAGCGACATTATCTCGTTTGGTGGGAGTGACGATGAGATGGATGACAGCCTTTCTCTGGCAGCTTCGGACACGGAGGAGTTATCGGGCTCGGTGTCTGACCCCGCCCTCTTGCCGCCGTCCTCTTGACGCAGCGCCAGACACAGAACGGACAAGGAGCTCGTCAATGTGATGACTAAGGCTGTCAGTGAGCTCGGGCTCGAGTGGTCTCCGCCTGAGGAGCCGTCTCGCATCAGGTTGGACGAGTGGTTTCTCCCGGGACGCCAGCAAGCCCCCCACCAACGCTCATCCCCCTTCTTCCCCGAAGTCCACGACGAGCTCACTATGTCGTGGCACGCCCCCTACTCGTCTTGCATCCGTCCTTCTGCTTCCTCCGCCCTCACCTCCTTTGACGGCGCTGAAGAGAAGGGATATGTGCACCTGCCCCCTCTGGATGAGTCTGTGGCCGCGTATCTCTGCCCGCCCACGGCTATCGGATGGAAAGCGAGGGCGAGCCATCCGTCCAAGCCGTGCAGATTCACGTCTGCACTCGCTGGACAAGCGGCTTCGGCGCTGCACTCTATGGCTGTGCTCCAGGTCTTCTAGGCCAAGATGCTCGCCAGTGAGCAGGCCGGTCTCGATGCAGCTTCACTCAAGGATGAGAAGCGCGACGGACCTGGCCCTGCGCGTCACCAAAGCCACTGTCCAGGCCATCGGGTGGTCGATGTCCAGCCTGGTAGTGTTGGAACGCCACCTTTGGCTCACATTGACGGAGATGAAAGAGGCGGATAAAGTTCCCTTCCTCGATGCTCCGGTCTCGTCGAACAGCCTGTTCGGGCCAGCTGTGGAGGGCTTTGCGGAGCGTTTTATGGAGGCTCAGATGTCGTCTCAAGCGATGCAACACTTCCTCCCGAAACGCGCCAGCTCTTCTGCTGCTTCTAGTCACCCCAAGCCTGCACCGACTCAGCAGCCCGCCAAGCCAACGCCGGCCACTCCCAAGCCCCGACCTAAGGATCGGCAGGATAGAGGGCATTCCCGCTTGGCAAGACGCTACCCCTTCCCGAAACACCAAGGACCCCGGCCCAAGGTCGCCTTGGATCCGGCGCCTCTGAAGTCCTCCTGATCAGCCAGGCAGAAAGAGTAGGGGCCCGAGTCTCGCTACCGCTGGACCACCCCATAAGCAGCCTCTAATATGCCTCTTGTCACCCTGCTCAGTGCTGGGTGCAGAGGGAAGTGTGTTATTGGTTCCCCACGGGCCCACTCTAGCGCCCCGGCGTCCAACCGCGGTGATAGCGGACAAAATAAAACACATACATTTTTGAAAAGAGAGCAAATATCCTCTTCTGCCTACCATAAGTGTCCTGCCCTTATGCAGCCAGTCTTTAGAGACTATTCAACCTCTTGCCACACGGGCCGAGGCCTGGCAGGCCATCCCCGGTGTGTCAGAGTGGGTAATGGCTACGATAAGATGAGGTTATTCACTCCAATTCGCTCGAAGACCACCACGCTTCCGCGGTGTGGTCACCACCACAGTGCGCAGCGAGGACGCGCAGGTCCTGAGCGCAGAGGTGATGAATCTGCTGGTAAAGGGAGCCATAGAAGTCGTTCCTCCAGCCTAGAGCAAGTCAGGCTTCTACAGCCGTTACTTCCTCGTCCCCAGAAAAGACGGTGCCTGTGACCTGTTCTAGATCTCAGACTCCTGAATCACGCCCTGGTAAAAGGTTGTTCAGGATGATCACATTGAAGCAGATCCTCTCGCAAATATGTTCATGTCTCTGGATCTGAAAGACGCATACTTTCACATCCAGGTAGCCCCCCATCACAGATGATTATTGAGATTTGCATTCGAGGAGGTGGCATATCAATACAAGGTCCTCCCATCTGGGCTGTCCCTGGCTCCCCGCACTTTTACGCGATGCATGGATGAGGCTCTCTCCTCTTGGCGACAGATGGGAATCCGCATCCTCAACTACCTCGACGGCTGGCTCATTCTGGTCCAGTCACAGGCAGTTTCAACATCGCACAAGACCCTCCTTCTCAGCCACTTAGATTGTCTGGGGCTCAGGGTCAACTTTGCCAAGAGCATACTGTCACCCAGCCAGCAAGTGTCGTTCCTGGGGACAGTTATCGACTCAGTGCAGATGACAGCAGCTGTCTCAGTGGAACGAGCCATGACGATTCAGTGCCGCGTGGCCTCCTTCAAGGAAGGGAACGTCCACCCGCTCAAGGCTTTCCAGAAAATGCTGGACCTTATGGCTGCAGCTTCGCCAGTACTTAAGTTGGGCCTGCTTCGCATGCGACCCATCCAGTTCTGGCTGAAGCAGAGGGCTCCATCCGTGGCTTGGCGTCACGGTCGCCATCGCATAACGGTGACTCGGGCCTGTGTATCAGCCCTGGCCCGTTGGAGGGACCCCCTCTGGCTGAAGCGGGGTGTGATCTTAGACATGGTGCACAGAAGGAAGGTTGTCATGACAGACACTTCCAACAAGGGTTGGGGAGCGCTGTGCGAAGGCAAACCGACCTTCGGTCTTTGGTCTGAAGAAGAGTTGGGTCTGCACATCAACTGCCTAGAGATGCTAGCAGTGTGCCGTGCCTGTCAATTCTTCCTGCCAGATATAAGGGTCCGTGGTGTCATACATAAATCACCAGGGCAGCCTCGTCTCAAAGCGCCTCTGCACGCTGGTGAACGACCTTCTTGTTGGGGCTCAGACCAATCTGCGCTCACTGAAGGCGACGCATGTGCCGGGCAAAATGAACCAAGGAGCGAACATGTTGTTGAGGAACAACGTCTCGCTCTATGCGTTCCCTCCAATTGCTCTGCTACCGCAGGTACTCAGACAAGTCAGGGAACAATGCCACAGGCTTCTTCTAATAGCCCCCCTCTGGAGGAACCAGCCGTGGGTGTCGGAGTTATTCCAGCTGCTCGAAGCACCCCCGTGGCCCATTCCCTTGAGACAGGACCTCCTCTCCAAAGTGAACGGCACGCTGTGGCATCCACAGCCCGAGTTATGGGCCCTGCATGTGTGGCCGCTCAACAGGAGCCTTTCGACCTCCTAGAGCGTGTCTTGAACACTATGGCAGAAGCTAGAGCCCCGTCTACCAGGCGCCTCTATGCTCTGAAATGGTCTATTTTCTCGGCTTGGTGCCAAGACCGCGACTTAGATCCGGTTACCTCTGATGTATCAGTGGTTCTTTCGTTTCTGCAGGAGAGGCTGGATAATCAGCGTTCCTCATCCACCATCAAAGTTTACACGGCAGCCATAGCGGCTTTCCATGCCCCTATTGCTGGCCGATCGGTGGGCAGGAATAGTGCGGTGATCCAGTTTATACGAGGCGCTAGGAGAATTAACCCCTGTGTCCTCGTACAGTTCCACCTTGGGACTTACCAACCATACTAAGGGCCTTGGAAGGCGTCAATTCTGCATGTTATGAAAGACTCTCTTGCTTTGTATCTTTCTTTGCGCGTGTGAGATAAAGCGACGGCGAGTCGTGCGCATTCAAACTCATCATCTGTTCATCGTGCGCATTCAAACTCATCATCTGTTCATTTGCATCACTGTTCAGCATAAAAACTTAAATTCAGTTGCTCCCTTAAATTTTAAATGCAACTAGATGAATAAAATTTGTGAACAAACTAGGCTGGCTTGAGAGAGCCTAGCCTAAAAGTTTGAAGCAGTTGTAAAAGCTTGAAGTTTGAAAGTTTAGTTAGATTAGATATGTCGACAGCATGCATTTAGCAGATTGCTAGCATGACTTAACATGTTACTAACATTATTACGATGTTGTTAACACATTGTAGCATGATTAGCATGTTGCTAACATGTTGTATCATGTTCTTAGAATGATTAGCATGTTGCTAACATGTTGAAGCATGTTCTTAACATGATTAGCATGTTGCTAGTGTGTTTCTAGCATGATTATCAGGTTGCTAGCATGTTTTACATTATAAGCATGTTGTTAGCATGTTTTTAGCATGATTAGCATGTTGCTAGCATGTTTTTGACATGATTAACATGTTGTGAACATGATTAGCACATTGCTAAAATGTTTGAGTATGTTGCTAGCATGATTTAGCATGTTGTCTATGATAGTCATTAAGCTTTGCTAGTGATAGAAAGCTAAACGCTCTCTCAGTCTTATTGTAATAAAGTTTGACCCCCTCAGTGAAAGTCTATGGGACTCTTCATAGTTTTGATTGTCTGTTTAACAAAAATCCTAAGTCTGATCAGTTAGAAAAGATATAGCAGCCTATCTATCTATCTATCTATCTATCTATCTATCTATCTATCTATCTATCTATCTGTCTATCTATCTATCTATCTATCTATCTGTCTGTCTGTCTGTCTGTCTGTCTGTCTATCTATCTATTTACTTATTTAGATTTTGACTAAAGGTTCAATAAACTATTCAATTAAGTGTTCACATGTCAGGCTTTACAGGTTTAATCAAAATTAAAAATAACAAAATAAATAAATTAGGCTCAATTCAAGCTACATTCTCCGAAAAAGTCTTACACCTAACTTTGCATCTTAAGTACATGCTTTTTAAAGGATGTTTAGTTATTTTTTTACTGGAAAACAAGACAAAATACTTTATAGAGCTTAACTTATATTGAGCCCAGACTACAAACCTGATATTGATTAAAGAACTTATAAGAGATAGAAAAAAAAGTTGCTGCTTCTTCACCAACACTATCCTCACAGTTTGATGAAGCAATTTATTAAAATTAAGATATGACATGAATAAGAAATCTTGAAACAGTCAGGTCCGAATAGTTCATATCTCATGAGGGCTTTACGCATACATTAAGCAATTAGTAAGTACAATACAAGGTGATCTTTGAAGCAAAGATAAAGTGCAGAAACCTTAGAATCAAAGGTTTCTGCAAAGCTAACTGGAAGCATGTTTTATTCAGCAGATGTCATGCTCTATATGTGCATGCTCTTTGTTTCCGGATGTTGGGTTTACAGTCTCCAAGGGTTCCAAGGTCAGTGGTATGGTTAAGCAGACTGTAAACTTAAATCTAATGGCATTTCTCTGAAGCTTTTGTAACTTTACCCAGAATGCTTGTCATGGATCATTCTCCCATGCAACCTCCCAAATCTTAGCACTGCTGCCATGAACAAGACTGACAGCAGTTCAGAAATAGAAAGCATATCAAATCCTCTGGAAACCAGAGATTTGGAGGTCTCTGCTCTTCTTGTTTCCACCGAACATTCAGGTGAAACCATTTCCTGTTACAATGTCCTAAAAAAATAAAAAAAATAAAAAAGGAAAAAAAATATTTGGGAGAATGTGTGGACAGGGGCTTCAAAGAAACCACCGCTTCCTCTTTGTTTGATGAGTGCAAGCACAGTAAAGCACACTGGATCATGGAGGAAGCTCAGTGGGACAGAGCACTGAAAAGTAAACAAACACAGACCCCCTCCAAAGAGTTAGCATGGCGCCTGTGGCTACGCACTTCATGCCTACTGGCTGTTGCTCTAACTTGTCCCTCCCGTCACCTTGTCTGTATAAAAACAGGCGCATTTGCTTGCGTGTCAGCAAGCATAGACCTGGGCTCCCAGGTAAATCCTCCCTGAGCCCTGCTGATGAGCAAAGGCTTATTCCATATTTCATGAGTGCTCACTTTTGCCAGCTGATCTAATTCTGTCCTTGGAGATCCTCACAAAGCCCAACACGCGATTTATCTCCAGGTCACTGGAGGGTCTCCACACAGGAGGAGATGGATTAAGCTGTAGAGGGCAGTCCCGTGTGGTTTAGGCTGCACATCTTTGAAATATGAACAAGTTTGTTGATAAACTCAGCTGTGAACTGTAGGTGCTTGTACTCAATGGAGATATAACTTCATGAATTGCAATTAGTGTTTTCTAGAAATTAGACACTTAAACGCTCTGCCAAAGCAGACATGAAATCCAGGGGGGCGGGGGAAAGATGCATAATATATTGTTTCATACCATTTATATCAACCCTGTTTAATTGTTATCCCGTCTTTCAAACTGTTAAAATGGTGTAAATAAAATTTCAGGGTGTATAATCAAACTGAATTGTGTTACATATTCATCAATACAATCAAGAGAAGATCAACTCTTCAATCCATTTTGCCAGGAAGACTTGATTTAATTAGCTGGAGTTAATTAGTTTAGATGAAAAACAAGTCCCACTGCAAGTCAACGCACTTTCATTTGTTGGAGCTAAATTGATGGATTTGTGGACAAATATAAATGTTTGGAGCCAATGAAAGGGTATGATAATATTGTTTAGATTTCATGCATAGAAATATGTCTATGCATAGGAGAGGAGTGATGCATTTAATAGGCATTAGTAATTATCAGGATTATCCTGTTAATGTCGTCTGCACCGGCTGCTGTTGTGCAAGCCTGCATCTGCACCAATGGATGTGAGCTAACCAAGCAGTCACTGCCACCTAGCAGCAATTCATGGAACATTCATGGAACTTTCCTTAATGCAAAACCCTCCAGAAAACTGCTGCTACAGACAATCTGGTGTTTTCTTGTGGAAGGTAATTTTAGTAGATTATTTGTGAAGGCATTATAAGAAGGAATCTTTCTGGTATGCTGTGCGAGCTAAACAGAATACTCCCAGGGTCCAGAACAACATTCCTATCAACCAACCAGATTTCAAAGGTTTTAGGTTTTGTTTATAGACGAGGTTAAGGATTTTAACAATCTTATTAACCCATCACATCCTTTCGATTTTAGTTGTATGGCTGGGGATTAAGCTAGGCCTATGGATATTTTATATGAGTTTTATCCAAGTAAAATAGCTTCTTCTTTTTTTCTTCTTCTTCTTCTTCTTCTTCTTCTTCTTCTTCTTTTTTTTTTTTTTTTTTTTTTTTTTTTTTTTTTGCAAAATCACAGTCACCCTGAAACATGATGGAAAGATTTAATTCACAAGAGTACATCCATGTAACAATGCTGATAATGTGACCCTGTCAGAATGCAACTACTGACCATTTTAGAAATAGATTTTAGTGAAATAGCTTTGATCATTTTACACAATATATGTGCAAAGCTGCTTTAACCCTGTTAATCCTAACATATTAAATAATAGTCAGAAATATCTAATTGTTTGAAAGTGAACAATACTGAAAATAAAATAAATTAAAATAAAAAAATAAAATAAAACAGGCTTTTATGGCTCATATAGTATGATATCCAAAGTTCTATCATGAAACTCTAGATGGTGTAGTTTGATGGGTTCTAACTCAATCTGACATAATGATGTCATTATTCACATGGCACAGCTGATTGGTTCTTTTCATATCAGCAGCCAGTAAGCTTGCTGCTCAACACTGAAATACTCAGCTAGTGCTTGCTGAAGCAGTTGCAGCATGCTTCAGAAACCCTCCACCTTCCCCAGCTCCACCTGTATAGAACTGCAATGGGGTGATTCTATGTATGTTGTATATGGGGGTTATTTCATATATGTTGCAGCAGCAGTATTTCTGGCATGCTCTCAGCAGCATGTCTGTGGATGTATTGGCAGTAGCAAGCCTCGGTACTTGCTCTGCGGCATCAGCAGCTGCATAGCAGATCTATTACACCAAGATCAAACAGAAAAACATTGTCATGTACATTACCATGCTAAACTCTCCTAAAATTGCCATGGCAGAAATAGAAGAATATACTCAAGGAGGAAAAAATTACATAAGTTTTATTCAAAGGCCCAAACTGAGCAAAAATATGCAAATTGGTGCATTGGTGCATCCCAATAATATGTCTTTATAGATTATATTTAAATTATATTTAGATTATATTTAAATGCTTATATTTATTATCAGAGCTCTGTAGTTTTTAGTTTTGGGGGCAAAACATAATGCAATGCAATACAATTATGACTGAGAAATAAATGTTCCTCAAAGTCCTGATTTATCATATTTGATATACATGTTTTATCCTTAAAAGTATGTATGCATATGGATTATGTATGAATTATTTATGGATATGTAAACCTAAATTGCTTCAATTCAGTATTAACAATATAAGTTGTTTTTGTTTTGTTTTTGTTTTTTTTTGTTTTTGTTTTTTTTTTTTGTTTTGTTTTTTTAGTAAAGTTTTGGTCATGTTAATCATTTATAGACCTTAAATTTGTGTATCAGATAAGATACAGTAGTCTTAGTTTGCCTTGACAGCCTTAATGTACTATGTGCAACTCAGGTTTCCAGGTTTCAAAAGCAATCTCTAATTTTCTGATAATTGCTGTGTCAAAAGGGACCAAAAGGCAAAAAAGTCCAAAACCACTGAATGAATGAATGAATGAATGAATGAATGAATGAATGAATGAATGAATAACATTAATAACCTACATGTTTGGTTTAGAAAGGACTTTGAAGGAAAAGGAAGATGACAGTTGTTCTCTGGGTGATTGAACTGGTGGCAGGTGAACTAAGTCTCCACGCCTGTTATTGCTTGAAATCCCCATTTCAGCCAAATAGATTGTTTCATTTCATTTGCCTGCACAATTTTACTCTAAGGGCAAAGTGGGGATTCATGGCACTCCTGAAATAGCTTGTGTCAAATGAAGACACTCAAAAACCTTGTCCCTGTCCCCATTGACATTCATTTCAATACTGCCACTCTAATAAATCTTGCATTTTAACTAGCAAACATCCTCTAAGATTGATTTGAGATGCCTAAAAGATGCCCTCTTTCCACTGATCCGCATGACAAGTGATTGACAAAAAACAAAACAAATTCACAGATTTGAGATTCGGGAAGGCTTCTTCGGGTTGCTTCGCTTGCCATCTGAATTGCTCATGTCTCATGGACTGTTTGACATGCAGCAGTGATTCACAGGTGAGGAAGCAAAATATTCCCTTCCTGTCAACTCTGAAACTGCATTAGACAGTTTCATCTTACCTCATTTGCAGAATTTATTTTTGCAGGGAGTTGTCGCAAAACATAAAATATACACTTAATACCTTATTTCCATCTGATTTCACCAATACATTTTTTGTTAGTTTAACCTTGGTTAACCTTGGTCATATTTTATTTATTTTATTTTATTCTGTTTTATTTTATTCAGCACAGATTTTAGATTACCCGACAGAACATTTACAGTGTATCTCCAGGCAGTAGTTTAAAAGGTAACAGCATTTTACCATGTTGCCAGTCTAATGTGGCCACAGAGATGACTCATGGATTAGTTTAAATTCTAACTGCAAGTTAATAGCTACACATTCTTAATAAAGTTAGAGGCAAACAAAAAATAAAAAAATTAAAAATTCCACCTCAGAAGCATTCATTTCCAACACTGCCCTGTAGCAAAAAGTAATAACACCTGCTGTGAATTTGAAGCTATGGATCCACTGTCTGCACATCCTTTCACGCTCTCTCTCCCTCGTTATCCAAGCCAGTGTGGAGTGCTTCTGTATTCAGCTCACAGAGCCCTCTCGCCCACACTCGTTATACTGAGCTACTTCCTTTTGAAGCCGCCACCACCTGCTTCACGTCCACACCAAACTCATGATGAACCAGGACCTGAGGCCAGATTGGTAACTCTTGCGCATTCCCAAATACCGCTTAACCAAGGATTTGCTTGTTATTGTGAGATGTATAAACCTCTCTTATAAAAACATATCATAATAAATATCACATATATGACAGAACATTGTTTGAAATGTCAGAAACTTTAAAAATGGCATTCATGAAATTTCTGTGATCATTTGCTCAACCTCATGCTTTTCCAAACCTGTATGTTTTTATTTTTTTTATTTTTTTTTCTGTTGAACACAAAAGAAGATATTTTGAATAATGTTGGTAACCAAACACAATTTGGTTACACGCATTCTTCAAAATGTCTTCTTTTGTATCCAACAGAAGAAAGCAACTCAGTAACACTTTATATTACAAAACACTATTCACTATTAACTAGTTGCTTATTAGCATGGATATTATTAGCATATTGGTGGTTTATTAGTACTTATAAAGCACGTATTTATGCCTTATTCTGCATGAGTGTATTCTAGATTCCTGAATCCTATCCAAAACCTAAACATAACTATTACAACATCTACTTTGCTTACTATCAATAAGCAGCAAATTAGGAGGGAAAACTCTTTCATAGTGAAGTTAATAGTCACCATGTAGGTTTGGATCAATTTAAGGGTGTATATATATATATATATATATATGGGGTCCTTCTCTTGTCTCTGAGTGGTACCTAAGGGACCATAAGGAAATGATCTTCGCATTATGTCTACTGTCAAAGTCTTTGCAGAGCGGGCAGCACTAGTTGATGCATGCAGGAGCAGAGTGGTCACCTGAAATGACAACATTAAGACAGGTTGAGGAAAGCACTGCAGAAATCACATCAGTGACACGCACAGTCCCTTTAAGCTTAGGCACTCTGTGTCACTGCAGTCTCTCGGTCAGGTGTGTTTCCACCTGCACTGGCTGTGATGGTAATCAGTCTGTAGGATTACTTGTTGTATCAGGTCCATTGAGTTGATCAAGCGAGTTGAAAATGTCCTTCTATTCTGGGGAAACATCTGTGTCCAGTGCCGCCCTCCCCAGGATGTTCATCTGACCCGCTGAAAAGCCTTCTGTCACCTTCAGATAGAAGGTGTGATTTGCAGAATTTTGTCAGAACTCCATGGGTGAAGGAATCATTACACCGACGATGGTCCAATGCGCGCGAGACATCTAAACAACTTCTGAATGACCGTGCAATACTGAACACTGATGACTTTGGTGATGTTGTGGGATGAGAAGAGGGTTATAAGATAAACAAAAATAATACAAAATAACAATCGTGTCCAAATTGTGAGTGGTAAATAAGGTCTCCATTTTTCAGAGTCAAATATTTAGTGGACAGGTCTCATTAGGTTACCAGCTTGTTTACTACCACTAAATAGCCCATTGTAATTTGGATTTAGGTATTTGTTCTGGATGAATAAAAGGGAAGTAGCAAAATCAATATAACCAGTATATTTACTAGTGGTATGCATAATTAAAATATGTCACATAATTAGACATAGAAATATACAATTTCATAATTATTATCATAAAATTGCCTATATTAATTGTTTTAATGCAAAGCATTAATGCAGACCTAAGGTTTCAGCTAGGTCAATCAGAGAATGAAATTAACAGAAAGAGAGATTTAAAATCTGTAGTTCAACTGTTTCAATCATTCTCTGTGCATTCGATGTGCAGACTAAGTCACACTTGATAATGTAGATTTGATTGTAAATTGGGTAACTGATTGTTCATATCAGATGCTATTTGTTTAAATAAATTTGTATGGTCATTAGACGTGCTCTAAACTAGTGGGCCCCCCAGTTTGCAACAATGCTAATGATTTGACATAATACATATTTTGTCCTAGGAGACCAGTTGTGTTGTTGGATAGGTCTCATTTTAGAATTTGTAAAAAGAATTTGAATCAATTGATGTGTGACTGTAGCCATGCAAGTCCTATGCACATTACAGTGTTTACTTACAATAAGTTCTTAAGACCATACAATTTGCACAACACTTTAAATTGCAAAAATGTTTGCCATAATTGAAATGAAATTATTAAAAAATAATTTCTTTTGACCTATATGTATGAAGTCAATCATGCTTGATAGGTTTGAATGATGTGAGTAATTTAGACCTGGATGTCCTTATATTCAATACCAGGTAAGCATATTATGCAGTTGTAATAATGAAAGTGTGTTTTGTATGTTTGTGTGTGTATGTTTGTGTATAGGAGATGAGTGATGTCTAGCCTACCATAATTTGTGTTGTGTAATTTAGTTCCGGCACTACACTGGGTGGTCATGTAACTACTTGTGTATTGCTATGAGATGTGAATGACCCCCTGTAGTATCTCCACACCCATCTCCTTGTTTGTGCAGGCATCCTTGTGGAATGTGTCCCTCAGAGATGGCTGAAAGGGAAACAAACAGAGAGAAAAACAGCTTAATCTTGAGCCTTTTCACAATTTGCTTGAAGACTGGTGGATCTTAATTTTCCTGTAAGGGCCACAGCCATACAGTTGTTGCAGATGGTTGTGATTGCATACCATCAGGAGTAAATTTGTTTTAATTTACAAAGACAGATATCATTATCATGATCATGTTTTGTAAACAAAAGGCCAAAATAAACTGAGTGTTAATGGTCAGATCTAGAAGCTAGTGTTTTCAACACAGTCTAAGCATGTTGCACCTCAACCAGATCTGCTGGGAAAATCTCTTTAAATTATACTGTTTACATTTGTCAGATCTGTGTTCAGTGCATTAATTTGCCAAATTTGGTGCTGTACTGTTAGCTAAGCAATTAGTCTTTTCTTATTCTCTTCATAAATTTGACCATTTCCATCTCTGCAGTCTGTAAAGACTTGTAAATTTCTGCCTGATTTTAACATTACACACAACTTTAATCACATGTCCAGTAAAAATGAGTTCTCTGATCAGATTCCATATGTGCTGTCCTTCCCAGAGGGGAATGGTTTAGTTTGCTAACACTTGCGCCACTGTGTTTGTGGTTTTGTTGCAAGGGAAAAGACAAAACTTATACCTTCCCTCGTTACTGGGTTGCAGATCAATGAAATCAAATTTAAAACATCTTATGGCCTTGGATGGATTTGGCCTATTCAAGATATTGCAATCAGATTAGCAAATTATGGACATGTTATTTTTTCTCATTGAAGATTCTTACACAAATAGAAGATAAAGAAGTTCTTTCTCATTAGTTTGATCATTCTTCCTTTCATTTTGCTTTCTAACAATTATTGCTTCTCATCACCTTCTGTGTTTCTCTTTCTAATCTTCCAACACTAATAGTGCTCCCAGCTTCTTTCTACGTACACATTCCCTCTTTCTACATCTACATTCTGATCATTCCACTTATTCTTCTACAACTTTCTTTCCTCTTCTAAATCAATGCTGAATCACCATGAGATTAAAGGCCATTCTTGGCCTTTGTAATATAATGTATTATAAGGCTGTTATAATATGAATTATATTACATTAAAAAATAGTATAAATTAAAATACTTTTATTACTGGTCTCCGGGAGGGCCTCCAGCAACTTGTTTAGGATGACTGGTTATCATCTCACTGATCTTTTTGAAGATACACCCTTGATTTGACCGTGTGGCTACAGCAGTCCTGGCATGTGCATTGTGTGCACAGCAGCAGGCCAAACTGGAACCCAGTTATAGGTTTTGCTGCTATAAACATTCAATGAACTGCAAGCACATATACTGAGAGCACAGGTCAAAACATTGCTCAATCTGAAGATCTTTGTGACTACAATCTGGAATTGGACACAATTTTCTTATGTTTATGAGCCAAGACGTCACTAAGTTGATTCTTTTGAAAATCTGTTTGAGTATGAGAAAGTTTGGGGGTTGGGCAAACCCAGAGCAAATGCAAAGCACACATGTCAGTTTGGATTCATGGTCTCTTCATGTTTGTCTGTCCGCTTAAAGACAAAGACTGAAAGTAATACAAGTGTGCAGTAATTTGCGTAAAAATCTACAATAAAACCAAGCTGTAAGGTGTATATTAAGACTGAACTTTGAGCAGTGTTGTTGAGCCAAATATTGTGATATCAGAGTAGTTTTCAATACATTGAATTTGATTAATTTGACAGTTTGACTAATTCTCCCTCAGGAGAAACTGTGGATATCTTCTAAATGGGTTTAACCCTCAGGCTTGGTTACTAGCCTCTCAATTGCGTCAAAATTTTCATTATGTGCATTAACATTTTAGATTTTGAATTTCTAATGTCTCCTCTTTTAATTCACAGTCACTGGGACTTCTGCGTGGCAGCAGTAGTTCTCTGAGACTGAGGGATAATTTTTTGCCAGATAAGAGTTTCTTCTGAAATTCTCTAATTTTTAGTTTCATTGCTCTGTCTTGCCCAACTTCACTTTCACATACAAAAGATTCCAGTGAGGATTTAATTATCTTTTTAGTTCATCCAATCACATCACAATTCTTCTTAAATTGTTTGCACATAAATGTTTGCTTTCAAATGTTGCAAAGTTATAGTTATAAAGCTAATAGACAATAGTGACAGCAAATTTTTAATATCAGAATTTAGGTTGCAATTTACAGCCCTCTGTTGAGCACCAGAATAAAATTTGGGTGATGTTATTCCAATTTTAATTTTGGTTGAAGAAACTTCATCCCTCATCTATTCTGCCGCTATCATGTCCCTGTCAATTCATGTGGTTTCGTTTAATTCTTATAAGACTCACTGGATTTCTGTGGTCTCTGGTCTAATGATGAGTATACCGACTCATTCTACAAAAGTATGTCTACATGGGGTGCATCTTTCCCTTGACATTTCTAAAAAGACAAATAAGAATTGACTCACCGCATCAACTGGAGAAAAGGGAAGGAGAAGCTCAAACCTCTTTCCGGAGCTTTTTTGGACATTGCGCTGAAAAAAACCTCGCCAACAGGTGATGGGAGATCACGTCGGGGTCACCAACTGTAAGGATCCACCTGCCAGTCCAAAAAGCGGAATGGTCGAAGGTTTTAACACGTATTCGATCTTTTACTAGTGCTTCTGAATTTATCAGGATTTAGTTTAAATTTTAGTCTAGCTCCGTTTTCAATCTGACTCCAATTTTAAGTGACCACTAAGTTTAGGCAAAGTTTCTAATTAAAAATTGATCACAAATATCGATTATGTATTAATTTAGATATTTGATTATTCTAGACATCCCATATTTTCAATTATCCGTTCACTGGGGACCTAATGTCGCTCAGAGTCTCACCCCCCGGGTTTTGCGTAGATCTCACGGACACAAACTCGCCAGTCTGATGCTAGTCAGAGGGTGTAGGTAGACTAATACCTGTTTTGTCTGCTGCCTACTGCTTGCTTATGACAAAAAGTGTAGTTCATTTAGTCCTTTCCCGTACAACTTGCTAACACCAGTGATAGACAGAAATCAGAAGGTCTCCGATGACATGCCTACTGCTCTGTTCATTCATGAGCCTTCAGTTTGACCTATCCTGGCCGTAGATTTGCGTAGATCAGTGAGATGATAACCAGTCATCCTAAACAAGTTGCTGGAGGCCCTTCGTAATAAAAGTATTTTAATTTATACTATTTTTTAACGTAATATAATTCATATTATAACAACCTTATAATACATTATATTACAATGGCCAAGAATGGCCTTTAATCTCATGGTGATTCAGCATTGATTTAGAAGAGGAAAGAAACCCTTGTGGCCTCCTCACAGTCTAATAGTCATAATGATTTTAAGACAGTACAGAATAAATCAAATATAACAATTTATTATTAGTCAGGTAAAAACGTGTCATGCCAATTGCATAATTAAACAATAAGAAGCCAATTCAAAAATAAGAAAATACATAACATCAGTTATTCAAAGATGAATCTAAGAGTAAAATGTTTACCTGACTTCAGGAAGATACATAGTATGGAGCATATGAAATACACTTCACACTACGGGCTGATCTGGCTACGGAATCTCAATGACTAATTTGCAACTTTCCTTTAAATACTACCAGAACAAAAGGGCCATAAACATTTATTCTCTGCCCCAAACAGATTACATCTGTGTATGGGGGATGAGAAGCCTCTGTAGGAGCTGCTCTCGTGCCCCAAATGGTCACACCTGGTGTAGAGCAATGTTTATCAGATTTTGAAAGGAGACTGCCCACAACAGAAGTACAGAATTCACTTAAGTTTTCAGTATTTCTCATAATATAAGTGACTACTGTGAAATTGAGACCATTTTACCAATCGCACAGAGACCTTTAAAATGATACCAAACATGAAAGGGAAAAAACAACATTGACAAAATATAACACTTGTGGCATATGGATATTCTTGCTTTTTGGGGAAGAAGAGTGAGGGGGGAGAGTCAGAGGCAGGGAGGGCAGGGGGAGAAGGGGGTCATAAATGAACAAGGGGAGTGGTGCGCTTTGTTGTCTTTGGAGATCTCTTCTCCAGATTAGTTTTATGGTTTTATTACATGGCATCTGTGAGTTCCTGAGTTTTGGCTTCATGAGGAGTTAATTTCATAATGGAAATAATTTCACTCCCTATATATATATATATATATATATATATATATGACAGAATCTCAGTCATTCCTACACTTGCATTTATTCTCTGTTATACATTTTCAGTAGGCATTTTATTTCTATATTCATTTTATTTTATTTTACTTTTTTTAGTAATATTCACTTCAGAAATTCACTTCAAATGGCTACTATCTGCACTGTCTAACACATGGTGAATTATTGGCGACATCAGTTCTTTGACTTAAAAAACTCCTTGCTCCAGGAAATATTCTGCTCCCCTGCTATTACCGCAGTGAGATATGGCTCAGGTTCTTCTTTTAATAAGTTTGGTATCGTAATAGAATATTTTTTTTTTTTTTTTTTTTTCACAAGTTGAACAATATGAGGTATCATTCCTGTTTGCATCACATACAAGAATGTTTTAGCACAAACGGGTATTTATTGGATTAAACAAGTTGCAGGCCAAAGGTCGATATCCTGGGGTTAGAAATGTGTTCGAAATGCAAATGCAAACACCACTAATTCATTAAAAACAATGAAAGTTGGTGAACTAGCTAGTGAATTTACAATTGTGAGGGGAAACATAAATGAAAAATAAGGTTTGCTCTCAATAATGCATTTTAGCAGTATTTCTATCCTGGAGCAAACTCATGATTGAGGTCCAACCAACCCTGAACAGCAGCATTTCTGCTTGACTCTTTTCAATCAAACTCTAGTTCATTAACATACTTGTTACTTGGTTGTCAGGTATTGATTAACTTCTGCTCAGACGATTCTATTACTCAATAGAATTATTAATTTCCTGTCCCACACTGCTTGTCAGGTGCAGTCTTGCATGATAATTAAAGAGTGCCCTGAAACAAAGCCAGGATTGTATGTTGATTGGAGGCTTCTCTTTCTCTTCTCACGAAATCAGGATTTTTGCTGCTCGCCCTGCCAGTGTATCCCTGTCTGCTTGCCATGCAGAGCACGTTTGACATTCAGCAGCTGACAAAGAAGGAGCTAGAGGTGCTCCAGCGCTAGACATGGATCTTCTTCTCACAAAGCCAATCCTGCAGAAGAAGAGCTGTCGTTTACCACCCTTCCAAACAGTCGTAGCCTGTCAATTTCAGTGGTTCTCCATTTGTCAGTCATGATTCTGACAAGGAATGGATTAAAAGAAAATACTTAGGTGGCACCAGACTAACAACATATTCTTTTGGAAAATGTTTAAAATTTATTTAAAATAAAACATTTTTGTCACTAAAGCAGTGAAAAACATCAACTATATGAATAAAATCATAATTCATTGTCCTGGTTTAGTATCAAGTACTTGTGCCTGGTGACTGAAACTATTATTATTATTATTATTATTATTATTATTATTATTATTATTATTATTATTATTATGTGACCCTGCAGTGGATATCAAAGTAACGAAAACTATGAAAAGCATTCTAATATAATATAAGTCTAATATAAAAGGTGGTTAGAATGGCACACTAAATTTTACACAAAGAACTTGCAGCCAAAGATCTTTACAGAGTGTAAGGATACAGATAGCATGGAAGGTTGAGCAGAAACCCCTTATTAGGAAATGTTTAATTTGTTATTAACACACCGCAGGTTCAAAGGTGTAGCCCATGAGCAATTACTATTGTGCTCTTATCTTGAACTTCAGGTTGCTGTATGAAGACACTCCCTTTATTAGGTATAATGTCATACAGTTTGGATAAAAGCTTCAGCTGAGTGACAGCTTGTTATAAATAAATGACATGAACATTGTGTTTAACATATATTTAATGTAAAAAAACAAAAAATAATCAATCTGTTATCAGTGTTATCTGTATCAAATGACAGTACACATCATGTAAAAATTATCAGGCTAAGGCAATTATTAGGGAATAACACCCAATGAAAAGCTGTTAATTTGGGGGGGGGGGGGGGGGGGGGGGGTTCTTTTCTGAGTTTTAAATAAATCATCAACATCAGTGCATGCGACTTTGCACTTTTGACAAGCACACAGTGAGTTGATGACATACTAAAACATGGACCACAAGCATTTGTTTGAATGGTACAAAAATAAGAAGATATTTTTTGCATGGCTTCCCCTGCAAAGCTGACAGAGCACCAGGCTTTCAATTAATGACCAACACTGCTGAAGTGTTTGTATGATTTTTTTTTTTGAGAGGCGGAAACAAGAAGTGGTCTGACATTGATAAGTCCAGCATCATAAACACCATTCATCCTTACTTGAGCAACACATCGGACCATGTGTGTTTATGAATAAGTGTCTGGCAATAATGGTCCTATTACAAAAAGAAGTCCTTTACTTGTACTTCCTAGATATCAACAGCTTAAATTTATTTTAAATGAACAGATGCAAAATGGCCTGTGTGTATTTTTTATTTGTATTAAGAGCTTACAAAACAGTAATATACTTTTGGATATTTTTGCATATAATGTGAGAAGAGATACTGTTATCTCAGTTAAATCAAAATAAAACTAACTGGAGTGGAAAAGATTGTTTATTTCTTTCGCCCTTTTCCTAGCAGCTTTCAAAACAGGTGAGAACTGATAGGGGGATTCATGACACTTTGAGTAAACCAGAGCTAAAAATACACAGCTATAAAGTGGCATTAAAGAATTCAAGGCTACTATTTAGGCAGCACGAACAGCAATGAAAAATAATAGCTACAATTTATTTACAGAAAAGAAATTACGTGGCACATTTTTGTGATGTTGACAGGTTATCATGAGACGTCAGGTGGAGAACATTTCAAACAAGGGGAAAGACAGAGCTAAACGCAGGAGAAAGACACAATTATAGGGAACAGATCTCATTTAAATGTAACCACTCCTAAGATAAAAAAAAAAAAAAAAAAATGTTTCAAAGACATTGAACTAGAAAAGGGACATTTCAAATGTTGGAGATGTAACCAATGGTCATCTGGCTATGATGGGCTGTTTTTTAAACAAAAACATAACCTTGCTGTTGCAGCGGATTCTCTCATGTTGCAGTCATATATTTATTATAGAAATCTAGTGCACAGATGAATATAAACTTCCTAGTTAGTGAAGTAAGGTGAGCAAGCATCAGAAATATGTCATCCATATGGTATTTTTATTGCAGCTAACATTATTTTTAACCATAACTTTAATTGTAACATCCTTTAAAACAAAATCAAACAAATAGCACTCTCTTATGCACAAAAAAAAAAAAAAAAAAAAAAAAAAACCTAGCTCTCTTGCTTGTTCTTTGGCTAAGAAGTTCATGCATTGTTAGCTATGAATAACAAAGGAAAAACCAAAAGAAAGAAACTTCCAAAAGATGATTCATGTAAACAGCCACTTTATTTACATGTTGTGGAAATGCTGCAAACAATATTATTTTTATGGCAACTATGTGTTGACCTGATTGATAAGAGTTCAAATTTAATGCATTAACCCATATTTTCACAAGAGTTGCAGGCTTTATTTCTGTTGGGTTTGTGCAGAATTAGCAGGGTTGCTCATTGCAAATCCCAAGACTTTAATATACAGTATTTTGTGAATTTTCCAACACAAAATTTGTATTGGTTGAGCCACACAGAAAGGCATTTGTATTAAAGTATTAGAAAAACACATGAATGTGCCACACATCATCTTGTCCAAAGAAACTATGTTGTCTGGGATTAATAAATGACCTGTCAGCATAATGGCCAATTACGTGAACTGTTTATTATGATTATTATTATATATTTTGGAATATTGGTGGAATATTGTTTTGTTTGTGATACAGCTGTCATTGCAATCAATCAATCAATAGTGTGAGTGAGTGAGTGAGTGAGTGAGTGAGTGAGTGAGTGAATAGCCATGCAATTTAATGATTTTACCATAATTAAGTTCAACATGAGACAAAAATTGACCCTGTTAAATGTCTCCATGTCCCAAGCTTTATTGTGATAGATAGATAGATAGATAGATAGATAGATAGATAGATAGATAGATAGATAGATAGAAAATAGCCAAAAGACTCATCTACACTCATTTAATTTGGTTAGTTATTTCTAAAGTTCAGTTCAATGGACAGAGTTCCTGAGATACCTTGCCATGTGATGATCTACAAGAATTTATTGAAGAGATACTGTTGCCATGTGTCATGGTAGCCTTCTGTGGCAAACGAAGAACCAGGAGACGTGGAAATAAACTCAAACTAAAGTCTTTAATGATGATAATCCAAGGAGTAACATAGGCAGAGACACACATGAACGCCATATCGATGTTAATACCAGACGCTAGACTCAGGGAAACACAGGGCTTAAGTAACTCAAACTAAACGAGATAATTAACAAACACATCTGGATCAAAGGAACATAATAGGAACTAAACGAGAACAGGAACAGGAAAAACCATATATGGGCATACATGAGGGAAAACTAGGTCCTGGGGAGCACATAGACAGAAAAACACAAGACACAACAAACACAAGCCTGACATTACTCCCCCCTCCCGGAAGGCGCATCAACGCGCCTCCTAACATCCATACAGGGCACTCTGTAGGCACCTCAGAACATACATGGGACAGCAGGCCTCCAGAGCGGTGCCCATTCCGGGACCCATGGTGGATTAGGCAGTTTGGGGCGCCATGGCGGATCAGGGAGCTTAGGAGGCAATGGCGGAGCAGGGAGCGCAGGAGGCCATGGTGGTGCAGGGAGCTCAGGAGGCCATGCCGGTGCAGGGAACTCAGGAGGCCATGGCAGAGTGGCTTCCGTGGCCTTGGCTAATGGCCCGGCCCCTCCAGCCAGAGTTATATAGCCACCCCCCCAAAAAAAAATACTTGGGGAGAAACTCGGGTCTAGAGGCCTCCTTGGACTAAACTCAGGAACAGGAGCCCTCCTTGGGCTAAACTCGGGCACTGGAGCCCTCTGTGGGCTTAACTCAGGAACGGAAGCCCTCCGTGGGCTAAACTCAGGAACAGGAGCCCTCTGTGGGCTTAACTCAGGAACAGGAGCCCTCCATGGACTAAACTCAGGAACAGGAACCCTCCATGGACTAAACTCAGGAACAGAAGCCCTCTCGGGGCTATCCACAGGAACAGGAGCCCTCTCTGGGCTAGGCTCGGAATCTGAGACCCTCTCTGGGCTGGACATGAGACCAACAGCCCTCCTTGGGGTGAATGTGGTGACAGGGGCCCTCTCAGGGGTGAACTCAGGAACCGCTTCCATCGAGGCACCAAGAGAAGCAAGCGGCTTGGGAATGGCCTCCGTGGCCATGACAGGAGAAGCAGCCTACTTTCGAAGAGCCCCAACAGACAAGACAAGACCGACAAAACCAACTAGAATTGTTCTTGTGGACAATACTTCAGTGGACATGACTTGACTCTGGTCAGGGGCTAGAGCCATCACTCTACTCTGGTCAGGGGCTAGAGCCATCTCTCGACTCTGGTCAGGGGCTAGAGCCATCTCTTGACTCTAGTCAGGGGCTAGAGCCATGTCTCGACTCTGGTCAGGGGCTAAAGCAGACACTGGAGCGAACTCTGGGGCTGGAGCCGACACTGGAGCGAACTCTGGACGAACGGGCACTCGAGGATACTTTCGAGGAGCGGGCACTGCCTTCAGAGCGGCCGGCGGGCTTGGAGGAGCCACAGCCGACGGGCTTGACTTCGGAGCGGCCGGCGGGCTTAGGGAAGCCACAGCCGGCGGGCCTGACTGACGAACAGCCGGCGAGCTTTAGCGAGCGGCGGCCCGCGAACTTGACTTTGGAGCAGCCGGCGAACTTGACAGATGAACAGCTGGCAGACTTGACTGAGGATCGGCCGGCAGGCTTGAGCGAACCGCAGCCGGTGGGCTTGACTTCGTAGTGGCCGGCAGGCTTGACTGCAGGCTGGTGCTGGCTCAAGCCCGGACATTCCCCAGACACCGGAGGACCCCTTCCCTCCAACTTAGTCCAGTGGTGTCTGAGAGGTCCCCGGTGCGATGGTAGTTGGCCCTGAGCCAGAACAGAGAATTGATGGTGGCATCATCCCACGCCGTCTCCGCGGCGAGCCCACAGAATTCCAAGGTATACTCGAAGAAGGGGAGATCTCGATGGGCTAGGGTGGAGAAGCATGCCACGGTATCCATGCAGCGGGGAGAGACAAACAGAAAAACAAAAGACTTTCAAAAATGGAAAACAAACGAGACGGAGGGGTGTCGCTTACTATTTTGGTCTGGTATTCTGTCACGGTAGCCTTCTGTGGCAAACGAAGAACAGGAGACGTGAAAATGAACTCAAACTAAAGTCTAAAGGGGTAACATAGGCAGAGACACACAGGAACACCACATCGACATTAATACCAGATGCTAGACTCAGGGAAACACAGGGCTTAAGTTATTCAAACTAAACGAGATAATTAACAAACACAGCTGGATCAAACGAACATAATAGGAACTAAACGAGAACAGGAACAGGAAAAACCATATATGGGCATACATGAGGGAAAACTAGGTCCTGGGGAGCACATAGACAGAAAAACACAAGACAAAACAAACACAAGCCTAACACAACACGCGCCTCCTGACATCCATACAGGGCACTCTGTAGGCACCTCAGGACACCATGACAGTAACCAAGTAGGGTATCAGCAGTAAGAACAAGCTTACAAAAACTCAGGCAACAATGAAGATCTGAATGAAAGATCAGAAAGGTGATGATTATAAACTGAATATACTTCACTGGATTGAAATTTAAATTGGAAACTTTTTTTTAATTGGATCATCGGGGAAATTGTATTTATTTTGTCTTCCGGGAAACATATAAATATCTTATGTAGCTTCTGAAGGGCAGTACTTAATGGGGGAAAAATGTAGGAAAAAATACGTCACCCTGTTCAAACACATTGATTAATTTTTTTATTATTATTATTATTATTATTATTAATTTTATTTTTTTAATTATTAACAACTTTCAAATTCTGCAAGGGGGGTGTAAACTTTTGAGCAGAACCGTAGAAAAGAAAAGAAAGTAATGGTCTTTTTCCTTACATGAAGCTGACACACTTCAGAAGCCTTTGATATAGACTACACAATAGGTAGGCAGTGGCATTTTAAGCTATAGGCAGTTTCTGTGCTAATAGTGTCATCTACAGGAACTACAAAAATAAAATGTTTTCAAACAACCTTTGTGCATCATGCCACGCTCAACTCAAACATCACAAACACAGCTCTTACGGGTCTATAAAAGTGACAGGTAAAAGTAGGTTACTTTCAATAAAAGGTCCAAACTATTACACTCTAAAAAATGCTGGCTTAAGAACACATGATGGGTTATTTTGTCCCAGCTGGTTGGGTTAAATGTTTTTATGCAATATGCTGGGTCGTTTTGTTTGTCAACTATTGTTTAAAAATATATTGCTGGCTTAAAATAGGCTCGAAATTAAAAATCACACACAGAATTATTTGAGGCAACAGCAATAATCAAAAGTTGAACATTTATTAATAAGCAATAACACCCATGGACAAAAATATGAGACAAATTGAATTTATTTGGGTGAATAATACAGTATAATTTACAATATTACACATTTAAACTTGTTTAACAAGCATTATAGAAATAAAAATTGTAACATTTAAAAGAAGCATTTAAATTGAAGTATATTCAACCGTTCTCTCTGATCCCTTTTAACCTAAAAAGTGTTAATTTCCATGCCGGTGTGTCGCCAAAATCTGAGCCGGTGATGAGCTGCTGTTCGCCGGGGGAACTGCGAACTTCAGACCGCCGCCTTCACTCGTAGCTGAAAGATGTCGTGACTGACTCCATAACCTGCCCATAAACAAACAGTACTGAGATTAGAGAACATATTTTAACATTAAATTAAATTATATTCAGTATTATATAGAATAAAATCAGTTTATGTTGTACATTATGCAAGGCAAAAGGCGTTTCCATCATGCAAAATGACCGCTGCTGACGCATTTAGCTAACTGGCATCTCGTCCTTGTATGTTGCGTTGTGTAAAATAATATAATTTACAGCACAGTAAAGACTTTATAAATTAAATAAAATGTATACAAACCTTTATTTTGCTGAAGAAGTGCACCAAATTGGCGGCGCTGAGAACCGCTCGCTCCTGTAGAGCACTCAAAAAGCCTGCGCACTGACTGGAACTCAGCCACTGGGTTGTTTCGTCGTAGGGAGGGGTGTATAGTTTCATCTGTCAGTGACACAAAAAATACCCATAACTAGAAAAAAAAAAAAAACTACCCATATGACCCAGCGGGTTCAACCCAGCGGTTGGGTAGACAAAATAACCCAGCAGCTTAGTTACAGAAAAGCTACCCAGCATCTGGGTATAAAATATTAAAAATAACCCAGTAAAATGACCCAACAAGCTGAACCCAGCATTTGGGTTAAAAAAAATAATAATAATAACCCAGCATTTTTTAGAGTGTAGGAATGCTTTTAACTTGAAGTTTAGCTTACCAGTCCAGAAGAAACTCTGCAAGTTTGTTGTGTCAACTGAAACCCAAACATTCCATCAAATTCCTTCATCTTGTAAAACCTCTGCCAGTGTTTACTCTTGTTGTCTGTCTCTATTTATTTTGTCAGGACTTCGGATTTTGGCTTGGACTTCTGTAAAAGAATCTGAATTTCTTTTTCCACACCATTTAAATGCACCCTGGCTCAGTCTGCTACAGTAACTCGCTATTGGCTGCATGAAGTTGGCTGTACTACATCTGCATGATGTTATTGTCATGTGACTTACCAGCATCAGTTGCACTGTGTCACTGCCATTCATAAATCATCTCCCGTGGCCTCATGGGATAGTAAAGTGTCCATCATATGCACACTTCAGAATCATGCCAGAAGTAGTAGGTCATCCAGGTACGTTTTGCCTGCTTTTATGAGTATTGTGAATTCAGAAATACCTCTTTGGAGTTTTTTTTTTTTGTTTTGTTTTGGGTTTTTTTTCGCCTACTATAAGGAAGTATGCAATTTTGGATGCAGCCATAAGCTGACAGGCAGGTAGGACATCCTATTATTGCATTCGGAACGACTGAACGAACATTTTATGGGGAACAAACATTTGCCTACCCTGCCTTTAAATGATGCTTAGTAAGTATTAAGGAGTCTAACGTGTGGCAAGAAAATATTCCTTACACCACAAACACTACTATCAGCTTGAACTGTTGACACAAGGGAGGATGGATCCAAGGATTCATGAAGCCTAGCTTATGCCAAATACTGACCCATCCATCTGCATATTGCAGCTGAAATTGAGATGCATCTCAGCAGGCAAATTTTTTTCCAATAATGTCTAATTTTGAGCCTGTTCTTAACACCACCCACTATGTTACCTATAAGGCAATATATTATTATCAAATTCATGCATGTCTACAATGTGAACAAATATGATATATGTACATATGTTAATAATATGCATACAATATTTGTATATGGTTTTCTACATAATTAACATAATTAATTACATGCTAAGCCTTTTGCTTAGAAAAAAATAAAAAATAAAAGACATGGTCTGGTCACCGACAATATCCTCGAAATTATTCCCCTGGACTACACTTGGAATATCTTATTCCTCTGAACCCAAATGCTCACTCACATTTCTATCCTAGTCTATTTTCATGGTGCTTCAAAACTTTATTTTCTCTGCTTTTCTTCACTTTTAATACCAATATATCATCCTTTACTTTGGGACTGTTACTGACTAGTTGACTAGTTGAAACCCAATATACCAGATGTCAAAATGACTGAGAGCATTTTTGAATAGCTGTTTTTAAAACCATGTGAATTATGTGAAATTAATATTTATATTTGATTAATGAAATATTTGGTTTGGTTTACATTAGCTTTGGTAATGTTCTATTATCTCGGAGCTAAGAGGAAATCGTTAATAAAAAGAATTTTACATTTCAAACATATATGACAGATATTTGTTTTTTATTGCTTGTTATTCTGTTGCCTTGGTAAATGCACAATTCAACTGAATGTGATATATGTTGTGTGTGTGTGTGTGTGTGTGTGTGTGTGTGTGAGTGTGTGTGTGTGTATTGAGTAATATATACAGATATATATATATATATATATATATATATATAAATGTGTCCAGGCTTTCTGTGTCCTTCGTAAACAAGAGTCCAAACAGTAAAGGTGTTACCTCATTGCTTTTCATTTTTGATATTGTTCCATTTAATATCCTTCCTTTTCTAAAACAGCAATAATTTTGTGACCGTGTGCTGAAAGTCAGCAAACTTTGCAAGCAGGTTATTTATGTGGCTAAATTTATTAATCGCAATTATGTGGTAGATTAGTGCTATGGTTGCTTAGCAACAGATATGCAAATTTTGCAATTTGAAGGACCAATGGTGCTAACTCATATTTGAGCAAAAGACTTCACAAACATGAATTTTGCACACACATCCATCTTCTCATAAAGATTACATTTGATTTGTGTATGATATCTCTGTATTTAACATTTAGAATTTTTTTGTTTAACAACATTTGAAGCATTAAAAAAATCTATGTATCTTTCTATATGCATGCATTTTCCAAAGATAGGAGATAATATGTTTTAGTTCCACATTTCAGGGGATTGCAGATAATTTAAGGACTTTATGAGTGATTTTACATCTCCCCGTATTGAAATCAATTATGAGGGCTCTGTAAAGACTCCATTGCCGGTTTTGCAGATAGACTACAATCATATCACACACTTGAGACGCAGCTGAACAGATTTACCAGCTGCTGTAAAACCAAAGGTAGGATAACTGTTGTCAAATTGTTCATACTCTTTATAAGCAGATGTTGCATCTGTTTATAGTGATAGATTCCGTCTGTGTGGAAAATGCTGCTGCAACTAAACTGCCTGCATTAGCCATAGAAATAGAATAAAGCTTAGGTACACTGTGATATGTTTAGTCCTTAACGTTTTGCTGCTTATCTTGTACAAAAGCAAAGGAAGACTGTGACATGAACTGTCCTTATGTCTTTGGTCATGACTGACAGTATGGACTGGTAACCTTTCCACATCGATTCTGAACTCCTTATTGAAACACAAAATGAAAATTATTTCATGCAAACCTAAGGTCATCTACAGCAGCAGTGTTCTCTTGGGTGCCATGGGCACTGCGTGCAGAGACAGCTCTCAGACACACAATCCACATTCAGGACAGTTTGCACTCACTCTGCATTTGTCACCCCTCCCTTTGAAAATGTATTTTGTTGTAGCAGATAACTTCGTCCAAGTAGCATTCTGTGCTTTACTTTGCTGCTGCTTCTCACTTGAGCTGATATCTGTCTGCACCATAGAAATAGGATAAGTGGTCTGGCAAAGAAAAAAGAGTCTTTATCTGCCTAAAGCCAAAAATGGGGCAGGGATGATATTAGCGCTGCACAGTGCAGGTCAAGTTAATCAAATAGCAAAATAATATGAGCACCATGTCTAATATCCACTGACATATGTTCATTCCTGATCTGAACTTTTTATCACTCTGTAGCAGCACTCACAGTTTACCAGCGAGCAGCCATGTGGTGTCGCTGATACTCTTTTGTATTTATCCCTTCTCTTAATCTTTATTTCTTAAGTTTTAGTTATTAATAAATTGGGTAACACTTTATTTAAGGATCAATTCTCACTGTTAACTAACTATGAAGTATGCCTCAGTAAACTCCTAATTTTCTTCTAATCAGTAGTTAATAAGGTAGTTGTTAAATTTAGGTCTAAGGAATCTAAAATATGGTCATGTAGAATAAGGCAATAATATGTGCAAACAGTTGCTAGTAATATGTATGCTAATAAGCAACTAGTTAATAGTGAGAATTGGTCCCTAAAATAAAGTGTTGCCATAATGTTTTCTTTTCTTTCTTTTTTTCTAAACAAATTGTTGTTATTCAGCTCGTCAGTTCAATGTTGATTCAGTTCAGTATCAGTGTCGATGTTTTAGGTGCTGTAAAACACCTCTACAGAAACCAATACTGGCATCGTCCAGCTTAATCCAGTTTAAACTGTGTTCTCATCTGATGGTGCCAGTCAATACAGTCTTATCGAAAAAATTATAAGAAAAGTTAAATGTCACTTAACTTTACTGAAAATTAAGAAAGTTATTACTGATAGTAAAAGTTAACACTCAAACTTCCCTGAATGAATCAGTGGTTTTGAACAAACTGTTTTAGTGATTTCAAAGACCCACACATAAAAAACACCATCAAGTGGCATATCACTGTAATCTGCAGAATAGAAAAAAAAAAAAAAGTTGTGGTGAAGCAGACTCAGGACTGAGAGTGAACCCAAATGCAGGTATTTATTTGCAGAGCACACACTTGAGTCTGTATCCTAGGTGAGGCTGTGAAGTGACTGTTGCTGAGGGTTTTTAAAGAGTTCATGATTGCAGTGAGTGTCAGGTGATATATATTATCAGTTCAGTAATAAATAAGTAATAAATAACAGACAAGCTAAATTAAGAGAGTTCAGCTATTTTTAATAGTCACTTATTTTTGGATCATCAGTCATCATTTCTTGGTAAACACTGCAGGTGACGATGGTCACAGACATGATACTGTACCTTTAGTTTCACCAAACTGAGTGCTCACTAAAAGCTGCCTTAATCGCAGATCATTATTTCAAGTGATTTAAAGTTTGATTAGACATGCCACATAGTAGTGATATCTAAGTGAGAATTGTATACTTTTTAATGAGTTTTGTTTGATTAATTCAGACTAATTTGCAGGTGCAGTGATTTATATAGTTTAATCTTATATTTCATTATATACACACACACACACACACAGTGCATCCGGAAAGTATTGACAGCGTTTCACTTTTTCCACATTTTACAGCCTTATTCCAAAATGGATTAAATTCATTATTTTCCTCAAAATTCTACAAACAATACCCCATAATGAGAATGTGAAAGAAGTTTGTTTGAAATCTTTGCAAATTTATTAGAAATAAAAAAAAATAAAAAAATCACATGTGCATAAGTATTCACAGCCTTTGCTCAATACTTTATTGAAGCACCTTTAGCACCAATTACAGGCTCAAGTCTTTTTGAGTATGATGCTACAAGCTTGGCACACCTAATATTAGGCAGTTTCTCCAATTCATCTTTGCAGTACCTCTCAAGCTCCATCAGGTTGGATGAGGAGCGACAGTGCACAGCCACTTTCAGATCTCTCCAGAGATGTTCAATCGGGTTCAAGTCTGGGCTCTGGCTGGGCCACTCAAGGACATTCACAGAGTTGTCCCGTAGCCACTCCTTTGATATCTTGGCTGTGTGCTTAGGGTCGTTGTTCTGTTGAAAGATGAACCGTCGCCCCATTCTGAGGTCCAGCGCGCTCTGGAGCAGGCTTTCATCAAGGATAGACATTGCTGCATTCATCTTTCCCTCGATCCTGACTAGTCTCCTAGTTCCTGCCACTGAAAAACATCCCCACAGCATGATGCTTCCACCACCGTGCTTCACTGTAGGTATGATCTCGGCCAGGTGATGAGCGGTGCCTGGTTTCCTCCAGACATGATGGCTTGGCATTCAGGCCAAAGAGTTCAATCTTTGTTTCATCAGACCTGAGAATTTTTGTTTCTCGTGGTCTGAGAGTCCTACAGGTGCCTTTTGGCAAATTCCAGGTGGGCTGTCATGTGCCTTTTACTGAGGAGTGGCTTCTGTCCTGATTGGTG
Source organism: Spinibarbus caldwelli (assembly GCA_039654775.1). NCBI lineage: Eukaryota > Metazoa > Chordata > Actinopteri > Cypriniformes > Cyprinidae > Spinibarbus > Spinibarbus caldwelli. The sequence goes on from CM077251.1 coordinate 26,141,529, forward strand.
GAGTGCTGCAGAGATGGTTGTTCTTCTGGAAGGTTCTCCTCTCTCCACAGAGAAACTTGCTCTATCCTTCACAGAGTCAAAAGAGCATCACTCATTTTAGCAACATTACATTTTGTTAGGGCTACAGTAATAAAAGTAGCATTTGTTAGAGTGATTCATTGTAAAACTGTACTGATTAAACATCATGGAGTTGTGACTTCACAAAGAAAGCATTTTTATTTATTTTTATCAGTCCTTGCACAGAATTACAGAACTTAGGAGTAATTAGCACTTGAGTAAACAACCCAAAATTAATGCATGCTTTGGGATTCCGTGAACAAACAAAGCCAAGGCTTAACTCCATCGTATCTATTTGAATACACAGACAACACAAGCTTACCTCATTTAGCTCTTTCAGCCTCCATGACAGTCTTTCAGTGTTAGACTGTATTTCTCAAATTCAGGTGTCAGGGGAGACTCAAGTGGATTCCTCTAAACCTGGGTCATCTTTGATATGCAACACCCAGCTCTTTGCAGCCAGGGGATTGCTCTGAGGGAGCTCTCTGATAGACAGTGATGGAAAAAAGCAGGTAGAGTTAGAGACACCAAACAGGTCTCAGTAGACCCTCTCCAAAGTGTGATGAACAGTGTCCTTTGGTTAAAACTGGTTAGAAAAAACTGGTTCCTGTATCGAGTAAGAAAGACTATGTGAGTAACAGCTCCACCACACCTATGAGCCTTTAGGGTTTATATGTTCATCCAGCTAGTTTCAGACTGATATTTATCAAGGGATGTTTTTCATATTGTTTTCAGCCTAATGTTGTATTCCTTATATTTCTCCTGTGACTAAAAACAATTCCTATTGTAAGGACAGAGCTTGTGGTTCTAATAGTCAAATTAAAAAGTACAATGCAGAAAAACATGTTGTTTTGTCAACCTGTCACATCACAGCATTCTAGTATTCACAGTAGATTATTTCATTTTTTGAAAGAGCCTCTTTCATTTAGTGTTTTATTTTTTACTTTCCGTTTAAAATCCCCAAAGCAAAGCTGCACAATCTGCTGTCTTTCCGATGAGCCCTAAGCCCTTGGACTAAGTTTCCCTGAGGAGGTGAAATTCATATTTCAGAATTGTACTTTGTGACTTTACTCCTTTATGAATCTAATTTTCCTTGCACAACTTTTGAAATCTAGTAAAATAATCTCTAGTGTGTGTGTGTGTGTGTGTGTGTGTGTGTGCGTGTTTGTGTCTCAGTATTAACTAGTTGCTTATTAGCATGCCTATTATTAACATATTATTAACATATTAATAAGAATATAAATCCGGTAGCACTTTATTTTACAGTACATGTACTTCCCTGGTACATACATGGTAAATATTTTGTACTTACAGGCAAATGAGTGGTAACACAAGGTACTTACCTGAAGTGTATGTACATGGAAACAAATAAGAAACACGGCTATACTTAACAGTTATACATGCATGGTAATTAGTTTGTACATACAGACAAGTGTGGGCAATAACAGTCACTTACAGGTAGTGCCCGTACATGGTAACTAATTTTAACTTATTATTATTTAACTTATAATTTTAACATGGTAACTTTACTGTACTTACTAATGTATATACATGGTAATATGTAGTACTTACAGACAAGTGGGTACAAACAGGCACGTCCTTACAGTATCCGTATTTGGTAACTAATAAGACACATTACTGTATATACTAATGATATGTACATGGTAAATGTGTAGCACCTATGGAAAAATGTGGTATTATTTGGTAACAAACAAGACACATACTGTACTTGGTATATATGGTACGCTTGGTAAGTCCTAAACTTACCTAATAAAAAGAGGACTGTTTTTCAATTGCTTGTGTTGGACTGTTAATGCTAAATTGCTCTCCACAACAGTGCTTACAAAGTTTGAAGAATTGGTAATTCCTGAGTAATGTTTATGTAAAATGGTGCACTTTATTTTACAGTCCTTTTCCATATACTTACTATGTAAGTACTGGTGTATGTAGCTATTAGTTAATGTACAGAATAAGTTATGCAGTACTCAAGTTGGGGGGTATAAACATGGACAAAGTTACTTATTGAGTAATTGATGGTAGGTGCCATTGCAGTTAACTTGCCTTATCTTTAACGACACTGATTCTCTTAACTAATTGGTCCAATAGGGATTTTTGATGATGTAGATTCCTAATAATTATGTGTGTAGACAGATTTTATTTTGGAATACAGTAGTTACCGGACTCATATTTGCACTTGCAACTCCTGATTGTCATGTGTCAAAATCCCTATTTAAAAGGACTGTGCCTGCTAAGTATTAACACAATGCAGTGCTGCACAGTTACTGCCGTGTTCCCAACCAACTTCCAAACTTCCAAATTGCAATGGTACCTACCATCAATTACACAATAAGTACCTTGGTCCATGTTTATACCCCCCAACTTGAGTGCCGCATAACTTATTCTGTACATTAACTAATAGTTACATACACCAGTACTTACATAGTAAGTATACGGAAAAAGGACTGTAAAATAAAGTGCACCATTTTACATAAACATTACTCAGGAATTACCAGTTCATCAAACTTTGTAAGCAGACAGTGGACAGAAATTTTGCATTAACAGTCCAACACAAGCAATTGAAAAACAGTCCTCTTTTTATTAGGTAAGGTTAGGACTTACCAAGCATACCGTGTATACCAAGTACAGTATGTGTCTTGTTTGTTACCACATAATACCACATTTTCTGTAGGTGCTACACATTTACCATGTACATATCATTAGTATGTACAGTAATGTGTCTTATTAGTTACCATATATGGATACTGTAAGGACATGTCTGTTTGTACCCACTTGTCCGTAAGTACTACATATTACCATGTATATACATTAGTAAGTACAGTAAAGTATCTAATTAGTTACCATGTACTACCTGTAAGTGACCGTTATTGCCCACACTTGTCTGTGTGTACAAACTAATTACCATGCATGTATGACTGTTAAGTACAGCCGTGTTTCTTATTTGTTACCATGTACATACACTTCAGGTAAGTACCTTGTGTTACCACTCACTTGCCTGTAAGTACAATATATTTACCATGTATGTACCAGGGAAATACACGTACTGTAGCATAAAGAGCTACCGTTATGAGTTACTTTATTTTAGGGTGACATTGTTACAGTGTAACTACACAACTATGTAATGAGTAATATTAATTAATTACATGTACTTACTGTAGAGTTAAGGTTTGATTGATTGATTGATTGATTGATTGATTGATTGATTGATTGATTGATTGATTTTTCATAATTTACTCTCATTACAATAGTAATGTACAATTATGTTACCTTAAAAAATGTTACCTTAATCACATATCAGAATCACAACTAATCCAGTATATTACATGAAGGACATCCTCTGATAAATCCTTGATAAACATAACCCAAACTTTAAGAAAATGAATTCCATTTTAAAAAAGCTGAAATCACACATTTTCCAAATGTAGAGAAGTGTTCCACATCCCCTTCAAATGATAGCAGAGAGGTTTCTGGAAAAAAACAGGCAATATTACATTGAAGCAATGGGGGCTTGTAAAGTTGTCTGCTGACACTGCTCTTTCTGATCCCTCATCGTCAGCCCTTTTTCAGTCAGTCTGGGAACATCCTCATTCCAGGCTTTATGTGAATGGATATATTTTATTGTGCTCATAAAAACACCTTCTCTTTCAGGCTAGTTAATTTAGCCGTTCCTCACTGAATATCATTTTGGCAGGAGTACTATTGTAAGTTTGGGAAAGCCAGTTAGAGTTGCCTAGGCTGCCAGAATCATTGCTGCTGTCATGACTTTTGGATAGAATTTGACAATAACCATGACAGAGCTTGTAACAAAGGACTTTGACATAAATTTGAAGTCCCTTGTTGATGCCTAGCTAGAAACTTTGTATAAAAAAAATATTAAAAACGAACTATTGTACCCTCTTTCTGAGATAAATCAGTGACAAATACAATTTGAGTGAAGAGCAAGCCATTTCAATGATAGTGAGAAATCCTTGTTTTAAAACAAGACATGACTGTGTCATGACGTTCTTCCCTTTAACAAGCAATCAAATTGGAGTGTGTTGCCAGCACTTCAGACATACTCCAAGAAGTGTGGAGAGGGGTAGGGGAGCAGGGTGTGTTAATTGAAGTAGTGAAGCCCTGCAGCCTGTAAGTGTCTGTCGTAAACATGGATCTTGGATTAGAAGTACCGGTAGGGACCGATGTGGCAAAACTACAGAATTAAAAAGGTTATTGTCAATGTAAACATCAAAGTGAAGCATGGACTGTGTCTGAAACTGAAGGCAGATGCCCTGCTGTACAGTTAGTCACAGACTTATGCACAAGCACCAAAACCACCATTTTAATTTTGCAATGCATAGGTTAATGTCAGCTCACCAATCACCAACTGATCTGCATGCGAAATAATGAAAACACAAGGCTAACCAGGGAGATGTGGCCTTCCAAGGGGATATATCATCGCCCAGGGGCGGTTCTAGGATTTCATCTTTAGGGGGGCTTAGCCCTCAAAGAGACCATTAGATACAACGATACAAATTACATAAATAAACAGTATTTTACTGTGCTTATGAAAACTGTATCACTGTATGAAGTAAATTGACACAATTTTCTATTAAAGTTACAGAAGTTACTTAGTTAAGAGCAGTGAGCGATTCTCGTTTTTCTTTTGTTGTTTGATTAACATTATTAGCCTAATATAAGAAATGCATGGATCTGTTATACTGACACACATCTAATATTTTCTAACTGTTTATGTTTGATATAACCGACTGTGTTTACTTGGATACTCGTCAAGACAGCCATTGCGACATAATATTGTGTGTATTTGCTTATTTGCTAGAGAAGATGCAAAAGTGAATGACCCGATCTCATGAAAGTGCATTTCAGTTGCATGATTTTCTGTTTCTGTTTGGTGTGCTATTTATACACAGAAACTGACTTTGGCGTGCATATGAGATGCAATGGTTAGGTTTAGGGGTGTGGGGAAGGTGCGTATCTTAAGCACACCAAATAGAAACAGAAAATCGTGCCATTGAAATGCATTTTCATGAGGCCAGACTGCGATTTGGTACTGGCGTGCTGTCCGTGCAGTGCCTCTCAATGCACGCACTTCATTCAAATATATGTGTGCACAGTAACGATCTATCACAGCGCGTGAGTACCACTTTGAGATCGATAATCAAGCGAGAATGATAAACTTTCTTGAGGAAGCAGCACTGGCCTGATCGCTCAGATAGCTGATTATAGTTTTAGGGGGGCTGAGACAACAAATAGGAGGGGGGGGGGGGGGGGGGGGGGGGGGGCTGAAACCCACCTAAAAAGGGTCTAGAACCACCCCTGTCATCGCCGTTGCACGTTTTTCTTGGGAAGTATCTGCAGCAGCAGATTATTGTAGGAATAGCAAGGTCACCATTAGCTGTGAACTGTGTCTACACTCCCATGCATCACAGCTGAAAAAGATGGAGAACCTAAGTCAAAAAAGCCAGTCATGCCCTGAATAAAAATCCACATCTTACTTAATGTGTCTTGTTTTAACACATTGTTATGCAGTTGCTATGTTCTGGACGGCTTCTATGTGGTTGCAAAAAAGACCACCTCCAAGTCTCTCTGATATTCTGATGCCTAGATACAGCTTTGTTCCCTTTAATGATCACTCAGCATACCTCTCCTTAGTAAGATGCACTTTTGGGTTGAACAATTTTAGGTTTCTTTCATGTTCACAACACTAGTATAGGACAAAGTTCCAGAATTTAATATTTACTGAGTTCATCTACATGCCTAGCCCTAGTATGAGCAATGGTAATAGTGATGCTTTCTTTGTGAAAAAGAAATGCACTTCAACATACTTTTAAATATAGCATAATTTATTACAGAAATAATATACTGTAAATGAATTTACTGTGTGAATGGAATGAGATTGCAGTGTTTATTAAAATGCTAAAATTAAAATGTATTATAGGTTCTTTTTTTTTAAATTAAGTGCAGTTGAAGTACTGAACTATATATATATATATATATATATATATATATATATATATATATATATATATATATATATATATATATATATATATATATATATATATGACCCAGGACCACAAAACCAGTCTTAAGTAGCACAGGTATATTTGTAGCAATAGCCAAAAATAAAGTTTATGGGTCAAAATTATCGATTTTTCTTTTATGCCAAAAATCATTAGGATATTAAGTAAAGATCATGTTCCATGAAGATATTTTGTAAATTTCCTACTGTAAATATATCAAAACTTAATTTTTGATAAGTAATATGCATTGCCAAGAACTTCATTTGGACAAATTTAAAGGCAATTTTCTCAATATTTTGAATTTTTTTTGTTTTTTTTTTGTTTTTTTTACACCCTCAGATTCCAGATTTTCAAATAGTTGTATCTTGGTCAAATATTGTCCTATCCTAACAAACCAAACATCAATGGAAAGCTTATTTATGTAATATCGAACAACATACTATAGAATATATAATTTTTACTATTCAAATTAAGTACTTTACATGTGCTTTAGTATGTTTTCAGCTGTTTTTTAAAAATGTCCACCGAGTCCACAGATCTCAGTTCCAGAGGAAGAGCATTCCACAACTTGGGAGCAACTACTTCAAAGGCACAGTCTCCTTTTGTCTTCAAACTAGACCGTGGAACAACTAGCAGGATCTGATTTGAGGATCTCAGATTCCTACTAGAGTTATAGGGTTTCATCATCTCATTTATATACACAGGGGCTTGACCATGCAACGCTCTAAACACCATGACGAGAATTTTAAAATGAATTCTAAATTTGACAGGGAGCCAATGTAAAGAAATTAAAATTGGGGTTACGTGAGATCTCTTTGATGACTTAGTTAAAAGCTTAGCAGCAGAATTTTGAACCACTTGTAAATATTTGAGGGTTGAATTACTAAGACAGGTAAAAAGAAAGTTGCAATAATCAAGGCGGGAGGAAATAAATGCATGTATAATCATTTCCATCTCCGCTGTGGACACAACTGGCCTCAACTGATAAAAACAATTTCGAACCAAATAATTCACATGTTGATCAAGACTGAAGGCTTGCCCCATATGAACACCTAAATTACGAAGGGTAGATTTAACAGAATGTGATAAAGAACCAAGACTTTCCACCACTTTTGGAAGAACACCAACAGGAACCGAGATAATTTAATTTAAAATTAATTAATAATTTAATTTAAAATTTAAAAGAGTAGACAATTTTGTAATTTCATGAGACTTAAAAGAAATATATAGTTGAATATCATCTGCATAGCAATGATAGCGAATGCCTTCAAAATTACTTATCAGTTTCCCCAGAAGCAGCAAATACAAAGCAAAAAGCAATGTGGTCAAAACAGAACCCTGGGGAACACCACAGGACACAGGTGCTGTTGATGAGGTATAATTTTGACCTCTTACTGAGAAAGACCGGTCTGATAAGTCTGATGAAAGCCAACTCAAGTCTGTTCCCGAGATACCAACCTCCTGTCTAAGCCTCTCAACTAATATACAGTGATCAACTGTATCAAAAGCAGCAGTGAGATCCAATAAAACCAGTACAGAGCATTCTCCTGCATCGCCTTGCATTAACAAATCGTTTAAAACTCTAAGAAGAGCAGTTTCAGTTGAGTGCATACGACGAAAGCCAGATTGGAATTTATCAAACACATTATGACCATCTAAAACAGCTGAGAGCTGATTTACAACAACTTTTTCCAGGACCTTAGCCATAAAAGGTAACTTAGAAATAGGTCTATAATTTTGGAGTAAGGATGGACCAAGATTTGTTTTCTTTAGAATAGGTTGAACCACAGCTTGTTTAAAATAACCTGGAACTGGACCAGATGTTAATGAATTATTAATTATAGATAACACACAGGGACCAATCGTGTCGATAACATTTTTAAACAAGACAGTGGGTACCACATCCAGAGGACAAGAAGAACTTTTCATAGAACTAACTACCTTAGTGAGATCATCAATTGTTATCGGGGAAAAAATTCTCCAGGGTTACTGGCCTAGAGACACGAGGTATTTGAAGTGAAGCAGAGGCTGTAATATTATTTTGTGTATTTTTTATGGAGTAAAAAATGGAGTAAACTGTTGCACTCTTCAACTGAGAGTTATGTATAGTCAGGAGAGACAATGTTATGTATAGTGTCAAACTAAATTTTGGGATTATGTCTGATGCTAGACATTAAATTAGAGAAATACTTAATTCTGGCATCCTTAACCTTGTTGTTAAAATCCATTAAAAGTTATTTTAAATGCTGATAATGAACTAATAGTCGAGTAGATTTCCACAGACGCTCGGTTTTACGACAAATACGTTTAAAAGAGCAAATACTATCGTTGATCCAGGTGGTGGAATTTATCAGACGAGCTGCTCTGGACTTCACAGGAGCAACTTCATCCAAAACTGAAAGGCAATGCTATTAAAGCAATGATTTAAAAAAAAAAAAAAAAAAAAACTTTCAAAGTGTAACTTTTAATATGACATAATTACAAAGTACACTACAAGTGCACATTCAATACAATTAAGCACAGTTTTTCACAAGGGTTACTTTAGGAATAATTTGGTCCTCTGATGATTCAAAACCCAGCTTGCCTCTGGAACAACAATTTAACGGGAAAAAACAGCACAGGCTAATATATCTTGCTTTGATATGTTGATCAGTTCTGTTTTATAAATCACCTAATCAATACAGCAGTTAGCACATACTGATAAGTGAGGCAAACACACTGATATCCATGAACAGTGCCACAGGGGGAAAAAAAATAAAAAATAAATAAATTATTCAGAGTCTCTGGTCAGATTATGTAACAATCCAACCGTAAAAGAAAAGCTTGAGCAGTCATATTTCCTTTGTGTTACATAGAACTAGAATGACTTCCAGTTTTAACTCTGGATTTATTAAGACTGGACAAGCAACTGTAATCATTTTTAAAGGTATTCCATAAACGTAAGTGTTACAAATGTAATATATTGTATGCACAAGGGCCAAATAACAGAATTTTGTAATGCATGTCACCTAACCAAATTCCAACTGATTCATAAATGGAAATTACATTAAATAAATAAGTAAACAAATGCTAGCAAGGGAAACATGGTCTTGTGGGGGGGGGGGGATTATGGCAGTTCATCAGCAACGAACTGCACCTACACTCCCATGCATCACTGCTGGAGAGAGATGGAGAACTTTAGTTAAAAGCCAGCCAGCAAAGATCTGGTTCTGATGCGAGCATACTGAGACCCCCTGCAAACATTCACCATCCCTCACTGCATGGGAAATGGAACTTTAGTGAAGCTAAAAGTTAAAACTTTTCAAAGGTGATCCTGGAACTGCTTCTGTGGAAGCCTTTTTAAAAGATTCCAGGGACTCAGTTGTCCCTGTCACAAGATTATCTTGGAAAATTGCGAGCAGAGCTTTCTGTTTTGATCTGTCACAAATATAAGGACTGTTTTGTGCCTCTTCGAATGACCCATGCTGTGCATCATCAATGGGATGGAGCAAGACATATCTTTCCATTAGGATGGTGTTATTTTAATTACTCTAGAAATTACAGCAGATGGTCCATATTTGCCTGGAGCGGAAACAGAAGTTGAAGATGCAGTACATTGGAGAATTGTCTATTGAATAATGAATTAATTTGAGCTTCACACCTCCCTCCTTCGAGATTTGCCCATTTTGGAAGTGACAGGCTGAAGCTGTGTAATTAGACGCAGCTCTACAAATGGTGAATATCAAACATGCTGCATTCTCCTGATTTCTTCCCAAAGTGCCTATGTGTCTGACCTTTTCTGATACATTTGGAATGACATGCTACCATATGCGTATTTTGTGCTGATTTTGCACTATGTCAACATGGTACTCTAATTTTATTCAGTCACAACAAATAAATTTAAATAAAATCCTTGGTGTAATTGTAAAGTAGGTATCAGCGCTCTTCTGGGAAGCTTAACACAAATGAGTCCCCTTGGAATAGTGGTGCAATTTACAAAAATGGCTATTTCACTAAATGGCTTTCTTTTATGTCTGCTGTTTAGAGGCACTTATCTTGCTGATTCATATTTACCATTCCCTGGTTTTCTGCAGCCAGGACACTTTGTTCTGTTACCTGCCTGTGTTGTGATAAAAATAAAAAAGACATAATTATATGATGGTGAAGTTCATCCATCTGTAGTGAGGATGGGATGCATTAATCTTCCCCCAATGTCAATACAGCCTCTAAGGCCACATGTAGCTGTAACTGCACATGCAGCTGAAGAGGTGTTGACATGCTAACTTTTTGCTGAATTTTGGTGTCACGGTGCACACACGAGGGAAGCAAGGAGACGAGGGTAAACTCAAAATACAGTCTTTAATAAATCCAAAACAGACAAGGCAAGGCAAGGCAAGGCAAGGCAAGGCAAGGCAAGGCAAGGCAAGGCAAGGCAAGGCAAGGCAAGGCAAGGCAAGGCAAGGCAAGGCAAGGCCGGGCTGACACACAGGAACACCGGGAGTAACAAGTAGACTAGACGAAAACTAACAGAACAGGCAGGAACTAAATACACATGATAATTAGACACACAGCTGAAAGAAATCAATAAACAATCAAACTTAACAAGGACAGGAACAGGAAGGACCAAATAAGGCCAAGGATGGAAACACATGACACGCACGACAGACATGACTGTGACATTTGGTCTATTCAAACAGTTTTGGAACATTTGTTTCTTGACAAGATATTAATTAACAGCACACATTTCATCAAGTATGAATATGAACTGGGTAGTGTTTCCTGAAAGTAAGTTCCATCGTTAACAGAGTTCAGTGGAATTTGCGACAATAGTTGGCTAATAATGCTTTTGGGAAATGCACCCTGATTGATACTGCTGCTGTAAATCGAAGTACGCTACATATTTTTAAAAGGTATATTAAAGAGCTATTAGAGAGATATTAAAGGTTTTGTTAGAGATCACATCTTTACTACTCTATACATCTTCACCACAGTGCCTGCAGGAAAGTTACAGGTTCCATACAAGTTAAGCTCTATGGACTGTATCTATGGCATGCTATTGATTTACAAAAAATAAAAAATAAATGAACTCATCCTTCAGTTTGTTAAAACAAGCAAAAATCATGTTTGCAGTGATGCATTTGAAAAGAAAGTCAACTCTGCAGTGAGTGCACTGCAAGTCAGATTGCCTTCCTCAAAAGAAAGGTCATGGATGATTTCATATCTCAACTCACATGATCCATTTACTTTGTTCAGAGTTTAAAGTTTATTTCCCTGAGATAAGACTTTACATTTCCTGATAGACATGCTCAAATCCTGGTCATGACACTTTCTCTATAAAATTCTGGTTTAGGGAAGACTAACAGTAAAGGATCTAGAATGCTAATGTACCTGTCTGTCTGTCTTTATGACTGCCTGTTTGTCTATCTGACAACTCTTCTACTGTAACAGAAGTCTACATCAGTTTGGTCATAGGAGTAAGACGTAATCTGTCACTCTCTTGGAGTATGTGCTGTCTTTCAAAGTGAGAAATGTTTCAGTCCTGTCTTAGCAAATAAAATACTGCAAAGACCTTTCACAAAATAGACCAGATACAAAACCACATTTACTGAATACAGCCAAAATAAAAACAAAGAAAAGGACTCACTTTATATTTTGTCCTTAAGTACTGTGTACTTACATTCAATCATTTGATATAATGCAATTATCGTGTACATACATGTTTTTACATTGTATTTATATTAGAAATTGAATAAAAATTGAAATGGAAAATGAAAAAAATGGAAAAAGATGGTATCCTGTAATTACGTCTGTAATTAATTTCTGTAGTTACATCTATAATTACACTGTTGACCCTACCTCTACCCCTTAAATCTAGCACCAAACTTGCCCCATAATCTTACACTTATCCCACCTCAATAGCATTATTTTATTACATTTATTTTTAGTACATAGTATTTAAAGGCACCTAATATAAAGTGGGACCAAAGAAGACAAATTAATTTCTGATATATTATTTCCTCTGGTATTGCTATTTTTTGCCTCGAAGAGCAACTTTTCAGAATGTTAAAATTGTAGCTGTCTGAGAGTGCATATTTTAGGAAGAGACATAGAGAATACCTGTTGTTATTCATATCAGTGCATCTGAATAAGAACCGAAAAAAAACACTGTAATAGGTACCATCAGAATTGGGCACACAGCTGAAAGCATAATGAATGCCACCATGAATACAGATCACTGCAAAAAGGGCACTGAAGCCGTCTAAAAGAACTGTTTCTGACAAAAATAAATAAATAAATAAATAAATAGTCATCATTTACTCACCCAAATGTTTCCATATCCCTTACACTTGGGAAAAAAAAATCGACTTTTTCATGTAATGAAATTGAGTGAAGACTGGAAGAAGAGAGAAAGAAAGTCACGCTAGAACTTTATCATAAAATCTGGTAAAAACATTTTAAGTTTTACATATTAAACTTAAATTTTACAGTAGAAAGAAAGAAAGAAAGAAAGAAAGAAAGAAAGAAAGAAAGAAAGAAAGAAAAAGAAAGAAAGAAAGAAAGATGACACATGAAGAATCAAATTTCATCACAACTAGTTTTTCCACAGCATTTATATTGGTAAATACAAGTGAGTGAGCAAGTGAGTTAGTGACGTAATAGCCAAGTATGGTAACCCATACACAGATTTTGTGCTCTGCATGTAACCGATCCAAGTGCACATAAACAGCAGTGTGTAGTGAATACACACCGTGAACCCACACCCGGAGCAGTGGACAGCCATTTTTGCTGCGACACTCCAGTGAGCAACTGGGGGTTCAGTGCCTTGCTCAAGGGCACCTCAGTGATGGGTACTTAAGGTGGAAGTGTGCACTGTTCATTCACTCCCCCCACCTATAATTCCTGCCGGTACAGAGACTGAAACTTACAACCTTCGTGTTACAAGTCTGACTCTCTAACCATTGGACCACAACTGCCCACGTAAATGTGTTTAATAAATGTGAATGAAAACATAATTCCATTGATATAATAACTGAGTACAATATAATGAAAATATTAATGCAATAATAAAAAAAAATACTGTGTAAAGTACAAATACTATATAAAGAAAATGTATGGTGTCATACAGCCAAACATGACACTAAAATAATGCAATAAAACAATGTGATCTCAAGATTATTCCGTAAGAGTATTACGTACTTTTAATTACTTACATTTGCATAGACACTAAAACATACAGTACTGACATACTGACACCATGTAAAATGTAAATTATTTACGTATGAACAACTTTACAGATGTAGAAATGAATGCTTATGAATAGTGAAATCATGACATTGACATTTTGAATATATTGTACTCAGATATTATATCAATGGCATTATGTTTTCAATCACATTTATTAGACACAGTTTACTCATTTACTTAATATGAAATGCTAACATTTTGTTCCGCTCTGTGTGACTTCTGCTGCCAACTCATTTAAAGGACTGCATAATGTTAAACAAGACTACATTTTAAAAGCTTAGAATGAATATCATTTCTGTAATCATTTAAACATAACTTATCATGAAATATTTATTTTGTTTGCTGTGAGGTACAAAAGGCATGCTGTGGCTGATAATAGACTGATAAATATTTTGAGAGAAAATGCCAGATTTGAATTTTTAATATCTAACATTATACAAAACTACTTTAAAACAGTTGAAATGTTGACTTATATAGACAGATGTGACTTATTTAGGTGCAATTTTATAGATTTTTTATTTATTTATTTATTTATTTATTTTATGTATATAAATAGATGAAAATGAACATATTTAGACTTTGTGTACGCTATTGTCAGGCAGTTGAATATAACTTTTCAAAACATACCATAGCTACTTTTATCCAAATGTTTAAATTTTTTACAGTACTTCAGGTTCATGTTACTTTTTTCAAATGTTTCCTGCCAGTAAGAGCAATTTTGTATATTTTTGTTGAATTCCCACGCAAGGAGCTTTAAATTAAAACCAGAGCATCAATAACCGCAATCACTACAAGCCAAAGTGATTGGTTAAATTGGATGAATAGTGACTATGGGTGCATATTTGCCTCTAGCTGTCACTATTGGCATTAACTTAATTTGTTCAAGAAGAAGACAGCTAATTAACTGCATCACTGTCGCAGCTGCTTAGAAAGAGCAGGCCACTTATCTGCAGTTTGAATGATCTTTGGTGACTTTTCTCAAGCTGTCAAATGCTTGCTGGATTTTACTCAGAATGATAATTTCGGACAGGGAAAGCATGTAGCCCACTGTCTGCTGAAATTAATTGTTGAAACTCTTTACCCTCAGCTCGTGGAAGTGGAGGGAACATCCAAGAAACAGAACACATTGTGTCCTGTTTTTGTTTTCATTATTTAATTCCTAACCATGGGCGTTTCTCTCATACATCATCATAAAGTAGCACTCACACTGAATTAGTATTATCTCTAATGCATTGTCCTCCAGTTTTATGGTTACCCCACAATTCCTACAGGGTTTCATGACTTAATTAATCAAATCAAGTTTATGAAGCCCAGAGTGTTGGCGAGAGTAATTTGTTTAAATAAGCCAGAATAAATGGCTTAGTGTTTTGTTAACCATATCACAAGTTTGCAAGGTGTACAATTTAAAATGAGAAAATGGATGAATGTGAAAACATGAAAAACATGGGAATATTTGTTCAACTGTTCTTGTTGCATTGTTCCACTGAACAGGAAACAAAGATAATTTTAATAATCAGACAAAGCAATTAGTAACATTTCATCAATTATGTCCACCCAAGTTACCTGAGATAATAAAGTACATGTTGATGTAAGTATATTTTGTAAACCACTCAACCAGTGACTTTAGTTAAATAATTTAAAATAAATAAATAAATAAACTATTATAAAGGAATAGTCATCCTCCAAAATGAAAAATCAAATATATGTCCTCACAGTACACAAGGAGAATTTTTCAAGTGAAGTGAAGAACAAATTATGGAAATTATTATTTTTGGATTAACTACTCTTGTAAAGCTATAGAATGCAAAACCTTTGAACGTTAACCCTAGTTTCAAAAGTTGTTGTCATCGTGTTTAAGAATTTATCAGTGCTGTTCATTTCTATGACAGTGCAGTAATGATCATTTTATTTTATTGATGGCAGATCTTTTAAACCATTATTCACTCTATATTGTTTCTATAGCAATCTCTAATTCTTTTAAAATGATTGATGCTCTGGGAATTGTTAATTACATTGGGGAATCAATTGAGCACAGGAATCTCCATATGTTTTGTTAAAGATTGCCTAAACACTGCAGTGTTTGATATGGGGTCATCAACCTATTTGCTTTGGCTAAAAACAGAGGCATGATTGGCTGCAGAAGCAATGAAACTTAAGCAGACCAAATAGCCAAGTTATTAAAAATGAAATGCTTTTTGCTTGTCTGGTGAAATTCACGTCTCACAACACTCCTTGCAACAGATACCTTAGTGGCTGTCAGTCCCTTGAGGCCCAAAATCCAATTTAATGGAAGTATTCACTCCATAAACGGCAACAGAAAAAGAAAAAAAAAAAAAAAGGCTAGGCAAGGTCTGAGAAATTTAAATGAAAGGCTTAACCCTTTCTGGACTTAATATCGTTGATGGTAGTCTCAAGTGAAATCAGAATTTCTTATAGATTTTATTAATAATGCATACACCAAACATATGCTTTTTTTATGCATTTGTACCATAACTGAGTGTAGTAACAGTGAATCAATACAACAGCTAGAACTAAAGATATTGTGTTGTCAAAATACATGTTCAAAAAACAATTGTAAATATTGATTATGATGCACTACTATATGATTGATTGACTTACTAACTTGATTTTGCCTCCTTTTGGCTCATAAATAAGCTGTAAGATTCTATTGCAAAAGAAAAACAAAACATAAATGTTGGAATGGATGGCTTTTTTTTTGCCACTGGCCTACAAGTGACCTACAAATTGCTTTGAAATCCTTTTCTCTCTTTGTGTGTGTGTGTGTGTGTGTGTCTGTGTCTGTGTGTCTGTGTGTCTGTGTGTGTGTGTGCACAAATGTGAGTGAAAGCTGAAACATGACTGCGGCTATCAGCATGCACATCTTGACTCTCAACTGCATTTTTAATACAAAACCATTTCACCCAAACATGCAATGGCATTTATGTTTCAGTACCTTGGACAGGGACAGCACAGATCTTATTAAAAGTGACTAGGTGTGAAATGACTAAAATCCTCCTGCCAGATCCACCTGGAATTATAAGAGACTGAGGCTGTTCACTACTCAGCACACATGCACTGCCAGCTCAAAAGTGTTGTCTAACATCCAAAGTAGATCTGATTCCTGGAGAAAACAGTGGACAAATGCTATTAGTCACCGAAGCTAGACACAAAACAAGGTGTGTTTACCTCTGGCACTATAGCTCAACAAAATAGCTCATGGGAATACACTCTATTTGGATGCCACAAAGACAATTGAGACCAGACCTAAATCTTGAGTCCACAGGCATTTGTCTCAACTACATAACAATTCATTATGTCTGCCACTGCAGTCAATAACAGCGATTTTTCTCCCTCCCCTTCGTCCTCGATATGGCGAACCAGAGGAAGTACCAGTGACACAATTCACAGCGAGCCATTTATAATGACTGTTTCATCTCACCTGACCCTCCGCACACATTTTTCATTTCCTGGTTGGACAGGACAATCTCAAACCATCCAAGAGCATTTTGCACATGATGATAAATCCCAGAGTTAAAGATAATAACACTTCCCTATTTCAAAGAGAGATGCCGTAGTGTGACAGCAGTGTATAGTGAGCTGGTTTAGAAAGTATGGCAAAATTAATAGATTAGTTTCCAAACCTGAATCTACAAATCACATATTACCTTTTTGCTGTTTTTAAACAAGAACTGTCAGCACATAGTGCTGGGAGGATGCGATAAATGCATTCTTGTGTGAAGTTTGCTCTATTTTCTCAAACTTACAAAGTATGGAACATAAAGTTCAGGCAGTTGCCAAAGTGAGGTCTACTTTCACATTAATAAAACAGCAGTCAGAGTTTCGGAGTTTAAAAGAATGTTTCTGATGTCAGAGAATTGCTTATGCTAGCAAATTTCAGGGAAATGTGAAAAGTCTTCTTGGATCAACAGCAATGGAAAAGTAAGGTTTTGCATGATTTCTGCCAGTTTAAACACTGAAATGTAATCTGTGAAATAACATAAGGCATATTACCAGGAACTGACCAGCATATTGACCAGGAAAATGTTTATTCTGAATAAATGTTTTAAAAATGCTTTGTGTCAAATTCCAAGACATTAAAATTCCTGTAACTATCTTAAAATCCTAAAGTAAAAATATAATGAAATATAATGAAAACACATGCTCTAATAATGTTTAGAGGGTTTGGATTCTCCTCTTATTTGAATATGTAAATGAGCTGGATCAGAATGTTAACCACAAGAGCATTCGCACTCAACTCACAGCATCAGCACATTTGCGAACATATATCACCTGATGTGGAATTATGTCAACATTATGTCAAGATAATTTATCCATAATGTGGCTGCATTGTATCTCCAAAGTTGTTCACTCTTCATATAAATGATTTTATCAAAACAACTCTCTTACCCAGGGGGATCTTTAGCTCGGCTTGTGATGTATGTCTGAAACAGCCATGATGTGAGTGCAATTAGCCTTCTCTCAGCTTCCTGATCAACATCCAGCTTGAGCCAGCCTCTGGGGAGCACTTCGTTTGGAGGCACCACAGAACCTGCCTGGGTCCTTGTCCCAAAATACACTTTTTTAGTCTCAGAGATAAAGTGTCTCAAGAGTATTTTATTCTGGTGACTGTGGGTCTGAAGTCCCAGGGGGTGAAATCAGAACTTCATGGTGTCTGTCAATGAAACTTTGCAATGCTGAATATTCTTTTAGTGGTATGTCTAGAGACCTGTCTAAACTACAGAAGAAAAACAATGTTAATGAATAAATGTAAATGTGCTCAATGAAATGTAAATGTAATGTCACACAAATCCACCATTTAGGCAAAGACATTTGCCTTTTAATTTTTATTTATTTATTTATTTTTTTTATATTTTATTTTTTTTTTAATTTTTTTTTTTAAGGTCTACAAAAGTCTTGTTTGGGTAGATACATTTTAAGAAAAAATCCATAAAAAAAAAAAAACAGAAAAGGTACTGGTAATTTCTTTCAGGAAATCGACTAAATTTTTGGACATTTTCTTTAACCCTAAAACACAATACAATGCAATGCATAATTCAAAATACAGTTAAAACACCTGTGAAAAATCAATACAGATTACTAGTGCTGTTAAATCGATTAATCACAATTAATCGCATCCGAAATAGACACACATAGATGTATATAATTAACCCTCTGGTATTGTTAATTTGGGAGTCACACTTGTATTGTTCACGTCTGACCGGAGGCCATAATTGTGTAATAATTTTGTTTTTATGAAGTAAATATACTATATTTAATTTCAATAATGTTTTTTCTTTAAGATTTTGTATTTTGAGCATATTTCATGTTACTAATTAATATTCATATTTAAATTATGGACTATTTTCTGTATAAAATGTAAAAATATATATATAAAATAATTTCATATAATTTTTCAATTAATGCAGTATTTAAGTTAAAATAGTGCAAAAGTATTTAAAATCCATTGAATTGAGGTAGATTTGTTCCACCTTGTGGAAAAATAATAATAAAGAAAATCATCTGTAATACAGTGGTGTAGCCACTAGATGCCTGTATTGCCATATATTCAGTGCTGTGTATTCCTTAGTTACTGAGCAGTGTTTTCAGGCATAATTGCTTAAAGGAACACTCCACTTTTTTTGAAAATAGGCTCAATTTACAACTTCTCAAGAGTTAAACAATTGAGTTTTACCATTTTTGAATCCATTCAGCCGATCTCCGGGTTTGGCGGTAGCACTTTGCTCCCGTACCATGGGTGCAGCAGGCTCAATGATATTACGCAGCGTCTGAAAGTAGTCCCCAGCTATATCATAACTAGTTACCTAGCTGGGGACTACTTTCAGGCGCTGTGTAATATCATTGTGCCTGCTGCACCCATAGTACGGCAGCAAACTTCCTTGATAATTACGCCGGAATGAGAGTATAGTTCCTAGTCATATCGGCCTAGAAAATCACAACTTTTAATTTTCCATCGGTCTTAGTACACGATGTAACTACAGAAGAGTCAAGCTTTAAATGTGAAAATTCTCGAAACTCTTTGGTCATTTTTGAGCAAGATGCTAATGGTCTAATCCGATTCAATGAACTATGCTAAGCTAAGCTAAAAGTGCTACCGCCAGACCCGGACATCGGCTGAATGGATTCAAAAACTCAACTGTTTAACTCGAGGGGAGTTGTAAAATGAGCCTATTTTCAAAAAAAGTGGAGTGTTCCTTTAAGTTTTGTGCACATTTTTTCTGCATTGTGACTGATTTGTAGATTGCACACACAACAGCTAAACAAAATGAGTTTAGACAAGAACTGAGAAAGAAATGAAAGAAAAAATGGATACATATGGGTTAATGAGGAACTAAATTAGAAATGGGTGTTCAGTAACCATTGAATCATGGAATAAGCCAGTGAAAATGTGAACATAGACACTGGGAAAAAAAAATATACAAATCGAATAATACTAAATAATACAAATAATATAGCTGCCATACTCACCATCATTTTTGGTTCCCATATTAGTAGGGATAGAACATTATGTCTATTAGCTGGGTCAATAGAACATGAAAAATATGTTCTACTTTTAGTAATAAGTCCTTACTGGTATTGGAGAAATTGGAGAAAATAAAATTCACTATTGGTGCCACTCAGTGGGTATTTCAACAGGAAACCACAGTGATTTGTACTTGCAGGTATGTATTTTTGGGTTTTTGCAAAAGCAAATAACAACAACAAAAAGTTCTGCTGCTGAATGTAGCACCTCCTGGAGAGACCCCAGTGGTGGCAAAGAGTGACTGAATGTGGGTAAGTATTTTTAGCAAGGTCCCTGATCATTTTGGTCTGAACCTAACCATTGGTGTAGCGCATTTCAGCACAGAATGCGTTGTAAAACTGTCAGCGTAACGCAGGTTTTGCAAAGAAGCTGTTGTTGAAGGATGAGGGAGCATCAATGATATTGCATTTGACAGCTAACCTGCAGCCAGTAAATAAGCTAAAATAAGCTTTGTTAAACTTCAGGAAGTGTAATTTCAGAGTTATATAGTGATTTAGGAGTGGTTCCACCAAACCTATTCCAACAAAATGGCTCGTCAGCCTTTCACAGCCAACCTGCATTAATTCTGTTGATAGCAATTTGTGAAAATCCCCTTTCCTCACAAGTTGATGAAAGCTGAACGGAAATGTGGATGAAACCCATAGCTTCATTTCCAATGGCCTCTCGAAATTCTTCCAAGTGATATGAAAGTCATCCAATTACTCAAATAATTAAATCTGCAGAGTGGTGACAGTGGAGAGGAGCAGGTGGCCATCATCCCTCAGTGTTATAGAATTCTGCTTGCAGTTAATGAGCACAGAGCAGAGAAGCGGCTTTATCTTTGGATCTCAGGGCTCCATATCGGATGTGACGCATTTCATACTGTGTCTTAAAACACTTCTCTGTAAGAGAAAATAAGATTGAATATTATAAAGAAGCTTAAAGGAACAGGTCAGAAATGAGCTAGTTGAGTCATTAAAACAATAAAATGCTGCAATTATTTATGTATCATTGCTGTTCCAAACCTGCATGCTGTTATGTATGTTTTTCATGGAACATCAAAGGACAGTTTTTGAAGAATCTTCATGTGGCTCTATCCAGGCACAACAAATAGTATTGTGGTTCGCTAACACGGGATATGGTCAAAATATGGAATAAACTATCATTTATAAATAACATCTTTAGAAAAATTTCCTCATTTTGCAAGCAATGCTGCAAGATTACGTTAAAGCACATTGTTTGCCTAACCTCCCCCAACCCCAAAGTTCCTTCAAAGAGATCTCATGAGCTTTACAAAATGTTAACCACAAATGAACCAGCTGACTAACCTTGTGGTTTCATGAATATAAAATAAGCTTTGCTCAGAGAAATGTCAGACCACAGTCATTAAGATAGTGTCCCTAAACAGTATATTAGCAACCAAGGCTTTTAGCAATTAAAAGCATATCACTTTATTTAAAGTGAATTAATTAAATGAGGGCTGAATATTAACAGACTAATGGTATAAATTGGGCAGTGCTTCTCATAGCTGTGATTGGATTATTAACTATTAAGGAATTATGTAATTAATCAACAACCTAATTTCTCACCAGTTAAGGCTGAATTGTAATTATGTGATGGAATTAGTGCTGCTACTAAAGATTCTGATGATAATCGATTATTATTTGCATAGAATGCATAAAAATACGGAAGAAGAGAAAAGCAATGCATATTTGCTTCACTGGACGTCTAAACCTCATCAGCAGGTCCAGCTAAAATAACATTTAGTTTATAGTGTAATTACAATGTATGATACTGATTATCAAAACGTGTGACCCAGACATTTTTTAAACTGTATTTTGCAGCCTGAAACCCAGAAGCTGTTAAACACTGCTGAAATTAACTGAGGGGAAAAAAAAAAAAAAAAAATATATATATATATATATATATATATATATATATATATATATATATAATGCACATTCTGGTTTCTCCTGAAGACTGGATTACTGTAATGCTTTGATGTCTCTCTGGATCTCTGTGTAAAATACAGTTAATTCAACACAACAACAAAAGTTTCACAACTATGAGAAAATATGTACACATTATGCTCACCTTTATGCATCTTTTCATCATGCATGGCTGACTAAAAAAAAAAAAGTCATTAGGTTACAAAATTGCTAACTTACAAAAAGCTTCAAATGGTCTAGCACTAATACCTGGATGATTTCTAAAATTGCCCCCACATCTTCTTCAGTAAAAGAACATATTACTGATAATCATACATACAATAACACTATTATTATAATACCTTATTATAGTAATATATATTATAATAGTATCACATTATGACATAGTTAATCTGAGATATGGTGAGGTACATTATACATAATAATAAATTTGGGAATTCCCTTCATTTAATTGAAGTTCTCACTGCCAAATCTTTGCAGTGTGCAGGTGCCCTACATATCATCAGATATGCTGGTAATAAATATGCATGTGACCTGACAATACTAGACTTACAAAAGTGGGCAAAACAGTCTAATAACTCACTTTATTTTAGACATGGAGGATCTGCCCATTTATTTAGGTAACACTGGCACTATTCACTCATTATTGTCAACTGAATACTGTATATTATTCTAACATTCTCCTCCATTATTTGTTAATCTTTTCATTAAATAATGAAATTGCTATTAGAAAATGTAAGACTAAATAGTTTTTTTTTTTTTTTTTTTGGCTATATCTGTGTTTATACCTTTAAAATGTATTTTAAATGTTGGAAATCTTCACTTCACATACAATATCATGTTTTAAAATGCAACTGAGAACAATCAAGTCATTGTCATATTTGCATACTGATTTCTGATTGATCTTTTTGTTTAAATAGTAAATTGTGATTGGTGTTGCTTAATCCATGTATAATTCATATTTAACAATTTTAGCCACCTTTGCCATGCATAGTGACCATGTTAATTCATTTGTGCTGCCAAATGAAATCAAGATGCATGTTGAGTTTTATATAACATTTTATTACAATTCCTGCCTTGCAAGTACTGGTATTTCCAGGAAATGCAAATAAAGTTGTTTAGAAGTCAGATGTGGAAATATTTAACACATTATTCATACATATTCAACAGGTTTTTGGGGATTTATACCACTGATGACCTCTCCTCTTTTTGAAGAAGGCACAACCTGCATTTTCTCAAGAGGCTTAAAGCGGAATACCAGCATCCTCAGAAGGATTGTGGATGGCATTACCATTAGATTTGGAAGCTGCTCCATTAGATTTAAAAGCTGACAGGAAGAATTTTGGGTGAGTCATAAATCCTGTGAGGGCATCCGGGCAGCTGTTGATTTTCCTGGAGACTGTCCCCTCATATTCCTAAACAACCCCTGCAAATACATAGGCAATATCTTTTCTCTTCAAGATTAAGCTGTAGCACATCACTGGAACAGAACAATACATTCACACAGAGCACAGACCACTGATAAAAACTACACATGATTCACTGTCATAGCAACTAATGGTGCTATAAACCCTAAAAAGAATAATAAATGTTAAGCACACATAAGAGTTAATGGTTACATGTGGTGCATTGGTCTTTACATGTCTCATACGGCTATCATGAGAACCACAGAGTAAAATGAATAAGAACAAAATTCAATCTACAACTCTCTTCCTTTAAAACAGAACATGTGATTATATAATTATTCAGCTGAATTAATACAAAACAAATACATATTAATTCTCTGGAAGCCAGGCCGAATGAGTAAACACTGATACTATATTCCTGACATGGGTCAGAGCCCCAGTCACCTTTCAGATACCAAATACTGACATTGCCGTAACATTAATACCAGAATAGATACACCAGTTTTAACTCTCTATGGTACGCAATATGATATCAACGAAGATTTTCAATATTTTTAATTTTTTTTTTTTTTTTTTTTTAAAGTTTGTTGCCTCAAGGCAACACTGTACCACAACAGACACATTGAAACATTTGAAATTTTCATGCAGAAAAAAAAATAAATATATTTATTGAAAACATAAATTTCTTTAACCAAACACTTGAACAAACAGATTTATCTAGCTTTTAATGTATTGCACATCTCATGTTTAATAAAAAGTAACATTTCATATCCAGCTGTTGCTCTCAGGCAACATTGTACCATCATGGATCACAAGTATAACCAAACTATCATATCTGGTATCATACCAAAACATTATAATCAGTGTTGTTTCAAAGTAAAAAAAAAAAATAAATAAAAAAATTTAAAAAAATCATCATAACCTTATCCTAATATGCACGTTATCCTTACAAGCATGCACATACACACACAAGCACAAGCATGTAAAATCTCCTTCTTCACTAATGACACCTCATTGCTCGTGAAAGCTGAGGAAGCTATTCCTCTCAACAGAAAAATATAATATGTGCAGATATAGTATGTGAATTACTATTATTACAAATGCATTACAAAATCATGCAAAAATGCAAATACAACTTCATAATTCTAACTCTTTTCCTTACAAATATAATATACTTGTATTCTAATCTAGTTTGCCTGCATGGCCTTATGTGATTCCATCACTGTACCTTCAGGCATCATGCAGTTTTTTGTTGTTGTTGTTGTTGTTGTTGTTGTTGTTGTTTTTTCTTTTCTTTTTTTTCTTTTTTTTTGTTTTGTTTTTTTGTTTTTTGTAATTTCCCATGATACATTTTATAATATATTATGTAAAGTTTTTGAAAATACTTATTTACTTTCCAATTAAGGTGACTCAGATCTTTTGTAAGCAATTATATGTATGAAAAGTGATGAAAAAATGCACTTTTCATTGGACAAAATATGTAGTCATGTGACGTGCACATGTCCTGAAAGTGGAAACAAAATGGACCCCTGTGGGTCATGTGATCACTTTTTTGTATTTTCATTTATTTATTTCATTTATTTATCTTCCCTGAGATAGCATTGATCAATTAAATGGGTCTCATTTTATTAAAAAAAATAATAATAATAAAATAAAATAAAAAATAGGCTGTGTTGCCTGGAGGTAACACGATACCAAGAAAACTATGATTATGTATTGATTACAGAAGAAGGGGGATCGGAAATCCACTCCTTTATTAATATAGTAAATAACTTTTGTAACAGGGGCACATTAAAATAAAGTGATACCAGAATTCTGCAACTATAGAGTTGCATGTAAATTATATTCTGTTATGAGCCTAGATTACAGAAGTTATAGAAATTGTGTTTACGCTGACAGGTATTACTTAATTTAAGGCACAGCACTATTCCAGTATATTTAGAACCTGGGTAAGCTTCATTGCAGGTAGTTAATGGATAAGCATTTTGTTTTGAAATAGCATCTGTAAAAGTGGTGCAAATGGTTTAGTGGAATTATGTTGTCCTTTAAATATAGCTTGTTTTGTGTATATATAAACACACACTCCTTCAGCTTTGAGTCAGAGTTTAAGCAAGCTCAGTCTCTTTTTTTATTTCCTCCTTGGGAAAGAAGACCTAGAGCCCAGAGAGTAAATAAGAGTAGGCAATTTGAGGTTGGGTTCCGTCTTAAAATTTGAGAGTACCTGTTTGGTCAGGTCACAGGGTCTGGTTTGCAGGCTAGGTTTGGACTTCAGCGAAATGCTTGTGGAGATCTCCACCCTGTTGTACACACACCTGTCATAGTGGAGTGCTTTGTGCTGCTGATCTTGACCCACATCAAATCCTAGACTTCCCGGCTAATTGACTTCAGGCAGTCAAAATCCATGAACAAACCTCACCAACTGTCAGGATCTGTAAGCACTGGTGTTCTTCACATGCTGAGTCAATTCAGTCAGTGCAAACACTGTTTTGGAGATAATTTCAGGTTTAGCTGGGCTGTTTTTAATTTTTTTTAACTTAATTTTTTTTTTTTTATTATTTCATTTTATATTTCAGTTCACTTCATATGCAAAATGTAACTAATAATGATGACAGCATTGTGATTTTTGAATACTTTTTTGTGAATGATCTTTTTGCATAAATATATTTAAATAATGAACTGTGATTGTTTTGATTTATATATATTTACTGTAACAATTTACACTACATAATGTCTGTCTGTTCATTTATTTCAGCAGTCGAATGAAACCAAGACTCTTGTTGAATTTGTAAATTTTTACGACTACATTTTTTTTTTTTTTTTTTTTTTTTGTACCTCGCAAGCACTGGTATTTCCTTCAGGAAATGCAAATATGGTTGTTTAGAAGTCAGAGGTGGAACTATTCAAGACATTCTTCATAAATATTCAACAGGAGATTCATATCATTGATGACATCTCTTACAAATTGAATATCTCCTTCTTGAAGAAGGCACAAGCTGCATTTTCTCCAGAGGTTTTAATTGGTGTGAATACAGACATCCACAGAGGGATTGTGGTTCACCATAGCTGCTCCACCTTTGACAGGAAGGACCTACAAGTAGTTAAGTCTGCACAGCATATATTGGGTTCAATAATGATTGATAGTCTCCACCTTTGGCCTATCTGCCCCTTCTCTTTCTGTGAAAATGCTTCGGCATGTTCATTCCAGAATCACTAGAGTCAAGCATATTTTCTGCCCACAGGCTATCAGAGTAAAGCCTAGCTAAACCCCTACCTTTCAATCAGGAAGTCTTCGAGCACTGAGAATACCATTTTACTATATTTCAGTGTAATAGTATGCATCATTCTGTTGCTTTTTACTTTTAAAAAATGGACACTATTTGGATTCTTCACCTTAAAATCAATTTCAAGCATTATGTTTCTTCTTTTCAGTAAAGAATAAAAACCTCCTTCCAGCCATTGTCAAAATATGTTCAAAATCACTGATGTGAGAGCAAGCATTTGTAGCCTAACCCAATTCTACAATGATACATGCTTTTTCTTTTTCTTTTTCTTTTTCTTTTTTTTTTCTTTTTGTATTAGTAATTCACATTTGTACAAGATGCTATTAACCTATTTAATAAATTAAATACTGTATGGTGAAGCTTACTTATCATTTTTACAGTAACACTTTACAAGGTCTTATTTGTTAAAGTTAATGCATTAATATGATCCAACAATGAGCAATATGTTTTATAGCATTTATTAACTATTGTTAATTTTATTTAATAAAAAATATTCATGCTCATGTTAGTGCACAGTGTATTAACTATGTTAACAGATACATCTTTTGATCTTGAAAAAAGTAATAGTAAATGTTGAGATTGCCATTGGTTAAGTTTAATAAATGCTGTAGAAGTGTTGCTCATTATTAGTTCATGTTAAATAATGTAGTTAACTAATTTTGCCAAATGGAACCTTACTGTAAATTGTAAACATTTTTTTCAGATATTTTAAAGTATTGGTTGGTTGTATTAACTATTCTGAAAACATTTGAGAGTTTTGTGCACATTGTTTTGAGAAAATTTTGAAGAAATTTGTTTTGAGAAAAAGTTTGGAGAAATGTGTCAAATCAATTGAGAAAAACTGTAAATACCATATAATTTGGTTGCAAATGACTCTATGTTCATTTATTTAAAGAGATGGTTCACCCAAAAATGAACACCCATTTGTTCCAAACCTGTATGAGTGTCTTCCTTCTTTTGAACACAGACAAAGATATTTTGAAGAATGTTGGTAACCAAACAGTTGATAGTAGCTACAGTATTTTGTTCCATAGCATAGTAGGCAGTAACTGTTTGGTTACTAACATTCTTCAAAATACTTCTTTTGTGCTCAACAGAAGAAAAAAACTTGTGCAGGTTCAGAACACCTTGAGGATGAGCAAACGATGACAGCATTTTCAGTTCTGGGTGAACTATCCCTTTAACTAATAAAGAACTTTTTTTTTTTTTTTTATCTAGTCTTGTAATCCAAGTGAGTGAGTAGTTGTTTTTTTGTTTTGTTTTGTTTTGTTTTGTTTTGTTTTGTTTTGTTTTTTGTTGTTGTTGTTGTTGTTGTTGTTTCAATACCCTTGTTTTGTGGCGCAGAGGTGGCATAAATGAATTTACACAGGAATCATAATTGCAGGATTATTCACCCGCTCAAAAGCTGATTGTTCATTCATGTACTCTGTCTTGCTCTGATTGTCATGACAACTAGGTTTACAGTGCCTTTGAGAGAAAATATCATGTTCTTTGAAGTGAGCCTAAAAATATTCTCTCGGACAGCATATGACTTTGGAGGAATAAAGGCAGATATTCATTACACTAGATTACTTTTAAAAGTCTGAATAACCTTATTAGCTAGTTAGTGGCATGGCATTATAATAAGTTCACCTATTGCTGGTAATATTATATGGCCTGTGAAGAGCCAGCAAATTACACAATTTTACTAAATATATTATTAAATTATTACAACATTTTTTAAAGTGCACAAATTATTTTGCACATTTTGTCTCCTTGAGATAGATATTTTCTGATGTATTTGCATTTTATGTTTGATGCTTCCTGCAGGTCTAGAAATTTTCCACTTAAGTAAATAAAGAATACAGTGAAGCTTTATTGTCGTCTAAAAATATTGGGTTATTGTGATCTAAGATTATCATGCTAAAAATAGTGGGTTCAAAAAATAAATAAATAAAAAACAATGACATTATATCGGATATTGGTAATGTTTCTGCAATTTATTTAACTGTTTCAAAGCAAAAACTCTTTCCCTGAACAGCTCAAAAGACACACCAAGCAATTTCCTTGAAATCTGAAAATAACATTTAT
Source organism: Spinibarbus caldwelli (assembly GCA_039654775.1). Lineage (NCBI taxonomy): Eukaryota > Metazoa > Chordata > Actinopteri > Cypriniformes > Cyprinidae > Spinibarbus > Spinibarbus caldwelli. The sequence goes on from CM077251.1 coordinate 26,170,074, forward strand.
GCAGCAAATTTACTGCCCTTTTGAAACTTCCAGAGTAGACTCTTACTGAAGAGAACCTTAAACAAGTGGTTGAAAATACCTCAAGGACCATACATTCATAATTTTGATTTTATTTTTCCAAGGAAAGTATCAGAAAAGAAGTCGTCATCTAAAGCTGCTACGTTAAAAAAAAAAAAAAAAAAAACTCTATGCGACAGTGGACTTTGCTTTAGAAAATAAACAATATAGCATTTCTGCTAAATCGGTCTTGCATGCTGCAAAATGAGGTAACCTTCAGCTGTTATTTTAAAGAGAAGTTTTTTGGTAGCACTTTATTTTCCAGTCCTGTTGCACATGTACATACTATGCACTTATTATAGTAGGTACTAACCTTGAACCTACCCTTTAACCTAACCATGTAGTTGTCTTATATTACCAAGTAATTTCTTAGGTAAGTACATTGTAAGTACATGTACTGTTAAAAAGTGCAATTGATATTTCTGCCTGATTTAACCCATATAAAGTAGTTTTGGTGGTATAATTTATTGTATTTAGGTTGATTCATGGATATTAAGCATAAAACCAGTTAATTCAGATGTTACCATTTAGGTCAACATTTTTTTTCAGTGCATGGTTTATTTTCAGTCTAAATGTTATGGGTACATATTGCTTTGGCTTTGAAAATGTTATTGCTGAGGCAATTTATTGGCGTTTGCAGTGGTATCAACTTTGCCTAAAATTGTAAGTATATATATATATATATATATATATATATATATATATATATATATATATATATATATATATATATATATATATATATATATATATATATATATATTTATTTATTTATTTATTTATTTATTTATTTATTTATTTTATTTATTTATTTTATTTTTTTATTTTATTTTTTTATTTTTTTATTTTTTTACGTACATGAGCAGAGCTGTAAAATTAATGTGGATAGTATTCTTTCCAGTCTTGACAAATGTGTCCACAGTTTATGACATTGTTGAGATGTATAAGATTATTAGGATATTTTTCTCAGGAGAGACATCTGAGAAGCAGGAGACCCAAACATATTTTATGCAAATATCTTCGTAATTGGTGAAGTGCTCCAGTCCTTTAACATATTGTCCATTGTGGCCTCTCCATGAATCATACATCCTCATCTTGGCAGGCATTTAAAAATTCCAGTGGATTCATTTGGATCGTATCCATCATTATCATGGTTCAAAACATACTCTGTGTTTTGGAGACTTCACTACCTTACAGTGTAGCAGCAAAAGCGGTAACCATGGTTACAACTGATCAGACGAGGCTTCTTATCCAGCCTACAAAAGCAGGTGGACTGAAAAATGCTACTGCTCTGCCGAGGAACAGCCGGGTCCCTAGTCCTGTCAGAATCCACATGACTGTTCATTTGTCATTCAAAATAAGCAAGCCATCAAATCTTGAGGCTTTTTCCACTATGACTTTCTTAAGTGTATAATGAGTTTTCTGTTTCTTTTTAGCTGTTACTTAATTATACAGTGTGTGTCATTAAAACACCCAATGGAAACTAGGCAATTGAGTTAAAAAACCAAAGGGAATCTATGGATTTTGCCATTCTTATTGAATGCTGAAATCTGTCAGCTGTATCCAATTTTAGCCTCCATATGTTGTCCACAGCACTTTTCAAAAGAAACTAAGGTTAATGGCATCACACAGGCATTCTTTATTTTATTCACCAGTAAATTATAACTGTTGTATTTACATCTGCTTTGTGGTGTTTCGTGCCAAACATATTGCCTTGACTTTTGCAAATCTTTACTATGGCTCTGCCAGTATTCCCACATTTTACCAATCAGTTTCCATGACCAGTGAGCCGGTGCTCAAAAAGTGGCACAGTACTCATAATGGCAACAACAAAGAAGGTCAAAGATAGAGACATACATTCTTCTTTGCCTGTTGATCTTGAAGGAAGGAAAGAAAAAGAGGAAAAAGATATGTTCTGTAATCATTTGACCCACAGACACAACAAATATCTGCCATTTACCTCCTACCCCTCTGCTCTTTGTCCCTTCTGGTGCGCCTATTGTACACAAAGTCCCTTGCAGTCTATCCTGCTCGATGGTGACAAATGCTCACATTTTGTACAAATATCAAAACTATTGTTAAATCATGCTTACATCCTGCTGACAAAAACAAACAAATAAATAAATAAATAAATGTTAGATAGAATCTCCACACCACGAATATTGGAACTCTTTTCTCTCTTTTCTAGATCCAATATTTACTATGAACTAACTACGACTTTTGCCTAAATAAACTCCCAATTTGCTGCTTATTAATAGTTAGTAGTTAGAGTTAGTAAGGTAGTTGTTAAGTTTAGTTATAAAGTCAAGTTATGTCGAGCTTTATTGTCATTCTGCTACATGTGTGGACATATAGTGGAACGAAATGTCGTGTCTCGCAGGACCACGGTGCTACATACTAGTTAAACATAAGATAAACATACAACAATGCAAGTATAGGAAAAACAATAGAGCTATACAACAGTTAACTATCTGACTATACATATACTAAAAATACTATAACTGCTATACCTAGTTGTCCACACATACACAAACTGAGACTGTAATGGGGTAGGAATAAGTTATCTAAAATATGGTGATGCAGAATAAGGCATTATTATGTGCTTTATGAGTACTAATAAACAGCCTACAGTATATGAGTTAATAAACTAGTTAATAGTGAGAATTGGTCCCTAAACTAAAGTATTCTCACATACAGTGCTTTGCGAAAGTATTCATATCCCTTCATTTTTTTCACGTTTTGTTATGTTGCGGCCTTATGTTAAACTGCTATAAATTACTTTTTTTCCACATCAATCTACACTCCACACACCATAATGGTAAAGCAAAAAAAACAGGTTTTTAACACCTTTGCAAATTTATTAAAAATAAAAAAAATTATTGACTCCATTGCATAAGTATTCATACCCTTATCTGGGACAGTTGAAATTTAGGAGTATTCATATTGCTTGTAGGTGTTACTACACTTCGAGTGAAGTTAACCTGTGGCAAATTCAATTGAATGGGTATGATTTGGAAAGGCACACGTCTTAATAAATGGTCTAACAGCTGATAATGCATATCAGAGCAAAAACCAAGCCCTGAGGTCAAAAGAACTGCCTGTAGAGCTCAGAAACAGGGTTGTGTCAAGCCACATATCTGGGGAATAGTTCAAAAAAAAAAAAAAAAACTTCTGCAGCATTGAAGGTTCACAGAAGCATGTAGTCTCTGTTACCCTTAATGGAAGAAGTTTGAAACAACCAGGGCTCTTCCTAGAGCTGGCCTCCTGGCCAAACTGACTAATTGATAGAGAAGGGCTTTGGTTAGTGTGGTGACCAAGAACCTGATGGTCACTCTAGTTGAGCTCCATGATCATATGTGGAGACAGGAGAAACCTACAGAAGGACAAACATCACTGCAACACTCCACCGATCTGGGCTTCATAGCAGTGTGGCAAGACTCAATCCTCTCCTCAGTGAAGACACATGAAAACACACTTGGAATTTGCAAAAAAGCACCTAAAGGACCCTCAGACTGTGAGAAACAAGATTCTCTGGTCTGATGAACCTCAATTCCAAGCATCATGTTTGAAGGAAACCAGCTCTGCTCATCACCTGCAGAGTATCATCCCAAAAGTAAAGTGTGCTGGTAGCAGCCTCATGCTGTGAGGCTGTTTTTCAGTGGCAGGGACTGAGGGACTCATCAGAGTAGAAGAAAAGCTCAGTGCACCAATATATAGAGATAGCCTTATTGAAAACCCAGTCCAGAGCATTCAGAACCTCAGACTGCGCAGAAGGTTCACCTTCCAACAGGACAATGACCCTAAGCACACAGCAAGAGTGGCTTATAGACAACTCTGTGAATGTCCTTGAGTGGCCCAGCCATAGCCTGAGCTTAAACCCAATCAAATATTTCTGGAGAAACCTGAAAATGTGCATCTGCCCCCGTCCAACCTGACAGAGCTTGAGAGGTGAAGAGGTGAGGAGAAGAATAGCAGATAATTGCCAAATGCTGATTAGCAAAGCTTGTCGCATCAAACAAAAAAGGCTTGAGACTGTAAAAGTGCTTCAGCTAAATAGTTAGGTAAGGGTATGAATACTTATGAAATGTACTCATTTCAGTTTTTTTATTTTTTTAATAAATTTACGAAGTTATGACAATTCTGTTTTTGCTTTGTCAATATAATGTATGGAGTGTAGATTTATGTGGGAAAAAGCGTAATTTAAAGCAGTTTAACATAAGGCAGCAACATAAAAAAAAACCATGAATAAAATGAAAGGGTATGAATACTTTCGGAAGGCACTGTACATACAGTATAATGTTTGTTTCGACAATCTGCATTACCTTACTGCTCACAAACAAGCAGAGAAAAGGATTCATATGAGTCTGGCCTTTTATTTGAACCAAATAACATCTGACACTGAAAATTTCAGTTTTAAGAACCAAGTGTTATTTACAAGGTAAAATTGCAAGGCATGCATTTCAGTTATTCACTCTCACCACAAAATATGAACAGCCAGAGAAATTTCAATGCAATGTACACTAGCACTTTCCCGCTCTACTAATCACATAATAGAAATCTTAAGTCACTCAATTTACCCCAATGACTGAGCCAAGCTCAAAATGTCTGCACTTTATGTCAAGTGGCCACTGAAAGCGATGAATTATCCATATTGCAAATGTAGTTTCACACAAAAGCCATTGTAATTCCGTAGAGGTGGAGACTGACATGGATTTTTGAAGATCTGTAGAGAGGTTCTTCAGGAGTGACTCTAAACTCTTAGCTTTAAATGGAGGTAATCTATGGATCAGATAAAAAACTCTGTGCACGTTTCATCACAGTGGGAGACACGGTAATGTATTCCATTGAGCTGGAGGGAATCTTTTCATGTGAGAGGGCAAATCATATGGTTGTTATTCAGTGTTTGGCCATTTAAAGTGGTTCCTAAGGGGTGAGGGAGTGGGGGGATAAGAAATTGTACTAACAGAGTTTTGAGCAAATATGGAAGCCTTTAATGTAATGGAGTACCGGGTCTTCAAGTTCATTGGGAAAATAATGAAAAAACAATAGCCTTTGGACCCTGGTCATAATGGCCACATAAAATCAACCATTTTAAATGAGAACTCTGGTGCTGCTAAAAGTTCTTATGCATCAGCAACTTACTATTACTACTTTCCTGCAGTTTTGATCATCTGTCTAGAAATACCAGCTGGGGAAGAACTCAAAGTTACAGTGCACAGTTCAATGAGAAGGCAGAAATACTCAATGCGGTATGACCTTTTGTCAGCACAAACTAACGTTTCTCATATATTCTTTTAAAGGTTAAGGGTAGTGATACTGCCCTTCAAATACAATGCAGTTCTACAAAAGAAGCCAATGAAAATGTAACACAAAGTGAGTTGAAAACCTTTGAGCAATTAAACAGCAAGAGTGAAACATTTAGGTTTGAAGTGTGCACATCCCAATGTGGTTTTGGTGCTGAGACTAACATACTCATGTATTTTAGTGCCATTAGGTATTAAGTCAGTACAGAAAAATCAGTCCCCCAAGGATTTCGAGTCTAATGCAAAATCAGGCAAACTTCAACTTGCATTTTGAAATGATGAACACAATCTTATGTCAATCTCGTGTTGATGCACTTCCAGTTGAAACAGGAAGTTGGGACATATCCAAGAGTTGAAGTCTGTTACTTCAACAACAATAACTATAACTATTATTTTATTACTATGCACACCAACATTCTGTTTTTATTGTTCATCTGCTATTTTGATTTTTTTTTTTCTGTTGATATTGTTCGGTTACACTTATTTTAAGGTGTCCTTGCTACACTGTAATTATGCATTTAAGTAACGAGTAATATTGATTAACTACATGTACTTACTATACGGTTAGGGTTAGAATTGGGGTTACTTGTATGTAATTATGCATAATTAGTTGTTATTATAATACTATTAAAGTTAAAGATAAAATAGTGATACCTATTGTTCTTCTATGTCATTTTCATTGTAGTTGTAGTATGGACTCTGCTATTCTTTTAAATCAAAGTATTTTACATGGTTGCAATTTTGTATGAATTTGTATAAAAATATAGGTTTTTAGAAAAAAGTAAGCATGGAGGTACATTCCAAACCCCACCCCTAAATCTGAACAAATTCATGTGAATTTGTTTGGTGAAACCTAAAATAGTTATGAATTGAGAGTGTTTTGGCAGAGATGAGAGATGAGAGTTGACTGTTCGCTACCATGAATTGCTACTTGCTAATGTGGTCTTAAGGAGGGAACACTTCCATAATTGTGTAATTTTGCAGCCACAACTGGGCTTGTCTACGCTGCCGTCGTGTTCTTTGCACTGTCTCTAAATGAAGACCAAGAATTTATATATTCAAAAACGTTGCACTTTATTACTTATGAATATTACTTATGAATGAGAGAAAGTCCAACATGCCATATGGTGAAACAGTCTTTTTATTCTAAATAAAACAGCCAATCGCTAATTGGTAAAGTCATTGCGTCACTTCAGTTTCCATTAGAAGCTCTGGTTGCCATTGAAACAGTCAGAATTCTGAGATGCATGCTTTGGACTGCACATGCACATTGGCTGGATAGCCTAAAAAAAATAAGCTTAATTTATGAGACATCTGCTGAAAGATTTCATCGGTTTCAGTTTTATCGTAAGCTTGGTGAACAGCTTTGGAGAATTTGAATGTCACAGTTGATTTATAAAGAACAACACACATAATTCGTATACATCTGAGCACATGTACTTTGTTCAAAGCAGAAACAATGTGATTAAGGTGTTTACATGCCTGTTTATTGTGATTACAGTTTTTCTCAATTGATTTGACACATTTCTCCAAACTCAGGTCACTGTTCTCAAAACAGTTAACACAGTCTTCTGAACACTTTATAATTGTCCTAAACAGATTGTACGTTTTCATTCATTTCATACAAATTACAAATCATGCAAATAATTTTCTCAAAACAATGTGCACAAAACAATAGCTAATACAACCAACCAATACTTTAAAATATCTGAAAAAAAATGTTTTACACAAATTACAAACATTTATGTACCATTTGTCCAAACACAAGAAACAAAACTCTGTAATTTGTCATTCTATCAAATGAACATGTTATATTTTCGACTGGCCCTAAACTGAAAACTATTCGGTTAATCATACACTCAACACAGGAAATGCCGTTTTCCTAATTGTTTATCATTTATCAAAATTGCTTTAGAATAATAATAAAAGGGAAAGTATACAAAGAGCAAATAAATAAATAAATAAAATATAAATAAAAATTAAATAAATAAAAATAAAAACAGGGTGTGTGGGGAGGGTTAAAGAAAAGGTTTAAGTCTATAAGGAACAGAGTGGGTAGAGAAAGGGGTGAAATGATAATATAAATTGATAATGATAATGATTATAAAGTGTTGTACTATGAGTGTTGATAGTACAGATTCTTAGTCCTCCTGGGAAAACTTCTGTGATTTACTGTAAATCTCCAAACATTTTTCAGAATTGAAGTCTGAGATCATTCAGGTGGACAATCAAGTTTATTTTGAATGGAACAAGAGCATTTTTAACATAGTGGTCCAGAACAACATCACCAGCCACAAAGGAAGAGGCCTGTGGAGATGCTGAGACAAGAGCTTTTCAAGCATGGATTCAACCTTCTTACACTTTTTTTCCTATGATGCACGTGCAGCAAATATGTAGTGTAGATAAAATGCAATGAAATTCTCTTCCAGATGTAAATCAAAGGCAAGATTAATAATTCAGGATTATTCATGTATACAGCAAACATATGTGTGTGTGTGTGTATGTGTAGAAAGAGAGAGAGAGATGATAGATAGATAGATAGATAGATGGATGGATGGATAGGTAATGTTTGTATATATATATATATATATATATATATATATATATATATATATATATATATATACAAGGTGAATCACAACAATCACAACACATTTTAAGTTTAAAGGGGCGATTAGTTTTTCACATCGGTGATAGGAGTTGGATAACAATTTTTTTTATTTTTTTTAGATATATACAATATATATAAAACAAAACTCCCTGTTGAAGAATTGCAATTAACATGTATTTTCATTAGTGTATTTGTGCATCTACAGCTAACTATGTTTTATAATCATTAGAGAACAAACCTGTAGATTTGATGTTAATATTTACTTTTAATAAGCGCATTACTAGAAAAAAATTGCAGTGCTTCATTTTGCAGTAAAGTTGAACTGTTTGGTTAAGATAATTTTGTGTTTGGATGACTGTATTAATTGTTTTGAGAATAAGTACATTGCATTGGAGAAAAGTGTCAAATCGATTGAGAAAAACTGTAAAAGCATGATACACCACATGGTTACTACAATTTGAGCTTACACTTTTAAATAACATTTTTCAAATCAGCACCACATTCTTACATGAACTGTCCCATAAAATCAGGTTGGTCCAGTGTGCAGGTGCAGTCCTAAGCATGCATCTTATGACACTGACCAGAGCTTCTATGAATTATCTATACAGTACATTAATGCTCGCCCACTTCTTGAGTGGCGTTAGTTTCTGAATTTTTATTTATTTTATTTTTTTTCAGTAATTTTTCCTACATGGTTTTTAAAAACATCTTTGTTAAAGGGTTATACACAATGAACCAAGCCAACCAGCTTTAAGGTGAATCACAACATTGCAAACTTTTTTTTTATTATTATTTTTATTATTATTTTTTTTTTTATTGAAGCATAAAAGTATTTGAAAACCGGACAAAAAGTCAAGACTTAGCTTTATAAAGAGAGAAAAAAAAGGACATGAATAATTGCAAAGGACAATCAAATAAAAAAATAATAATAATAAAAAAATGGATAAACATAAAATCACTCATTTGCAAAATATGCATAAATATACAAATAAGTATAAAAGAAAAATAAGTATTTTGACAGCATAGCAAGACTGACTTGATTACGTCATATCACTGGCCATTCCCTGCAAGCTCTTTTTGCTCAGTTTACTCATCGGGACTCTCTGATTGGTGAAATTTTCTGAACATTTTCATGGGCGATGTAATTTTTCATCAGAAATTCAGCTGTTAAACACACCTATTAAAAAAAATAAATAAATAAATAAATAAATGTTCAACCTCAGAACTCACAGTAGGTCTGTGGTTGAATACACTGTAGGTTTATAAGTTAACATTAACAATCAATTTTTATATGCATGGAGAAAATGAATGGAGTTTTTACTTCCAGAATTTGACCGTTCCACTCTATTGGTGATTGGCTGGTTTATTTAGAAGGCGGGGCTTATCTACATACAAAGTAACTGGTTATGAATAAGTAGAAGATGAAACATATGAAACCCTGAATCATTTGCAAGCCTGAACATTTACACAAATGGTGCAAATTCATCTGAACTACAAACTGAACTTTGATCTGTATGTTAGCTGGCTGCAGGACAGGTAACATCTCCCACAACATTGAAATTACCTTTTAAGCCACTAAAAGCCAAACTGACTCTACACTTCACTCACAAGCTTATATATTTGTAAGCATCTTCAAGCCACGTAGGTATAATTATCTGCTGGAGTTCTGAACATGTTTCCATTTAGTGAAAGGACTTTAAGGAAATCACAACAGCCACTAGAGATGGGTAAAATGGATTACTCTCTGTGCTCAAATACAGCTTGTTCACAAAGCAGGACGCTCAATAAAAGCAGACACAGCCCAGTGGAATATCGAACACCTGGAATGAGGGCCAAACTGCAGCGTGGAAGTGGATGAAAATGTGACGGTGTGATGCAGTACTGCCCCCTGCTGTTTCTGTCATCAAAACAGAACCCTGCAACAACATCCAATTAAACTGAAGGTGAGGCTGGAATAAAGGTCTTTGGAGACGAACGTAATGAACACAAGGACGGGAAACATAGCACTTTTATTTATTTATTTTTTTTAGTTTGTCTGAAGTTTACAAAGAAGATCAGAAGAAAATAAAAGCGCATTACAAAAAAAAAAATCACAAATTTCTCACAAACAGATTCATAAATGGTGTTTTATTCATTACAAATCCATTGCTGTGGAAAGAATAAATTTCAAAACTTAAGATGTCTTCTTATTTGTTAGTTTAGAAGGCCACACAGTCCAACTAATTTTAGGATGATCAACATGTCCGGTCATTTAACTAAAAAAAATAAAATTAAAAATTAAAATAAAATAAAATTTAACAATTTGTAAAGATTTTTCATTACCAAAATTACAATAATCCATGTACGCGTTTAATGTGTTTTATCTAACTTGTTCCAAAAACACCACTTAAAATGTGTATGCAAGATTTAAACTTCATATTAGGGGTGGGTCAAATGATCATTATGTGAAAAATGATCATGCCATTGCAAGTACCGTAAATAAATGTTTTATGTACAGTACTACAATAATAAAAAAATATAATGAGAAATATCAAGAACAATGAGAATTACAAATAAAATCAACAGTAAATGCCCAGGCAGTTTACATGAACAACAGTTTGGGGTAAAATGTGATATTTTGTGATGAAAATAATGTCACAATGTAGCTACAAATAGAACTCTGCTTGTTTGAACTCTGCTTGAGTTTTATTTCTTTTGATTTTTCATGAGACACTGACAGATGTGTTAGCTTGTGGTGTGAAGTCGAGGTTTACAGTTGATTTTTTGACTAACTGAAATAAAAACGCCTTTGTATTGGCCACTGAAAGGCCATACTGATTCATTTAAGGATGCTGTGTGATAGATATCTTGTCTCGGTTCCTCTTGATTGTGTCTCAGAATGCACTGCTACCTGGTGAGTGTGAGGAGCTAAATTTACACTCAACCAGTATGTGTTTAGGAAAACAGTTTTGGCACAGGTGGCTAGGAGACAATACCTCCACTGTGACGCCTGGGAGTGTACAGGTAATGAAATGGCCTGCTTATTTAACATGCAGATTTATGCATGCTGTAATTAATTTCCCATTACTCCTTGATTGATGTCCCTGTGTGTTTTGAAGCAGACATCAGGCTATAATTACTCCCCATGTTGTGCTCCCTCCATTGTTTCGTTACAATAAACAGATGCTAATTTTACCATGGCAAACAAGTAATTGTCCTGCTCAGTAATTGGGTAAAACAGTGACCGTCTGCCATTTGCTTGGGGAGCATTAAAACACGCACTTTATTAGTCGGTTTCATTTAATTTCACTAAAAACTTCCATTCAGAGGTAAGACATCTAGTCTCAACAGAAGGTAATACTATGCATCACAATGACTGTGGAAGTGCTTTGAGTCTCTTTATTTAGTTGACAAAATCACTATACTTTTCTCATCCGTTTCTTTGGCCGCTGAGTGAAAGGGGATGTGCCCATGAGAGAATCTGGTGAATGGGACATGTAATTTCCTTCTGAACCGCCAGGAGATAGAGGGATGCCAGCCTCACTCATGGTGGACATGGGGCCCTCTTCAAACACGTCGCTGCCCAGAACCCCATGACCTGATACCTGGCCCTCCTCACTGTCCTGAGGTTCCATCTTCACCTGGGCTAAATGCCACAAGGGAGAGCTGTTCCCTGCTGCTCCTATTGAAGACAAAATAAAACTAATGATACAAATATGGATTATTACAAAGTTTCTGAATTATGCTTGTCTTTAATTCTGGCCATTATGCAAATCCTTGCGCTTTCCCTTAATGAACAAGCACAATGGACCACTTGAAATAAAACAGACCGGCTGTATTATGCTTTCGTTTAAGAAAAATATCACAGTGGAGATTTTTAAACCTACATGTTTGCTGTTGTTTTCAGATCATCAGCTCTTTTATATCAGAGCAGAGAGTACACGTGCATGCCTGCCAGATTGGGAAGATTAATTAAAACACCGGGCAGAAAATGCATCCATTTAAGAGAAAAGCTGACTGAGGGATTTAAACTCCTGACATCCGGCAACCTCAAGCATCAAAGCTTGTGGAGGCTTGTTACCAATCCAAGATAACGCAAATGTCAAATAAATATGAAACTTTTTTTTTTAGGATAAATATCCAGGCAGCAAATATCTCAGACGATTATGCTCAACTGAACAAGAGAAGAAGAAATCGTGATCACGATTAAAATTCAATTTATCATGCAGCCCTAGAATGGATTACTTGCAACATAGAACTGTTCCTTTTTAGGTCATTAATGGACCATTAAATAATATCAACAAATACAACTTTTGATTTTAATAATGTATTTATAAATGCTGGGATTAACATTAACTAAGATTAATAAATGCTTTATAAGTATTTTTCATTGTTCATGTTAACTAATGTAGTTAACTACTGTTACCACATAGAACCTTAAACTGTAAATTGTACCAGTATTTCTATTTTAAGATAATCATGTAAAAAAACTGCAAAAACTAATAAAAAGATCTAAAGCCATTGTTAAAGACAATTAAACATTTAGAAATAAAATAAAATTAAACAAGTGACGTCAAAAAAAAATAAATAAATAATTTTAAAAAAGTAAAAGCCCTTAAAGGTAAAATTTTAAGTAATCAAATGTCAATTAAAACACTACTTAGTCTTCACTGTATGAGTTAAAACATTGGTTCTTATTCAATCTATTACATTTATTCAGTCATGAGAGCAGAGTAGTTGTCTTTTTTCTTTTGCTGTCACTTTAAGACCAAATGCACGGATCTAATATATTAATATTCATTGAAAATGTTTGCATTCACTTGAGACAACCAGCTGTGCTTACATGAACACCTGTCAAGACATGTAGTGAGTTGAGTTCTCTTTCACGGCTTATTGCACATTTATGCATTAGTTTTACAGTCTTCCAATTCAATGGAATTACTTTACCCAACCAAAGCTTTAACCAAACTGACCTGACGATGCAGTGGCTGCTCACACAGAGGTGTATAGCAGATATTTTTCCAGAGATAAAGATAAACATAGCTTAAAATTCAAACCAGAGATGGTTAAATGAGTCTAGTCAAGGATGAACACAATAAATTGAAGCAGTAGATATGAATATCATTAATGAGTGAAACACACTAGTAATAATTAGAAGGCCTGCAGTAGACTGCTGCATGCTAGTTGTAAAAACAATGTATTTATTATTCAGGAACTACATCTGGAAAGGAAAAAAATATTTTCATATGCAAATTTTAGCAAATTCGAGATGATGGCTTTACGCTTGACAGCCCTAAAATAACTCTCTGTATGTAGATGCGCTGAACACGGTTACCAGAATGCCCGATCAATAATAAGTATACAGTATGTGCAGACAGCATGCTGTGCCTATATGATAAACTTTCTCCAAGAACTTTTTTCTCAACTCATCGGCAATGCAGCTGCTTGTGTAAAAAATTCACCGCCTTCAACAATAAATTTCAAAGACAATCACAGTCTGACATCAAATTGCCTGCAGTGAGCAATGTTCCTGTTATTATGCAGAATTCACATCAGGACAGATCAAAGGACAACATTTTTCTAAAGTCTGTTGTTGATTCTTTATGGTGTGCAGCTCACTCCCATGCATCTGACAGAACGGACAGTAGAACAAACAGTGTAGAAAAAAGGCTCAACACACAGCTGGATGCCTGCATTCAATAATTCTAATCTAAAAGTTATTTTGGATATATTTGCGAATGCAGAGCAAGAATCACCCTGTGAGTCCAAACACCCAGGTTGTATTGAAACTCATTACTTTGTGATTATATGTGGACTTTGAAAATGTTACAGTAATTTAGACCAAGGGTTTTCAAACTGGGTCCTCCATGGGGGCCACAAGGCAGTGCTTGGGGGTCCACAGAAAATTTGGTAGAAAAAATATGGTAACACTTTAGTTTGGGGACTAATTCTCAGTATTAACTAGTTGTTTAGCATGTATATTAATATATACATATATATTACTATATTACCTCTGCACAATCTGTTGCTGCCTGCAATTAAACTGCTCGTTTCGTCTAGCCAGAGGAGAACTGGCCCCCCGACTGAGCCTGGTTTCTTCTGAGGTTTTTTTCTCCATTTCTGTTCCCGATGGAGTTTTGGTTCCTTGCCGCTGTCACCTCTGGCTTGTTTAGCTGGGGACACTTAATTCCCAGCAATATTGTCGACTTGATTGCTCAGATACTATTTGAACTGAACTGAGCTGCACAATTACATCACTGAATCAATGATGAACTGACTTTAACTGAAAATTTGAGTGTTTACTATTGTCCTTTTGCATTATCGACCCACTATTTTCCTATTTAATACTGTAAAGCTGTATTGTATTGTTAAAAGCGCTATATAAATAAAGGGGACTTGACTTGACTTGACTACTAGCATACTGCTGCTTATTAGTACTAATAAAGCACACAGGGGCATCACTAGTGGGGGGAAAAGGGTGACAGAGACAGAGTGCATAGGGCCCAGAGGTCTGGGGGGCCCGCGATCGCCTGCTGGCCACCGGGAGCACCGGGACATTCCATTCAAGTAGTGAGCCGATTGCCGAAGCGAGGGAGACCTCCCCGATATAATATTAGGCTATTATTAGGTATATTTCCAACATACCTAATAATAGGTATGTTGGAAAACGCCAATAGGCTTGTCAATTCAGCACCATAATAATTTAACTTGAAGTTAACACTGTACAAATAGTGTTGTCAGAAATATATTTATTATAAATGTTGCTGTTATTACATATTGGGGAATATTTTAATTTCAAAGAAGTTGTTTTGTAGTTTCTTCATGTTTAGTTTTTTTTTTTTTTTAACTACAAATTTTATAGTTTATTATTACTTATTTATTTTAAAAACCATATAACCATGGTAATGAGAACCATGGTTTTACTTCTTGTGACCACCATCCTACTAATACTAGTAAGCTGAACTCTGGATTCTAAGCAAGAACTTCTTACTTAGTTTATAATGAATTTTAATTGAAGTAAAGTGTTAATTCAAAAAGGGCCTGATTAAAGATAAATATCAGTGTCTTATATAAATTAGGTGCTTATTATTTACAAATAATAAAGTTCTTAAAGGAAGATTCACCCAAACATGAAAATTGTCATCATTTACTCAACATCATGTCATTCCAAACATGTATGAATTTCTTTCTTCTGTGGAAATTTTTGTCCGTACAGTAGAAATGGTCTGGTAACATTCTACAAAATCTTCATGTTCAACAGAAAAAAAGTAGTTTGGAACAACATGAGGCTGTGGAAATGATGACAGAATTTATTAGCAGTAACTTTCCAGCAATCTAGCTCAAAATCAATGCTTCACTGTCAAAATTGTTGCATTTGTCGTGAATTCAGTAATATCTAGTGTTTCTGTCCTGTTTTATTTATTCATTTATTTACTCCGATTGAAGGCCCTATGACCCATCAAAACATTCAAGGGGGAATTTGTGGGAACGTTATTTTACGTTATTTTACGATCTTAATGTATTTCACAACACTTCAGCATGCTATTCTTATCGAGTGAGGGTCATTTTTTTAGGATTTTTTACCCAAGCAAAGTCCCTGAGAACCTGACACATTGCACTTGTGGAGACTCTGAAAGGGTTGCAGTTCTGGAAAATGATGGCGCTGGAGACTAAATGGTTCCTGATGGTTTCTCACCTAATTCTTCACCTTAATTCTTCATTCTTTTGCAGTTAACGTGTCTTTTCTTCTCCACCTGTTTTTTCTGACTCTGCTGACCCAATGAGCATTTCGCTGCCCAATGGTCATGCCCTAACTTTGCAAATTCTATTATTGCATTAGTATTGCATCCTTCTCATGGGCATTTAATAATTTTTGACTTTTAGTCTGAGTTAAATCTCTTTTTTTTGGCTCATTTTATCTGTAAAAGAAAACCTGCCTAATAATTCGGCACACCTGAATATGAGGAGTTTTTGACTTTCAGCCTTCATTGACAATTTTATATCACTTATAAATGATTAAATACAAAGTCAATAGTAGTTATTAAGATTGATGTGGTTTGGAATTGGTAAAATGTTCTTGGAAAAAAATATGACCAGAATATCAACTTGCCTAATAATTTGGCACACGGTGTAATGAAATTACTGTGAAAATTTGAATTAAACAGACTTTTTTTCTATTCAGGTTTATATATCTAACATTACAGATAATACTGTTCAGATAAACTGAACAATTAAACTCTGTATAAATGGGTCTTTACTTGGGAGCTTTTTGGGCATTTTTCCCCTTTTTTAGATATTGGTTAGAATTGATCGGTTTAACGTAATTTTTTTTAACTTTATCTCAAGTATGTTTGTTACTCATCTCATAAACTTAGGGGTTAGCCAATCATAACAGAGGACATTTACATAAGGAAGTCTTAAAGGTACAGTAGCAAAAACAGACTTCTAAGGGTAAAAGAAACCATGACTGAACAAGAATTAAAAGAAAAATAAATTGTTTATTCCCCAGTTAATTTGACTGTAAAATAATAATAATAATAATAATAATAATAATTATTATTATTATTATTATTATTATTATTATTATTATTATTATATTTCAATTATAAGAATAAAACAAATGAATTTTGACCATTTCAGCTTGTCCTGATTGAGCACTAATAAGGATCCTTCACAACTGAATGAGGTACCTGATGTGTGAGGTGAGTGTCCCTCTTCCAGTCCTCCAGCCAGTCTTTCATTGGATGTGCCCAGAACACCGATGGGAAGGGCCCGGTCACCTGAGGCCAGATCCACTTCTGGCTCCTTGCTCAAAGAGAACGGAATGACACTCACTGGCTCCTCTTTAACCTTCAAGGGTTTGGAATCCTCCAGAGCCGTTTCTGGATTCACAAGTCTCTCATACTCTTCTGAGAGCTCCTTACTGACCTACAGTAAAAGACAACACTAGTCAGTCAACGCCATAGCAATCGCAACGTAAAATAAAAGCTGCATATACAGTCCTGTTGATATTGAACCTGGGATAACATCGGAGATATCTCACCTGCAGCATGTAGCTGTGGTAATATTTAATGCGGACCTGCCAGAAGCGCTGCAGAGCCAGGATGCTGCCAATGCCCACCTCATGGAAAACCTGTTCCACCACGTCAGGGAAGGGTGTAGAGCCCTGGGAGGCCTCCCTGTCAACAGCCACACACAGCAACTTGGTGATCCGCAGGTAATGTTCGTGGGCCAGGTCAGTCAAAGTCTCCAGCACACTCTCATTTGCCGACTCGAATCCAACGTGAGCGAGCACTGTGGCGACCGACTGGTACAGAAGCTGGCGGCAGGACGGCCAGCTCAACTCAGTGACTGACTCACCTTTACCTCTAAAAGGAAGGAGATGTGGAGAAATTGAAAAAAAGTGAAAAATAGGAATCACAGGACAATAACGTGTGGAGTTTTCTTTATAAACTCAAAAGGTAGCCTTTATAAATTCTTAATAGGTAGCCAGTGTAGAGACTGTAAAATTGGGGAAATATGATCATATTACCCCAAAAATATTACTACTTACACTTAAAGCCCTTAATGGTTTAGCTCCTGCGTACCTAACTAGTCTTCTATCACGGTACAATCCATTACGCTCCCTAAGGTCGGAAAATTCTGGAAGTACCTAGGATAACTAAAGGAGGTAGAGCTTTTTCACATTTGGCTCCCAATAGCCTTCCTGATAACGTTTGTGGTTCAGACACGCTCTCTCTGTTTTAAATCTGGATTAAAGACACATCTCTTTAGCCAAGCATTCACATAATATATCTCACAACCTTGTACTTCAGATATTTCTGATCAAATGCACATTATCATTCTTTTGCTTGGCTTGGACAGATCATTTTTGCTTGGTTGGAACAGCAGCTACGCTAATTTAGTCTCTTTTCTGTTTCTGCCATGGGATTGGCATCCTGAGGTAACTAGGAATTACACAAGCTTCAGTCTGGATCCAGCCCTTACGAAGATCTGAGATGACCGAACACCTGAGAAGAGATGATGCCAACGCCTCAGAGGACCTCAGATGATGCCAACCCTGAACCAACATACAAAACTACCAAATTTTGCTATAGGTTTGATCACAACATTGCTGTTATTGCTGTTAATAGTGTCCATCATCTGTTTGATTACATGTCATTAACTTACTGCATGATTTTTACTGTACATTTCTGCCATATGGACATCATCTTGACATAGTCACCACTGAGAAGCCACTACTAAATATAATGTAGAAACTTTAATTTTCTGTATTGCTGCTTTGCAATGATTTGTATCATGAAAAGCGCTATTACAAATAAACTTGAATTGAACTGAACTGAACTGAAAAGAGGATGCATTTCAAATGTTCAGGTTTTATAGGCTGTATCTGATGATACTGTATCTAGAGAAAAGGTTCATCGAAACAAATTTAAATGTTGGCTTGACAAATCCTTAAAAAAAAAAAAAAAAAAAAAAAAAAAAAAAGAAGTTAAAGTTTAATATAGGCCTTACAGACAGTCAAGGGTCAATGTAGAAGGGTGTGCACAGTAAAAACAATGAAAATCTAGTTTAATCTAGCTATATGAGTCTAAAAATGTAATGTTGTGTAACCAGAGAATTCTGCTTAAAATTATTCAATAAGGTTCTTAGGTTCTCTAGAAGAGGTGTATTCAGGTCACTGTATGTATGATTGGAATTTTCATGTATTTTTGACTAAATTAATAAACAGGACAAACAATGACCGAGATACATGATGATCTATTGACATACTTGTAGAAGTCGCTCTCTGGGTCACTGTGGCGTAGTTGGAATGGCTGTCGAGGAGCTTTACTATCCAGTGGAAGCAGATCATCAGGTACAGTGGGTGTTGCAGGCCGGGGAGGTAGAGCATTCCCATCCTCGGGTTTGAAGACACCCTGGGCATCTAATAATGTGGACAGGGGTTTCTGGCCTTGCTGGGCAGCAGCAATGAGACCCCGGAGACGACGAGCATGCTGGCTCAGCTGCACAGTATGGATTGTGAGGCTGCAGGGCTCAGAGGGGATATCCAGCATGGTGGTGGGACGTGGACGCTGTGCAGAAGGTTGGTGCAAGGGGGGGTCCTGCATCTCCACCTGGCGAAACTCACGCTGCAGGAGGTCACAGGAACTGCGGCCCGAGGGAGCCGAAGCCACCGGGAGCTCGCCCCAATAACGCATCATCTTCACACAGTGCTGTCACTCAGTGTTTCTTTTGATAGTGATACAATCTGAAAACCAGAGAAAACACTGTTCAAATTGACATTTCTATGAAAAATCATATCACTCATATCTCCTATCACCTGATGCACATGTAGTGGTTATGAATGGTTAACTCAATTTCTTTTTGAAATTTTAATTAATTATATATATATATATATATATATATATATATATATATATATATATATATATATATATATTTAAAGGCCTTTGCAGGTGTTTTGAATTAATTAGCTGATTAGAGTGTGGCACCAGGTGTCTTCAATATTGAACCTTTTCACAATATTCTAATTTTCTGAGATACTGAATTTGGGATTTTCCTTAGCTGTCAGTTATAATCATCAAAATTAAAAGAAATAAACATTTGAAATATATCAGTCTGTGTGTAATGAATGAATATAATATACAAGTTTCACTTTTTGAATGGAATTAGTGAAATAAATCAACTTTTTGATGATATTCTAATTATATGACCAGCACCTATATATATATATATATATATATATATATTTATTTATTTTTTGCATTGTGTTATTTCAAACCCACACCCATGCCTACAGTGGGAAAAATATACCATAATATGTAAAATATGGCATATGATATGTGTGTGTACAACAAAAAAAATAAAAATAAAAATACATAAAAATAAATATTGGCCCTAAAATGTGATTCAAATATGACTCAATATTATTCTTTATGCAAATTATAATTTTCTTAAAATTTTTGAAAGACTTCATGAGATTTGATTTCAGTACTTAAGATTCTTGGTAGAAATTTCCAAGCATAATATAATATGCACATAAAACGTTTATTTGATTTTTACAAGCTTTCATGAATTAATAGACTTAAATTCTGAACTTTTACATTCACACTACACAACATAAGGCGCCCTGCGATGTCCAGTGTTTAATGTGGCACTCATAAAGCATAATCACCATCATAATTATCATAACAAATCGCTTAGTTTACCTTTTTGAGCAGATGATCATAAGAAAAATAAAGCAATACGTATCATTTCGACAAAACGACGCATAAACTACGAGCGGTTGTGAGGTACAACACTAAAATATTTCCGTGGAAAATGTAAATAGTTCCTAGACAGTAGAGATAAGATATAAAAACTTATAAATAAAATGTTAAAACCACACATTGCAAATAATTACTATGCATCCGAATTAAAATATGTGTCTACATTTCTTGATTAAACTAAATAAGATCAATATCACAAATTCTAGACTACAGGATCGGAATCATTAAAGTGTTACACCAAACACACCATTATCGTGTAGTGAAGAGTCTGAATGCAGCAAACAGACAGAAAATAATCACACTGCAATGGAAACAAAGAAGAGCTCGGACCCTGAGAACGGTCAAAGCAGTCATACTAAACAGGACATCACCAACACTAATGAAAACACAGATGATCCTTTTAAGAAACCGGATATTTTTGTGGCTCCATCTCTCACTGTGAAGAAATCAGGAGGATTAAACTCAAGCAAAAAGCTCGCAGAGGAATTAAGCAGCAGAAGATCAGAGAATAAAGACACAGATCTTGATACTAAACGCCAGCAGCCATCTGCAAAACCCACAGACCCGTCCGATCAGCCATCATCCGAGAGGTCAGAGGCACAGAAGGTCCAGCCCAAAACAAAAGACATCCGACCCAAGCTTCCCCCGGCGGGTAAATTTCCTCCGGTCCCGTACACCGAGCCCCCGTGGGGATCTGTTCCTGACATCAGCTACTCGTTTGAGCTGCTGAAAAACGGGGCGATCCTAGATGCGGTCCCGCTGACCCAGAGGAGTTACTTTGTGGTGGGTCGGTTGCCGGTGTGTGATGTGTCTCTGGAGCATCCGTCCATCTCCCGCTATCACGCCGTGGTGCAGTACCGGGGCAGAGCTGGGCAGGACGGGGGCTTAGGAGAGGAGAAGGGCTTCTATGCCTACGATCTGGGCAGCACTCATGGGACTTTTGTGAACAAGAACAAAATACCTCCTAAAACATACATAAGGCTACGAGTGGGACATGTTCTGAAGTTTGGAGGAAGCACTAGACTCTTTATTTTGCAGGTGTGTATTTATTAAGAGTAGCACGATCATTTTACCACCTGATAGAAATCACTGAAATACATTCTTAAGAATTCTACTATAAAATAAATACATGCATGCGTACATAAAACTGTATGACAAACGTTCAATATTTTTTTTTTTTTTTAAGTGCTGTTGGTCTGGTTTGATGTATACCATGATACTAAATTACCATATTCACGTACCATGGTTTTGCCATTATAAAACATGCTACTTTTGTGGCTTTAATAGCTGTAGTAACTGGTATTTCATCAGAAACTGTAGTTACCAATTCAAAGTTACCAAAATAATTTTCGCTCATAAGTTGTAACAGCAAGTAACATATTTAATTAAACATGACATTTTGTAGAAGATTTACAACTTACAAAAAATAAAAATGTCCAGCAGTTGATGAAATTCAGAACAGACATTAACTAAAGATTGGTTAATCCTTATAAAATACATTAATTATATATTTTTAATTATGTTAATAGCATGTAAACAATATTTTGCCCTTTTATCATTGAAATTAGACCCCATAAATAGATTTATCTTGCGCTCTTCAGTATTTTCGCTTGAGCTAGCTTTGATTATACCAGATTCCCTCTTTTCCTAGGGACCAGAGTTTGATGAAGAAGCAGAATCTGAACTGACGGTGACAGAGCTCAGAGAGCGTGCTAGAAAACAGAGAGAAGAGCTGGAGAAGAGGATGATAGGTGATGGCTCAGACGAGGAGGAAGAGAAAGAGGACAGTGAGGCCATTGCTACAAAGAGAAGCTCCTCGGAAGATACTGGCTGTTCTTGGGGAATGGGTAACAAAGACAACAGATGATCCTCAATCTGTTGAATCCACCTGTTCTCAGTGAACTTCCACTTATATATATATATTTTTTTTTTTTTTAGATGAGGAGGCAGTGCCAGAAGAGGATGAGAATGAGGAGAATCCGTTTGCCACAGAATTTCAGGAGGATCAGGAAGCAGCATACTTAAAAGATCCTAAAAAAGCATTACAGGGCTTTTATGACAGAGAAGGTCAAATAACTTCATTCAAATGAAGATACAGAATCATGAAATCTTGATTTCTTTACCACATCAGTGAAATCATGTTATTTTAACTGTTCATTTCAGGAGAAGAACTAGAGTTTGAGTATGAAGAAAAAGGCCATGGTACTTGGCTCTGCAGAATTAAGTAAGTACTTAATCTCTGTTTGCAGCCAAACCACATTTACGCCTTTTTTATTTTTAGAAATTTAACACCAGCTACCAAAATTGGAATGATTGGTGGCAAAATTTTCTACTAAAATACACAGGCTGGTTGA
The DNA here is from genome assembly GCA_039654775.1 of Spinibarbus caldwelli. Lineage (NCBI taxonomy): Eukaryota > Metazoa > Chordata > Actinopteri > Cypriniformes > Cyprinidae > Spinibarbus > Spinibarbus caldwelli. Next base: position 26,192,650 of record CM077251.1, read on the forward strand.
TCTTAAATGGTTATTCAATTGTGTACATTATTTATAAAAAAGGATGCAGGTGATTTATGTAGAAGTTGGAATTTGAAAAAATTGTGTTTGATTTCTGTGTATTTTAGGTTGCCAGTGGATGATGCCATGGGCAGGCAGCTGGTGGCTGAAGTGACCCACTCAGGGAAAAAGAAAGAAGCAGCTGTCCAATGCTGCTTAGAGGCCTGCCGCATTCTGGAGGCCCGTGGTCTTCTGAGACAGGAGGCAGGTAGGTACATGTCAAACAGTCAATACCAAAAGCTTTAGTGACAGGTTTATGACTGGAGCTGTCAGATCAGTTAAACCCTTTAACAAATGACCATGTTAACTTTTTTTGGTCATTTTATTTCCAAAATAAAATATGAAATGGGAAGAAAAAAAACTTTAATGTTGTATTTTGGGTGGCAGTTTTTGTAACAGTAAGGGATTGGATTTAAGTTTGTTGGTTTTAAATTGTTAGTCTCATTAATAATAATGAGTGGAGATGTGCTGAAATCGCGATTGGTCTCGTACTGTATGGCGTACCTTGTTAGTATCTGCGCTTGCTTGGCCATTTGTTGTGATTAACAGGAAAGTGTGTTCAAGCGCCAGCAGAAGACGGTGTAAGAAATAGTCTTTGAGAGAAGCAGTCTATCAGCGGAAGTTAAAAGTAGCTCGTAAGTGTATTTACTTGTCTCTTTAGTGTTTAGCACAGTTGCGTTTGCTAGGAAACGCTTGTTTTGTTTACTGAGTGGAGACGTGCTGAAATCGCCTTTGGTCTCGTACTGTATGGCGTACCTTGATAGTGTCTGCACTTGCGTGGCCATTTATTGTGATTAACAGGAAAGTGTGTCCAGCTGATTTCAATTAGTAATTTGTTAGACGGGTATAAAAAGGGTTATTATACCGCGGCAGCCCTCGTATGAAGCCCTCGTTGTGTTAAGACCAAATTCTCTTTCCTATTACTTGTTTCACTTCTCTTTCAGTTTTATAACCGTTATAACTTTACTTGTATGTTTGGCAGTTATTTTTTTAGGATTACTGTTAAACTAATGTAGTTTGATTTGTATATGTTATCTATTTAAATTTTAGTTACAGTTGTAGTAATGTTTGTTATTTTATTAGTTTTTTTCCATTATGTCTGTATAAGCTATTTATTAAGTTTTAGTTTTACTTAATTTGAGTTATTTTAGTACTTCAACAGACTACATGGAAATGAAATAATATTGAATTTATGGATATGTGTGTCTGTGTGTGTGCATATATGTCTGTGTGTGTGTGTGTATACATACACATAGTTGTTTTTGGTGTTTGGCTTAGTTTTATGTTAGAATCATTATTACACTCTTATACCTTTTGTTCTCTTAATATTTTGAATTGTTTGTAGCTTTATTTTGTTTTCATTTAAATGTTAAGTTTAGAAATTTTGTCATGCATTTCTCATTTTTATTTATTTATTTTTATTTTTTTTTATGTGTGTATATATACTATTTATAAAGTTTTAGCTTTTAGTATTGGATCAATTTTAGTTGTTTTAATACTACAATTGATTGTTTCTGTTGTCCTCATTTGTAAGTCACTTTGGATAAAAGCATCTGCTAAATGACTAAAAGTAAAATAAAGTAAAGTAATAATAATGTTTTGTTGTAATAGCAAAATAATTCAGTCAGTGTTTTTGGTAGTAATTGTCTTTATCAGGTAAAACCTGATAATGCTGGCAGGTAAATAAAAATGCGGAAAATTATTTTTTTATGTATTTATTTTTTGCAGGCATTTATAGTCCCCTTACAAGCATTCTGGTTTTGTCTCTTTACAGTGTCCCGCAAACGCAAGAAGAAGAACTGGGAAGATGAAGATTTTTATGGCAGTGATGATGACACGTTCCTTGACCGGACAGGTGCGGTGGAGAAGAAGCGGACTGAACGCATGAAGAAGGCTGGAAAGATTCGGGAGCGTCCTGATACGTATCAATCACTGGTACATGGCATCATATTTCCTTTGTGTTTATCCATGCCCCTGTGTGCTGTACCTGGTATTGATGTAATATGTATTCTTTCTTAGCTAGCCAAACTGGCTGAGGTTGAAAAAGAGCTGGCTGAGACTGAGAAAAGGCTCAGTTCTTCTGGGAAAGGTACGGTGGTGAAAGACTCTCTCTTTTTTTATATTTCCCTCCATATTTCATTATGTGTAAGGTTACACTTCCTGTTTGTTGTCCTCCTTCAGGAGTTTCTAGTTCCTCAACAGAAGACCCTCTAGATGCTTTCATGAGCGCTGTACGCAGCGAGGTGGCTCTGGATGGGGTGGAGAGAAAGAAGCTACATTTACATGTAGCCGAGTTGAAGAAGGAAGGTCAGAGACTGCGCAAGCTAGCAGACCTGGCCAAACCCACCCAGCTGCCTTCATTACAGCCCAGCAGGTGAGCTCGGTGTTCCCTCCAGATCAGATGGTCATTTGAATAAAACATGCGTTCATTTTAGACAATTTAGAAACCAATTTACTAAGGGTTTAAAAACATGTGCACAGTTGATAATGTACAAAAGATGTCATTTCTAATTGACTATTTCAGTCTGTTGAAGATTTCTGTATCTCTCATCAACATCTCTCTTACGCTGCATGATTTCAGACCTGGTTGTGCAGATTGAATGAATCAGATTTCTTTTTTTGCATAAATCTGTAGGACAATGGGTTTGTGATTGTGCATTTTTCTTTGAGAATAAATTCAGATGATACGTCCTTTTCTGAGAGTTTAGCTCAGCCAGTCATTTGCTGTTAAGACAAGACATTAATTATTTATGTGGAAGGTTTTTATAGGGTCTTGTGATTTCTGTGATGCAGGTTACAAAGCATACAAACCATGGAATCCAGTAAAATGTAAAAAAAAATAATAAGAATAATAATTTAATTACCTTTAATAATATTAATATATCATGGAATTTGGCAATATTTGGATGAATAAATCAAAAATTCATTATTGTTTAAGAAATATCAAAAAATTTTGTACATGGTTTAATTTAACCAGCAAACAGCACTTTGTTTGCCATAAAATGAAAGGAATTGTTCAAATTTCATTTTATATGAATTAAAGGGATACTCCACCCCAAAATGAAAATTTTGTCATTAATCACTTACCCCCATGTCGTTCCAAACCCATAAAAGCTTCGTTCATCTTTGGAACACAATTTAAGATATTTTAGATGAAAACCGGGAGGCTTCATCGCTGCACGTAAAATGCGTACGCTCTTCCGTGTCAGCTGCGACATAAGGATACGTTTTCTACGTGGATTTACGCTTTGATTTGAACACAAACAGCGCATCCCTATGTGACACGGAAGAGCGTACGCATTTTGTGTGCAGCGATACTCTCCAAAATGGCGCTACGGTGACGTTGCGGTGCCGAATTGTTGAATAAAGTCGTTATTTTTGTTTTATTTCCGTACAAAAAGTATGCTCGTCGCTTCATAACGTCACGGTTGAACCACTGATGGCAGATGGAGTATTCTGACGATGTTTTTCATACTTTTCTGGACCTTGACAGTGTAATTTACTTGGCAGTTAATGGGACAGTCACAAGACTCCTGGTTTTCATCTAAAATATCTTAAATTGTGTTCCGAAGACGAACAAAGCTTTTACGGGTTTGAAACGACATGGGGGGGTAAGTGATTAATGACAGAATTTCATTTTGGGGTGGAGTATTCCTTTAAATTGTTAATGTTTTATGCATTAATTGGATTACCACCATTTTTTTTTTTTAATTCAATTTAAATGAATTGGATTTATACAGTTTTTTTTTTTTTAATATTAAATTTAAATAAAACAGAATGCAGAAAAATTAAAACAGACAACACTTAATTTCTGAAAAAAGAAAATGTTTCATTGGTCACTAATTTTAATTAATGTTTATATTTTTAAATTTTTATAAATTCAAATGATCGCCTAATGTTGATTATTAAAGTGTAATTAAACTGGAAACAGAATCCAGAAAAATTAAAAACTGAAATTGCAAACACAGAATTTGATTTCATAGGGGCCTAAAATTGTGATTAATGTTTTTGTTTTTAAATACAGATCTAGTAGTCAGTCCACGGACACTGAGCAACCTAAGAAGTTATCTCTGCCTATGATTGGGGCCATGAAAGGAGGGAGTAAATTCAAACTGAAGACTGGAACTATAGGAGTGAGTCTTTTTAAATTCATATATATATATATATATATATGTATGTATGTGTGTGTGTGTGTGTGTGTGTGTGTGTGTGTGTGTGTATATGTATGTGTAAATGTATGTATGTATGTGTAAATATATGTATGTATGTATGTATGTGTAAATATATGTATGTATGTATGTATGTGTAAATATATGTGTGTGTCATTCTTAGGCACTGTAATGAGTTACATATGACTCTCTCTCTCTTTCACCTAAATGTGCAGACGTTACCTCCAAAGCGAACCAATCTGCCTCCTGAGCTCTTCAACATGAAAGAAATGCCCTCTGGTGTTGAGGAAGAGGAAGAAGAGGAGGAGGAGGAGGAAAAAAACAAGACGACAGAGGATGCGGTCACAGATGGTGATATGGAGGTTGTTCAGTCTGCAGAGACGACCAGCTCAGAACACTCCAATGCAGACAGAGCTGAAACTCAGACCCACCGCCCTAATGGTTAGACATTTACAAAAATAACTACCTACTGCCTTAAAGGTGCTGTGGGGGGGAAATCTTTGTTAGGAATTTCAAAATTGCTTGTAATACAATATTCCCACAGTAGTGTAATTCTATTGCCGACCACAAGATAGCAGTGTTGTGCTACACAGAGTCTAATTTTACTTAACTACCACTTTGGACAAAATCTCATCCATAATTTTAGCTTGTAATCATAGCTAAGAGATATTATCTAAAATATTTCTTTGTGTCTAGCTAAAGGAGACCATGAGGACCAGCCTGCTAAGATAGTTACATCTCATGAAAAGTCTCCCCATCTTCAAGACAAAAGTGCCTCTCGTCCAAAAGGTAGAATCACGTATTCTGTGTATGGTTTTGTGTATTCTGTGGCATAATTTCTTTGAAATGTGAAGTGGGACTATTTTAAAACATGTTTCTTCCATTAGTCTATTGATGTTATAATCAGTGCTTATAACTTTAACTTTAAGTGGATAAAGGCAGTGACAAATGTCTGATGCACTTTGTTTTTCATTATGATTCATATCCCAACAGAAGAAATTGACAACAGTGTTTCAAATGTTCCAAAGACAAATACAAAGAAGAAAACGATTGGCCCAAGCAGGGTACGTATTGTAGTAGTAAATAACTATTATGCATGTAAACAGCTCTACTTAAGACATAAGATATGTAACCAATGATTAATTAACAAAAGTGATAAATAAGCCATTTGAGGTTTGGACCTACAGTAGCCAACCTCAAAATAAAATAATAATAAAAAATAAATAAATTAAGTGGCAGTTATTTTAAAGAAAACGAACAAGAATGTATTTGAAATGAAACATTTCACAAAATGAAGTTTGTTAGTTATTAACTTATAAAACTACTGATATACTTATTCTAAATTAAGACAAAAAGTATTTAGACATTTTCTGGTTGTCAAACAAGATATGTCCAGTGTAATTACATCGTAGCTCTGATAGCTAGAACACTTTGCATACAAAATACAAAACAGTTCTTACAAGGTCACTCTGCTAGGTAGAACACTTGTGTGATCATTAAGTGTGTAAATACTTTTTGGGATCTCTGTATGGATCTGAACATGTAAGGTTCTAGAATTAGCTTTCATGTGCCCTGAAATTTATACATTTCTACCTTTATTTCTAGCCGCCTGTGACCATGTCTAAGCAGTACCCAGAAGACGACCCCGACTACTGCGTTTGGGTTCCTCCATCAGGTAAATAGCTGCCTCTCTTCACCCCTGATGCCTGTGATAAATTAAGTCCTGTCTGTACTATTAAAAAAAAAAAAAAAAAAACCTAAACAGCTACTTGTTTCTTTGTGCAGTTAGAATTATGCATCAGAAATCAAGCATTCTTGGCACTGAACCCTTTAATCTCAATTTACAGGCTTTTGCTGAATACTAAACATTATTTTCTGTGAGTGTTAGCTTTTGATCTTAGGACACTTCAAACACAATTCTGGCATTTCTGAGGATTAGATAAGTTGCATTATGGGAAAAGACATTAATTCCAGGCCAAGGAATTTATTTTAAAGTCAAGAGGTTTTATTACAAGATAAGGTTCTCTGTTTCTTAGAAAAAGAGACAGAGATCCGGTCTCTGCCTGAATCCATTTTTGTTGGTATGGTGCTTAAGTTGTAATCATGTCAAGCTAACCTAAAGCAAAATCAAATGGCCCTCATTGCTATACTGAAATAGCCATATGGCTATCTATGACTTTATCAAAAGATAAAGACTTAATGTTGGCCTGAAGTGTATTTTATTTGCAGACATGCATAATGTGTTCTTTAATCTGCTTTGAAAGAATTTTCTCACAATGTAGACTACTGTTCAAAAGTTTGGGGGTCAGGAAGATTTATTAATTTATTTATTAAATAAATTAATAATTGTATTCAGCAAGGATGTATTACAATTATCAAAAGGGACAGTAAAGACTATTTATCTAAGTATCCTAAAAATGTATCACAGATTCCACACAAATATTAAGCAATACTGTTTTGTTAAGAAGAATATTTATTGAGCACCAGATCAGCATATTAGAATGATTTCTATTGGATCATCTGACACAGAAGCCTGGAGTAATGGTTGCTGAAAAATTTTAGCTTTGCATCACAGAGGAATAAATCACTTTTTTAAAATAAATTAAAATAGAAGACTGTTCTTTTTGTAAAATTATATTTCACAATCACCCTCTTTTACCGTATATTTAAATAAATGCAGCCTTGGAGAGTTTTTTCAAATATATAAAATGAGCCACAACTTTTAAATGGTAGAGTATTTTTAGAGACTTTCAGATTATTAGAGACTTTAGACATTATTAAATTATTGCACATTACCCATAATTTATTTATTGAAATATATATTTTCAGTATGATCCGTACTTTTTAGATGTTGTCTTTCAAATTCATTTCCAGCTAATACATTTGTATATAAATATCTGTGCATAAAAATTACAATTTCTCCCATTTACTTTAGGAAATGTCATTGATGCATAAAAATAAATGATTGTCGTACGTTAGTTTGCATTACATTTTCTCTTTGACTTGAAAATCCATCGCATTATGAAAGTCAAATAAATGCTTTGTAATTGCCATTTCATGTTGTCATTTACCAGAAATGTGTAGCAGGTGAAACAGAGATCTTTTTATCCTGTGTGTCTGTTTTAAACAGGTCAGACCGGTGATGGTCGGACACATCTGAACGATAAGTATGGATACTGAATACAGACCATCCTCTCTGGATCAGGAATGAAATCAGCCCAACCGTTCATCATAGCCCTTGGGAGTGGACAGATAATATAATTTCTTCCCATCTTTATACTAATGAACTTTTTGAACAATGAAGATGTTTCTAGCACTTGTTAATGGAAACTGTTTGGTCCTGTGACTGATTTTCACTTCCCTTTGCCCTGTTTTCATTAAAATACATACTTTTTCCACATCTGGTCTGAGACCAAGGATTTTGGAGTGGAGGTAGCTTAAGGTTGGGGAAAAGATTATTTTCAGGGTTTCAAGGCTACTTTCAGGGTTGTTTTCATGGGCAAACAATATCATTTCTTAATATTTTGGAGTTTCTGTTTTGCTGCTTATTCAATTCGAAATGTATTCCATTTGACATTATATTTTCATCAAATGCATCAGCCAGTGTAATGTCAGTCCACTTAAGTTTAAGCACTTCTGTTGTTGACAGATCTCTTCCCACAGCTTGCTGTTCTGGGATCATTTTAACAGGCTTAAGCGAGCTCATTGACCACTCAATCCGCTGTTCTGGGTCATTCTCAGAACAACGGCGGACTCCCTCCTCGGTTTGGCTGAGTGGCCACGCTCCGTATGGCGAGAGCTCCTGTTGGATGCGGTTCTGTTGACTGCTAACGATGCCTCCTCAGAGAGAGGCGGCTTTACCAGCCATCTGGACACTTGCTTGGCATTCTAGGATTGGGAGCAAGCTGTTAATGAATCAGTCTGTGTGTGTGTGTGTGTGTGTGTGTGTTTGCAAGAAAGGGAGTGAGAGTGAGCTCCGTGTACATTATTTATGTGCGTATTCATTTCTCTTGATATTAATGAAGAGTGACTCAGTGTTGGTGATGTGTGAGCGTGTGTGTGTTGGCGTGTCCAAGGATGGATTAGGCCCCCCGCATGCGCTACTACGCACTGGTCTCTCTGTTTATCCCACGCTTTTAGTGCTTTTGAAATTTCCATTGTTTGGAGAGCATTATTAGTCACATACAAAATGTGTATTTTGTTACTTATATTTTGTAAAATAAACATTTACGCTGTGTCTCACCAACAGGGGGTCTTGTGTTGAGCGTTTGGGGTCTTTTAAGTTATAACCCTATAAATCCTACTTTATCATATTTGATAAGCACATTTTTACAGCCTCTAATTTATCAAAAGGATCAAATGCTTTCTGAAAAACCTGTTGTACACCATTTACATGTCTTCTGATTGATAGTTTATATTTTTAGCAAGTAAAAAGCCCTTTAGTGTAATTCTAAAAATGTTCCTCTTCAGGTTGTGGTACGTGTCCTCTGTTTTACTTTTTTTTTTTTTTTTCTGTCTTTTCTGATTTTTATAAAGTAAATTAAAGAAAAATAATAATTTTAATTTATATTGTTTGTAATATTGTTACAAGCTATTCCATTTAAGAAAAAAATATTTATTTATTTAGTTATTTAAAAAAAATAAAATATGTTCAAGGCAACATTTAAGGCCTGTTCGGGCATGTCTCTGGCTACACTAAGTTTAATCCACTGGTAAAAAGATGAAGCACCAAACCCACCAAAATACTTGCTTAAATGAACTTATCACATTTTTACATGATCTCTTAATTATCTATTATTAATTAATATAATAAGTATCTCTTCATCTCTCTTATACTTTAGTTACTGATATTTCATACTCATATTTTAGCCAAAATGTATTTTAAAAATACACTTTCCCTTTTTAAGTACATTTTGTAATATACTATGGTATTTGAAGGTTCAAATATGAAATAAAATTCAAAACAATACATATTCCTAAGCTGTGCTGTTTACAACATTTTATATTGCTGTATGGAAAATGTTATAAGCATCTGATTTCATCTGACTATATTTAAGGATGTTTAATTTTTTTTTTGGTTTTTTTTTTTCAGGAATTTGTGAGACGGAGTTCAGTGTGGTCAACTGTTCAGCTGACAAAACATGCTAATGTTTAAAAGTATGAATTGAGTGAGATTTGCAAATGCTTTAGAACACAACTGCTTTATCACTTTGCATGGGGTTGTACAAATGTGCCATTTGCTAACTATATCCATTCCAAATTCCTAACTGAATGTGTACATACTGCTTATCCTACAGGAAACCGAAAGGCATCTGATTGAATCATATTATTCTAGAGTATCTTCTAATCAGGCTGCACACACCCATCTTGATGTCTTCATTCCTGGCTTACTTCCTTCGGCCCCTCATCATAGCTGGGCACTGACGTCACTCTCTAGTTCCCTGAACACAAACACACAGCTTATTGCTCTGTTTGGGATCTGGCACAGATAGGCCTGTGGAATCAGCCCACGCTGGAATGAGAATGCTCCTTAAGGGTGGATATGGGACCTGCAATGTTGGCAGACTCACTTGTCGCCCGGCACATGCACAGTAAAAAAAACAACAACACACCCTTCACACAAACATCTTATTACATGAAGAAACAACTCTCATGAGAGTGGAAAGTGGCTTTTGTGAAGCATGTTTATGTAATCAGGGTAAAATGAGACATGAAGATTTAGATGCCCCTTACTTATGCATCATTCATTCATTGAGGCAAGGTTTCCAAAAGGGGGTCCACAAGTTGGTGAAAAGCTAATTAATTAAAAAAATGAATAAATGGGGCTGCACATCTGTAAAAAATACTGAAATCGTGATATAGCTTAGTGTGATTATCAAATTAAGGGGTGTGATTTTATTAAATATATATTTATATACAAGTAGGCCTAGCATCTCAGAGCTGCTCGGTTCACAGTAAATGCAAACTCCATCTTTTATTTTTGCTGAGTTGAGCGTCCATTTGGGAACATAATGTGCAGTAGGTTCACTTTACACATTAACATAATTCCCAACCTTTTTTAAATTTTGAGCATTTCACCGGTATTATGCCAAAATAAAAGTTTATGATTTGAAATGTTAAAAGCATGATAGCGTGAACTTTTTTAAAGTGAAGAATTTAAACACATGAATATTAGTATTCTAACTTTGCTGAAAATAAAATATTTATTCTAATATTATCACATATTTTTATTTGTAGTTTACATCAGTAATATGTCTTTTTTTATTTTTATAATAACAGATCAAACTACTTCTACTAATAACAGTTCAAATCGTAACGTATAACAAAACTATATATATATATATATATATATATATTTCAAGTGATGTAACAAGACAATCTGGGAAGAAACATTTATTCCCCTCATTTGAGGCATAGAGACAGAAAAGGACAAATTTTCACATGTTGCAAGCATGTACTGTACTATATGTCCCTATAGCTATATTTCAAAAATATTATATTTCTTTCACATAGATACACGTAACACCTAGGTGAAACTTATGCAACAACTACGAATATTTGTCCTTATTGTTCACCCTCTGGTTGGTCTAGCTTATTGACCCTTACATGGGTTACAACTGCAGTTTACATTCAGTAAAAAGTATTGAAGTATGCTGCTAAATACATTACATCCACAATCAAAATCCTCAGAAGGATTGGTTCTGAAATATACTGCATGGATAGGATTCCTGCTTTCCATATTTAAGATCGCATGTCGACTTCTGTACTTAATTTTCTACACATCAGAAGGATAACACACAGGCTATGTTTGGAATGGTATACTAGCATACTAGCATACTCATCTTACTATTTCTGCTGTATGTTGTTTGTATAGCGTGAACAGTATGCACATTTATTGGAAAATACTATATCTCACAGTACACTGTTCGACTTAACCTTCTACTTCCAGTGTGATTAATAAACCAGAAGATTTTTTTTTTTTTCCAGAAATGAATTAATGCAAACCTTTTTTTTTTTTTTTCCCAATATAAACAACATACTGTTTTTTTAAACATTTTGTTGCAAATATAATGTATCCTGTTTCACATTATATTTTTAAAATTGTACACAGTATACAAAGTGTATTTTGCAGTATGCAAGTATTCAATTCAGCCACTGTGTATGATTTCATCCCTGGTATGTTTAAACAGTCTCGAAATATTTAATAAACTAGATATTTATGGTAAAAGTCATTGTATTTAGGTACATAGTACTGAGTATGCTACATAGTAAGGTGCATGTTTAATATATGATGTTGAAAGATTCTAGTATAGTGTTTTTTTGTTTTGTTTTTTTTCTCGTTCTTCGCTGAAGATTTTATTACTTTGGAATACACATCAGATAATCAGATCTGATTACTGATACATTGTTATGGTCAGACTTACATAACATCTGAAGTTGAACAATGACTTGGAATATCTGGCCTGTGTTGACATTGTATCTGATTGTTAGCTTTCCAGTTTACACTGTTTATAGATCAAAAAACTATTTTATCAAAAATTAATTAAGGCCCATTCTGGCATCAAACTGATTGTCTCTCATCACATTTTTCTGTCTAAACCAAATGCAACATAAATGTGGTCTTCCATTTTACTCTCAATCCGATGGTCTCAACATAACCATGTGGCCCAATCATAAGACGTTATCTACGAACCACTGACCAATCTCTCCTCACTCCTGTTAAACACATCAGAGAAACCAACCCATTTGGTTGTGGTTTTATAGATAGCGCAGTGGTCATGGCCTTGTCATTATAATAAGTTCTAAGTGGGTTTCCTGAGAGATAGAGAGGATGAGACGGCTAAAGGCAAAAGGTTGCCGTCTCCTCATTCCTCTCCTACATTCTGGCCCTGATCACACTTCCTGTTTCCTGGCCTTATCACAGGGCCTTTGTTCACACTAATATCCTGCAAAATAAAAGCAATGCAAACATACATTGTCTTTATGTTGTGAATTTTTGGTCCACAAATTTGTGATGTTTTGTCTCTGCGAGTTTCCAGTCCTTTCCCTCAAGCACACGGTGGTTCCTCGGCAGGGAGCAGGGGGCTGCAGGGTGGAGCGTTGCTCAGAGGGCGGAAAGCGAAGATGGATGGATCGTAGGAGTATCGGGGTGCGTGACGACCACCACTCAGGTTCTGTGAGGAAACCACAAGAAACAAAAAAGGCTATAAAGGCGACTGCAAGCTGAAGTGGAAAGAAACTGGATCTGATTTATTAGTGAGTGTCCATAAAGTAATAGAAAAACTTTAAGGGCTACTCTTTGTCATTTTATGATTCAGAAGGGTGCTCTTGAGCACCCCTTTATGTTGGTCTGAGCTGAGGGTGGCGTTAGCAAGAAGGCCTGAGTCCATTCCAATCAACTGTCAGCCCAGCCATCCTCACTTGGTTGGTCACAGATCTTTATGCTTGTATGCTAAATGTCTCTGGCGCTGTGAGTGTTTACTGTAAGCATATCCACACCCATTTAACTGACCCTTAAGTTATAAGTTTATGGCCATCACAAAGAATAGCTGAATTGCAAAACCCATTTGTGACAGAGTTGTGATATTTATGTAGTTGTTCAACAGATCTGCATGATCTTGGATATTCTATCCAAGTCTACTTTGATTTACAGATTTACGGTGGAATAATGTTGAATGTGCTTTCAATAAAGTCAATTCAACATCATTGTTTCAGGCTGCGTTTCCAGTACAACAGGAAACTAACTAAAAAATAAATGAAAAATATGTTTATACCCTCTGAATTCTGATTATTCTATTGCTAAGATACATGGCAATGTATGGTTAAAACTGTATTATTTTTTTAATAGTGGCATATGATTTATAAAAAGTCTTTTGAATTTTTATTCATTAATTTATGCATTTTTAATTATTTTGTTATTAAAGATGGTGACATTCTAGATCTTCCGTACTGCTTTTGTTTCAGTATTAACATGCTAAATTTGGATGTAACAGATATAAAATAAAAAGATTAAATTTGACTAATCATACAAATAAGTAACCAAATAATGCATTTATATTAAGTAAGTCACTAAGTACCTAAAACAGTTTTCTTGCAATTTTTGTATGTTGAAATCCGTCCAACTTTAACTTGCATGTACTACAGTAACACAGTGAACTTTGTCGAAAATGTTCCTCTAGTGTTTCATCACTGGCTTACAAGACCAAAATGATCTTTAAAACAAAACCTGAGTAAAAACAAATGAGCAAAAACCTAAAAAACCCAGAGAAAGGAGGAGTTCCTGTCTTGGGGAATAAAAGAAGAAGTTAATATGTTTCACATATGGCCAACTAAAACTAGTCTGGCTTAAATTGCACAACTGACAAAGATATATAGGCATGTACCACAAGGTTAAGCTCTTTTCCTGTCAAATAGCCACTCTGTTTGAGGTTTTCAAATCCATCAAGGGGCCAGATCAACACTTCATCAAAATAAAAAGAGGAGGCCTCAGGGTTTCATTGCAGTGCTACATAATTCCATTTACTTTCTATAAGCAGCTGTTTTCCATGAATCTCCCTTCAGGAAGCAATGTTCTATGTTTAATCATTTTGAACTGGTTTCATCCATGCATTCCTAACAGCAAATGACAAACTATCAAATACAGGTCTTTATTTTTAAGTTTTAAATAGCTCTTCAGGCCTAGGCTGACAAATACCTGCAACTGTAGGAAGATTATAAACTAATTATAACAAATAGGTCAGGCTTTCCGAGTACATTTCAAGACCACATAATGCATTTAAAACATTATACTGCACACTATACCCCTTATACATGGGAAATAATTAACCCCTCAACCCCTAACATCTGTTTTGTCAACAAGTTTGGACCTAAACTCATCCAGGCGATGAGACTGTTTGTCTTCTCTGGTTTCATCCACCAATGACTTTTTTTTCTCTCTCCATCTTTGGTTCATTGCTTTCTTGTTTCTGAGCCCTCATACTCTCTGGTCAGGTCCCAGACCTCAAACCCCCATGATGATTTTCCCTCTTCCCTAACTGGCCCCCAGATAGCCGCTTCCCTCTCCATCTCTAGCGCTCACCTGGAGCGTGGCCAGCAGAGAGACAGGGGCTTTGAGATAAAACGAGGGGCCCAACCACTACATGTGCAGTTTGGAAAGGACAGAAAGGGAAGAGTGAGTGGGAGAGAATTATTATTATCAGTGTTGGGCAGTAGCGTCGCTACAAGTAGCTACTAGTTTAACTATATTTCTCAATAGCACGGTGGTAGCATCGCTGTTTTCTGAATCAAATAGCTTTTCAGTAACACAGCTCTTTTGTTGATCAAGTAGTGTGGTAGCATCCACACAAGCTATATTTTCCCCAAACATTTTTTTCAAATGTTCAAATCGAAAATACAACCGCTAAGGGTCACTGATACTGGATCAGTAAGTGATGCCACCACCATACAAGGACCTGTGTAGCCAACAGAATTACTTCGGTATGACGGTGACTTCTTGTTCTTCGTGTTTTATGGCGGTTGATCTAAATTGAGCATACCCATGCAAATACAGGTGCATACACATTCAGTGTAGTGAAGCTTCATTTAAGTAACTGTAAGTAATTTATTAGTAACTGCTAGCTTAGCTCACTACATTTTCCAAATTTTCCAAGTAGCTTGCCCAATACTGATTATTATGGAGTTTCTTTTGTATATTAGAACTAAATGACAAACTATTGATTGAAAAACATTTTCACAAACTGAAATTAATGAGATATTAAAATAAAATCAAACAAAAAAGTATAACTTAGTGATTTAGGGGGTTAAAAGACAATTAATATTCAGTAATATTACAGATTTAACCATGATTTATTGATTTATTCTCAATTAGATGAGAATAAAGCTGGATAATGTAACTTTGCAATTCAATTACATTATTGTCTTATGTAGAGCTGCTTATACACTGAAAAATACCACATTCACTCAGAAATCATATTCACTAGTACATTTTCACAATTAATTAAAACAAGCAGCAAGTAACACACTGAATTAAATGTCCAGTTCTAAAGTAGAAACATTGAAATAGTATTTTCTTTAATGTTTTATTTACAACTTCATTTTTTTTTAATATAATTGATGAACTTCACTTTGTGACAATGACAGTTAACTAATTTTAAAAACTAAATGGAGTTGAATAATGACACTTTTGTAGAACTGCTTTATAGCTCAAATTGATAATATCCATCTATACTATCTTCACATGGAGAATTTTCTGGCTTAGTTGTCTGTTTGGGAGAAGACATTCATTCCTGAAATTTGTAAAATAATATTGAGTGTAACACATGTGAGGTTGCACATACAAGAGCTGCGTCCAAACATACATACTGTATGAGAAACTTACTACATTTGATAAGGAATTTACTTCGTAACTGTTGCATGTGTGAAGTATGAATGCAATCCGAACATACTACATCTGCCATGTAGGCACTGAGATATGACATCAGATGAGTCACTTCACTGCTATTCATGACTTCTCTCCCATGGTCTTACTGGATAGTAAAATATTCATTGGATGTATAATAGTAAACCATCCAAGTATTTGACTGTTTTCATGAAAATGAAAGATTCAGACATACTAGGACATACTACTCCTCAGGTATACTTTTTTCTGCCTTCTATACAGATGTAGCTTTGGACACAGTTTGACCAATCTTAAGGCATCACTGCCACATGAAGGCAGCTCTGTCAGAATGTAAAGTTGTTTAAATGCTAAAATATGTGCTAGTCTCTAATGGTTCTGTTTCTGTATCATCACGACCACCAGTGTGTGTCTTGTTTTCCACTGGCTGTGCTCGAGAATCAACAAGCGAGATTAAATAAAAATGAGTGCGTAAATCGCTCATTTTTTTCAAAAAGTGACACTATCCAACAGTGACTTCCAGGCAGAGCGTCTTCTGCCTTCCTCTGAGATCTTAAAGAGTGGTTTAATTTTAAAGTGGAAATACAGATCAGATGTTATGTGAGAGGAATCCATATATACTTAGCACTATGTTTAGTTTGAGACCCTATGAAAGTGATAAGGTTATAATATTTACAAGTCTACAAATTGACTTGAAAAGATCAATGGATAGAAAAATGACAGAGCAAAACATAAATCCATTTCCAGTCTTGTTCAAATCAAAATATGCATGAAATGATCTGTGAGTAAGCCTGTTTTTTTTTTTCCTATAGCAATTTCTTATGCACATAGTGCACCTTTCAGTTTAACTGAGCTGTGACCGTCATTCCATATTTTTCAGATTTACTGACAAATGATGAGTTATTGTGATGCGATGTAAACAATGTTTAAAAAAGCACATGAACATTATTAGAATTTGATGTGACTAATAACTACCATGTTTATATTCATCTATTTTTTTTATAACTTATAGGGTCACAGGGAGTGCTGGAGCCCATCCCAGCATATCTTGCAGCAAAAGTTTGTTGATAATCATACAAATGTTTTTTTTTTTTTTTTAAGATGTGAATAACTGACTCATGTTATGTTGAATTCTCAAATCATTCATCTACCATTGCTAAAAGCTTCTAAAATTATACTGAAATTAAAATTTTAAAATAATATTAAAATAATAAATTTGAAAACACTAAACAATAATAAGCTTTGTGCGAAAGTGATGGAGAAGGAAAAGAAGAGAGCCTGAAAGGAACAGAAGGCCACCCAAGGAGGATTTTTTGAGTGTGTCTGATCAAACAGATATACATAATATGACAATATAGAGTCAACAATCATGGACAAAAGGTAAAGGAAAAGAGAGTGGGAAAGCAAAGAGAGTGGGAAGAGCGAAAGAAAGTTGAAAACAACAACAAAGCGGAGGAGTGAAGCGATGAACATCTTTCTCTCTATGACTATAGATCCTGCAACAGCCGGCACTCTATAAATGGAAAATGACTTCATCTTAACACACACACACACACACACTTCCTTCTCCCTCTCCCTTTTCATCCCTAACTCCTCTCCTCACCTCTTTCCATTAATCTAATAAAAATGGACATCCAATCTCCTACAGATGAAATGGAGGTTTCTGGATGTTCAGTAGAGAGAAAGACAATTATCACATCTACATCTACATCTACAGGAAGTAAATGTGCATTTCACGAAGCTAAAAGAATTTTTATCATTTTTTGTTACATTATAACATTTTAGCATGGTAACATTCTGTAAATATGAGAATGCTGTGGTATTTAAACATTACCGAAAGGTATCTTAAAGAATACAATGGTATTACCATCTTTTTTTTTTTTTCTGAAAGGGGCCCCTAAGAGGTGACACAGATTGTGTTTCTAATTCATTTCTCTGACTCCAGCAGCCTGGTCTGCAGCCAGGGTTGCCCAAGAGTGTTCCAGTTCCTGTGCTATGCATGGCAGGAGGCGGCAAGCAGGAGTCACTGTTCTGCAGCCCAAAAGGTGCCGAGCTCATAATGACGTCACACACTGGCATTATTGAGCTCGGGCCTTCTGGACCAGTGTGACGAGTGCCAAAGAAACACCCGGGGTCCACGGCCATGGCTATGAGGGTCAGCGGGTGCGCTTTGGCCACGCTCCAGCGCATTGCCAAAACAAGGCATGCTCTCATGTCAGTGATTTATAAAGCAATCTAACCACTCTCATTCAAAGAAATCATGCTTGTACTGTTTGATCAGATAAAACTGATCCAAGACTAGAAAAACATTTCTAAATAATTTACTATTTGCATAAAAATAACTATTTATATTCTATATTTTTCCCTTCTGGTTGTATGAAGTACGCATTAACTATGAACATGTTCTACAAGGTTTGAGAACCAGATAGTGTTCAAATAAATTTTTTTAATTGCACATATATATATAGTTTATCATTTTTTTTGTCAACTCTTATTTTTGAAAAGTGTGCTTGTGCAATCATTCTTTATAACAGATGACACTTTGTTTAATATTTTGTTATCTAATGCAATGACATTCATACATTTTTAAGTGTGGTTTAAGTGTCTGAATACGTTTACTTTTTTTTTTTTTTTTTTTTTGACACACTTACCCGAATCTTGATAGTCCTTGTTTTCCCTCCACAGTTCTTTTTTAGAAGCATTTTCTGAAACAAAAAGCAGAAAGGAGAAATTGTGGTTAAAAGGAATGACATAAACCTTCCATAAGTCTATACAAAGCCAAACTCCACACAACGGCACAATGAGGAACAAGTTTTCATATTGTAAGTATAAATATTTACTGCTTTTTTGCCCTTGAGCTGTACTGGAAGAGCCCTGGAAGCTCTGGGCCACTGTGGCTACCAAAACTAATGAGTCTTTTATGTAACAGAGCAAAACATCCTGTGGGCCGCCCCCTCAGGACAACCATGGAAATCTGTTTGCTTTCCTTACCCAGAACTCTACTGTCAGTGATAAATTGAAGCCTGGTGACTCAAGATCAGAGGTTAACTCTGTTTCTTTACAGTTCATTTTAAAAACAGTGTACTTAGAACTTAGGAGTCTAAGCTGTTCATTACACTAAAAACAATCAGTGATCCTCACACAAAACTTTTATGATTAAAAGAAAAAACCCTGCAATGAATGAAAAGTTCTACATTATTTATGCTCATTTCAAACCGTGTAACATTCTTTCTTTTGCAGAACAAAATGTTTAGCAGAATGTTCAGGCTGCATCAAGGACCAGGACTGTCAATGGAAAAAAGGCAGATCATAAAAGTAGTTCAAAAGACTCATGTGTCATATTCCTTTTTATAAATAGGAACGGACAAAATTTAAGTCAGTGATTATCTTGAACTTCAAATCTCATTCACTCTGAATGGTTTTGCTGTGGAAAATATCAGCATGAACATACTGCAAAACTTTTTTTTTTTTTTTTTCAACAATACAAAGAACGTCATACACAACAGTGACAACTCATCATTAATGATGATGGAAATAACCCTCTGTTTCTTTAGAGATCATTTAAAAACATCATATTACAAACAGGGTTTTTCATTAGAGTAAAAACAACCAGCATTCTTCAAAGCTTGTATATACTTGTAATAATAAATCTATGAGAAAAACCTATAGGAAGATTAATGCACATTTCAAGCAGTGTCTTTGTTCTACAAGGGAAAATCCCAGTAAAAAAAAACAACCCAGGAATTGTCAAATTTGTCCAGATCTGTGTGATTGGAAGGCAGCCATGGTTAAAGCCCAAGTGGAGTTTGAAATGAGCTCAGCCTCATTTCAAAGTTCCCAAAAAAGGAGATAATGTTTGTCAAGCTCACTCGAGCATGGAGGGCAGCATTTAGACATCTGTCAGACAAACCATTCATTTCACTCGAACAATAGCTGGACCCCTGCATTTGAGATATAAGTAACTGCATATGTGCAGGAATGGATTAGTTGGTAAGGATTAATAATGAAAAACTAACACGACTCTTGGCCAAATGTAGCACAACATATTAACATAACAGCTGTCGTATATAATTACACGTGTGATACATAGTACAGTAAGGCTGGACGTGGATTATTTCACGTTTACAACTTCAGGCAATAATGCTGATAAGACTTAGTAAGACTTAATATTTTGGGGTAAAAATGGATTTGATTTTTTTAAATTAAACCAAAATGATCTTTTAGCAGCTAACTTGAATAGTCTCCCATATTGTTTTTCCATCAACACCTCCCATTCCACTTCACCAAGCACACACACACACACACACACACACACACACACATTGCACTCCAAGAGTCATATGGTCCTCCCAGCCATCTTCACTCCTCTCTCTATTCTCGTCTTTTTGCTCTTTCTGTCTCCACGTATCTTTTTTTCCACTCTGCACAATCTGGCCTGTATATTTGAACACCTGAAGACAAAACTACTAGGTTTACTAGCCCTACTATTGCTGTTTCATTCACTTACAGATTCACTCTATTGGGCTTTTGTTTAAAGTGAGGGAGGGGGGCTGACATCTGTCATCATCTCTTTCTCTCTGGAGATGGTGGGCACAAAGCCCTGGAGCACATGGAGTTGTCTGAGTAAGTATAGTTGTGTGCATTTTTCCTGCATTGTTTTCAAACTCAACCTTTGAGTTAACAAGAACTGTTGGTCTGAAACATTCTGAAGAGATTTTACACAAGAAAGTAATCTAAGATGGTCTTTGGAATTAAAGTATTTAAGAAGAACTAACTTTTTTTCCAAGGCATTTTCACAATGACTGGTCCTAAGGTCTTTTTGATGGTTGTATGTAGTCAATTCCCCTCAAAATCATACAGGTTTCCTAGCAGAGTAACCAGAGTTCCCCGTACTTTTGTAGAAACAAAAAGTGTCCACATAGTTTTACCTTAATAGAAAAAGTATCTATTGTTTTATAACTTAAAATCTACACTTCTGCAAAATGTTCTGCTTAATAAATTATTTTTAAAAAAAAAAAGGCACTTAATTTACTACTATTTCTAATGCAATAATATTCCCATATTTCTAAGTGTGACTTAAGTCTCTAAATACATTATAATTTTTGTGTGAAAAAAAAAAAATAAATACAAATATTTTAAACTTTTTGAACTATAAACAATTGCGTCCGGCCAACTGTCCTATGAATTTATGCTTGACGTAAACATCAGCAAGTTGTGAAACGTGATGTAAAAGTGTAATTTAAGCACATTTTCACAACGTGCTTGCATCACACTTCACAAAGTGCTAATTTTTAAGTCGGTATGAGTATTTTTCTCACACGCACTTAATGCTTCAATTCAATGGTTTTTGAAGCATTAACTTTGAGGGTTCCTTCTATTTGCATTATACAGGCTCAGAGATGGATTGTTTTTCAAAAAAAAAATATTAGTTTGAGTTGCAAAAAGTCCAATACATTCAGGTGAAATATCCCTTTAAATTGATCTGTGTTAAGTTTGTACATCCATTTGCTGTAGTTCTCAAAGCAATAATGGTTTTTGGTAACATCCAAATCTGATGTGCAAACTCTTCACGTTGAAACTTTTGTCCCATCACTGATATGGCAAAGTGCCCCCGTCTTTTTTGTCTTTGTCCCCAGTTCACCCATTTGGACACAGCAAGCATGTTGTAGCTCTATTGAGTGAATTTGACCCCCTTTCCAACCCCCATGCTCAATCCTCTTCCCACCTTTTGCAGTTTTCCACATCCATTTCTTGAGCCTTTTTGCTGAAATATGTGAGTATCACATGCCTTTAAACAATTAGGACAAATTTTTGGTGACTAATTTTAGGAATAATTTCTTATAAATTCTTATTAACCCTTGTACGTTCCTCTGATTGTAAGGGAAGGTTAAGAATAGAGTTAAGAATACTATTGTTTATAGAATATGATGTTTGAGGGCCAACAAAAGATGGTGGTCATCTCTTGAAAAATCACAAAGTTTCTTGTTGGCTAAGTAAGAACTAAATGAGTGTCTCTTACCTGCTGCATTTTCTCCAGGTCCAAGCTAGGGCGACCTGGTTCCCCTGTGCAAGCGGGCCGGTGCCGCCAGTAAGGCATGGAAGGTTGTTCAAAGTGGCTGAGAATGATGGGCCGGACAGGAAGGCGAGCTGGGGTGTGGGAAGGCTTGAGAGCTCGAGGAGGAGAGGAGCTGAAGAGAACAGGGCTGGGAGATGTGGCACTCAAGCGAGGTCCAGCCGACGATTCATTTGGCCCACACAGGTCCTTCACCTCCTCGTCACTAGAGGCGCTGCTCATATCTCCATGTCTGTGCCACTTTCGACCTCCCTCGGCCCCCGTGGCTCCTGCGATGCGCTCCAGCTCCTCTTCGGAACTGTGATGGTCCAAGATTGGGTCCAGGAGTAAACGGAGACGGCGTAAGTGGGCAGGAGAAAGAATGCCCTGATTGTGCTGCTGGCTAGTAGCTAGAGGGGTCAAGGCGCAGTTTCGCCGGCGCTCTGCAAGGGGCGTAATATAGCAGAAGGATATCATTTAGCAAAATCTAAACTTAAAATACACTTAATACAGGGACAATCCCATGAAGCATCTTAGGTTTCATGTCTTTCTCAAGAGCACAATGACATTTAATGGCTTGTTCCTTAAAGCGTTGTTCACACCGATAAACATGAAATTGCTAGAGGTTCGTCGGTAGTCTGTGTTAATACTGAACTGTAGTATTAAACTGCATCATGAGGTGGATCACCTAAGCACCACTCTCTTCACTTCTTTTGGTAGATGCCATATTGAGTCACTGCTCAGTTGAATTAAGTTCAACTCTGCTAAATCACTAATGGTCGCTGTTGCTCATACCAACTCAACTTGTCAAATCAGCAAACTATGATACACCAAACCATAAAAGATTAGACCAAACCATTTTTCATTGCTCTTAGCTGGCAGAAAGTACAGCAGGTACAAGCATAGTATGACTAAAATGCACAAGTGGTCTTTCTATAGACTCCACATAAAGTTTATGGCTTGGTGTTTTTAACCTACAACATCAAAGTTTATGTATGTGACAGACTATTGGGTTCAACTAATAACTATTTTGATACTCATTTAATCTGTTGATTATTCATCATAACAAGGCTGTACTCTAACCATTACTTTTCTTTTAATGCTAATGCCATGTATATACACTTCATTTTTTTAGTAATTCCACTACTATTGATGTAAAAATAGCATTAGTTGCATTGCATTAAGTTTTTTTCATTTTGTTTTATTCAGAAAAGGTTTGATGCTAATGATTACACTCACCTTCTATTGCAGTCTGTTTAATTAATATGCATATTGACATGATAGTCCACCCAAAAATGAAAATTCTCTCATTATTTACTCTTAAAAAAATGTGTATTTTTCTCATACACACACCCCTATCGTTTCACTTCAGATAAACTGTAAAGTGATTGTATGGATAACTGTCATGTTCAGTTTGCATGGTTTTTGAAGCGTTAACTTCAAGGGACACCTCCACTTACATTTTATGGACTCACAGAGGTGAATTATTTTTCTAAAAATCTAATTTTGTGATCCACTTAATAAAGAAAGTCATATATATATATACATATATGGGACAGGATGAGGGTGAGTAAATGATGAGAGAATTTTCGGTAACACTTTATTTTAGGGTCTCTTAACTAGTTGCTTATTAGCATTAGGGCTGGGCGATATGGGCAAAAATTCATATCTCTGTATTTTTTGGCCGATTTGCAATATACGGTATATATCTCGGTATTTTCGTTTTTGTATTTGGATTAAAAAAAATCTGTATTTAATATATATTTCACTTACCGCCCAATGTTGTCCAACAAAACGATACATATTAAAGGCTATGAAAACAAATAAAGTGAATGTAACCATGTAAGCCTTTATATTACGTGCAAAAAAGGGTTAAAATCACATTTCATTGTAACATTGCAATCTAAAAACAAGAATAAGGCTTTTAAAGCGGAAGTTAAATTCACTAAATTAAAAATGAAAATAAATAAGAACAAAAGCACAGAGTTGTGTTAGACTATTTTGATTACCCCATTACAGTCACTTTATATACAGTTAGTGCTATCATAAAAAATAGACTTACTTGTAGAATTTTAAACCTACATGTCACATTTGTTGGTCAACTACAAATATTTCAGCGAAATGTATATTTTAGTCAGAATTATTGCGCTAATATTTAATTGAGCTCCATCTGTTTGGCGTGCATGCGCGTGGCTGCGCTCGTTATAAATGAAGTCTGTGAAGTTTAGCTGGGAATTGCACAGCAGAAGACTCATGCACTTCTGACAACAAAATGGAAATATTTCCCTGACTTTCTAACATTTACAGATGGAGAATATACATGTGAAACGTAAGTTATGCATTAAGGGAAACAGCACATCTCAAACACATTAAACAGCACGAGTGGCATCTCTGTCAGCTAGAGGGCCTTTCTGTCAGAGCATCTGATGGGCCGAACCACTTAAACTATAAGAAACTATACTATGTCTTACCAGTTTTTAAAGGCCTTAATATAAAGCTTGCCACGTGTTTAGAACAAATTGGATTATGCACTTTCTCCTCAACGGCTGAGTCTATGTCTTCCGCTATATTTTCAGATGCGCTCGTTTCAAACTACTGTATATCGATATAAACGGTATTGCCTCATATCGTATCGCTTATAAAGAAAATATCGATATATCGTACAAACTCGATATACCGCCCAGTCCTAATTAGCATGCACATTACTAGAATATTAGCCATTTATTAGCAGTAATTAAGCACATATTAATGCCTTATTCTACATGACCTTATTCTACATCCCTAATCCTACCCAATACCTAAACTTAACAACTACCTTACTAACTATTAATAAGAAACAAATTATGAATTTATTGAGGGAAAAGTCGTAGTTAATAGTGAATAAGTGTTCCCTATTCTAAAGTGTTACCGAATTTTTGGGTGGAGTATCCCTTTAATGATGACAACACTTAATGATCACAACTCACTTTCAGGTTTCAAAAGGCTTGCTTTTAGAAACATAACAGTAACTTATGTAAATGTGTTATTCTATTTATTGTCTATGTAATATTATACATTTTATCAATTAGTTCTTGAAGCCCTGTATGCTATAGACATATGCATGTGGCAAAACACACACACCTCTGTCAATCTGTGCCAGCTCTTGGTTTTCGCCTTCTGAGTCTTCACTCTCCCCTCCTTCCTCACTGCCATGGTAGGAAATCTGTTTCAAAAGCAAAGCAAAGGTCAGACAATCCTGAATCACCATGATACAAACAAGAATACTCATACTGTCATGTCCCACAGTTCACACAAGCAAATGGAAAGTGTTTTTCATGCATCCGTACTCCAGTTTAGCAGCACAAAAGTATTGCTTATCATCTGCGATCACGACCAGACCAGTGACTAACACTTGGGCAACTTCTTAGGAAACCTTCTAATATTACAAAGGGTTAGACAAACATACGCAGTAAGTGCTGAATGTTTCTTGCAAACAATCCAACATAAACAGGGGGTTTATCAATTTACTCAGAAACTTCTTGCAATTTCTAAAGAAAATGTGTGTGATGATTAGCCATGCAGAAGTTGCCTTCCATATGCAAGGGTGATGTGGGTGGTTGCCAGAGCAATGCTATGTGGTTGCTAAGGTGTTGAGTGTTTTTAGCATGTTATGCTTTGGTTGCTAGCATGTTCAGAGTGGCCCAAGTCATAAAGACTGATAATAAAACACCTCAATAATCTGCATGAATCATGCCACACATAGCACAAATAATGTGACACAAAGTTTAATACCCAGTATGCGCAATATTTACAGTGATGCTTGCCTTAGAAATCAGCACTAACCATTCACAGATCTCAGCTGACACCTCAACTGAGATGAGAGAAGGTGTGATTAGATTAGAATGTGTGATAAAATGGAAAAGGTGTGCTCACATGCCAAATGATGTACTTCAGCGTGTGCATTTCCTTGTTGATTTGCTTTGTTTGAGTAAAGATCCAAAAGTGTGAAAAGAAGAAACAGAGCATGAGGTTAAGAGAAGTAAAAACAAGAGGCACACCCAATACCACAACACTAATTGCTATGAAAGCTGTGTCCCGGTGTAAGTTCATTTAGACAAGATTATTTTAAGAGCAAAACTGATTAAAAGTCTATCAGCGAATGAGAGAATGAAACAGAGTGAAAACTCAACAGATTGCACCAGTAAAGAGTTAAGTAACACAGTGCACGGTAATTACCTTGTCCAAGCCCAGCTAACCAGCTGCCATCTGTTCTCAAGTACACACACACACACACACACACACACACACACACACACACACACACTCACCACTTCTCTTCTCATCTCTTTCGCCTTTCACTAAGCAAACAGTGAGAGAAACTGAATGACTCAAATGTGTCACTCTTTCTCACATGCACTAGGATCTCATGGCAGCTCAGGGCCCCCAGAAGAGCCATTTCCACTCACTGAAATCCAGTCTGTCTCAAATCTTAAAGTCACCACCAATTACCATTCCTCACCACCAAAACCCCTGCCAGACACTGTCTTCGGTTGTAAGAAGCTGTACTCTAGGTTTTCATTTAGTATTACATACTTAGAAACTTCTGCCCATTACACACTGTATTCCAGAGCGTTGCACAAGTTTTAGGGGTGATAACCATACAAATAAATACAGAGTGAATGCCCTTATTGTTCCATGTGTGTACAGATTTTGTTTGGTTTTGTTGCAACCAGAACTTTCCTGGAATGAGTTTGTTTGTATAAATATCATGCCTGAATATCATGCAAGTATTACAAACTGAGAGGGGAGAAGGTACAACAATATTCATCTGCAGTAGATGATGTATTTTCAAAACTGATTAGTTAGTGGGTTAGTTCAGGAAACCCATATGTAACTAGGCTGGTTTACTGTAATGACAACTGCTTAGACATGTTTCTTTGCGATATATGGTTACTAAAGTGCAGTCCTTTAATAAGGTAACTGGACAGATATTCAACAAATAAAAAGGCTATCTAAAGTACTGTATTTTGAAATATATCATTGAAGTTGATGGATTTGTAATTTTATGGTAGTGGAAACCAAACAAGATAACCTCCTATACTTTCAAGTGAAACCTCAGCAAATTTAAGTATTTTTTTTTTCTTTTTCCCCCCCAAGATACTGCGTCTAAAGCTAAGGTTCAAAGCTAAGGTCCCTCGATTTTCATGGGAAAACTGTAACTGACCAGCATTCTTACAAGTCTGTTAAAAGGCAACAAATAGGTTACTCAATGTACACCAATACAGCATAGTAGACTGCAAGGGTTTGCATGCTATGATAAAAGAGCTAAACCAAGGTACACTATTCCCTAAAGTAATTTCTTACTAACACCGAGGTGCCTACTGTCAAAACTAAAACTATTTATATGGCTCACTCTGCATTGAAGGCAGAAGCCAAAAGATGAACGAGAAACAACTGAGTAAATATCGTAATATATTTTATATATTAAAAGTTTTGAATGACAATACGTTTAAAAAGAGTAATCATTGTATCGAGACACAGATATTGATATAATATCTCCATGTCCTTGCAGATTCTTCCTCCTACTGCAAGGTTGTATTGCCACAACAAAAGAGCAATCACTGGAACAAAAAATAAATAAATAAAACAACGGGAAAAACATGAAAAGCTCAAACAACACCAGAAAACCTGTTTCTGAATGTAATTATGTACAAATAGACTTATTTTAGGTATAAATGTACAGTCAGCCTGTCAATACTGAAAAAAAACCTTGACCCTGTGATCTTGCATCACTCTGAAGGAGTTTACTTTGTGATTATGACCAAGTATTTATTAATCGTTTGGTTATGTAAGCCGTTTTACTAAGTCAATAAAGCAAATATGACCAGGAACTGAAAAGTACAGCTTACTGTACATGTGGGCCTCTACTGTACACACTGGCCTCCTTGTGTCGAGGTTCTTTCAAATAGGCAGAGGGTGACACAATACCAGCGCTACAAGATGCTGGCAAGTGACCTTGGCTTAAGGGTGACAGCCAATCAATAGATCCTTGGAGCATTCTTATACATTTAGTCATTTAGCAGACGCTTTTATCCAAAGTGACTTACAAATGAGGACAATAGAAGCAATCAAAACCAACAAAACAGCAAAAACATGCAAGCGATATGACAAATCTCGGTTAGCCTAATGCAGTACGCGTAGCAAGGTTATTTTTTATTTTTATTTTTATTTTAAACAAGTAGATAGAATATAGGAAAGAAAGCTAGTGTTTTAGTTTTTTAAGAAAAGCTAGCAGTTCGAGAATAAATATGCAATTCAAGTGTGTGTGTGTGTTTTTTTTTTTAATAAAAAGAAAGGAGATAGATAAAATAAAATTAGAAAAGAGAATGCTAGAGTTAGAGGGTCAAATAAAGATGGAAGAGATGGGTTTTTAGCCATTTCTTGAAGATGGCTAAGGATTCAGCTGCTCGGATTGAGTTGGGCAGGTCATTCCACCAGATGGGAACAGTTAATGAAAAAGTTAGAGAAAGTGATTTTGTGCCTCTTTGGGAAGGCACAATAATGTGGCATTCACTTGCAGAACGCAAGCTTCTAGAGGGCACATAGGTCTGAAGTACTGAATTTAGGTAAAGGGGTGCAGAGCCAAAGGTGGTTTTGTATGCAAACATTAATGCCTTGAATTTTATGTGAGCCGCTATTGGTAGCCAGTTCAAATTGATGAACAGAGGTGTGACGTGCATTCTTTTCGGCTCATTAAAGATTAATCTTGCAGCGGCATTTTGGATTAATTGTAGAGGTTTGATGGAATTGGCTGGAAGACCAATGGTGCCATGTAGACAGAGAAGAGAAGTGGTCCAAGGACTGAGCCCTGAGGTACCCCAGTAGCTAGATGTTGCGACATGGATACTTCACCTCTCCAAGATACCTTGAAGGATCTATCTGAGAGGTAAGACTCAAACCACTGGAGAGCGGTTCCTGAGATGCCCTTTCTCAATAGGGTTGACAGGAAGATCTGGTGGTTGACCATATCAAAAGCAGCGGATAGATCCAGCAAGATAAGTAATGAAGACTTGGAAGCCACTCTTGAAAGTCTTAGGGCTTCAACAACTGAGAGTAAGGCAGTTTCGGTCAAATGTCCACTTCTGAAGCCAGACTGGTTACTGTCCTGGAGGTTGTTCTGTGTGAGAAAGGCAGAGACTTGGTTGAACACAACTCGTTCAAGTGTTTTAGCAATGAAAGGTAGAAGGGAAACCGGTCTATAGTTCCCTAAAAGAGTTAGGTTAAGAGTGGGTTTCTTAAGAAGTGGGGTTATACGAGCCTGTTTAAATGCTGAGGGAAAAACTCCAGTGTGAAGGGATGTGTTGACGATGTGAGTGAGTGCAGGTACAACTGCAGGAGAAATGGCTTGAAGGAGATGGGATGGAATAAGATCAAGTGGACAAGTAGTAGGATGACTGGAAAGGATGAGTTTAGAGACTTCTGCCTCAGAGTGGAGAGAAGGATGTGAACGAGTGTATGTTTGATGGTAAGATGTGTTTGACAGTTTGTGGTGTGGAGAATTGTGCAGTGAGGTTAGTAATTTTATTAATGAAGAATGTGGCAAAGTCGTCAGCTGTTAGAGTTGATGAAGGAGGGGGAGGAGGACAAAGGAAGGAGGAGAAAGTTTTAAAGAGCATGCGAGAGTTAGGCGAATTGTTAATTTTGTCGTGATAGTATGTTCTTTTAGCAGTAGAGACATTAGCAGAAAAGTCAGAGAGGAGTGATTAATATAAATTAAGGTCAGTAGGATTTTGTGATTTGCGCCATATCCTCTCTGCAGCCCTGAGCTTAGAACGATGTTCGCGGAGAACGTCAGATAGCCAAGGGGCAGAAGGGGTGGTACGGGCTGGCCTGGAAGATAAGGGGTAGAAAGTATCTAAACAAGATGTCAGAGTGGACCAGAAAGTATCAGTAGCACTGAAAGTATCAGTAACTGTATAGAGGGAGGAAGCAAAGATGAAACCATAGCAGATAACCGGGTGGGTGAGAGTGAGCGTTAGTTACGTCGAAAAGTGACATGTGGAGGGGTATGTGTTGTGTCAGGAATCATGTCGAGGTTAAGAGTGAGGAGGAAGTGATCCGAGGTGTGCAGTGGAGTAACCAGCACATGATCAGTGGAGCAGTGTCGTATGTAAATAAGGTCCAGTTGGTTGCCTGATTTGTGAGTAGTCGTAGTTAACACTCTCTTGAGATCAAAAGAGGCAAGCAGAGTGTGGAAGTCTGCAGCTTAAGGTTTATCGAGGTGGATGTTGAAGTCTCCAAGTATAACTAAGGGAGAAAGGTTGAGAGCAACACATCTAATTCTTCCACGAAGTTACCTAGTGGTCCTGGAGGTCGATAAACAACTACAAAATGGATTTTTAGAGGGTAGGTAATAGTAACCGAATGTGATTCAAAGGAGCTGTTGATACACAGAGATGGTAAAGG
The DNA here is from genome assembly GCA_039654775.1 of Spinibarbus caldwelli. NCBI lineage: Eukaryota > Metazoa > Chordata > Actinopteri > Cypriniformes > Cyprinidae > Spinibarbus > Spinibarbus caldwelli. The sequence goes on from CM077251.1 coordinate 26,222,750, forward strand.
AGTAAATTTCCAATTATTAGAAATAAGCAGACCAGTACCTCCACCTCTTCCAGTTAAATGGGGGGTGTGGGAAAAGGAGAAATTATTGGAGAGTGCTGCAGGTGTAGCATTGTCCTCTGGTTTGATCCAAGTCTCTGTCAGGGCCATGAGGTTTAGCCTTGAATGACTAGTAATGGAAGTAATGAAATCAGCTTTGTTGACAGCAGGCTTACAATTCCAGAGACCAATAGAAAAAGAAATTAGTGTATTAGCAGACATAGGCAAAGTGCGCAGGTTGTTAGAATTGCGCTGCCTACAGTGTGTGATGCGAGGTTTGCGAGTGGTAGTGATAGTAGTGATCTGAAAACACATAGTAAGAATTAGTTATAAAACAGAAGTGAAACAAGTAATAGGAAAGAGGATAAATAAAAAGTGATACTTATATCCCTTGCCGGGTGTCCCTGCCCGGTGGAGTCGCACGGTAGAGTCGATGGTCTTTACACTCTTCGGTCTTCACACAACGAGGGCTGCCTCGTACACATCCAGTATATACATCGTATACATCTTATACATCCACCCTCGCTTCAACTCGCTTCATTGTCAAGAGAGAAAACACTACTGATAATAAGTCGACTTCTGGTTCTTTGCCTGCACTGAAAAGCTCTGATAGGATCTCAAGGGTGCAGACACAAAAAGCTGCTCAAAGAGGAAAAAGCAGTTCCAGTAGTGCAACCCTCTACATTGCGAGTAAATCACTCGCATATGCAACTAAATCTTCACTCTGGGCGACTAAATGATGTCTAATATTAGCCAATGTCTAATAAATTCTCAGATTTTACTCGCCAGCGTGTGAGTTGGAGGCTAAGTATAAGTTTAGCACAGATACAGTATATTTTCACTCTGACCGAGCGCTTCAGAGTTTCACTCTCCGTCAAGCGATATGTGCTATTTTTCAGTTCATCTCAATGGATGCGCAGCGCACCTGTGCTTGACGTACCGTGAACTGTAGTGTTACGGCACTCGACTCGCCGTCGCTTTAAGAGTGCAGAGTGAGCGAGAGAGTCTTACATACATTGAGAACTGACGTGCTACATGTAAACGATATTCTTTGTTGTATTTTCCTATCAAAATAACAGAGTTCCTTTGGATTTTTTCAGCTTTTAAGAACTGCCGGGTTTTCCGGTAGTGGGCGGAACTAATGTGCAAACGCAATCTCATTGGCTGGTGCTCAGCTATTACCGTGCCTGTTTTGATTTCAGCGAATCAGTTCAAGCGCACACAACCTGATTAATATTCATGAATCCAGCAGCTCGTTAATACTTTGTGCATTTTAAACTGTTCTTATTAGTAGAATTCGTATTACTATTATTATTATTATTATTATTATTATTATTATTATTATTATTATTATTATTATTATTATTATTATTATCATTATTATTATTACCATCATCATCTTATCAGTATTATTGCCTTATATCCCTTTTTTTTATACAGAAACACTGACCAAAAAAGCACCACCACCAGTCCTAAATTCAGTTAAAATGTCTATACAGGGTTGTAGTGCATAACAGAAAAAAAAAAACAAAAAAAAAAACAGGCTCTTTGTATACTCAAGTCTGATGCAGATTCAAGTCTGATGCAGATTCAAGGCAAAAAGTTAATGTATTTTAATGTCTTTAACATCTTTTAAATATTTTTTGGCTAGTAATGGAACCCTACATACAAACACACATGCATACAAACAGTGGAGTGACTTAACTAAATACTGCAGCACTGCATGAGGCCTGTTTCCCAGGGAACCGCCCCCAGATGGGATGACAACATCTTCACAGGGGATTATGGGATGCATGTGTTTAAGTGAAGATATGTTAACAGAGCTATTGTCATAATCATCAGCATCAGGGTCAAATTACCCATCAAGCTATTCACTATGGTTTTGGACTGAAATGAAAGTACAGCCTGTTTTTCTCAAATAATTGTTTAGGCAGCAGCAAAATGTAGTTCAAAGGATGCCAGTGCTCACATACCGCGGGGTTTGAAGATTGAAGATACATGAGATAGCCAGCATATTGCCTCATGCTACCACAGTATGTTTTTAAATACCTTTAAAAGCTATTCACAGTATGATTTTGAATTTCAAAAGAAGTAGGTTTGAATGAATGTCTCTCATCCATTACATTACTTCCACCAAGTTCTAACCTAACAGTAGGATAAGAGTATAATGTTTATGGAAGTCAAGCAATTTAACTTGGTGCATTAAAGTGGTCCCTTGATCTTTGGACATGTAAGAGGTCACTGTTCTATAAAAACATCCTGTAAGTTTCAGATCTCAAAACCTTCGCGTTACTCTTATACTGAAGCAGTGTTCGAACTATACCGTGGACTTTGGGGGAACTCACTTGTTTTTTTTTTTTGTTTTTTTTTTATAACCGGGGGGGGGGGAAACAACAAACAGCCACCCACAAATAGTGTATAAACAAAGCATCAGGCTGTCTTTGAGTTCACACGAACAGCGGTTAAAGTTACTCGTCAGGCTACAGAAGAATACCATAATTCCTCTGTTCAATTAGGCCTAAGACATCGAGAGTCACGCAGACCTATAAAAACCCAGCCACAACACATAATTGCGAATAACATGCCTTACCTTAACACAGAATCGACCACAGAGGCCTGAATGGATTTCAAAGACTCCGCGTGCAGATCAATGGCCTCCAACGTTTATACTTTTTCTACGAATCTTTTGAGTTAACGTACTAAACATGAGTGGAATTTGCACCGCAGCGCCCCCACACCTTGATGCTCATGACAAGAATAGCATGTATAGTTATCTTTATTGAAGCGAATTAGGTTTAAATCGCCGTCATGCATGAATGAATATTTTTGCAATTTTACGCATGATGATCACATTAGACAAAACTGAAATTGCACGTCAAAATAACACATTGTCAATATTTTTTGAGACCCCCCAAAATTTCACAAATCACGTTTTCAGGGGAGCCCATGTCTTATTAAGGGAAGCCGAGCTCCCCCTAGCTCCCCCGTAGTTCGCACCCTGTACTGAAGCCAGTCTGCCAAAATGACAGCTTGTGGAATGTACAACTCTATGATGTAATAGTGTGAATAAGCACCACCTCCACAGAAGAAGATCAATACCTGTCTTTATTGCTGCCTGTTTAAGCCCCGCCCACCGATTCACGCATGTAGTTTTTACAAGAGAGGCAAACGCGCAGGTCTACGCAGAAACCAAACGATAAAGATGGCTTCGAAGACAAGACGACACTGTGCAGTGCCAAGTTGTTGAAAAACAGTTATTGCATTGCCTTCCTTCTGATCCCATATTAGGAAAGATTGGATGAACTTTATTTTTAATGAAGTTCCAGACGACGTCAGTAAGAACTCGGTACTTTTGTGACGTCAGTAAGAACTCGGTCCTTTCCATTTGTGAAGGAAATAGACTGTCAAATAGTCTACAATCCACCACGCCTATTCAAACGGAGCATTCTGATGACGGGGGTCAAAAACAGGACAGACAACAGCCTATTACTTCTAAATTATGATGTTTTTGATGTACAAATCTTGATAACATTATAAGTGGACCTCAGAGAACAGTACAAAATAAAAAACAGAGGCAGTTCATGACCCCTTTAATATTAGATTCTAAATTATGTGGGATCATGTATATTTACACATTTAAAAGAGGTTGCGTGTAATACCAGCAGCTGTGTTTTTAGCTGCAAAAATTTTAATATTTAATACGATTTTAAAGCTGTAACTATCAATTAAGTACTAATACTAGTATCTAAATATATGTAAGTTAAGCACACTGAAAATAAAGTTGAAAAGGAAAGACTTCGGTTCTCCACCATGGTCACTATTTAACTTTGCCTCAATGGCATAAATTAAAACTTCAACAGGCAGCACATTCATCCAGTGACTGGTTATTTATCTGAATAACTGACATACAAATTTAGTAGGGCAGGTGAACAACACAGGAATGTTGCTGTGCTTGAATGATTTTCTTTGTAACTTTATATGATAAGAGCACCACAGTGCAGGGCCACATTTTTGTTTGGGGTGACATGAGGTCGGTAAGCACCCATTTGTAGCAGTTCTTCTAATTTACATGTTGAAACATAAGTATGTTAAATCAAACCAACATAGACAGCACTCTTTATTAACATAAATGCATGCCTTTCTGCAGGGGAGCTGTACCCATGTAGGTGTGAATCACATGGTTGGTGGTTTCCAGCCCAGCTCGTTCCCTCTGCATTTGCATGTCTTAAGCAGTGGACCTGAAATGATTTGCTTACACATGGATTACACCTTTCCTTTATCTCTGGGAATACATCATTTCTATCAATATGAAGTACAATTTGAAAAAAAAAAAATGCATAAAAATTACACTTCATATCAATACCTAAAAAGTATGACGGTGCCATGGTGATACATTGCATGATACTTAATTCATGGTGCTGAATGATTACCAAATTCATGTATAGTCATGGAATTGATAAAGCACTAGATATACTTTAAAGAATAGAATGGCACCATGTCCAAAAAAAACTGTGTTTTAGTAATTTTGTTAGGGATAAAAGACTAGTCTAATAATAAACAAATAAAAAAGACAAAAAAAGGCTAAAAATATTCTAAGAAACATTAACACCATTCGTCGTAATGAATTTATGATGGAAATTTCCCTTAAGGAATGTTTTCCTTGGCTTTGAATTCAATAATCCCTCATTGTAGAGAAGTATAGGATTTAAAACTGTATGATTTAATACATGAAGTATTTTTTTGGAATCCCTGACAGGCAGTTTATCTGGTTTAAAATTGATCCCAGACATTTCCTACAGCATAAAATAGCACAACCCGTTTGGATGAACATATGCAACAAAACCATTTGCATTAGGGTCTGATGCTGACCACAATGCACTGCTCTTGCAGGCAGAGCTGTTTGCATAGTTTATGGTTTACTTTCTGTATCCTCCGGCCCTGTTTGAGCTCATAAATTGTAGGGTTGTCAGTGTGTTTGTATATGTAACATTAGCCTTAGGGTCTACAGTACCATCCTGCAAAGCAATCTGGGAATGAGAGAGGCAGGGAGGTGCCACTGCTGTCATGGCCTTCTAGATTAGCATTGGCTATTCTCATTTGAATGTGTGGGGTAGATTAGGGTCAGTGATGACGTTGCTGGATTACAAGCTTTGGAGAGGGTGTATGTGAATATGATATCAGCTCAGAAAGCTGCTGGCGCACAAATGAGCTGTTAGTGTGATAATGCTCAAAGGTCAATGACATGACAGTGTTAACGACATTATGATGCACCTAGGCATGCCTTAAAACAGAAAAAACAATGCACATACCAGCACAATAAAGTAACAATGCTGTAAATTCTATCCATCATGTGTCCTGGAAAACGTCAATAGGTCCTGATTTTGCAGTGGCCCGTAATGAGAGGTGCTCTAATTGGTTACCGTTGACCTTTATTATAGCTGCTGTAGAAAACTACAAGAAAACCATCTGTAGACCAGTACCCTAAAAACCATGTGGTACTGTGGCTCTATCAAAAACAACCTGTCAAAACAATCATCTAATGGCAGTTCTTAACTATTTTAAGTTTTGGTGAATTGGTGGCTAATCCTTATGAATTCATACAATCTCATTTGTACGTTTTCATACGATCCGCATACGCTCCATTCATAGTTACGTTTGGGTTTGAGGTTAAGTTTGGATCTTCACGCTTTTTACTTTTTTTGGGGGGGGGGGGGGTAAAAATATTGGCTCAAGCAATGGAGTGAATTTGGGATGGGACTAGATCTATTTGTTGACCAACTGCAGAAAGAGAGTGTTAACTGTTCATTAATATCCTGACAAGGACAACAGGAAGTGATATGACAAATTATTAACGCATAATAATTCTATTCCAAGTGCATTGCTGTAAACACATTTTTTATTTATCGTCATAAACAAGGTATTTCCTATGGTACTCAGCAGCAGACCAGAGATGTCTCAGATATATATTAAATTATATTTCACCCAGAATATGCAAGTGTTACTTTGAATGATATAATAAGTAGTACAGTAAGTAAGTATGGTCCACAACCATGGAGAGCAGAACTTGCCCTAAATTGGCTACACAATTGGGTGGTAGTCTACCATGATGTCCGCAACTGTGCATGCATCAGAAAAGAATGCAGTGCAGCATAAAAGATGGTGCTTCTGATCACCATTCTGAATAATGAAATGACAAATGGGACACCCTACCGCCTCTTGGACTTCACAAAGTTTGGAACAGGGCCCAATTCTCTCTCTATATGAACCAAAAAATTTAAAACCATGAAAACCTCTTAATGTTGATAGCTAAATTAATGGTCATGGCCCGTTTTCCTTCAGAGTCCTCAAAGAGAGTCCCTCTGAGGGTTTTAATGATGTCTGTGATGTCAAAGCAGTATGCTGTGAAGTGGGCGGTAGGTGAGAGTTGCATACTGGGCGTCAACATGCGTGTCACAGCCATGAGTTCCAGCTACGCCATCTGCTAAACAGTTTAGGATGGTGATTGTTCCTTTAATCATGGCCAGTGTGTGCACATCTGCGTGTGTAGATCATGCGTGTTCCACAGACAGCAAATGACTAAGTGTAACCACTCTAACACACCACCCCGCTCCTTCCGTACTGTTTAAAATTAAACACTCATATGCATGCAGACATACCAGAGTCTCATAAAGCAACACAAAATCAGATACATTTCATTTCAGTACATTAACATAACTTTATGGCCATTCTTCTTAAAAAGTTAAAGGGGACCATCTAAAACTTCTTTTTAATTGTGCAAGAGGTTGTGGGCAATATACACAAACAACATAAACATCAAATGCATGCATGTTTAACATTTTCAGTGTATTATTCTAATGTCTATTTTGGAGTTAACTTATTTTAGAACAGAAAAAAATGCCTCTTAGAGCTCAATGCAGGCTTCAGATTTCATATGAAACATGTCTGCTTGCCCTCAATTGATTGACATTTTCATCCCATCAGCCAAACTTAAAGGGATAAAGTTAAAAAATTTGCATTTACCCACCTTCATGTCAATCCAAAAGTGCAGAACTGACTTTCTTAAACGGAAATATTTTGAATGCTGGGAACCAAATGGTATTGGAGCCCACTGATTTTCAATGTATGAACAAATAACACTGAGATATTTCTCAATATGTCTTATATGTTCCACAGAAGAAGGAAAACCATAGATTTTAATTTGAATGAAATGAGGGTGAGTTTATGATGACTGAATTTTCATTTTTGGGTGACCACTTTAACAGATCTTTTCACAATGTTTCAGTTTCAACCACAACTATTAAAACATGTAACAAACAGCTTTTTATGTTTCGTGTGCTTTTTGCTATAACACTGAGTGTTTCACAAGTCTCAGCATTCCCTGATAATATTTATGACCAACCAACCACAGCTGAATTCCGACCAACTTGCTAACAATGTCCAGCAGAAAGTGCCTAATCACTACCAGCCACAACAGTGCATGTTTCACATTTTCACCCAGTGCAATAGCAGAACTATCAATGTTGAAATAAGTTTTGCTGCAATTAGAAAACTAACAGCAGGAATCAATGGTGAAGCAATAATACATTTGCTTGATGAAAATATCTAATAATTTTTTTTTTTCAATTACAATGACATGCATGCTTAAATAGCAAACATAAGCTGCCAATTATGTCAAAGGCCTATAAAAATTATTGCAGCCTAAGAAGCCAAAGTACATTCGCATTTGTGCCTTTGGCTAACCATACAACACACTGAGTAAGTGGAAATTACTCGAGCAGGAAGCTAAAAATGCTATTACAGCATAAATGTGGTACAAATCCATAACGTCACATTTACTTAGTATGGCCAAATATGTTTTGTTTTGGGTTTTTTTTTTTTGTTTTTTTGTTCTCTCTCTCTAAAACCATTACAAGTATCCAACTTTCTTTAGCCTGGCTGCTAGATTAAGTGTGTGGCCAACATGTAAATGACATTGGGCTAGAATTTCCAGTCTTTACCCTCATGGCTTATAGAAACGCAAACATTTGACAAACTGTTCGTGGTTTGGCAGTAGGATTTAGGTGAGCGTGTGAATCCAGCCAATTGTCCTTACATTTCATGACATTTTACATTTTACATTAAGCCTGCACAACTGACAAAGTCAATGACCTTTTCGGCTTGTGTGTAAACATAAAACAAATTTATGTAGGTCGGCAATCTAACATTTTGTAGATTACAAATTAATGACTAAACAAATCTGATAAAGTGCTGTATTTTCCAAAAGAGTCTTGCAAGACTTGCAAAGGCACTTTTGTAACATGAAGCTGTCTGCTAACCATGGGAGTGTTTAGGCCAAGTCCTCTGTGGTCAATTTAAAAATCACATGAGAAAAAAAAAATATCCACACTCACAGCTGCGTTTTTCAATTTTTACACAAGTGGACAAGAACAAACCAATCAAAGTGAAAGGCTATGACACAGGACACACTCAAACACAGGAAGACACACAATAAACAGTGTTTCAAGACTCTAACAAACACACCAGCCCTCAGGGGCCATGACTGCAGCTCTGTGTGTGCGTCTGTTCAAGCATGAAGGAGACTTCTGGGCAACTCTAGCTTCTGGGTTAGTATCTGTTTATGTCCTCCTTGTACAGTGTTGGTTCATTGGTAATGTGCTCTAAATTATGTTTGAATTCTACTTTTGTATTTTTAATTTAATAAGGCCTCTCCATATGACTCTCCATGTGATAATATTCCCCAATGTGTTAAACTCTATGGATCAGAGAATCATGCTAAAGCATTACAGTGTTGTGTGCAGGTCAAAAGTTGCAACACAATGCTCAAATACTGATATCATAACTTCCATTCTTTTGAAAAGGCCTTTGCTTATAATTTTTCTTCTGGCTTGTATCCGGAGAACACTGCCCTGAAGATCCTCAAATTTCTTCCAAAGCTTCTCAGTGGTCTACTAGATCTACTCAAACATGACAGATACAGACACTTATACACACACAGCTTCTGTCAGCAACCCAGCAGTGTCAAAGGCGTTTCTGGCAGAAGGCCACACTCCAACCACCATGATTGTATTTATTAGTGTAAGCCACAGGGTCAAGCTGAGATCAGGACATGTGTCCATTGGTACAAGAATAACAGTCTTTGGCACCAAGTAGTCAAAACGTCTATTCAAATCATCTTCCTTTAACACATTTTTTTATTGAAAAAAATAACAAATAAAAAAACCTGGTTGAGTATCAACCAGGTATTTCAACTCTTGATTTTGTCATTGGTCTTTTAGCTATAAATTCCAGTCTAGCACAAACAAACCTAAAATCAACATGAAATGGCATACAAAACCAGTTTTACTTCCATAATATGCCATTTCCAAGTCAAACAAGATATTCAATGAGAAAAGATGCATGACGGGACTTTTTTTTTTTTTTATCTATTAGAAACCAATTAGATCATGAAAGGTGGGAATTACATAGCAGAATGCACTCAATTAAGGATACATCTACACTTATCTACCTTTTCTTTCATCTTTTTCTTTACTTTTTGGCCTTCTGTCCACATTTTTGTCCTGAAGTTTTTGAAAACGCTCACTCAAGTGGATCCATTTGAAAATGCCGTTTTCGTGTTGTAGTGTGAACTGTGAAAATGGAGCTATTTGAAAAAAAAAAATGCTGCATATTTAGTCATGCGATGCATATATTACTAATAGCTATCTATGGCTGTACCGATATTGTTGTGCCTGCTATTCACATTTTTCAAATCACACTTTATACAATCTTCATATTGCATACATAAAAATATGACAGAAAATTTACTCGCAATTGCTATCTTGTGTCAAAACTGCGTATCAGGCCATACATGGAACGGTGATTTTGAGTGTGACCTGAATGCTCCAGTGAGTGGTGGACTATTTTACTAATAAAACGAGCTAGAAAAAATGATGTGAGAATTTTATTATGGTATAATCTCTTGGTATCATCTCAGTGAGCTTTTACTAATATTATTTAGTAGACTAAAACTACACCTAAACAGCTATTTCTCAATCACATGGCCTATTTGTGGCCTATTTGACATCAGCCAAAAGGAAAGTCATTTCAAAGGTAGAACTAGTTATTTTTTGTCTCTGCAGTAACCTGGACTAATGAATCTTGCACAATAACACCAGGAACTTGGATGTTAAAGGGATAGCAAAAAATGAAAATTCTGGGATCATTTACTAAAGTAAATCATACAGATTTGTAACAACATGTCTACAACATTAAATATATATATTTCCACTTTTCCAGTTGTCCTAAACGGTCACACCTTTATAGCGGCCTCTCCAATTTCATTCATTACTCAGCAGTTTTAAAGTAGATTTCCATCCTGCTACTGCCATATTACCTCCCTTTGAAGAGATAACAACTCAAACATTTCTGTAGGGTACACCTCTCATGACAAATAATGAAACTGAAACAAGCAGTTTTACAGATCAATCAACTAAAAGTGTAATAGGGAAATGTGAAAGCTACCATGCGGTGACCCATGGAAAGAACCAAGAAATAGGCTCTTTCTTGATAAAATAAACTTAAGTTCATACAAGCTTTAGGCTACATCTTTGTGGAACATCACACCATGTGCTCAAACAAGACACATACTGATGAATGCCTCTACCAAAGGTTTATATGATGCATTTATGAGCAATTATGACTTTATAACATAGTGGCATTAACAGAGAACCAGCATGTCAAATATTTATGGATTCCAGAGAGGTGTTGTATTATTTTAAGACGGTTCTTCAAGATGGTGTAAGCCAGATGCCATCATGCTTTCTAAAACTTGCTAAAACTTTTAACTCACAAGGTCATCTGGTTCTTTAGTTTATTCCTTTGAATAAAGGTTTCATATTCACATAAAGCTTTTTGGATAGTCTCCGAGGATATCTTTTAATGTTGTTTGTGCACTTCCAGTTTCAAGTGTATGTGTGTGTGATCACTTGAATAAATATGCACAGGAGTCTGAATGAGAGGGTAGGTTTTAAAACTATTCCATGTAACAAATCCACCTTGAGCTTAAACAAACATATTGTAGTACACTGAGACATGAACATGGTAAATAGAAAGCTTCTGTAATCCAGTGTAGGACAATGCGGCAGTCATAAGACAAAGTGCTTTATGGTAACACTTTCACATTACAATATAGATATTATTACATACTGTAAAATACTGTTTGTTGCTATAAATTATGACAAAGGTAAGAACAATTTGTGACTACAAGCAGTTCATTATTTAATTTCATTCAGTACTTCCTTATGTAACATTAACACTATATCAAAATATGACCAGGTTTTTATTTATTTTTTATTTTTTGGAAATCTACTTTTATTTGAACGTGATATAGTTTTGTATATTTAATGCATCTTGGCCTACAGGTATTTAGTATTACTGTTCGTACAGTCAAGTTACACCATTTACTTTTTTTTTTTTTTTTGAATACATGCATGTTTTATGTAATATATTTATATTCTGACTTACCTTTAGTTGAAAAGGATGGATCTCATTTAGAGAGTGTCTTCTGAGTTTTTTAGTAAGGGTCTTCAGCATTCTGTCTTCCTTGATTGTTCTCAGCTTTGTTTAAGATCACTTCTTCAAATTACAGATTCATATCTGATACACAAACTCTGGGTTGATCAGCTCTTTCTAAGAAGAGTCAATGAGTGTATTCAGAGATGTTCAGCTCCATGCAAACAAACTCATGCTGAAACACAAATAAACATCGATCATGAGTGCCCGGTGCCAAAACAACAGCAGATCTCCGTGCAGAAGGAAACAGATCTGTTTAAAGTTAATATAAGAAAAGTCTCATAACTTGGTCTAAACATCCATTACTCTGATATATTAAATACAACTAACGTTATTTAATTCCTGTATTGTGTTGAATTGATCAGCGACAGTGACATTCTTCCTTAAAAACGTTTTTAAAATCCAGATGGGTAAAATCAATGTTAATCTTACTCCAAACGACAGATGGACGATGAAGCTGAAGTGTGTATAATTAAAAAAAAAGTCTCTATAGTATCTCAATCGCACTCACACACGCACACACTCACACATACACACAAACGTATGCGCACTACACACACTACTCTCTCTAGCTCATGCTCGTCGAGGTCTCCCATTGGTTGCTTGAACCGATGATGTCATTGCGTTCTAAAAGGAGGCGGGACAGTAACATCTTAAAGGGGTATGAAGAGTTTGCGGGGTCTAGGGTCAAGTGGGACGCGTTTCTTAGGCATGAGCACACCTAAACTACAGGCTCATTTTAGCCCTACAGCATTGCATATTTTATATTAAGTGATATTTTACATTATTTTTTTTCTATATTCTTTTTTTTATTATTTATTCATATATTTATTTATGTTTATTTTTTATTAATTGTGCATGGTACTCTACAGAGTTTGTACGAATAATTTTCTTGATGTGAAGCAATTCTATAGTGTCGTTAGAAGCCAAATTATAATTATCTCTAAATTTCACACAGATTTAGTGTAATTTAAAGAGACAAAACAGAAGTTTTGATAAAGCTACATACGTCATAGCTGTTAGGGCCTACTATTTTAGCCTAAATAATGACTATTATACTGCTATATTATACATATATATTACTGCAAAATGACTAAATATATATATATATATATATATATATATATATATATATATATATATATATATATATATATAGTATAGCCTTATATAATGTTTACATAAGCCATAAGCTAGTCCAGAGGAAATGTTATCACTTGTTATCACACATACATACATACATCACTTTTACAGTATTGACAGCATAAAACATGCTGAGAAAGTTCACTTTGCATCGCCTTTTATTATTAACTGTCAGCTGCTTTAACGCCACCTACAACACAGATAGATCTAAATCTAAATGTGTCTTTATTTACCGAGTAAGTTACTCTTACAAGGAATTTGCAGTGGCATTAGTGAATTGAAAAAAAAAAACATAATAAATAAATAAATATTAATGATAATGTATTGATGATACTGTACTGATGGCAACAAAGAAATAAAATATGTATTTTTTTATTATTTTTATTTTAATTTCTCATTTAAAAAAGGTACAGTAAGGTAGAGTACTTATGGAAATGATGTTTAAAATGTAAATAAAGTAAATAATAATAATAATAATAATAATAATAATAATAAAAGTAGTTAAAAATAGCAGTAGCAGTCCATTGATCTCTCTTGGCATTGTGTCTTTGCTTTTTGTCTCCATAGTTACACTCTGTTATAGTCTACTTCTTCCATTTATTACTTTTATAAATATATATTTGCCTCAAGTGTAGGTCTGCTGTTATCAGATGTTATATGACATATCTTCAGGAAAAACACATTTTTATCACTTCATATATATATGTGTGTGTGTGTGTGTGTGTGTGTGTGTGTGTGTGTTTATTATTTTTTTTATTACTGGTTATTCATTCATTCATTGCCATGCCATATTATGTTATAAGGTTTCTATACTGTCAGTTCCACATGAATGAGAACATGTAGGAACACAATATGACCACTAGAGTGCACTGTTTTGTTAAAAACGAAAGCGTTGCACGTGGCTTTTTGTCATAAGGGCTGTTGATAAATCATATGAAGTTGGTTGAAGCCAGGAATTAGTTCTTTTTGAAAAGAAATGTGTCTTGAAATACTTGTTTTGAGTCAGAATGACCGTACAGTTTTTGCATTTGACACTCTTTATGTCTGCAGACCTGGAATTTGGATATTGGAACATGTCCCATCCTAGTATTAAAGACAATTATATTCTTAAGTGAGGAAGAATTCTAATAAACTTGGGCATTTGACAAGGGTCTGCCCAGTGAAAACAGTTCACTCGGCATGAACTCTAGATACTCTTTTTATTTTCATTAACATTTTAACACATTTACATGGTGTTAAAATTTCTCTAAATGAACTGACAAACTCATTAAAGTAAAAACCGTCATTAAAAAATAATAATAATAATAATAAGAATAATTATATATATATATTTTTTTTTCTTTTTGTAGTATTAGCAACCACTGATGAAAAGCTCCAGCAAGAATAACAGAGAGTATATATTTGAATGCATGTATGTATATAGTATGTATGTAGACAGTCAGTAAATATTATCTGTTGTGTGTATATATTTAAGAACTGTACAACAGAAAATTGCTTTTTGTTATGAAAGAATAATATATATTCTTTATCAAAAGATAATGCTCAGCTAATGCTCAGTTATTAATGCTAGTAAATACAGCATGTCAATGTTAATTTGTGCATATTACTACTTAAAGTAGATACATTAATGTATAATAAAGTTATTAATGAACATGAATTTACAATGTATCCACATAATGTTCATGTACAACTAATGTACAAAATGTACACACACACACACACACACACATTCATGTTGTAAGTAATATTTATTTTAAGGAAAAATAATTAATTTCCCATTTGCTGAGAACATTTCACTTTTAGCCTGCTTATTAGTCATCATACCCAATAAATGGCAACAACATCAAACAAATCTGTTGCATTCCACGTCAGTGTTTTTCTTTGGGCTCCCTTTGTGCCAAACAGAGCTAAAAAAAAAAACCGATGACATGTGGAGCGTTGTGACCTTCACACCCTTGTTGCAGTACACAAACGCTCTAAGCCTATTTGTCCTGAACGGCACTGACTTTCCAGGTGCACACAGCCCACACCGCCCACCGCTCTCTGGAGCAGTTCAGCCCATCTCTTCCTCCCTTTGGTCTGCCTCCCTCTCTCACCCACTGACCCACTGGCGGAAAGCATGGGCATTGTGCGTCCAAGAGACCGCTTTTAGAATGCCAGATGGCTATTTTCTTCCCCAAGCACTCTAAAAAAGGACAGACTTACATAAAACTACCACTGCTAAAAATGCTGGTTCAGAAGAGATCTTTAGAGAAGGAAGCACATCTCTATCAAACAAGTACTTCATAGCACCTATCTATGTTTCGTTTCAAAATAACACATGCAAATGTGTGAATTTAAAGCAGAGATGAGTCACTTAAAAAAAAAAAAAAAAAAAAAGCAGATATTGTTCATGATGATGTTAATTAAAAAAAAAAAAAAACAAGAAAAAAAAAATCAAAAAGCCACTGAGCCACTAACTTTGAACACACTGTCATGTGGATCTAATGGCATGTGATTCAAAGACTGCAAAACATTAGGTAACTTTTTCCATTTTAACACCAAAGTCAAATGTCAGTGATATTTATAGCATAAATCATGACTTGCACATGCAGATGATGCCATGATGTGATATACATGGTTATAACTTCTGTTAAATTATGTTAAAGAGTGATGACATTGCTAGTGACAGGAAATGACCATATCCTCTTGGAGAAAGTGTGGGTGTGCATATCAGCATACCGCTTGTCTTGAAGGTTACAAAATAAAGCAATGTCAGCTTGGTTAAAAATGATGTGCAATTGTGATGTCTAAGTGCATGCCATAAAAATAGATTCCAGTTTAGCAAAAAGGAAACTGTTGAGAAAATGGAAAAAGTTTTTTGGATGACATTAAATTGTCCATCTAATAAAATGATTCAGAGCAAGTTTCTAAATTGATTCAGAGCAAAAGTTTGGATTTTTCCAATGATCTCAGAGCACAAACAGTCTTACACAGTGATTAAATATTATATGCTGTATTATTTAGTCTTGATTTAAAAAAAAAAAAAATGTATTGATGTATGAATGTCTTGTTAAAATAGCAAGAGTGTGATTATAGCAAACTAGTGAGTACTTGAGAGTACATGTCCAATGTGATGGTGTTTAATGTTCCTGACAACCTCTGTAGTCCCATTTAGCCACTTTTTCAAGACAATTAAAAGCTTTGAAAGGGGGTATTACTGATGTATTTTATTCATAGAATAAAAAAGTAGCAAAAATATCTTGAGCTTGTATTAACCACAGACCTCATTTCAGACATTTAATTAAAAACTCACTGACTTTAGGACGATGGAACCAGTGCTAAAAACTCATTTCCGGGTTTTGGCTTCAAAGGCACATAATCTCTGCAGCATTCTTTTGGATAATTTTGCTCATTTTATCATCCATTTGGTGAAAATCAGAGGTTCAATTGCTTTAACAAGTAGCACAGAACTTTGCAGCAAGCTGTACGATTTGAGATATCATTTACATCTGTAGCACAAACTTGCAGGCTGAGTTTCACGTCTTTGTTGAATACTTATAATAATTGGTTTGTTCCAGTCCCTGACATTACATGAGTGCTAGCAGGCACCACTAGTGTAGTAACATCCCAGTAGCTCACATTTTGTATTTAACTCCTAGGACAAATTTTTTTAGCATATTCTTTTTTCAGCTTGGAACTCAAAGCAGTTATTCTTTACCATCGTACTGGATGACTTTAAAGAAGACTATGAATTACTCCAGTGAACTGCATGTAAGTGATTCAAATGTCTTCAAGTCTTTCTTTAAGGGAAGTAATGCTTGTACAATGTCAGAACTACGAGACATGGAGAGCGGAAGCAATACAATCAGAAGTGTTCCAGTGACTAATCTACGACTTGGTTAATAAAGGCACGGATGTGTTTGGGGTGCTACTTCCAGGTGCTGGATGGAGATAGCTTGTGATGGTTGAAATGAGATAAAAAAGACGTTATTTTGAAGAATGTTGGTAATCAAACAATTGCTGGTAGCATTTGACTTCCATAGTGTATGTATATATATATAAAATGATATATATATATGACCTATTATGGAAGTCAAAGTCAATGGGGGGAAAGAATATGCAACAATTATAATCTGAAGTGACTCATCTCACTTCATCTCATCTCACTTCATCCACCAACCTCTGATCATTTTCAACGGACCATTAGCATTTTTATTTGTTCAACAGTTTCACAGTAGGTCTCCAGCAGTACTGTAAGTGTATGAGTGGACTGATTTTATTTTCCCCACCCTTTTCCTTTCATTCATTCATCTTTTCTCTCTGCCTCCTCTTTCTCCTCATGGCAGATGTCAGCAGCCTACTCTCCTCTCAGTGGGAACAGGAGGCAGCCCACTCCCACTCCCGCTTGCGTCACGGAAAGGAGAGAGGCTTCCGAAAGTGGAAGACAGATGGGAGAGGCATCCACTGATGAGAACTAAATCCACAAAGACTGCGATTGAGGCATTTGACACTTCTGTACTAATGCATTAATGAGTGGTAATGTGAGAGTTGGGCTCATAAGATGCAGATGAGTAATGCGAGAGGAAGATTTATTTATTTTTCACTTATTATTAGGATTTATTTATTTATTTATTTTTGCAACTCATTAGAGATGAGTACCTTGTTACATTCTGTGCCTTTCAGGTATTTTTTAGTGAGTAAAATTTTGTTGTTGCTTAATAAAAATCTATCTTAGTAGCCCAGGTCTGTCTTGGATCTAAAATAACACATTCTGTGTATTTTCTTACCTGCAGGCTGAGAAAATATATATTTTTTATCAGGCTTAACCATTCATGGACATCTGACAGCGGAAGATAGTGCTTTCTCCTATAAAAACTGAAGTATTTTTTCATTGCAGTAGTATTCTAAAAATGATTTCATGAAATGCTTTTGTTCTAATTCAGAAACCTGTTACATATGGAGGACTCAATGAGAGGGTACAACATCATCTGGTCCTCTGAATTGCCATCGCCATGGCAACCTGATGCACATCCGTATGACATTACAGCCCACTCAGTCAAACTAGCAGGGACAGAATGTGATTTGAGAGCACAGGGGGGCAGTTTATTGAAACTTTACACAAAATATTTGTAAAAATCCAGAAAAATTCAGAGGACCAAACTGAGAAATATGCATTTTATAAGCATTTTTAGGGTCAAAATGTAAGATAAAATTCTAACAGTTTCAAAGATAAATCAATGAAATCGCATTGAGAACAGTATAGCATACTACTTTCATAAAATTCATATACTGTACATATCAGTTGTCATTTTATCTCTCCCAATAATATGTTTTAATAAGTAGATTTTTTAATGTTTTTTGGGATCTTAAACATTCCTTAAATGCCTGATGTGTCATATTTGATAATCACATTTTTATATTATACATTTTAACATATTATAACAGTATAGCATTTTACGTGATAAAAAGTATAAACTATCCATCACACAACACAAGGCATATAGAAGAAGAACATGTTTTTCACCAAAGTTTTGATTTTATTGATAACTTAGAGACTTTATTATCCAGTAGGCTTTACTGGGTTAAATACAAAATATAATCACTCAATTTTATGTGAATTTAACATGAAACTAATTTTGAACCTTATCGGTTTCAGAAAAAGAGATAAACGTTTAGGAAAAACAACATGTCTTTGTCTATTTCATAACTGTGGAATATTCGGCATTTCAAAATAATCTGTTGGCAGATCTGGCACCTTCTCTCTTGCACATGTGTCTATTGCAGTATGCTGTGATGACATGTTTTCTTGTCTCAGTGTCAGTAAGCAGGGTGGTTCCGTCAATAAAATCTGGGAAGACATGAACTAATTTAGCAGGCTGAATGAAACGCTTCTTCTGCCACTGTAAGGTCTCTCCACAGAACCATCAACTAGTGACGCAGGCAATTTCACACACATCCTGCCAGCTGGTAGCAGTGTGGCCCATCCAACAATTCATTTCCTGAACCCTGTGACGGTCTTCCTTTCGGCAGTATCGCTTCCCCTCTACCAGTCATCTTTCTTTTAGAGAAGCTGCCTCCCACATTAGTAAATCTTGAATATGAGCTGCTGGTCAGCGAGTAGAGCACACAGTTAAGGTCACGTACACACTGTGGTGTTGTGGGACTGACAACCGCATTTAAATTCAAGACCGAATGCTCTAAATTATCTTTCCAAGTGTGTACAGAACAGGGTTGTCAATAAAATTCAACAACATTATTATAAGTGGGCCCCTTGTCCCTAGGGCCTTGAACAGCTCCAACTCTATTACAGAATACTCCAGAGAATATTATTTAATTTTTATTTGTATTTATTTATTTAGTTTTTAATAAAATAAGCCATTTGGCAGACTTCAAAAGGTAATTTTGCCAATTTGCAGCCATCAGTGTATTGTTACATTGTACTGTATAGATGTAAAAAAAAAAAAACTGTATACTCTTTTACTACTACTTTTAGTACTGTACTACTGTGAACACCACAGTTCCTTTTCTCTGTTTTTCCTAGTCATGTTGCACCAATTAAAAAAATAAATAAATAAAAAATAAAATGCCTTGGCTGTGTAGACAGCTAAGTTTTATTAAAAGTCCATCTTCTCAGTGCTGATTTACCCCTAGGGCCTGTTCACACCAAGACCGATAACAATAACAATAACTATTAAGGCCCCAATATACTACCATTGGTTTGTGGTGATTATATAATAGGTGTGCTTTGGGTCTTCTGTGACATGGAAACCTCTGTTGATGTCAGATGCAAATAAAGACATACAGTATGCGAAAAGAAGTATGTCTGAATTTACACTACTCATAAAAGAGAAGGCATATAATACCCAGATGACATACTATTTCTCTCAAGGTTCACTTTACAAGGGACACTACTATCCCACAAGACCACGGGAGAGGATTAATGAATCTGATCAGACACTTTCCTAACTGCTTTTTTTTAACTTTTTTTTATTTCAGTTTTCTCAATGCTGTCATTTTTGTTGCGTGGTTTGTTTATGTTGTTATTGAGAGGAAATTATGCAGCACGTATCTGTATATTAATCTATATGCCTCCCCCAGCAGTATGAGCGGCATCGGGTTGTTTGCTGACAGTATCCACCTTATTCTTCAGCGTGAAAGTAAGCCTGTGGGTGAGACTTCCAGTTCATTATCCGCTATAGGGAAATAATGAGAAGAATAACAATGGTAAAACTGTTTGCACTACAGACCAGTATGTTCATTATTAAGATAATACATTAAAATAGTATGGTAAGACACACCCATTTTCAATATCAAGCAGCAAAAAGAGCTGTTTTGTACAGCTAAAAATAGCTGGACGTGGATGAGACCGGAAGTTAGGCCCATAAAATTTACAAATGGCCGCACTCGCTCCTACAGGAAGAAAAAGGTGGATACCGCTGCTCAGGAATTTCGAATTTCTTTTTACTCTTTAGTGAAGAATGTAAACAAACTTCACTGTAAGTACACTGGGGCCTTCAGCGTCCACGCCAATGAACGATGATGTTATGTTTATTATAAGCATGCTACAGTTATTTTGTCTGGCACTTTAAATGCTAGAGCTCTTTAAAGTTGTGTGAATTCAGATTGGCTGTCAGTGTCCTCTGTGCCATTACTGTTATAGTCGTCGTTATTTACAGTGCATAGAAGGCATGCATTTTTTTCAGAATGTGCTCCCTTGAAATGGAACATATGACTGAATGAGTTACAGGTATTTTTTATATTATATTATTTTTATTATATTACATTTATATTATTTATTAGTAATCATTTAAAATAGAGGTTCTGCAGGACTTGGCACAAAAGGAAAATACCTAATGTCTACCTAATGTCATACTGCAATTCTGCACTGAAAATTTGGCATGAACAAAGAAAGGAAGCTTTTTATTTTATTATTATTATTATTATTTTTTTTTTTCATCATGACTCTCCAGCTGAGAATGACTTATTAAAAAAAAAAAAAAAAAAAAAAAAAAAAAACCTGAAGCTTTATTATCTAGCCTACAGTAAATTACAGACTTTGCAGGTCTCTAACCGCTTCATTTTCAGCTTTTCTACATCAGTAATATTTTGGCTATAGACACTTAATTCACTGTTTTTGCAGAAGGGACTAATCTAGTGATATCCTTGCCACCCCTATCTGAGTGAATAACTTAAAAGTAAAAGAAATTAAAATGCATTTATTAATATTTATTTTAAAAGTATTTTCAAGCGTGATATCATTCATTCATTCATTCTTTCTTTCTTTTTATTCTGTTTTCATAAGCTTTTTATGTTCACATATAAACTTTCCAAACCCACACGTTAGAGATTTACACAACACCCCTAGATCCCAGCTAACCCATAATAATAAGAGAAATGACTTTAGCTCCATCAAAGTCCCGATGACACACATGACACCGGAAGCACTGGAGCTTTAGCCGGAAACTTTAAGTCAGAGGAGCTCAATGGGACATTTCGGATTGGTTATTTCTGAACTGTTATAGAAGACTAAGAATGTTTCTCACTACTGTAAATCGTGAGTACACCTATAAAAATAACGTCTACAATATGAAGCTAAACATATCTACAAAACCTCATTGTCAGCATAACCGCAAGCAAAACTTGTAGACTGCAGAACACATGCAGTGACTAGCGGCTAATAGCTAGCCAGTATAAATGTATAATATTTGCACATTAATAAAATGTCGAGGTTCAAATATTCTTGACTATATACCACAACGATTGGTTTTAGATGTTACTTGGTGATTATGTATTTATAAACACGTACATGCATCGTATGATTCATTACACTGTTATATGTCTGTGCTAATTACTTTGTTTTGCTTTCTCTTTAATTCTTTCTCAATCTAGTTGCTAAGAGCAAATCTAAGTGAGTATTCCCACATCTTCATTGCACTTGTTTACATACTTAAACTGTGCTGTACTAATATGCAAGATACCACGTTGAGCTCTATGCAATCTCAAACGGAATCATATATTTAATTGTCTAATATTGCTATTTGTTCTTTTGCAGAACATTATACAATTGTTAACTTAAACGAATAACTTAACATTTTATTCTGATAGGTCTGGTTAAACACTTTAAATAAATTTAAAAATAGTTCCTTGGTTTAATATCTTGTTGTTTTATGACAGACACATTAAAGTTAGTGTTTTGTATTAACCTGTGTCGTCTTGTTTTTCAGGACATTGCTGGTTCAGATGGTGAGTGCAGCTGGCACAGGTTACTGTTTTAACACAAAGAGGGGCCGATTGAGGGAAAAACTGATTTTGCGAAAGCATGACCCCATAGGTGAGGTGAACATTTTATGTCATTGTAAGTATAATGGCAAACCCTGAACTGATTTCCAAAGAACCCCAAATATGATGATCACTTTGAAGGTACCCTATTGCAAAGTATAGAGGTAGCTATATATTAAAAAAATAAATAAATAAAAAATACACCTTTTTATACTGTGCGATATAACATTCATTTTATACATTTAAAAAAAATTACATTATTATAATCATTTCACATCAGTTTCTATTAAAAAGCATTCACTTTGTATTATAGATGTATTATAGAAACCAGAAACCTTTTTATTAAAAGAAACCTGAAGCCTGCAACCTTTGAATCAAAATGTATACATACACCAATATTTGCAATAAATGTCATTCTACAGTTGTTTTACAAAGAATAATGGCTTAAGTGAGCATGTCTGTCACAAGAAACACTTATAAATAAATATTGGTAACACTTTACATTAAGGTTTCATTTGTTACATTAATTTGCTACATGAGTTAACCTAAAATGAACACTACGTATACTTTATTTATTCATCTCATTTATTAATTTCAGTATTACTAATACTTTTTTAAAATCAAAAGTTGTTTCTGTTAATATTATTGCACTGTGTCTAACATGAACAATTGGTAAAACTTTTCATTTGTTAACATTAGTGAATGCATTAGCTAACTAACAATGAGCAATAGGCCTATATTTTAAAGCATTGCTTTATTTTTGGTGATGTTTGTAAAAAAATATTCATTGTTTATGTTCATGTTGTTCATGTTCACAGTGCATTAATTAATGTTAACAAATACAACTTTTGTTTTAAAAAGTATTAGTAACTTTTAAAATTAACATTGACTCGTATTAATAAATGCTGTAGAAGTATTGATCATTGCTAATTCACGTTAGCTTATTTATTAACTAATGTTAACAAATTAAACCTGTGAGACGTATTGTAAAGTTTCACCTAAATATTTTTGCATTCGCATGAAGGTTTAGTTTTTATTTTTTTCTAGGACTGTCAATAGACAAAATAATTATGAACTCGTAATGTGCCTTTAGAAAGGAGAAAGAAATTAAATGTTAAATATTGTCTTACACATATTTAATAAATATATTAATTTAACATGCTACCAGTGTAAGTCAAGTGTTCTGTGGACACAAGTTTGAAAAGCACTGAGGCGGTGTACTCCTAAACGATGATGACAAAATATACCTTTCATATATTGTGCTCTAACTTTAAAACAACACAACGTACAAAATTATGTTTTTAACCTTTTTGTGGGGTATTTAAAATAGATTGTTTTATTAATTGTTTTAAAGTGTTTTTTTTTATTTCTTTTCTGTTCATATTTCAGTTAATGTTTTAATGTTTCCCTCTTCATTGCTCTCCACAGTGAACAAACATGTTCTGTTCATTGAGAAGAAGAAGATACGATCTCTTTAAAAAATGGGACAAACTCTTTTGATGCAGACACTGAGAAAATGGACTTTATTAGTGTTATTGGCATAAAACAACTGCAAGTGTGATGATCAACATCCAGCATATGAAAGTGTCACTAAACAACTATGAAAGAAGAAGATTTACATCAAAGTAAAGACCGTTCATCACTGCAGCTGTGGATGACTGGTCTAATGAGACCAGAAATGAGTTGTACTTCCTGTCTGGATAATGTGCTGTTAAGGCCATTACAATAAGTGTATTATGTTGGATTTGTTTGGTTCTTTTGTTTTCTTTTTTTGTACCAAGTCAGAATTTTGACCTACTGCAAACAATGAACCACCTACTCAGTGACAGATTGCTTTAGGCTGAAGTGGATTTGTTGGAATAATTAGCCTACAAAATGTGTTCAGCAGAAAAAAAAATTATAGCAATTCAAACATAAATCAACTCTGCTGTTTGTACTTTTTTTCTTACATAAATTGACATGGTTTTATTTTCAGAGATATTTAAACATTATATATTACATCATTTACAAATAATCCCAGGAAATTACATTATCTAGAACTCTCCAGTACATGGTATTGTTTATTATACAAACAATTCTGTGGACACTGTGCACAGATTAATGGTGTTGTTTTTAAGCCAAGGGTCACCTTCAGAACAGTTCAGTTGGCAGATCCTTTTGGAAGGGAAAAGATGTTTGAGTGCCGACAGTTTGTACAGAAACGGCTGCGACAAGGTTGGCTCTCCTGGCCATCTCTTCCAGCGGCATTGTGGGATAATGGGCCATGTAGAACGCCAGAGCACCAATGAAGCTGTCGCCTGCTCCCTGTTAAGAAATATTTTCAGTTCAGTTTGTGGCATTTAGATTAATGCTTATAATGCAGAAGAGAAGAACACTGAACTTTGCATCACCACTTAGAGAAACAAGTATGACAGCAGGGGGTGCCGTTATACTTGTCAATGCCAGTAGGCCCAAAGGTTGTAACTTGTAAAACAAATTTGGGAAACAAATGGCACCACAATGTACAAATTTGATTGAGTCAATCTTAAAATAAATATTAAACTATCAATTGCTCGTGATAATATTTAATGATGACGACATGACTTTAATTCTCTATTTGTGAGCTGAGTCATTTGTGTTTGCCGTTGTGCAACGCATGGTGAGTAAGTCTGTAGATGCTGACTTGGGCACAGGTCACAAGGGTCAGAGTAAAACAACATGCATGCTTTAAGCTTTTCTTGACCTCTGTCAGTGATGTAGGTTCGCCTTCTGCCTCGAAAGTCTTTGTGAAGGTCTTCTGTTGTGAGTTGAGCACTTGCTGAGACATGCAGTGTGACATTATTTTTGTGTGTGTGTGTGTGCAATTTTGTTTGCTCTCCTACTTACTTAGTAATTTCAGTATACTCAGTGAATATTTATTTTTCAGTGAATCTTATGTAGCTTGACAACATGTCCAAGTCATATCTTGACTCAAACTCAAAAGTACAAAATTTGATGCATTATGAAAATTGTGAAACAAAAAACAAAAACCTGCCTACATTTTTAAGATTACATATAATTTGTTTAGAATATATATATATATATATATATATATATATATATATATATATGTGTGTGTGTGTTTTGAAAATCTCCTGTGCTCACAAAGGCTGCATTTATTCAATTAAATATAGCAAAAAAATACTATGAAATATTATCATTTTAAATAATTGAATTTGATCTGAATCAGTCTGAATTTCTATAAGTATATATGTATATGTTTTAATTTACTTTTAAAGGGACATTCTTTTTTCTGAGTTATGATACACACTAAGCTGCCTTTTTAAATTTTATCTCCACTTGTATGAAATTGATAAGGACACTGGCATGTTTCACCATGCCTGCAGGGGGTAGACTGGGATATGGGGGGAGGGGTGATGTCGGGTGTTGAATTTAAGATGGGAAAGCACAGAAGAATGCAGTGATGTGCTCGGATTTAACCGCAGATCGACCTGTCACTGGTTCTCACAAGTCTACCAGATTACTCATCTCAATGGCCCGCCTCTTAACCATCGATCTTTATTACACACCACTGACTGTCCCTTCGGTCTCCTCCATATAGCCACAAGGCCATAGGCCGCAGTTGTCTAAACTCCCCTACTGATTGATGACTGAATGAAGTGACCTATGCAGACAAGAATCCATTACAAAAAGATCACAGTCCACCTTTGCCCAGTTTGGCGCAAGTCATGCATTTTGTCTGTTTGGGTAAATGGAAGAACATCTGCTGTTGGACATATGGTGTGGTCATGAGGAAAGTTCTGGAAAAAAAATGTCTCCACCTTGTTCAGATGAAGGCTAAACCTTATTACTCCAATACGATTCAACCATGGTGCTCTTATTGCTAGAGGTTGTCAAGTTGGTCATAGTAGAATCCTTACAAGTTGCTAAATAAGGACAATAGTTTACTGTGACTTTACTTGATTTATGAATTGGACAACTGTTGAAGTCCTTCTAGCAACTTACATAAAAACAACAACAACAACAAAGCATCTTCAAAATGTACATGAGGTATGACTATAAAATTAATGTTGTTAAACAAAAGGTGAAAGTAATGTTAACCACAGACCTTAAGACTCGTAAATCTAAAACTGCCATTCTAAAAAGTACAAGAATGGCCTACAAATTAACATCATGAATGATCAGCTCCATTGCCAACAAATATGCTGTTTCTAGAAAGAAGAACTTTGACACTACCACATTGTATCACCAACTGCCAATGAAAATGTATCACTTCCAGTTGCTGCAAAACAGTCAGTGTGAGAACGTTAAAAACTACTTAAAAAAAAAAAAAAAAAACCCTTTGTTTAATTCAACACCATGATGCAAAAACAACATAGCTTTTAAGTTCTTCATTAAAAAAGTATCATTCACTTTTAAAAAGGCAGCTTTTGTCTTTATAGGCCGCATGATTAGACTTCGCAAGTAAGACTGACATCTGACAACATTTGTCTGAAGCTTGATGTATCAGTGGTGACAACTACTGCTCCTCCCAGTAGCTTCCAAACAGTCCCAGACACATTCTGGTAAATGTTATATAGAGCTGTCAGTCAATCATATGACAAAACTATTAGATGTGGTCAGTCAAAGACTGCAACTTGTTTAACTTTACAGCAGTACAAACTGTGAAACAATACATAATACACTATTGTAAATCAAAAATTTGAAACAGTGTTTACAACCAATTTTATTTCTGTAATTTGAAGGACTTCTAAGTGAAAAAAAAATAATAAAATATTAAGAAAAATGTAGACAGGGACTTGAGTATCCATTGGAAGTGAAGTAGATGAAGAAAAGTGGGTCCTGCCAGAATAGAGCTATATGGGTAGAATCAGTAAAGGGGTGGAGCTAAAATATAAAAGGAATTGGTGACATCATCCAAAAAGGAAAGTTGGTTCAGTGAGGACAACAAAGACAAGTTAGTCTTTTTTTGTGGAATATAGATGAATTGTGCACAATAAAACCAGTGTTCCTGTGGAAAATAATGCAAAGAAGGAAATTAATGGGATTGATTCTGAATGCATGCTGAAGTCAGTTGTCAATGTGATATACTTAAACTAACATCTAATTTGGTGGTAGCTCATGATTATGACCATTGGAGTAAAAGCTTGAGAAAACTGGATGGTCACCAGTTAGAACAACATTTTATCACAACAACAATGTACATCTGCAAGTCCACTGGTTAAATACAGTAGAAGTCTTCAAAATCAATGGAAGGAGTGGATGACTCACAGATGATGTGATCAAGATGGCATTCAAAACTTGAATGCCAAAAACGTCCATCTGAGGTTACTGAGTGAATGACCAGTGGGTGGGTTGCACAAAGTCAAAACATAAAGACAGCCTAGCAAACACTGTTATTCTGTTGCTGATCACAAGCCATCAGAATTTTCAAAAGGTTGTGCTTTTGAAGGCAAACCTAATGATGTTCCGAGAGATATACAGTTCAACCTTCAGTGTTTGTTGATGGTCAAATCTCTAATCTTTTAGAAACACACTTGGGGGTCTAAGTGGTCATCTTGAGTCACCACGACACGTTGCTGGGAGATAGTTTCTCTCAAAAGAATGGCAGCTGTCCAATGCGGCTCAGTGTGGGTTCTTCTTTGTGGGTTTCATTTACAGTCTCTTAGTGTGATGACATCAATGTCGGTTGGAGGCATGCAATGTTTTCCGGTAAATACCCTCCACCGTCTCCTGTAAAGATCCCTGTGGTGGGTCTTCAATGGCTCTTTTCATAGAGGTGAAGTTTGGCTGATTGTGATTGTCTGAAACAACTACAAGCCATGTTGTCTGGCTTGAAGGCAAGGTTCTGGAATTGGGTTGACCTCCAAATGCAAGAGCACAGGCCACCCACAGTCCATCTGAACTGAGTGTGCTGTAAGTTAGAGAACTCAGTCTCTGTGAACACACACGTAGGCTACAGATAGAATCACTTTCTCATGAAAGAGTTGGTCAGTGTTAGATATATGAAGGCCTTCGTAAGATTTATGGAAGAAAGGGAATTATCTTAGAAAGGGTGGGTAGCCACACAGAGGAAAACTACTTGCTTATTTGCCTTTCCAGATTTGCATTAGTGTCTGTCTTTTCATGTAATGCCATACCACACGGCTTTTGATCACAGAAGGGGTGTCTAGCTGATGTGAAGCTGTAACGACTGCCAAAAGATCCTTTTAACTTGAGACTGCTTCTAGTCCAAGAGAAAGGATTCCTTTATCTTGAGTACACAATGGTACAATCCCTTTGAGTTGTGCGTAATGTCCCCTTAAGGGAGTCAGAAGCTAAATAAAAATGTGTTGAAGTTAGCAACCCACACGCCTTTTTTCATTAATTTTCATGCGTTCAAATTGCAACAACAACAAAAACAAATCTGGCAGTCCCACTCACTCATATTGCAGCCTGTTTCTCTTTGCAACCTCTGGGAATGACAAAGAGTTGAGAATTTCTAAGTGGCTGTTAAGGGGCGGTCTCTCATGGCCTTGCCATGACCAATGAGCTATCTGTTGTGAACACGTAACTTCTTTCTGCTTCAAATGCATGCTGAAGAACTGACAAGCCAAGCCAATATCTACAACCCAACGAATAATTTCGTAAAAACCTTTTTTTGTAGCTTTTTTTCCTCAGCAAACACAAAGAAGCATATCACCAACGCTCCACCAAGACACCAGTTGTTGTCCATAAACAATATGAACTATGTGGTGCATCTCTTCTTATTTCTGCAAACGTACTGACTTTTGGTTGCCAAAAGACTCTGCTGTAAGTGGCAGAATCCATGTTTAAACGATTACCCCTCTTTCACATCTAAATAAGTGTGACAGACCCAAAATTGATGAGTACTTTCAGCAACAATAGATTAATGTGACATCCTGTTATCAAGGTGTTTCAAGTTGACCAGTGGGCATTTAGCTTAAAAAGTTACAAATAGACTATATTTTTTGGAATATTCTCATTTCTGTCCTAAACCATTGGTTGCTAAGTAGTTGCTTATGAGCTGCGGTGCAAACTGAGCCACATAAACAAAAAGACAACATTCAAATCATTCAGTACCCGAGCTGAGACAATTCCATGCCTATTCTCTGAACAACAAGGGGTTGTTTAGTATGAAATACTGAGATTTGGTGACACTGCAGAAAACGCTGGATTCAGGCCAAGGAGCACAGAGCATCGCTGGGCTTCGTGACTCACACCACTACACTCGGAGAGAAGCACTTTAACCTCCTATTGAATGTTCTTTAATGACTAAAGATAGTCGTCACAAATAAACACAATTGCCACATACTGTTAAAAAGATGACGACAGCTCTCTTTTTGGACTGCTGGCAGACCAAATAACTGCAAAAAGAAAAAAGGTTCTTTTTAAAAAATGATATGCCAGTATTCTTTGAGAATAAACTGATGGAAACATGCCTTGCTCCTGTCTAGCCTTTGAGATAAAATCTGGCACTTGGCCCCATTCCCTCCTCCTTCTGGTTTTTAACAAGTGGGGAAAAAACAGAGTTACTGGAAGAGGGATCAGGGCATCCAAAAGAGTTAAACAACTCAGGATTTATGGGTCATCAAAGTGCGCGGGAACAGGCAGACCGCCACGTGGAGACCACAGCCAGGCGGACTCCAGCTGAGAGGATCACTGCTAAGCACTGAGTCACCCAGAGAGGGCTGGGGCAGCCTACCCTGATGAAACTGGACGTCACACGCTGTGTTCTATATTGTGAGTGTGCGAGTTTATGAGAGAGATGTTACGAGTGTGTTGTGGTTAAAGATCAGACAAAATAAAAGACATATTTAAATGTTTTCATCACTCTGAACAAAGTAAAAAACGTGCATATGTATGCAAATAAAAAAGGTGCAAATTATGAGAAAAAACACTTTACCTCAACAGTGTGGTTTGGAAAACTTCCAGAACATTTTCAAAAAAAGATTCAATTTAATATTTTTAAATAATGTGATATGGTATAATTATCAAGGAAAAAATAATAAGATATTTATCTTACACCTAACACATCCTAAGTAATATTATTTTTTGAGTCTCACCGTATGACATATCAACCTGAACTAACTCTGCCTTGTCAAATTACCTGAAATTTTAAGATGCTTATTGACCTTATTGACTTAATTTGACCACATACTTATAAGGGTGTGCAGGGGTCCTGTGTTTGATATCATTTCCTGTTTTCAGTTTGTTTTTTGTTTTGTTTTTCTTGCACGTTAGTTTCACCACATGGCTTTGATTTTCATTTCCCCCTTTTTTAAGCTTTGTTAAAATGCATTTTAGTAGTAATAGTAAAGTAGTAATAATAGAAGATTAAACTACTTTACATCTTTAACTTTTAACTTCTTTAATATCCTAGCCTTGTTCATACAATACTTGCATTACTATGTGCCACTCACAAAATTTTGTATGTACTGTAAATAATCCTAAAATAAGTAACTGATGCTTTTGGTACTAGATACAAATGTGCAAGTGATTGTTGCACATAACTGCAGTTGTTGGAAATAAAATAGCTTGCAGAAAGAAAAAAAAAACATAAAAACCTATCAAATAAAAACAACTTATCACAACAGTGAATTTGTAATTTGCAAACCTTTCTCACAACCAGTGTTCTGATACTATAATTAATACGATTTTTTGATATGTGTTTCACTCAAAAATGAATGTGAGCTTGCAGAGGTTAACTGAGGGGTTAAAGCAGACTAAATCATTTAAAAGGACCACCAGAGGTACATCACCAGAGAGAAGTCCATTAATTTCACTGTTATCTTTCTGTATGACTGTGCAGTGCTTTGCAGAAGAATCCTTGACTAAAAGAGATGACACTGGCTAAAAAATATGGATGTGGTCTCATAAGATTCTTGATGTGAATCCACTGCTCATTCTGCTGAAAACTACAGGGTTTATAAAATAATGAAAACTCCCATTTATGTCTCAGAACTTCTCCAAATAAATCACTTTTTCTTGGAATTTTAGATACACAGAACGATGGTGGTCTACAAGTCATGCTAACAAGTAGGTGTGGGACGAAGTTGCGAATTTGCTTGTTAACCATGCAAGATGTGGTTAAAAAAGGAGAACTGAAATGCAGTCTATATAAATTGCAAGACATTTTCTAATCCAAAGAATAATAAAAATAAAGACCAAAGAAACAGTGCAACCTTTTTTGGGCAGTTTTGGTCACTGACGGGACATATTTATTGCTTAACTTGCATCACACTATGATGTGTCCACTTTTCTTTCAGGCTTGACGCATTCTAATATGTGACTAATGATTGATCTTGTTGTTCTTCACAAGACTCCCTAGGTGTTTCAATCATTTAGATAGCAATAAAATAAACAGGAAATATGAGTTATGACGCCAGACTTCGCGAATCCAGGAGTGAAATGAGTAAGCCGCTTCAGAGATTACAATCAGAAGAGAAACCAGAAAAACCACATCCACAATTAACATAAGGTTGATGTCAGACTCGTAAAAATGTGAGGTAAATAAGTAGCTGTATTCAATTAACATATACGCAGAATGCCAGACTGATGACAATCAGATGTTTTAGTAAGAAATGATGTGAAACTCCAAGAAATGTCTTCTCACCAGGATAACTTTGATCTCACTTTTGTTTCCACTTTTCATGTCAAAATTAATGCCCACATCAGAATCATACTGAATGAAAATGTCAATCCAAATGTTCCAAATGATGCATAAATTGTGTTTACTACTGTTCAAAACATACTACTTCAACTATGAATCATGCTTGTGGATCAATTGCGATGGGCACATTATGACTGATGTCTAAACATCATTCACTCATGACTGTAGTGGCATGACAAATTTGTAGGGGTATAGAAACATCTGGTCTTCTCAGATACTGTGTTATGGTTTTAGCTTCAGGTGGACCACAAACAGACTATCTGATGTATATTATAAGGTCTACCCAGTCTCACTAGTGCATAGGAGTTATCAATAACTGTTATCAATATCAATAGTTATCAGGTGTTAATATGTTTTTGGCATTTAAGACACTCAAAGGCAGTTATGTAACAATATCCTTAAGCACAATTTTATATTCTTTGATTTATGAGTTATGTCTAAAAGAATAAACTTATTACTTATGAAAAGATGGAAATTCTAGACTATATACAAGGTCTAGATACATTATTTCATTCTGTATCGTCAATGCAACAGTTCACTTAGACTGTAGAATTTCCAATGAGATGCCACTCTTTTTCTCACCAGTCTACTACCAGTCTACAGGAAAAGTGTGGTTGGTTCGTGAGTTTGTGAGCCTCTTCCTATCCAAGTGGGTAGTTCTTGGCCAGAATAAATTGCAAAATGGACCTGATATCTATAGTTAAAAGTTTCTCCTTTGTGAGACTAACGTAATGAATGGGGCATGCTGTTATAACAAAGAATAAAGTGTTAGAGAACCTACCCAGGTAGTACCCCTAGTGTGTGGTGAGTCACAGGCTTTGAGTGCCAGATATGTCTGCTGCAGATTACTAACTCAATATGCCGCATGATGAATTTCTTCTCCTTCATTCTTCAAGTGCCTGAACAGCTTTAAATCACAGTTTGCTCCATAAAAAAGAGAATTAGGTGTGCAATGTTCTGATTTTCTTGAACTGTTTTTACAACATACCCTAGTTTATAAGCACTTTTTTTATCAAAAGCAACACTTTTATAGACTCAACAAATCTAATGTACTGTCTCTGTACTACAAATACCTGCAATTACAACAACTGCAGCCTTACCGTGGTATCCGCAGCAGTCACCGCAGTGGTGGGAATGTGTTTAGGGGCCGTGTTTGTGGACTGACACACCACACAGCCCTGTGGCCCCAAGGTGACAATGACTGAACCACAACCTTTGTTTAGCAGCTCCAGGCCTACTTGACTGGCATCCTCCACTGAGGTAACAGACATACCCGTCAACAGCTCAGCCTAAGAGGAACACCATAAGATAATGAGAATACAGTCACATTTATGCTAATAACTAATCTGCAACTATACTTATCGGTTTGTATTACCATTGCCAGAAACATACTATATGTCAAAGAATGAAAACTTGATTTCATGTGTAGTTGCTTTCTGAGATATGTCAGGACAAAATTTAGAAAGCAATGCAAGGTTGTGTCTCAGCATACAGTGGATGCAAGTTGTTCTGCAGCATGCATTAGCATAATTTAACAGTTGTTTAACAATTGTTATATCTGATCGACAGTTTAAAGAGAATCTGAGTTTAAATAAAGTTGGTACTAACACAACATTACAACATCAGTTCATGCATGCAAGTTATCTTGAACTAACAATGATCGAATGATACAGCATTTATAAATCTAGGT
This sequence comes from Spinibarbus caldwelli, assembly GCA_039654775.1. Lineage (NCBI taxonomy): Eukaryota > Metazoa > Chordata > Actinopteri > Cypriniformes > Cyprinidae > Spinibarbus > Spinibarbus caldwelli. Next base: position 26,256,082 of record CM077251.1, read on the forward strand.
TAAAGTTAATTTATCTTTCAGGTTGTATACATTAATATTAGTTAATACAGTATATTATTAGCAAACATGAATTAACAAAACAATAGCATTATTTTTTAAATTATCAGCAACCTAGATTGATATAATAAATTGTTGTTCATTGTTAGTTCATGACACCCAGTGCATTATTTATATTAACAAATGTAACCTGATTGTAAAATGTTAACAAGTTGGTTAAACTGTTGACATAGCTAGATAACTAAATAACAACATGGTTTAAAGTTAATATGAAATAGTAGTAATTAAGTAATTGGACATATTTTATTTTGAAACAGGACATTCAACAAGAAAAAAACTGAGGCCAGACTCAATTTTATCCATAAGGAATTGTTTGTATCATGAAACTAATCTTAAAAATAAAGGTGCTTCAAGAGGTTCTTCAAGCGATGCCATAGAAGAACCATTTTTGGTTCCACAAAGAACCATTCAGTCAAAGGTTCTTTAAAGAACCATCTCTTGCTTACCTTTTTATAATCTGAAGAACCTTCTTTCACCACAAAGAACCTTTTGTGAAACAGAAAAGTTCTTCAGATGTTAAAGGTTCTTTATGGAACCATATAGACAAAAAGGTTCTTCTATGGCATCTTGAAGCACCTTTATTTTTAAGAGTGTAGGCAAGTTTTTGCTTTTGATTAGTGAAGTTCCCGTCAGTTACCGCTAATCATTTTTCATTATTTACCACTTCATGCGATTACACAGAACTGGCTGAAGATCAGTGGTTAAGAATACATGGAAAAGAATGGACAGAAACCATATATGATGTCATTCACGAATAACAGAGGGTATGAAGAAGCGTACGGTGCAGGTGTGAAGGATAGCCCCAACTCAAGCCCACCAAAAGAGAGGAGATGGTATTGAAAGATCAGGGCAATAAATATCCCCTTTGTATTTGTGTACTTTAAGCTTTGCCATCAATCTTTCCTAGCTGGCTGCCAAAACAGAAAAGTGCACACATTACTCATCAATGTGTGGTTATCTGCTTCTGTAAACTGCTGATGATTCATAGTTCACTCTTGCAACTGAAGTCGTCGGGTGAGAGCCAAACGGGTATGCGAATGTGTGCGCTGGGACGAGGGCTGAATCTAAGGGGTTGATTTGTACTGAGGGCTCTCACTTTTAAGTCCCACCTGTACATTTTTCCCCCTCCAACCTCCCAGCCACATCAAAGCTGCCCTGACGGAGCACTCTGGTTCAAACTCTCAGTCACGCTGGAGCTTTCGCCCCGGGCCACACTGACACACCATCTGTGCATCTGCCTGCCTGGTCGTGGCTGCTTTAACTTTACTGTTTCCCATCAATCCAGTCCCTTGTCTGTCATCTCTCCCTGCCACGATATGAAAGAGGGCGGCCTCAAACATAACAGTTACTGTAAGACACAACAGCCAACCCCATAATGTGTTGCACTTGGCAGGTAGGTGACTTTTCAGGCTGTTGTATTCTGTTTCTAATATGCAGGTCATGACCAGGCAAGATAACTGAGCTCTCGTTTTACTCTAGTAGCCTTCTTCAACAAACCTGAAGACCTGTTTGGAAAATAGGCTCTACAGGTGAATGCAGTCAAAATACATTTTGGGTTCAAAATTAATGTCAAACTTTTTGGAAGTAGTATTCATTTTTTAATGTTGATTTATTACTTTATAATGACTTATTTTACACTAACAACTCATTAAAATCACTCTGCATAGCTACACCCTGGCAACCACACAAAGAACCATGGCAACATGGAGAAAATTGTAAAAATCTGTTTGTTTATGTGATATTTTGTATGCAATGTGACTGATATTGTTTTTCACCTCAGACTCATTGCAGCAGAAAGCATCAGATGCTTTGTAGAAATCAGAACACAGGTCCGCAATAGCGGGAGCTGGATTAAAAATGGTCTTCACTGTAAGAAACACAGAAAATATTATTCAGATATTATATATATATATAGATATCATATACACAGATATCATATAACCCAGATACTGGGTTACATGAGGACTTTTTTTCATAGAAAAAATGAGATGCAAAAACCACAAGTAAAAATGTAAACACCAAGGTAAATAATTTCTATGATGTCAAACTATTGTTATGAGTTATTATAAACAGTGTGCACGCAGACACAGCTCAGTCACAGATACTGACATACCGCAGTTAACGTCAGACAGTAAGTATGAAACTCGCCCTTTGAGCTACTTGCATTCATTTGATTTGATTTAAGCAAACTTTGCTCCTTAACCGTAGTTTCATAACAACGTCAGTCTTGTCCATCAGTTCCTTTTCTCTTGTCTTTCTCTCGGTCCTAAATATGAAATGTTTTGTAAAACTCAACCACAGGAAGTAACTGTAACCGAAGCACTATCTCCTAACTTCCTGTCTGTGAGGGGATTTTTAGTGAACTTAGTAAACACAATTTAAGAGGTGTATTTAGTATGTCATAAGGAGCATTTCTGCTGAATAATTTCCCCCAGGTTTGAAGATGGTCTTTACTATATATAGAATAAGACGTTCGCACTGGCTGTAAGAATTTTCATGTGTATTGCTGCTCATGAATTGATAAATAAAAGGGCCCATAATAAAAATATGCACAAAGACATTTTGTAAACCTTCGAGCAGTTCCACTTCTATGCCTTAATATATACATAACATATATTATCTTTTTAGTGCAGTAGTTCTCAATCAGGTGGCCACAGGATGAATTAAAATTATTTAATTTAATATATAAAAAACAATACACTAATTTTAATAAAAAATAACACATATTAAAAATGCTAAAAACACATTATTTATTTTTACCCTCAATATCTATACAATAATATATTTATATCATTTATCATCAATTGTGTGTGTGTGTGTGTGTGTGTAAATTGCTTTTATGGCTCAAGTGTCTAAAGTTTCCTTTGAGGCTACTGTGTTTCTTGATTTATTGGCAATGCAGTGGCTATTACATGCAATACATCTGGTTAATTTGACTTAAAAGTAAGAATACCATAAAGGTTTAATCACAGCAGAGCTGCGATACATCAACAGTTTATCAAGTTCCAATGTGAATTCTCATCCCCTTAACGCTTTCCCTTCCCCTAAACAACATCTAAATTCACTCAATCCTTTTGAATGACAAATCTTTGGCCCTACAAATTAATGAATTCTGTGCTTTGAACATAAAATTCACAAATGAAGGTTCATGTATGAACTGAAAGTTCATGTTTTTCTTCATTCATATTCATATATTGAAGAATGCCCTAGATGGTGTTTTCTAATGAAACTGGAAACTGAATGGTGATTGTCAAGCTCCAAAGTAGACAAAGAAGCACCATGAAAAAACAATAAATGCAGTTTATACAACTTGCATGTTATATTCCGTGATATTCTGAGAAATGTTCTGAAAAACAAACTAAAATTAAATTGTTATTCACTGTAAATTGTGTGTGTGTGTCCTTGCTGTTGCTTTGCTGAGAGAATTTTTTGGGTGAATTGTCTCTTTAATGAAAGTGAGAGTGTTTTAGGAATAGGCAGTGACCCCCTAGTTTCCTTGAGTGAGCTGAAGAGAAAGAGAAAATGCACTTGTAAATTAGACACCGTAATATGGAAGAGGAAGGAAATAATGAAGGAAAACAAGCGGCAAAACTAATAACTAATAAGTACATGAGATGAATGAATGAGTCGTGAGAGTTCACTGTTCAGAGATGCTTTGTAAAGCTCTAAATGAAAAACAACAGAAGCACAAGTTAAATGTGAGCTAAATATGCGCTAGAGTGATCAAACATTCCTTCAGTAGCCGATCTAAAGTATGAAATTACATGTTAGCAACATAGAATCTTTGAAGTTAACTGGAATTAACTACACTTGAGGAGAGAATTGAGGCTAAATGATCCTTATATTCATTTATTTGAAAATGTGGATAGGAAAACAGTACTCAGATTCTTCTCCAGTGAGCCTGTGGGGGTGGCATGTGCGTAATCCAAGCCTTGAGCTCCGGCTAAGTGCTATTTGCGCACGTCATTGTCTGATGAATTCATCCCAAGTGATAATCTGGGCTAATGGGCTGTCTCTTAACACTTAATATGGCCCGCTAACGGGCTAAACAGCATGTATCTGGGAAGTTCTGAGGTGGTGAATGTGAATATCGGGGTGCGTTGGTGTGGGGAGGGGGGGTATCCATCTGTGTTATCCATCTGTGGAATAGGCTTGTTGCATCATTGTGCATCTCCGTGACAAGGATACAAGGTGTCTCTGATCAGCGGGGACCTGAACATACAAGGTGCTAATGATATCTGAGACACAGCCGGTTGCGTTATTTTCCATGGGAGGAAAGAGTCGTGCTTTGCTCTCACCAATCTTTTGGTATAAGGAGCTAAAAATAGTTTTTAGAAAGTGGGAGTGAGAGTTTTTGGAAAACAAAGAAAAGGAACTAAACTATTGTTGTTAAATGATTATGCTATTGCACTCACGTAACATGCTGGCAAATAGAGATGACCACAACAGTGTGGAACAAGAAGTTATTTTGTGAAACACAGTAAGATGTGGACTGTATTAAAGGGAAAGGCTGTAACTGAAAACTGAATGCTGATACTTTACCTACTCATTTAAAGCAATATACCCAATCTTGGCTGTGTTGTTTATATTTTCCCTAAAATGAATTAAAACTGTATTATCGCACAGCTATATATATATATATATATATATATATATATATATATATATATACACACACACACACACACACACACACACACACACACACACACATATATATATATATATATATATATATATAAAGTTTCATATATATTATATCCAATTTTATTTGCATACAGTACACTTATGTAAAGTGATACATACTATATAGCAAATCTCAACTGCCTGATCTTTTGTCTCAAAATGTAATTATATTATCGCCCAACTCTTTATAAAAAGTTGGATATATAAGTAAGTCCAACTTTATCCCTACAGGTGCATACATACACTCGCATAGGGCCATATATACCACTTAGCATATTTCAACTGCTTGATAGCTTGTCTCATGACAAAATGTAAACTATCTGCTAATCTGTTAAATGTGACTATAATGCATGAAGACATTATAAACATTAACAGCATGATTTTATGCTATATATATATATATATATATATATATATATATATATATATATATTTGACTTGACTTAACTTGAAGAAAGAGCTGTTGGAGAAACAGGAAGTGGGGTGAGACAGTCAAGTATTTGAGATATGAAGTTAAGATTCATGACTGACCGTGGTTCTCTCTGGCCATTCTCAGGGCCTGAAGTGATGTATCTGGGTTGATTTCAAGCTGGCAAACAAGAACCTTTGCATTTACTATGGCAGTTAGTGCTCGCTGCAGTTCCTCTTGCCCCAAGAGCATATTAGCACCAGCAACAATCACTATGGCATTCTCCCCTGTCAATACAATATATTAACCATGACCACAAGATGCATATAAACATTTAAGGAGACATTACTGGTAATAAGAATGAGATTTAATTATAAATCCAGATTTATAAAAAATAAAAATAAATAAAAGGTCACATCGTAGGAATATACAGTGACTCTAAAAACTATTCAGACACACTTAAGTCACACTTGTATGAATGCCATTGTATTCGATAAAGAATATCAAACAGAATATCATTATTTTAAAGAAAGAGGAAAACATTTCACAAAAAGAAGTTTGTTAGGTGATAAATGATAAAACAATACATTTATCAAAATTAAGACAAAGTATTATTTGGACATATTTTGGCTGACGTATGTTAGAAGAACATGCATAATTTATGTGATACACTAAAATGACCTTTGGATTTAATGTTTTTTTTTTTTTTAGTAATAGCAAACATGACTCAGAACAGCATGTTTTCAGGTACCACTTTGATATTTTGTTATCAAATGCAATGACATTCATACATTTTTATGTGACTTAAGTGACAATTTAAGAGACAATTTATACATCCAGACATGTACGGAATTCTCTTGCTATTGCGTCACAAACAGACAGGCACAAATAAAGAGCTGACATAAGTATTCGGAAAACCACAGTGCAGAGTCAGGAGATATTATCAAAGTTTTTTCCTTATTAAAGCTTCCTTGTTAGCTTGCGACATAATTGTTCTAATTCATGTTGCTGTGATGTTCACACAGGAAGCTGGGTGACACTAGGAATTCAGTAGGTTGTTATGGTGATCATGACGCCAATCAGAGCTCTTCTTGGAGTGCTCACTGTGGTGCTAGTGGACGTCCGGCTCAGCACTTAAGCTGGATCACTAAACCATGACATTTACAATGCAGCAGGCCTTACATTCAGAGGCAGGCTGGTTATGTCACCTTTCTTTAAGTCCAAGAAGTGATACATTAAACTGGGTTTAAAATTACCCTGCGTAGGCCTGCTGGACACAGGTAGAGAGCTTCTCACTCATCCATGTCTCATTCAGAAGAGTACTTAGTTGTGTTTATGTTATTTTAGGGGCTTTTAAAACTCAGGAGATGCAGCAGGGCTCGGTACACAGACAAATTTCATTTTACCTGTGTCATTTACGATGATAGAGGCAGCTCCAGTTGAAGCATTTTCAGTCTGTTCTACATAGGCTAAAAATAGAGAGAGAGAGAGAGAGAGAGAGAGATAACCTAAATTGCTTACAGTATACAAAAACTAAACTGAATAAATCTGAATGTTCATTTAAAATCATTTACTGTGTTTATAAATTATGACAATAGAGGCAGTACATATGCAGAGTTACAAACTATTGAGGAAGCAATTTTAAATATTTTAAAATATCTAACTGATATATACCATGGTTAAAATAAATAATACAGTTAATAAATTCAGCACAAAAAGTAATATGTTAAACTACAAGTAAATAACAAAACATAGGTACCTACAATAAGGGACAATATATTTTAAATGATGTCTTTATCAGATTCCAAAATGCACTGCAAGGTTTTCCAGGAACAGAACTGAACTGCAAAACTGAGAGTTCTTACTCAGTACTTTTGTCTTGTTTTAACATAAAAATATCTAAACATCTTCCAAGGAAGATTTTTTTTTAATGTCAGTGTTCATTTTGCATATCTACATTGGCTGTTAGACTATAAATGACGTAATAATGACGTAAATGTCAGCATGATGAAAGTAGCTGTCATCATGGAATTAGAGAATGTAGAAGTGAAAATTTTTCTTCTGCTTATGACCATCATGGCATCTTACCATGGTGCTGAACTTTCACCAAGGTGCATGCAATAAACACATGAATGGCTTCACTGTATTTAATACATTCATACATATGTGTGTCAGATTCATTTACTTACTCTGTTCACATATTTCATATTAAGGGAAAAAGGCACCAAATATTTATGAATTCGCTAGGTGCTTTTGCACACTTTGTACTTACAACGTTACACACACCTTGCAACCCAAATAACGAAAAAATTCTGTTCCAATTATGGAAAACTAAATAGATTTGAGTTGCATAGACTGAAAACATCTGATTTTAAAAGATATTTTGCTGCTTGTCTAAACAAAGCTTTAGATGTGAAACTATGTAAAAGCACTGTTTGGACATTACCAGTCGATATGCCATTATTTTTGAAGTTTTGAATGTAGTCGTTCCCAAAGACGTCTCTGCCGACCTAAAGAGAAAAAGCAACCAAAGATGAAAAGCTGAACTTGAGATGATATTTTCTAGCAACTCGCTGACCGGCCAAAGTTCTGCATTGCTATATCAGGCCAAGCCTTCCAGATATAGCATCCCCAAACAAACGCCTCCACTCTACAAATACAACTTTAATCTCCACCCCTCTCTCTCTTTCTCTTCCTCTCTATGAGACGTTCAGTGTTGAGGTAGAGGGCAAAAGGGTTCCTTTTTTCCCAACTGGGTCTGCTTTTATCCCACACTGGTAAAGACATGCCAAGGATGGGGTCCTAAGCCCCAGCAGCAGAGACCCTTTACTACCTGGCCTCCTGTCTTTGAAGTGTGATCTCTCTTTGAATGTTTCTGAAAGCATAGGAGTCTATTTTTACACACTGCATACGCTTCGGTATTGATTGGGGTCTTTGCACTGACAAAATGAAGTGCTTTATTACTTGGTTAAGTTCTCTTGTGCGGTTAAATGCTGAAATACATGAATTGCTGGGTATCAACCTAAACTTTTTGTGTCTATGTATACTCCAGGCTATTTTCAGTTATTTAGGATGTTCAGGAAAGCGGACCATATTTGGTACCTTGCAGACCATGGCAGTCTTGGCCCCCAGTCGTGCAGCTTGGACGCATTGATTGGCCCCTTTGCCACCGAAACCAATAAAGAACCTGTGTCCATGTATCGTCTCTCCAGCCTTGGGAAGCCGAGGTGCCTGACTAACAGAAAAACATACGGTACTAGACTGTAAAAAGAAATTCACATTCAATTGTACTTGTAAGAAAATTCTGTCATCTTTTATTCACACATGTTGTTCTAAACCATTTCTGTGTAACATTAATGTCTCATTATTATTATATGTCTCATTATTTTTATTCTTTTTTCGGTCCATATGTTGAAAGATGATTTTCATTATATGGACCAAAACAGTTGAAACACTGTTCACCATATCTTCTTTTGGGTTACACAGTTATAAAAAAAGTCATACAGATTTTTGGGTGAACTATAATTTAAGTACATAAAAGTAAAAAGGAATTGAAGAAATTCAGAGGAACTCAAAGTAGATTTGTCTTTACAAATTTTAAGTTTGTATTTAAAGCACCATATTTAGTTTTCTTAAATTTTACATTTTTAATTTTAAAACTGTTGAATTAATGCATTGTGGGTGCTCAATCTTTGTATCGCTATGCAATTTGTTTTCAAAGGAACGACAGATGGGCAATTCAGCCAGTTCTCAAAGTCCATATTGTTTAAATGAAAGGGCCTTTTACTGGAAACATGCTATGTTTGTGAGCTGTAAGTGAAAATAATATGACATGACATCCTGAGCCCTTCTAAATCTAAGGCAGGTGCTCTGAACTCCCTAAAAGCTAATTGCTGTGCTGCCTTAGTGCGTGACATTTCAGAGCGGGGTCCATCAGCCTTTCACCCGAGCAGAACTAGCAGCTATTACTCATTCTATTGAACAACAGAAAAAAACCCTCAATCCCAGACATCTAGTTACGGTCTGGCCCCAATCCAAGTCTCTAGAAGCCCATGTTTATGTGATGGCAGAATAGGCAGATAAAGTTGTTTTTCATATGTGTGTTGTTTGCATGGTGTGGTTAAGAGTGGGTATATTACAGGAAGTCAATGAGAATGAACAAAGATCCTGCCGAGATTTCAGTAAAATGAGTGGTAAGTGAAGAGATTTCAGTTGGTTATGATGTTTTTAATGAACTGTGGTAATTTATGTTGATAAAAATAAAACCTGAACAACTTAAAATGAAGAACTAATGCAGAATTTACTTGAGTACAATTATACACTTCGTGTAAAGTGATTACAAGGCAAAAAACAAAACAAAAACAATAATAATAATAATAAATAAATAAATAAATAAATAAAACCATCTGACCTGAATTATACAGTTTCCCAGAGTTGGACAAAAGTCCATTATTTAACTGAGTTAAAATAATGTACTTTAAATAATATTATGATTGATAAATAATTAAAAATGGATAATAAATAAATAATGTATTGTTAACAGATAATTGTTAGCAATGATCTACACTGCAATAAGAGTGTGCATGCTCTACTTCACAACTTGTATGCAACATTTACCCAAGTGTGTCTGACTGAGTCATCGTCTGTGTCACAGTTTAAAGACAGACTGGCCTCACCTTAACTCCTCGCTTCCAGTCCCTCTATTGTTTAACGAGCAACAGTCATTTTCCCACAAACCAAATTCTGATACAAATGCTGTAACTTTCTTGTGCCCAAAAGGAAAAACAACAGGTGTTCTGTGACATAGGCTGTGGTGCAAGCAGCTGTTTACTACTTTATAAAAGTAGGACAGAAAACCCTGGAGTAACACAGTAATGTACACTGTGGTCCACAGGGCGATATAGGAGCAAGTATTTGCTGTAAAAAAACAAACAAACAAAGGTGTATGCTCATTTTATGTTTTTCTGACAAAGTGATAAAGTTTTTGCACATGGTAATTAGACAGTATTCTTTTAAGTACATAGGTGTACCATTTAAATACCATGTTATATGAATATGATAATTAAGTACACATAAAAAGTTTTTTTATAAACAAAGATTATTAGATTTTTTTTTACTAGAAAATATTATTGCAGTCTTCCTACGTCATAATTTCTTCTTTAATTGAAGAAATTGCGTGTTTATATGCCGTTTACTATTAATTACAATAATTTACTAACAATTTCTGAGTGAACATTGTAAGTATATCCTACACCTTTTTTTTGGTGTACCATAATAAACATATAAACATATTTCAAGGATAAACAGAAGGTTAAATAGAAATATTAGACTATGAATACAACACAATCAAAACAATACTAAACAGTGCCACAGTAGTAACTTTTTATGTATATGGTACAATGGTATTCTTTAAAGTAACTTTGAGTGCCATACGTTCATCAACATAGACATCATTTATTGCTAAATGATGCTATTACCAGTAATAATATATTATTTATATATTATATATTAATATATTATATAATATTTATTACAAAAATGTCTCAGTTTGAACCAAAGATAAGTTGCCTGAGGTTTATTGTTATTGTTTATTGTTATAGGAGCATTTGAGAGCTGAGCCAATAGTACGCAGAGTGTGTACCACATACACACTCTTGTCTAACATCCCTTAGCAAGTGAAATTAGTGAAGGCTCCAGTGAAGGCAAACTAATCGGTTCAAATTGTAATCAGCAGGTGGCACTGTCTGGCTTCACCACAAACACACAGATGTTCCACACGAGACTCGTTTCTAAGTGTTTGATTCCGTTTGACTGTCACAACAACAAGCCACATAGAAAACTGGATTTTACACTTCAAAGCCATGCATAGCACTTTGATGGGTGAAATGTGTCAGCCACCCTCCAAAAACAGCCTGTTGAAAAACAAACACACACTTCCCATCAAAACTATTGCCTAATTGATGCAATCTCTTCTGTTCAAAGGCCAAAATTGATGACTAGATTTTCAAATGGTAAAATATATGAGCAATTGGAATTTTTTTTCATAATGGGTAATTTGTTTTGAGAACTTGGGGTATAACAAAGAAAGTAATGAGTATGATTTAGTTTAGTTATGTGTGGAAAGAAAAATGCTCACTGGAGAGCTTAGCATGGTTAAACATTAAACAACTCCACGTTTAGGCCACGTTCCAGTCAAAAGGTTCACCTGAGCTGTAAATACTGCAGCCAAGATGACTGGGACACACTTGATGCCAAAAAAAAAAAATAAAAAACTTGCCGGCGGCAAATGTGACCAGTGAGCAGTGAATCAGTTCCCTGGGGAAATATTAATAATAGACAGAGCCGGCAGAACAGAAGGCAGTTCCCCAAATCTGCCTTTGTCGGACCTTATTGGGTTCCTGCTGGAAGGACTAATTCCTTTCAGAGTTATTTTAAAATCTTAAAGTCTGCCTTCTGCATGTGGAAATATGTTCCACTTCGAGTGTGAGAGCATGAAATCATTATATAGGACGATATCTGAGGATTGAGCTTTAAGTTGATCATAGGGGGTGGACACTTGTTCATTATACAATGCCATTGATGTAAATTTCATAATCCAAAATGCTTTAAAAAAAAAAACCCTGTTATGCATTCAATTTGACATTAAATGATTCAGAGGTTGTGCATCAATGGTCTGACTGCTTACATTTCCCAAATAAAAATGATTATAATTTTTAAATAAAAATTAGTTAATTTAAATCAATTTTCTCAAATATATATTTGAAAATAAAGGCTGTTAAATATGTCAAATGTAATGTACACAAACACAAATGTATTTGTACATAATTGACAAAATGAAAAATGGTCTGCTAGAATGCATGGTTCATAACCAGCTGACCCATGCAGTATGATTACATGGCTCTCTATTGTTTGTTGTCACAGTAGATTTTGCTGCAATCACTTTTCATTCTTCAGGACAGAGTAATGCATTAGAAAGGCATTTTTGCCCCCA